>CM040125.1:107636964-108836964 GCA_022559845.1 Amorphophallus konjac | reverse complement strand
CGTCCAGGTGATATCTTGAGAAATACGTGATCTCCCACTTGGAATTCGAGATCTCTTCTTCGTATATCAGCATAAGCCTTCTGTCTAGACTGAGCAACTTGAAGTCTTTCTCTAATCAACTGAATCTTTTCAGTGGTATCACTTACCATGTCTGGACCAAATAGTTATTTTTCGCCAACCTCGTCCCAGCACAAAGGCGATCGGCAACTCCTTCCGTATAAAGTTTCGAAAGGTGCCATTTGTATACTTACCTGGTAGCTGTTATTGTATGCAAATTCAACCAAAGGCAAGTGATCATGCCAGCTTCCACCAAAATCAATGATGCAAGCTCTGAGCATATCTTCAACCACCTGATTAGTTCTCTCGGTCTGACCATCCATTTGCGGATGAAAAGCTGTACTAAAGTTAAGTCTCATCCCCAGTGAATGCTGTAAACCCTTCCAAAAGTGAGAAGTAAAACGGGGGTCTCTATCAGACACGATTGAGACAGGTACTCCATGTAACCTGACTATCTCTTTAAGGTGTAATGGATTAAGAACATCAACTCACCATCGACTCTTGATTGGCAAGAAGTGTGCCGATTTGGTCAATCGGTCGATGATAACCCATATTCCGTCATATCCGCCCTTTGATTTGGACAGACCCATAATGAAGTCCATACCGATATCCTCCCACTTCCACTTGGGAATATCTAGAGGATGTAGCTTACCGGCAGGCTTTTGGTGTTCTGCCTTGACTTGTTGACATGTGAGACAGCGAGACACAAAATCCGCTATTTCTCTTTTCATATTGGGCCACCAAAAGGTCCTTTTCAAATCTTGGTACATCTTAGTTGATCCTGGATGAATCGTATACCTTGATCTGTGAGCTTCATCTAAGATTTTCTTCTTTAGCTCTGGGCAATTCGGTATACATGTTTTATTTCTGAACATCAATCTTCCATCTGGTGTTAATTTGAAATCAGGTTGTTCTTCCATTTTGCCCTTGATTTCCACTAGTACGAGGTCACTACCTTGAAGTCCTTGTATTTCGGATAGCAAGTCTGGCTGTATGCTCATATGGGATAAGGTGACACACCTACTGTCCTTGTCCATGCTTATATTAAGTTTAGAGAATTGTTCTAGCAACTTCCACTCCTGAATCATACAATTGGTTAATAGTGCTCTCAGCTTTCGACTGAGGGCATCGGCTACAGGATTACCCTTTCCAGGATGATATTGTATAGTGAAGTCGAAGTCCTTAAGATATTCTAGCCAACGTCTTTACCTCATATTCAATTCCTTCTTAGAGAAGAGATACTTAAGACTTTTATGGTCAGAGTATACAATAAACTGCACTCCGTACAGATAATGTCTCCATATCTTCAGTGCAAATACTACCGCAGCCAATTCTAAATCATGAACTGGGTAGTTCTCCTCGTGCTTCTTCAATTGGCGAGAAGAGTAGGCTATAACTTTCCCTTGTTGCATTAAAACACATCCGAGGCCAATGCCAGATGCATCGGTGTATATTTCGAATCTCTCGCCTTCAATTGGTAGAGCTAAAATCGGGGCAGTAGTTAGATGATCTTTGAGAGCTTGGAAGCTTCTTTCACATTCCTCACTCCATTCATAACGTATCTCCTTGCGAGTTAGCCTAGTGAGTGGTATGGCTATCTTGGAGAAATCCTTGATGAATCGCCGATAGTAGCCCACAAGACCCAAGAAACTACGAATCTCGCTAGCATTGGTCGGTCTTTCCTAATTCTTTACAGCTTCAACCTTTGATGGATCTACGAATAAACTGCCTTTTGATATAACATGCCCCAAGAAAGCTACTTCTCCTAACCAAAATTCACATTTGCTGAGCTTTGCATACAACTGATTCATCCTCAATATTTGTAATGCTATTCTCAAATGCTCCTCGTGCTCTTCCTTGGTCTTTGAATAGATCAGTATATCATCAATGAAAACCGCTATGAATTGATCTAGATGAGGCCTGAATATACTATTCATCAACTGCATAAAGGCAGCAGGGGCATTTGTTAGTCCAAAAGGCATAACAACAAATTCATAGTGCCCATACCTGCTTCTGAACGCGGTCTTATAAATGTCCTCATCTTTGATCCTTAGTTGGTGATATCCCGACTTGAGATCAATCTTCGAAAAATACATGGATCTAGATATTTGATCAAATAACTCATCGATTCTCGGCAGTGGATACTTGTTCTTGATAGTGAGATGACTCAACTGTCGATAGTCGATGCATAACCTCATGGATCCATCTTTCATCTTTACAAATAGCACAGGTGCTCCCCACGGGGAAGTGCTTGGTCTAATAAATCCCTTCTTGAGAAGTTCCATCAATTGCTCCTTCAGCTCCTTGAGTTCGGCAGGGGACATCCTATATGGTGCCTTAGAAACTGGTCCAGCACCAGGGACCAAGTCGATGGTGAAGGCCACTTCTCTTTGTGGAGGTAATCCAGGCAAATCCTCCGGAAACACGTCTGAAAATTCTTGCACAATTGGGATGTCTTCTAGCTTAGTCTCTTTAGTCTCCTTAATGGTGACAAATGCAAGGAAAGATACACATCCCTTCCTTATTAGCTTGCTAGCTCGGAGAACTGAAATAAGAGGTGACTTGCTCCGACTCTTAGGGCTAGATAGACTACTTCTGGAAAGTCCTTGAAAGTAACTTTTCTATTACGGCAATCCACAGTTGCCTGATACCTAGATAA
The DNA here is from genome assembly GCA_022559845.1 of Amorphophallus konjac. Lineage (NCBI taxonomy): Eukaryota > Viridiplantae > Streptophyta > Magnoliopsida > Alismatales > Araceae > Amorphophallus > Amorphophallus konjac. The sequence continues at coordinate 108,834,248 of CM040125.1, read as the reverse complement.
CCAGTCTGCTCCCAATATGACATCATATTCCTTTAGGTCTAAACATATGAGGTTGATAAGAGATTTCTTCCTTTTACCAAGACTTCACAGTTTTGATAATGGTGAGTAATATCGGTTTCGTTTCGGAGAGGAGTAGATAAAAATATTTTCATCCATTCCGGTTCCATAGGTAGTGGGTCAGCAACCTTCTTGGAAATAAAAGAATGTGATGCACCCGTATCAAATAAGACATGTGCAGACTTGGAACAAACTTTCAGTGTACCTTCTACTAGTCCACCTTCGTCTTGTTCCACCTTCTTAATAGCTTGGAGATGAGCATTCTTTGTCACCGGGCGCTTTCCATCACCGGCTTGATCATTGAGTAGGGGACAGTCGGGAATCCGATGATCACGGCTCCCACAACGGAGACACACTCCAAGTTTCCTCCAACATTCTTCGGCCTTGTGCCCGGCCTTATCACAATGCTTACATACCACCTTAGAAGGTGTAGTGGTGATGGAGAAAGGTTTGGTCTTCTTGAACTTTTGCTCCTGGGAGGGAGTACCTCCATTACTTGGCCTCTTCTTGAAATTGGGTTTGAAGGTGCCGGAGCTAGTAACATTCTCCTTCTTGTCTTTCCCACGGATCCTATCAGATAGTTCCGTGGCATCTTCTAGTAATTGGGCTCGTCGAATTATCTCTGAATAGACTTGTATGTCCATCGGTGCCAGTTGTGTGATATATTGGGGCCTGAGCGCATTAAGGAATCTTCGAGCTTTCATCTTCTCAGTACTAACTAAGTGTTTAGCGTACCGAGACAGCCTTGAGAACTGCGCTTCATATTCAGCCACCGACAAAGATCGTTGCTTAAGTGCGGCGAATTCAACGGCTTTCTTCTCTTGAACTCGATCTGAGAAATATTTATTGTTGAAATGTTCAACAAACTCCTCCCAAGTAACTTGTCCTTGATCTAATGTGGCTTCTACCGACTCCCACTAGCATCGGGCGTCTCTTTCTAGTTGAAATGTGGCTAACAGGACCTTCTCTTGGTCCGAACATTGCATGACTCTAAAAACACGTTCCGTCTCTCGGATCCAGTGCTCGGCATCATCTGGATCAGTGGATCCCATGAACTTAGGAGGGTTCATGTTCTTGAAGCTTTGGTGGAGATTTCCTGCTCCACGATGTGCACCTCCTTGTGCCACTTGTTGAAGTGCCTGGGTCATGCCTTGAAGAGTGCGTTGCATGTTGCGCCATTGAGCACGTTCGGCAGCCATTGTCCTACAATTTCGATAGCTATATTAGTATGTGATTGCGTTAAAAGGATTTTAATTCTATGTTGACTTTAACCCTTGGTTCTACCCAATCTCACTGGTTAGAGGTTCAGACTTATCCTTGGACTTGGGTTTCCTAGGAATTGAATACCCTAGGCTCTGATACCACAAAAACTGTCACGCCCCGAGCGCGGAAGATACCCGGAGACGCGTGACGAGTTTATATCGATCATGTCAATCAGAGTATTAGTGTATTCGACACCAAATCAGAGATGCGCAAGAGTAAAGATAACCCAATCCTTTTATTCCTTCACAAAAGTATTTCTATTACAATCCCTTGAAAATGCTAAACTTAATAAAAAGAAAAGTATAAAATTGACTCAAGAAAATATAGAAAAGACAAGACTAGTTGACGCTTTGAGCAGCTCTAATCTCTTTCACTCTTGACCTTCCCTGTCCGATTGAGTCTCGTCGTCGGACTTACCTGAAAAGTAGGGAAACACTGAGTGAGCGAACGCTCAGTAGGAAATTATATCTCAAGAACTAGCAATGGGTTTAAGTAATTACAATTTTTCACATGTAAATGCAATATGCATGTAGAAATAACTGAGCAAGTGAAATAAAACTAATAATAGAATAACACGTCGTGCAAAACTTCCAAGCAAGTCTTAAATAAGAGATATTCATGAGAGACTTTATAGATTATTGGCTATTTCACGCAAGTACTTTGCCCGTGTCGGGCCACGCTAGTAAAGTCACGCAAGTCGAGTCACGCACGCAAGAAAGAGAGAGTGTGGAATGTCAAAGATCAAAAGAGAAAGTACTTCGGTGCAATGCTAGACACCGTGATCATTACAACTCCCATGGGCACTAGTACTTTTGGGTGCTCCTCCCAGGACCAGATCGGGCCCTTATATGCACAACATTAAAGATAGATCTAGACATCCACTTTATAGTATAGCCAATATGGAATTTCAAGAAAAAGCTTGTGGATATTCAAGATAGAGTAGAGTTCAAAATTGAACTTGATGTATAAGGACGATAATAACGATATAAACACGAGTATCGATAAAACTGGGTGGAATTTGGTTCCTTAATTGGGTACCATGACAATTAAGTGTCCATATATAGATGGTCATGTCATTTGATATAGAATTGAGGTCCACAAGAACATCATAATAATGGCATGATTTCCACACCCCATTAAGAATATTCTCATGATATCCACATAGCATATCATGAGGGCCGGTATACCATGTTTCTATAGAGTGACATGGCAAAATAGTGTAAAGGGTTTTAATGGTACAACCCGCTCGGTCGGCCTTGAGGGAATCCTAGGCTACGAGGAGACTTACGGAGGTCTCTATGATAAAGTTACCGGTCTAAAGGAACGGAATGTCCGATGGAGGGTTCATCTATCACCTAGAATTGAGGGGTAATCGGTAAAATATCGTGGAACATGGGACTATATTCACGGAATGGAATATAGTGCCGATATATATATATATATATATATATATATATATATATATATATATATATATATATATAAACCCTCGGTTCACATAAAACAGTATAAAATAATGACACAGAAAATTAGCGACTTAACATAAGTCACTACTTAATAAATTAACGTCCTGCACGGGGTCGTTTATTTTCAATTTGACGACTTCAGGAACAGTCGTCCATTATAAATTTCTATTTTGCTGAAATTTTCTTAATTCTATATTTTTGATAAAAACGCGCCTTAGCCAGGGGCGTCACTTTCATAAAAGTCGACCCACTGGAGGTCGTTAATTGATTCTTTTCCAGGATTTATCATGAACAGTGGTAATTTCCAAGATAATAATTTTCAGGAAACAAAGTACATGGTCAGGACAAGAAAAATATCAGGATTCGAGATATATTATCATGTATTAGATTTAACCAAAGCTTTCATGGATATAAAATTATAAACGTGCGTATTTATTAATTTCTTGAAATTGACGACTCTTAGGTCAGTCGTCAGAACTTTAATTAGCACCCTATAGAGGGTCGCTACTTACAAAATTTCTCAGAAAACTATGAAAACGCAGAGAATCTATATGCATGTATTAACAGATGACATTATCGTAATTATTAGGCTAGTTTGGGCTACAATTCTTGAGAAAACCTACCTGATGATGATCTGGGTGAAGGAACGTGAAGGATGTGAAGAGAAAATGATACTCTATTCTAAACAGTCTTATGGGAAAACGATGTTGATGAAGAACCCATGTTCTTCAGCTAGACAGGAACACCTTCACGAGGCAGGCCACCAACAGGGAAAGAAGAGGAAGAAGCATTAATATTCTTCATGCTTCCCTGACTGAAGATAAAAAGGAAGAAGAACATACCTGTTCTTCACACACGAGACAGCAGCATGCCTTCCTTCGACAAAATAGCCATTAGGGTTCGATTGGAAGGGGTATTTATAGGGTTCCAGGAATCCTTTAGAGTTGGAATTTGATTAGAACTCTAGTTTCCGTGATAGAGTCCTTACCATAATCAATCGAACACATACCAATCCTAAAACTTACCCTAGATAGTCTCCTGGTTCGAATGGAACACAAATGCAATTAACGCCTTAGGTTAGGGCGTGCATTTTAATTGACGTCTTGACCTGTACCGTTTCTTTTGTAATTCGCGCCCAAGAAGGGGGCGTTTCTTTCCCTTTCCTTTTATTCGTTTTGGACGTTTTAAAATTTGACGACCTTTGGTATAGGCGTCACTTTTTGAATTAACGCCTCAGGTGAAGGCGTTTCTTATTTAAATAGTGCCTTGTTAAGAGGCGTTATTTACATTTGACTTATTATTTATTCATTTTGGTTTTTATCATTTACTTACTTAATCTTTCTTGAAATCTTCCTTTTATTTTACCAGGGTTGCTACACCTTCCCTTTGCACTTGTCCTTGGCACTGGGTTTAGTTTTCTCAACATATTTCATTTTGTTCTTATTCTGACTTTCTCCAGAAGTCATTTTTATGAAGGGTTGGGATGTCCCCTTTTCTGCCACAAAGGAGATAGTTCTCATGTCAAATCTCTCCTTATTAGTTGGGTTGAAACCCAAGCCTTCCTTTCTGAAATTTCCTTTTGTTCCCAAGATGACGTTCAGATTTTCTGCACCTTGTGTCATGCCTTCAAAGGAGTTTTGTTTGTCTTTGTTTTCTTTTTCTAGATTTTCAATGACCTTTTTGAGTTCAGCATTTACACCACTGATGGCTTCATATTTTTCTAGTTGTTGTTCTGGTTTCTTCCTTAAATTCATGTATTCTCATTTTAAGTTCATCAATGGAATTCTGCAAGTTTTCATTTTCCTCTTTCAAATTATCTAACATGCTTTTATAACATTCAGCTTCATTTAGGGAGTTTTTCAGTTCTTAATTTTTAGTTTGCAGACATGTAATTTTATCAAACAAGGAAGTATCATTAGCTAATGAATTCATTTTACTTTTTAAATGTCTGTTCTCCCTACGCATGTCTTCATATTTTTCTAAAATTTCAGCTTAAGCATTCTCCCATTCATCTTGTGTAAAATTGTTAAAATGAGAAATTACCTCATCATCACTTTTTGCCATCAAGCAAATCCTGTCTTCTATCACACTGTCATAGGAGCTGCTCTGACCTCCTTCTTCTTCATCACTCCAGGTGCTAACCATTGCTTTTCCCCTTTTGTTCTTCCACCTGGCTGCTTGTCCTTGAGCTCTGGGCAGTCCGCCTTAAGATGTCCTGCTTTCCTGCAGTTGTAGCAAATAATGGCATCAGTTTTCTTGGCAGGTTCAGGTTTGTGTTTGGACTGTCTTTTTCTTGAGAAGTACTTTTTTCTTAGCACTTTCCCTTCTTTCCTCAGAAATTTCTTGAACTTCCTGGTGATCATAGCAAACTCATCTTGATCTTCCTCAGAACTAGTACAGCTGCACTCACTGGATGACTGTTTGCTAGAGTTGACCTTAAGAGCTAAGGGTTTTCTCCTTTTCTCAGTCTCATCAGCTTTCTTGAGGTTCAACTCATATGTCATGAGAGAACCAATAAGCTCATCTATAGTGGTCGTAGCAAGGTTCCTAGACTCCTCCACTATAGTGGCCTTGGTATGCCAAGTGGGTGTCAGGGACCTTAGAAATTTTCTAACAATTTCATACTCACTGTAAGTCTTTCCTAGACTTCTCAAGCTGTTAGTGATCACATTAAAGTGAGCATACATCTCAGATATGGACTCTTTAGGCTTCATTTTGAAAGCCTCGTACTCAGAGACTAACATATTGGCTTTAGTTTCTCTAACCTGAGACATCCCCTCGTAAATGACCTCTAACTTATCCCACATCTCCTTAGCAGTGGTACAGGAGGAAACTCTGGAGAATTCAGTGGGATGGAGTGCACATTGTATAGCATTAATGGCTCCCCAATTCAGAGTGGACTTTCGGATATGCTCCTTAGTCCAGAATTCCTCATCTGGAGGTAAATCAAATGGACCCTTACTAACCACCTTCCAGATCTCATAGTCCTTAGCACGGAGAAAAACCTACATCCTATTCTTCCAGTAAGCATAATTGCTACCATTAAAGAATGGTGGCTTGCTAGTAGAGTGACCCTCAGCGACTACACATTTAGCATCCATATATAATCTCTTCGGGATGTGAAGCCCTACGGGATAGTTAGGCTCTGATACCACCTGTTGGGACGGATGGACGCTACGATCTAAAGGGGGGGTGAATAGATCTACCCCTTAAAAATCTACAGCAGTTAAAAACTCAATGTGGAATAAAAACAAACTACTGTAACTCAATTCAGAGATGCAAACATCAGCATTATTAAAAGGATCAGATGACAGAACCTAGCAGTTAGCCGAACATCTAGACACAATACGATGGCGGAGGGATATCCTCACGCAAGAGGTGGAATTCCAGATAAGCGTTGCTTATCCTTTCAACCATGCCTTTTGATATACCTATTGGATGAAAGGCTTTGGCAGCAATCTCAGATAGAAATTATATCAAGTGAAGGCCTGAATCACTTAAAACTCTTAAGCATTCATCCGAACATCAGGCAAGCAGAAACGATAAAGACATTAGAGCACAATCCAATCGCACAGAACACAAGAATTTTAGGTGGTTAGATTTTCACCTACATCAACCCTACACTTGACCAAGTGTGGCTTACTGCTAATTCACAGCTTCGGGGATTAGATCCCTACACACCGCTGATCCACAGCTTCGGGAAAATGATTCCAGACCGTTGAGCCTCACAGCTTGCTACTGCTGAGCTTTACAGCTTCGTTGTCCGAGGTCTCAACCTCGCCCGCTGACTCACGGCTTGATAGAGTTCAAAAAACTTAAAACGAAAGAAAAGAAACAAGACAACAATGTAGCTCTCTAGGTGCAGATTGACTCTGGATTTGATCCACGAGTCAATTACAATTACCAATACTCTCAAGCTCTCTCAAACTCAGACTTACGATACTCTGATCTCCTTTAGATTTCTACTCTCAGCTTCAGGCTCTCTTCAGCTTTGTAGTCTTCTCCATCCCTCTGCGCTTGCTCTGCCAATCTTCGTCTCTCACTCACTCGCTCTTTCAGCCTTCTTCTCTTCAATTTTTGATCTCTTTATGATCTGAGGGATCATGTCCCTTTTTATAGCCTTTGCGAGGAGAGGGCGCGTTGAAACCACGTTTTCCCGCCTAGGGAATCTTGAGACGAGCGCTTCTCTAGAGGTCCATGTGTAAAGATCTGAAGGCTCACAGTTCCATGTGGCTAAATCTCATTTCGAACCTTGCCTTGGATCACGTGCCATTAACCTGGTACTTTAACTTGCTCGTCAGCCAAGTTCGCAGGTTATCAGTGTACCCATCAAGTGTTTGACCATATAACTGACCTGGCAAACAGACGACAATATCAGCTTTTAATTCAAGATAGTGCTGTTAGCATTGACTCTATATATGCAGCACAATAATGTGCACTGATGTTACATGCAGAGCAACTAAGTGTGCACCGATGCTTAGCAGCCGACCATATAAGTATGCATCGACCTTCTATGAAGGAGCAGAAATAAGTTTGGACCAGTGTGCTGGCCGATCAGAATATGCACGGACCTGCTATGCATAGAATGGCAAAGCTGCACTAATGTTGTATGTGGACCTATAGCGGGTTATGTTTGAACGCGCTATGCAAGGATAGCGCATTCTTGGGGTGGCCTGCCGGGCTGCCCAGGGCGGGCAGTCTACGGCTGATCGTGCTCCCCTTGGGCCGTGTGTGTCCCGGACACCCCATGGAGTTCCGTGACCGTGTCTTTAGGTGTCCGGAGGTTCCGCTTACCTTGATAAGAGTGCCCGTGGGCTTGGCGGGTCCGGGTGACCCCAGGTGTTCCGGGCTTCCGTGTTCCTGCAAGATCGAGTCGCCGTGTGTCGATGTGAGTGCGGTGAGGTTTCCCCGCAAGTCGTTGCTTCTCTAGAAGGTGGCTTCCGAGTGGGCCATGTGTGTGGCCTTGGACTATGAGTCCAATCTCCCAACCTGAGGCTGGAGGTAGCTTAAGTTTCTCTCCTCGAGGGATGGGTCTTGGTAGTGGTGAACTGCTTTGTGAGTCTTCCCATTGTTGTTTTGGACCTAGGGATTAGGCCAGATTGACGGCTTAGTGCTGTCATGTGCAACGGTCTTGACCCCGAGTCTTGTGACTCAAAGGTCGTTAGGTTTAGTAGGTCTAGTGGGCCGTCCGGAGTCGGGTGGCTTTGAGCCACCTGTTACTCCGTGTTACTCGCAATGGGTGCGTGCGTGGTTTCCAGTGTTCACGTTCTGTGACATGTCCACTAGTCGTAGCTTCCTGCGCACGCGAGTGCGGACCCACCTGGGAGTGGTGGAGAGCCAGACCCAGTGAGAGGCAGTTTTTAGGCTGGTTTCCATAGGGCCCCTTGCCTTTGCCACCAGAGTCCGGTGGGGGGGAAAACCAGCTAGAGGACCCGACCTAGAGTAGATGGTCTGTGTGTGCACACATAGTTGGGGGCTTAGGACACGCGTTGACGAGCGTGACCCCAGCTAGTCCTTATTGTGGTACTTGTTGTGTGTCTGAGTCTCATGCCCGGGTCGTTGTAGCTAGACACTTGTGACGCGGTGTAAGATGTCAGGGGACGCATCAGGTCGTTCTCCTAGTGGGTGGTGCTCCTGTCACGTGACGTGAGTCGTTGTGTACCGGGTTTTGTTTCCATCCGCGAGACGGGACTTCGTGAGTGGTTTCGGGAGTGTTCCTGGAGTCGAGGTCTGGGGTTTCCGGTGAGCGTCACCAAGGGACTTTCCCCAGACAGGGTTGTGTTCACGACAGTGAGGTCGTGACCGTGTTCCCTGACCGTATGGTTTTGGCTTAGGCCCTTTTGAGGGTAGGCCTCCGTTACGGAGGTATCGTGGCATTTTTCCTAGTAGCGGCTGTTCGTGTCTGGTTTTACCAGCCACCGTAGTTACTTTCCTGCTTTCGTAGTTACTTCTTTCCATGTTACCGTTGTTTCTCAGTTGGGGCTCCGCGGGATCCCTATTGGGCCAGTGACAGGAGGCTCACCTCTGGGTTTCAGGTGCGTCGGTTCTTCCTCGGGGTTCGAGGGTGCTGCGCGGAGGTTCTTAGTTGCCAGCTTGCCGGGCCGAGTGTTCGCTTGGCATGTGGTACGTTTTACTGCTTTAGACTGTACTTTCTGTTGGACTGGACTCTGTTGTAGTTGTTTATTTATTTCTGTTAATTACTGAATTGTCCTACCTTATTTCCTATTTCTTTGTACCTCCACACTCCTTTTTAGCCCTTCCGTGCCCTTCCCGCTCGTGGGCGGCTGTTCGAGTCTTGGGATATCGGGCCTTCCTGGCAACCGGATTCTCGGGTCGTTACAGCTGGTATCGGAGCGTGGTTGTGGACGTACATGGGAATTCGAGATATTGCAGTGATCAGAGTCCGTAAGGTCCAGTATAGTCGGCAGTTGGCATAGGGTTTTGTGCATATTTTTTGCTTGGTTTCTCGTGTAAGAGCTTGAGTGTGTGGCATTGGCACCGTGAATGTGGTTGCTGTCTTGTTGGAGTGCCGGTGCGGGGCTCGAGGGATGTGATGGAGAGACCTCTTCCCGATCGATGGTGGCCTCGGTCGTGCTACGTTGGGCAGAGTTTGCCGGCAAGCATGTTACGGTGGTGCTTCGTTCGAAGAATTTGCAGCGAGGTCAGGTGGCTGGCGAGGACTGTTCGTCGTTAAGTGGCCGTGAGCGTGCTCTGAGGGAGCTGTTATAGAGTCTGGCCACTCCAGCTTGAGGATTATCCAGCCCCTGATGTGCTGAGGTTGTGGTTTGAGGTGTCGGAGCGGGTGCTCTGGTTGAGAATTGTGCTCGAATGAGCGGAAGGTTTTCTCTTGAGCTGCTGATTTTTCGAGCCCGATGTCCTTGTCATGCTCTGTGGCGTCAGAAGTGACGTGTCGGTCTCGATTGTTTTTACAGATTTTGAGGCAGGATTGGGCTGTGGTGTCCCAGTAAGTCTTACTCCTGCGCTCTTGTGTGCGAATGGGTTATGTTCACCCATGATTTGGCTCGAGATGAGAAGTTTCCGCAGTGAGTTTCGAGACTCGAGGATGAGCGTCGGCGGTTGCCGGTTATGGCTCGTGTTGCGGCTCTTGGCATGGCGTGTTGCAGTTTGGGGAATTGCAACAGTGGTGCATCGAGAGATGTTGTGATCGTTGTCCGATGGAACACTTGGTGAGTGTTGTCGGAGGAGCTGACCTGACGGAAGTGATGGTTTTCTTGGTATTGGAAGGTGTTGTTCCCAGCATGCGCGAGGCTCGAGGTCAGGTCGAGTGTGGAGTTTTCCTTTCGTTGGTCGGAAGAGTAATGAGTTCTTCCCTTGGTTGGAGGAGATCGTGGTTGGTTAAGGTGGTTTCCTGTGAGAAGCTTTGCCCGTTCCCTGATGTGTAAGGGTGTTGGCGCTGTTCCAGAAGGACGAGTGCCGGCTGGGCGGCATTTTTGAGGTTTGCAGTTGGTGTTGTAGTTCCCGATGTGCAGGGGATCGGAGTCGGTGGGGTTGTAGATGGTTGTCGGGTTGGTGGATCTCGAGTTGTCGATGTGGTGGCTGTGCGTGTGGATCAGAGTGCACGGATCCTAGCGTTGGTTGCTGCGGGTGGATTTCTGAGGAAGGGTAGAGCAGCGGAGGATTGGTTCATCGGTGTGTGTTGTCTCCGACGGCGTGAGACGTGTTGTTGCCATGCCGTTGCTTGAGATATTGTGGTTTATGGCACTGGCAGGTGGAGAGTTGGGAAAGTATGCTGGCAAGGTTGCCGCATGAGTACCCTGTTCTTGCGTTGGAGGTTGCGTTCGTGGATGAGATCGTGTTTTGGAGAAGTGTGTCATAGATTGTAAGAGGTTGTGTGTCCCGTGGCTCTGTGATAAGAGCGGGAGTCGGGATGGGCAGGCGTCCTCTTGGATTAATTGAGATGGAGGTTTCGATGAGATAGGATTCGATGAGATAGGACGGTGGTCGATGCCTGTGTGTGGAGGTCTCTGATGAGACGTTGGCGTTGGATATTGATCCTCAGTCTGCGGCAAGCAAGGGAGGATTCCCCGTAACTCTGAGTCGAGTGACGTGAGGATCGAGGGGAGATCTTGTCATGTGGTTTCACCGTGCTCCCCTGAGAGGGTAGAGTTGGCGTGATGTTCGAGATCGGTTGTGGTGTTGGTATGTGCGTGAGTCAACGGATGGCCTACCGTGAGTCAGATCGTGCCTGCTGGGCTGGTGGAGGTTTCCCATTGGTGAATGTCTGGTGACCAGTGGATGGTCTTTCACAGACAGAAGATGCTGGTTGTAGGGGCTCGAGGATGGAGAGAATCACGTGCCAGCGAGGCCTTTGGTGGCCATTTTCTGTGATGTGTTTTTCGGATGGGATCTGAGCTTTGTCGAAGTTTGGGTTCTGACAGAGTTGGTCCCGTGCTATTGTGGCGTTCGGCTTGCCGAGTGTGGAGTGGTCCTCGACGTGGAGCCGACAAATTTATGGTGGTCAGCTGGCAGAGAAGCTGGTGTTTGGTTGGTCCGCCGAGGGTGGGCGTTGACCGGTGGATTGGTTCTTGTGGCGATGATTGCGTTCCCTCGGTGGGCGAGAGGGTGGCAGCGATGCCGTGAGTGGTTTCCGTTATGTCTTAGGTGATACCAGACTTGTGCCTTTGTATTATGCCTGCTCTGGTGGCCGATGTGTGTGTGGTGTGTGGAGTGTAGGCGTCATTCGTGATTATGGTCTGGCCGTATCCCTCATGATCATGGTTTTGTGAGAATCAAGGTTTTTTTATGCTGGGGCCCTAACAGCGTTGTCATTTGGTTGAGACATTTTTCCCTTGTGGCTGGGTTCTAGTCCTGAATTTCGAGGATGAAATTTCTTTAAGGGGGGAGGGCTGTAATACCCCGGATTTTTTTGGATCCTTGTTCGTGGGTCTCGGATCTGGTTTCTCGTAGTGTTCGACTACGTTGTGTCCGAAATTTCATTTCAGACATCTTTCGTGTTCGGATTGGCGCGATCCGGAGTTGTTTCGGAGGCCCGGAAGCGTTCCGCGGATTTTCTGCGTGCGTTTTCCGATTCCCGGTGTGTGTTTCGGTAATTCCTTCGGAACCTCGTTGCGGGTGAACTGGGCCGTTCACCTAGGCGAGTGTGGTACCGTTGTGATCGGTGCGTTCTGAGGATCACGGAAAAGTGATTTTCCTATTTTTGGTATTTTCAGAAATTTCTAGATTTTCCTATATATATAACCCTTTTCTCTCTCTCCCCTCTCATTTTCTCTCTTCCCTCCCTCTCTCTTCTCACGCTCTCTCCTCTCTCCCTCTCTCTCCGGCGGCCGACGGGGTGGAGCGTGGGCGAGGTGGGGATGGTGCAAGCGAGGCGCGGGCGAGGCACGGGCGAGGATGGGTGAGGATCGAGGCGGGGGAGGCGTGGTGAAGCTCGGCCGTGGGTTCGTGGAACGGCGAGGCTTCAACAGCGTTCTCTTCGTGGATCGGCGTCCACGGTGCGTCGAATCTTCGGTGAAGGTAGGGAGATGGACCCTCAACCCGCGTACTTCATTTCTCGCAAGTTTTGTCGGCCGTGGTGAGCCGAGCGGGCTTATTGGAGGGATTTGGGGGAAAACTCATGTTTTTGGGTGTGAGCCGGATCTCCCGTTTTACGGTGTTTTTGGCCGTTCTAGGGGTTTAGATGCATGCCTAGATGCTTGGGGGAAGTTTTGATGCGGGACGGACCACGGACTCGACTCCGAATGGGTATGCGACCCTCGGACTCTAAACATGCTCGCGATCATCCGTTTTCGAAGGAAGCGTGGGATGTGCGCGGTTGAGAAATCGGCAAGAGCTAGGATGGTCAATTCTCTCTTGTGCCCAAATCGGGTCACAGGATGGTCTCTAGCATCAGCGGTGAATAATAATATGAAGCGAGCTACGATCCTAGAACATGCTCTCTAGCAGCAGCATATAAAGTATAGACAAATAAAGTAAAATGCCGAGTAAGGAGCGAATACGATACCTCCACACTCTCGGCGTGGGGAAGACAGACCCGGCCGAACTCGTACTCCCGGATAGTATTATACAAATATTACAGCAACCCAAATTACTGCCCACTCCACGCAGGGAGGTAAAGGGCGACACAAGTGGGTCCGGGAGGACCGATTTTGGGTTGACGGGCGGCTTCTCGCGACGCTTCGGCGGCACACGTACTCAAGGCCGTGGGGCCCACGTGCTGGTCCGAGGAGTCATATGGGGCCGGAGTGGCTCCACTGAGGTGGGGACACCTGGATGGGAGCTCCCTGGGACGGCGGCACGCTGGTTCCCCGGCCGGAGGCCGGGCGGCTCCGTTCATCACTCGCCGGAATTGCAGTCCACGGATTGGTTGCAGCTATTTTACAGCGCGTGCTCTGGCGAGATCGGCCGTTCCGATCAATCCAGATGTCGGATCGAAGCACATGAGGTACCGATGGAAAGCTCTTTCGAAGCCCTTCAATCTAGGCCCAAAGATATGATATGGATCTGCACGGATCTGGCCTTAACCTATTTTTGAAGCTACTGTTGCATAGTACCCGAACTCTCAGAACAGCAGGACAATTTCCTGAGAACTGCCTTTCACCACAGGGTAGAGTTCTGATTCAGATCTTGAGTCCTTCTTCAAAGTTGTAGATAATTAAACGAGGAAGACGGTAATATTTATTGTGAAAGGATTGGTGGAGGGTACGATTTATTGGGGTTTTTACACGGACTGGGGGTCGGATCTGGACACTGGCTGACAGAACTGATTTTGGGAAGAAGATGGAATTTCTAAAAATAGATGGAGGCCTGTGGAAATTCCGCAAAAAATTGGGGATGGAGGGGAAGATGGGCAGAATCTCCAATAAAATTGGGGACTCCTGGAAAAATCAAAAAGGGGTTCAAAAGAGGTGTTCTTCAGCTGGCTGTAACAGTGAACAGAAAGCTGACAGAATTCGAAGGGGATGATGAACGAAAAATGGAAAAATACAAAACGGGATCTAGAGACCAAACCAATTTTTTGGAGGATGGTGGGAACCCCTGGAACACACCCTAAAAATCCCAAATCAAGAAGATCTCAGATCTGAGAGCAGGAATTCGTGGAAGAGGGATCTATCCTGGATGGATAGAACTGCAGTGGCGGCTTCGCGGCGGCACAACGGCGGCACGAACGGCGGCGGCGGCGGCACAGATCAAAACCTGATGTAGAGGGGAGGGGGTAGAAGGGATACCACTCTAGAAATGGGGTTGGGAAGAGGGAGAACCAGAGGAGAGGGAGAGGGGCGCAAGAAGCTCCAGCTTACACAAATGATTTTCTTCTTTCATTAATTCTATCAAATGAATAATTACAAGTATATATGGTAGATGACAAATGACCTTGGTTACCCATAGATCTAGGTTTTGGAACGGTAAACTAGGGAGTTCACAAAGATTTCTCCCATGTGGGCAAAAATTTAACCCTTATTCTAATCAAACTTGGACCATTTCCATTCAAACTTACCTAATTTTCACCAACCAAGCCTAATAAGGCCAAAGAAGAGGGCGCCCCCTTCATGGGCTTCTCTTGGGCCTAGGCTGGTCCAAGGCCAACCACTCAAGTCCAATAACCCATGTCTAGACTTGGGCCTTCCAAATCTTGATGGTCCATGAGAGGGGAAAGCCCACTTGGGCCTTAAGTGGCTATGAAGGTCCATAATGATGACCTTAAGGTCCAATATGAAAGAAGCTCCTAATGGACTCTACTAATGGCAACCTAGCCATGGACTCTACATTACAAGTGGCCCAATGGCTTGTCATAAGCCTTACAAGGAGCCCAAATGAAAGAAATCAAATAATTACAATCCCATACAAGCCATAACACACAAATATGTTCCACCCGTATAAGGAAACAGCCGTTGATGCCCCATCAATTCTCCCCGGGTGGGAGGAACTCAACCTCGTCGAGTAAGGGGTGCAGTGACTCGAGTGCTCCGGTGAATCCGTCGCCGCACCAAGTAGCGCGGGCACGTTCCACTCTAAGTGACCGTCACCTGCTCATTCCGTATATACTCGATATGCACATGCTGCTATGGGAAGAGGCTAGTGGTGGAACACTCCAGGGTGGGGTCACTCTCAAGGGAAGGAGGCGGCTCGAAGACTCACTAGGAATCACCGCTGAGTCCCTGTAGGTGACTTGATCCGGGTATAGATATAGAACTGATCGCATACTCATCAAGCGAGTCCACTCGCCTCTCACACCTAAGAGACCGACAACGAGCTTGCACAAGACACATGCAGACTCACCATACACTAACACACGTATGCAAACCACACAAACAATCGACTCAAAACACGCCACACAAACAAACCACACAAAGAAAACACACTGACTCATATATGACCCTAGACTTAAGACGGTAACATCAAGCCCACTAAGTGGCTGCATCCTGAGCTGCGGCAAGCTCCTGAGCTTCATGCTCATCGGCGAGTTCCGGATCGGCCTCATAGTAAACAATCTCGAGCCCAGAAGGCGAGGCCTCTTCAACCCCTAGGGCTAGTGTGGCACGAGTGGGACATTGGTTGGCAAAGTGGCCAAACCCATGGAAATGGAAACACTGTAGACGGGACCTAATACTCTCTCCGATGAGAGGGCCCTTACCCTTATCCTCCCGACAGGTAGGGGGTGTAGGCAACAATGGTAGAGGTGTAGGTGCCTTGGGCAATAGGGGTGGGGGTGCTGGTGCCAGAGGGCGGGCAATGGGTGCCGGGGGTTGGGATAGAGGTAGATCCCATGGTGGGGGAGGATGAGGCCGTGGAGCGAAATGCTCCTGACGGGTGGGCTCCTGAGATCGAGCCATGGGGACCCGCGAGGGTGGGCCTAAAGAATGGCAGGGCTCGGTGGTACGAAGAGGGGTGGGACCCGACCGATGGCTAGGTTCGAACTCTCCCTCAAATTTCTCCAACTCAAGAGCAACTTGATATGCTTCTTCCAACGTCTTGGCATTGCGGCGGAATAGCTCATACTGGTACTGTGGCCGCAAACCACGTCGAAAGCGGGACATGGGCATGGTACTCTCCTCCGAGACACCACATCGTAGAAAGTATTCATCAAATTCAGCGATGTACTCGGAGACGGATCGGTCTCCCTTGCTAAGACTTTGCCACCTATCGATGAGTCGTTGACGATACGTGGGAGGGAGGTACTTTTGCCGAAGCTTAAGCTTCATTTCACCCCATGTGTCAATCGGGGGCTCTAGCCGCTGAAATAACAAGCTCTCTACATTCTTCCAATAGGTTTGTGCCTGTCCCATGAGCTTCATGGTAGCAAATCGGATTCTTCGACGTTCTGACATATCGTACCAATCAAAGTATCGATCCATGCCGAACTCCCAATCTAGATAGACTTTCGGATCCAAATACCCATAAAAAATGGGAGGATCCGCTCGCACGGTCTTAAGGACCCTATCGTCATCCTCATCTCTCGGTTGTTGAAGGCCACGACGGCGTGGACCATACCCCTCGTAGGCATTGTCGGGCCCATAGTCCTCAAGACCAAGGTAACGGCGCGGTAGTTCGGGAACCCGAGGAGGGGCGGGTGGAGGAGCCTGTGGTGGCTGAGGAGCAAGTGCGGGCGGGCCTTGGGCCACATGGACGGACTGGGCCTGGGCTATGGGAATGGCTTGGCCTTGGGCAGCCGCCTGAACGGGTGTTGGTTGGCCCTGGACCGCCCTAGGAGGGTCTCCATGTGACATCCTATTCAACCATCCTGTCTGACCTTGGACAGATCTATCGGACGACTCCATCCGTTCCTCCATGGTGTTAAATCGACCATCTATACGGTCTGAGAAGCTCTTAAAGGTTGCCTCGGATTGATCCATCCGGTCTACGAGGGCCATGATCACCTCGCGCAAGGAGTGAAGGTCTCCGGAGATGTTATCCCGTGGGTTGGCCATAGGTGCAGGGCGATGGTATTAGGTACCTCGCCGAGTGGGCATGCAAAGGACACAAGGACTAGGAGGCACAGACCAATGCAAAAAAGTGATGCACCTAGACTTAATCAAGACTCGGTATGTGGCGGAGTTAATTGATCCAAAGATCACTCGTGCAAGTGCGCGGCCTTCCCGATAGGCTTAGCCTAACGTTCGGACAACACCTTTTTATATATCGAATAATGGTATGCAAATGCAACACCTAGGACCGACTTAGACTTGAGACACCTAGACCAACTCAGACCTAAATGACACTTTTTTTTATTATTTTTTTGACACGCTAGACTCAACTTCGCTCTGATACCAAATTGATGCGGGACGGACCACGGACTCGACTCCGAATGGGTATGCGACCCTCGGACTGTAAAAATTCCACAACAATTTGGTCAATTCTCTCTTTTCGAAGGAAGTGTCGGATGTGCGCGGTTGAGAAACCGGCAAGAGCTAGGATGGTCAATTCTCTCTTGTGCCCAGATCGGGTCACGGGATGGTCTCGCTCTCTCTTGTAGCAGCGGTGAATAATAATATGAAGCGGGCTACGATCCTAGAACATGCACTCTAGCAGTGGCATATAAAGTATAGACGAATAAAGCAAAATGCCGAGTAAGGAGTGAATACGATACCTCCACGCTCTCGGCGTGGGGAAGACGGACCCGACCGAACTCGTACTCCCGGACAGTATTATACAAATATTACAGCAACACAAATTACTGCCCACTCCACGCAGGGAGGTAAAGGGCGACACAAGTGGGTCCGGGAGGACCGATTTCGGGTTGACGGGCGGCTTCTCGCGACGCTTCGGCGGCACACGTACTCACGGCCGTGGGGCCACGTGCTGTTCCGAGGGGTCATGTGGGGCCGGAGTGGCTCCGTTGAGGTGGGGACACCTGAATGGGCGCGCCCTGGGACGGCAGCGCGCTGGTTCACCGGCCGGAGGCCGGGCGGCTCCGTTTGTCACCCGTCGGAATTACAGTCCACGGACTGGTTGCTACTGTTTTAAATCGTGCGCTCCGGCAAGATCGGCCGCTGTGATCAATCTGGATGTCAGATCGAAGCACAAGAGGTACCGATGGAAAGCTCTTTCGAATCCCTTCAATCTAGGACCAGAGATATGATCTGGATCTACACGGATTTAGCCTTAACCTATTTTTGAAGCTGCGGTTGGATAGTACCCAAACTCTCAGAATAGCAGGGCAGTTCCCTGAGAAATGCCTTTGACCATGAGGTAGACGTCTGATTCAGATCTTGCGTCCTTCTTCAAAGTTGTAGAGAATTGAACGAGGAAGACGGAAATAGTTTTTGTGAAAGGATTGGTGGAGGATACGATTTATTGGGGTTTTTACACTAACTAGGGGTCGGATATGGACACTGGCTGACAGAACTGATTTTGGGAAGAAGATGGAATTTATAAAAATAGATGGAGGCCTGGGAAAATTCCACAACAAATTGGGGATGGAGGGGAAGGTGGAAAGAATCTCCAATAAAATTAGAGACTCCTGGAAAAATCAAAAAGGGGTTCGAAGAAGGTGTTCTTCAGCTGGCTGTAACAGTGAACAGAAAGCTGACAAAATTCGAAGGGGGTGATGAACGAAAAATGGAAAAATACAAAACAGGATTTAGAGACCAAACCAATTTTTCTGGAGAATGGTGGGAACACCTGGATCACACCCTAAAAATCCTAGATCAAGAAGATCTCGGATCTGAGAGCAGAAATTCGTGGAAGAGGGATCTATATTGGATGGACAGAACTGCACTGGCGGCTTCGCGGCGGCGCAACAGCGGCACGAACGGTGGCGGTGGCGGCACAGATCAAAACCTGAGGTAGAGGGGAGGGGATAGATAGGATACCACTCTAGAAATGGGGTTGGGAAGAGGGAGAACCAGAGGAGAGGGAGAGGGGCGCAAGAAGCTCCAGCTTACACAAATGATTTTCTTCTTTCATTAATTCTATCAAATGAAAAATTACAAGTATATATGGTAGATGACAAATGACCTTGGTTACCCATAGATCTAGGTTTTGGAAGGGTAAACTAGGGAGTTCACAAAGATTTCTCCCATGTGGTCAAAACTTTAACCCTTATTCTAATCAAACTTGGACCATTTCCATTCAAACTTACCTAATTTTCACCAACCAAGCTTGATAAGGCCAAAGAAGATGGCGCCCCCTTCATGGGCTTCTCTTGGGCCTAGGCTGGTCCAAGGCCAACCACTCAAGTCCAATAACCCATGTCTAGACTTGGGCCTTCCAAATCTTGGTGGTCCATGAGAGGGGAAAGCCCACTTGGGCCTTAAGTGGCTATGAAGGTCCATAATGATGACCTTAAGGTCCAATATGAAAGAAGCTCCTAATGGACTCTACTAATGGCAACCTAGCCATGGACTCTACATTACAAGTGGCCCAATGGCTTGTTATAAGCCTTACAAGGAGCCCAAATGAATGAAATCAAACAATTACAATCCCATACAAGCCATAACACACAAATATGCTCCACCCGTATAAGGAAACAGCCGTTGATGCCCCATCAGGTTTCCCCTTTTGTTTCCCCTTCACCTGGGGGTGAACGGGGCGTGGAATGGGTTTTTCTGCGGTTTCTGTCATTTTTGGGCACGGACTGAGAATGCGCTAGTCTTAGGTAGCGCGTTCTTGAAGGTCGCGCTGCCCCGATAGAGCACGTTCATCGAGGAATATGAATAGTTAGACGGTTCCTGTCACGCTATAGGGTCCTAGAGCGTTCAGTCTTGTCGCGCTATAGGGTCCTAGCGCGTTCTATTTGAACGCGCTATGGACCTATAGCACGTTATGTTTGAACGCGCTATGCAAGGATAGCGCGTTCTTGGGGTGGCCTGCCGGGCTGCCCAGGGCGGGTAGTCTACGGCTGGTTGTGCTCCCCTTGGGCCGTGTGTGTCCCAGACACCCCGTGGAGTTCCGTGACCGTGTCTTTAGATGTCCGGAGGTTTTGTTTACCTTGATAAGCATGCTCATGGGCTTGGCGGGTCTGGGTGACCCCAGGTGTTCTGGGCTTCCGTGTTCTTGCTAGATCGAGTCGCCGTGTGTCGATGTGAGTGCGGTGAGGTTTCCCCGCAAGTCAATGCTTCTCTGGAAGGTGGCTTCTGAGTGGGCCATGTGTGTGGCCTTGGACTGTGAGTCCAATCTCCCAGCCTGAGGCTGGGGGTCGCTTAAGTTTCCCTCCTCGAGGGATGGGTCTCGGTAGTGGTGAACTACCTTGTGAGTCTTCCCATCGTTGTTTTGGACCTAGGGATTAGGCCAGATTGACAGTTCAGTGCTGTCATGTGAAACGGTCTTGACCCCAAGTCTTGTGACTCAAAGGTCGTTGGGTTTAGTAGGTCTAGTGGGCCGTCCAGAGTCGGGTGGCTTTGAGCCACCTGTTACTCCGTGTTACTCGCAATGGGTGCGTGCGTGGTTTCCAGTGTTCACGTTCTGGGACACGTCCACTAGTCGTAGCTTCCTGCGCACGCGAGTGTGGACCCACCTGGGAGTGGTGGAGAGCGAGATCCAATGAGAGGCAGTTTTTAGGCTGGTATATGTAGGGCCCCTTGCCTTTGCCACCAGGGTCCGGTGGGGGGGAAAACTAGCTAAAGGACCCGACCAAGAGTAGATGGTCTGTGTGTGCACACGTAGTTGGGGGCTTAGGACACGCGCTGACGAGCGTGACCCCAGCTAGTCCTTGTTGTGGTACTTGTTGCGTGTCTGAGTCTCACGCCCGGGGCGTTGTAGCTAGACATTTATGACGCGGTGTAAGATGTTAGGGGACGCATCCGGTCATTCTCCTAGTGGGTGGTGCTCCTGTCACGTGACGTGAGTCGTCATATACTAGGTTTTGTTTACGTCCGCGAGACGGGACTTCGTGAGTGGTTTCGAAAGTGTTCCTGGAGTTGAGGTCTGGGGTTTCCGGTGAGCGTCACCGAGGGCCTTTCCCCAGACAGCGTTGTGTTCACAACGGTGAAGTCGTGACCATGTTCCCTAACCGTGTGGTTTTCGCTCGGGCCCTTTTGAGGGTAGGCCTCCGTTACGGAGGTATCGTGGCATTTTTCCTAGTAGCGTGGCTAGGGCGGTTCGTGTCTGGTGGTCCCCGATCGTGGAATCGGGTGGTCGGGTGCGTGGCTTGGTTGTCCCCCGACGGGAGACTAGGTCGTGTTTTCTGGTACAGTAGGAGTAGCTGTAGAGCCGAGGTTTTACAGACCACCGTAGTTACTTTCCTGCTTTCGTAGTTACTTCTTTCTGTGCCGCCGTTGTTTCTCAGTTGGGGTTCCGCGGGATCCATACTGGACCAGTGACAAGAGGCTCACCCCTACGTTTCAGGTGCGTCGATTCTTCCTCGGGGTTCAAGGGTGCTGCGCGGATGTTCTTAGTTGCCAGCTTGCCGGGCCGAGTGTTCACTTGGCATGTGGTATATTTTCCTACTTTAGACTGTACTTTCTGTTGGACTGGACTCTATTGTAGTTGTTTATTTATTTTTGTTAATTACTGAATTGTCCTGCCTTATTTCCTATTTCTTTGTACCTCCACACTCCTTTTTAGCCCTTCCGAGCCCTTCGGGCTCGTGGGCGGTGGTTCGAGTCTCAGGTTATCGGGCCTTCCCGATAACCGGATTCTCGGGTCGTTACACCGGCAATGGTAGATCATGTCTTTTTTGTCTACCACCTTGGAGAAGGGTCTTCCTCGACCCCCAATAAGAAGCGCCGTAGCGGCCGCAGAGGCAGGCGGCTCGCCGCCCGCCTGCCATAGCCAACAATTCCAATAAAACCCTCCTTGTCGGCGACTTGAAGATACATCTCAATGGGGGCGAATCCATTATACCCCGCGATCTGACCATGCCTACGATACCCACTACCAATTGCTTCAGTCTCCTGCAACGAACGTGAGAGGATAAGGCGGAACTATGAGCAGAAGGCGCCTCGACAACAAACTGAGGGCATCTGCACCAGTCTCGTACCCAGACTCCCAAGTCCCGTCGAAAGAATCGTGATGCGGGAGGTCAGCAGCCTAGCCTGAGAAGAATCTGGGTCACCCTGGAGGAGGCTCAAGCTGTTTGAAGGGCACGTACCAAGAACCCCTTTCGAATGCTTGAGCACGACGTCGATCGAGACATAGATGACCCTGTATCGACACAGTCCGACGGCACCCAGTCACTCAGCGTCTCTTGCCAAAATAGGCAGAAACAAAGAAGGGCTCGTGCCGGGCCCCGCCAGTACCTAGCCTCTGGCTCCCCTCGGGTCGATCTCGGCCTCATGACGGAAGAGCCCCCTCAATGGACCTCAGTCTTTGACAGACTGGGGGTACCAGTCTGCTCCGATAAGCATTCCCAGAAGAAGCGGATGGTTCAGTTCATCAACATCGCGGTTCGGGTGTTCGCATGTTATGCCACCAGACACCAGCCCGACACTCAGTCCATTGACCTGAACCAGCCACTAGCGCAGCTCAGAAGGCCTCGCCATCAAACTCAACCCCCGGTACTGTCGGGCCACATCGGCACTTCTGCCAGACCTCAAGCATCGGAACGTGTAGAAGAAGTTCCTGCCGAGGACCGTGGCGCTCCTATCAATGCCGATCTAGTCAATAATGATCCTCTGGCAAATGCGGTTCAAGAGGTAACTCTTGAGACTCTCTTGAAGGAGAATCAACACTTGAAGGCCCTTTTACAAAATCTTCTTCAAGTGCGGGACCTTCACCCTCACCAACCTGCTAGGCCTCCAGCCGAAGCACCAGCACTACCAGTGGGGCACAATGGTGCCAACGCCTCAACAGTCGCCGCTCGAACCCCGACGACAGCAAGGTTGGGCATACCGCTAGTGGAAGCGCATCCATGAGCCTCCAACAAGCCAGTGCCGGAAAACCTCATGGCACAACGACAGATGATTGAGCAGATTGTCGAAACAAAGCTCGCCCAGTACGGGGAAGGGGTTGCCACTATAGACCACTATAGTGTACCCTACCCACCACATCACCAGCTGAAAAAGCTTCCCCCAGAGAACGCCAAGCCCCCGAAGTTACAAAAGTTTGATGGGCAAGGGTCTCCACATGAGCACTTGGCCTACTACATTACGGCCATGGGCGAGCTAGCATTGGATGAGTCATACCTCCTCCGCTACTTCGTCACCTCACTTACGGGAACAACCTTTCAATGGTACTCCCGCCTGAAGCCCATTTAAGTAGTCGACTGGGTAGATCTCCAGAAGAAATTCCTCGACCGCTTCCAAATGACCGAGCACACGATCTCCCTGGTGGAGCTCTACTCTCTCCGACAGAAGAAGGGAGAGAGTGCTCTGGACTTCATCAAGAGATGGCGAGACCTCAGCATGAGATGTATCAATCTTCCAGTCTAGGTGGTCGCCATCACCATATGTCGCAAAGGCTTGGCAGTCGAGGTCAGCGAAAAGCTTCTCGGCACCAATATTAAAGGCTTCGACCAGCTCAACTCGACAGTCACCGAAATAGAGATGTTCTTCACCGATAACCCGAGCTATACTTTAGTAAAGGGTAAACAGGCGCGAGAACGCCAACGTGGGAATAAGGTGAACATAATCGAGTTCGCCCCCGCCACCAAAGCCAGCAAGTAGGGCGAGTCAAGTGGCTCCGACTAGAAGCCAATAGATAAGCCAGACGCTCCTTCCTTTTCAGAGCGTATGAAGACGCCCTTCTCCTTCAAGAAGGAACATACGAAGATGCTCTTTGACCTCTGCATGGCTCAGAAGATCATTGAGCTGCCAGTAGCTCGCAAGCCCGATGAGACCCAGAAAACTAATGACCCTAGCTATTGCCCATATCATCACATGTTAGGCCATCTACTTAAAGATTGCTATGTCTTCAAGACTCAGGCACAGAAGCTGATCCGAGACAGTCTCATCAAAATGAAGTGCGGTCTCGTCGATCCCCCGCAGCCACATGTGTGGTCCAGACCCACTAAGACAGCACATGTGATTCACTACACAGCTAGTGTAATTCACATGATGGCTCCATTCTTTCTCTCTGACGTCGAAACAGAGGAGGGCAGCACCAGCCAAGGTGAGCACTCATTGTGGTATCCATGGTGGAGACCCTGGCATGACCGCATACCTCTCTCCTTTCCAAAAGAAAGGACTAGGCGGCTCTTTGATGTCCTCGTCGAGAGGGGGCAAATCATGGCCCACGAGCCGCCAGCAAACAACACCCAATGGGACTTTAGTCATCCCTAGTACTGCCCTTTTCACGCTAGAATCTGCCACACGATCGAATCTTGTGAGGAAGTTCAGCACTTAATCCAGGAACAGATCCAGTGGGAGCAGATTGATGTTGAGGGGAACTCTATGGCGATTCTGAGACTTCGAGAAGCCATTGAAGAGACCCTGAGCATTACCCGAAATGCCCCTGATCAACTAGATCCTCCTCAAGCAAATGGGCAGGACTTGCCTTACCAACATGTTCAGGAGTGGCTCGAGTTTCGGACTGATAATTGAGAAGCTCTCGAGCGACTCCGAAGCCGTAGAAGGTAGGACACTAGCCAGGAGACTGAGCCGAGTAATTTCTTGATCAACGTCATCCATCCTCCTACCACCCCAGCTCCTCCAGACGCCCAGATACCGAGTACTAGTTGGCCAGTTCCTGCCACCCTGGCCTCCCAATGGCGGCCTTGGCAAGAGCTGGAGTCTCTTCCATTCTCTAATGTTGGGTATTGCATTCCCACATTGTTTTTGACCTTGGTTTTGATGATAACAAAATATTGTGTGTTTTTGGAATAAATATTTATCATGCTTTTGGAAAGGCTTAAAATGTCCATTGAAAGTACTCACTGATGTGAATATGAATATCTATCACTTGGAGTTTCTTGTTGTTGAGCATTTGGAAGGATTGGTAAATATAAGAATGCTTTTTGTATGTTTGAGCTTCCATGGTTTTATACTCGAATGCTTAAGAGATTTAAAGTCTATCAAATGCCAAAGATGGTGGCTCATGTTTTACAATTCCATTTACTTGTTGCAATGTGCATTTGAATGTGTATAGATATGGAGTTTTATGTGGAAGAATCAAGTTAAGGAGAACTCAATTTTTGATACATAAACTAACTTGATGTTTGTGTTTTTACAGGTTCAAGGATGGTTTTTAAACCCTCTCATGTCAAGTGGATGATGGTAACATCTAACCATTTGTTTTGTTTGATTTGAATAAGGTTTGCAGTGTTTTTCCAACCATTTCTGGCATGGGTCGACCTATGGGGTCGACCCCCAAGTGTTCTATCTGGATAGAACACATTTTAGTGACCCAGTGTGCAGGGGTCGACCCATGGGGTCGACCCACACTGCTGGGTTCTGGGTCTTTATTTTGCTTCTGCCCGTCCTCTGGTTGTCTAGGGGTCGACCCATAGGGTCGACCCATTCCGGCACGGGATTTGCGAACCTGATTAAAACCCATTGAAAACCTTTCTAAACTTTACCAAAACACCCCCCATTAGTTACTAATCATGTTTAAGTGTTTCTAACACACTTTGGGAGGGTTTTATGTGTCTTTTCCCCACCCCTCTATATATATCATTGTGAACTCCGAATTTGACAAGAGAGAACCCTAATATGCTATCCTTCTCTTATCTTGTAGGTGAAGAAAGGGGGAAAAGGAAGGAGGGGCTATTGCAAGGTGGATTTCATCTCCAACAAAGCATTTCTGGAGATTGTGGAAGAAGAGAAAGAAGAGCGGATCGATGAGAGGATCAAGAGGAAGCTTGAATCACCGTCATCCGACCTCCCTCCGAACCGGGAATCAAAGAAGATCATTTTCAGCCCTTTCTACATATGGGGATTCATTTCTTCACTCTTTTCCCATCTATTCCAATCATTTACTCTTCGTTTATGGGCATGTATTGAACATATCTTTTATTTCTGAACTTTAACTCTATGTGTGGTGAACCCTCTGCGTACGGTTGTGATCATATCTTGCCGCGAGTGTTGCGGTGTGTGTGTATGTGTGGATTGATCCTGCTGTTGGATCGTTGTGGAGACGAAGTCTCCGTGTGTGTTGGAGTATATTCTCCGTATGCTTCATTGTGAAGCAAGTGAAGCCTCACCGGTTCGGTGAGGGGTGGACATAGGGAGCCCTTCGTGGTCTCGAACCACCTTAAAATCCCCGTGTCCTGTGGTTGCTTGCTTGTACATTTTCTTATTCCAACTCATTCGAGTGTGGTTGGAGAGATTGAGTGAACTAGATTTATTTCTGTTCAACTTGTTCTTCATCAATCTCATTAATTTCGCATATTGTTTAAAATCTGTAATTTCGTGTGGGGGACAATTCAACCCCCCTTCTTGTCCGCGTATATTGTTATCTGGGCCAACAATTGGTATCTAAGCCTCGTCTCTGTTTTTTTTAGTCGACCTTGCGATCGTAGAGAAAAGATCATTTTATGATAGCTAATTAGAATTCTGTTCCTGTCTTTGATGGTTTTGATTATGTATCTTGGATTAGAAAATTCACTATTTGGATCTCTGGTACTGATCCTAAGCTTATGAAATTAATTACTCATGGTCCTCATGTTTTACTAAAAAATGAGTCAAGATGGACCGATGAACATAGGAAGATGAATTCTGATAATCTTTTAGTTCTGAATGCTCTTAAAGCTTCAGTATGCATTGACAAATTTTCATTTGTTTCTGATTGTAGATCTGCCAAAGATATCTTGGATGGGCTAAGCAAAGCCCAAGAAGAAAGTTGGAAGGATGAGTGCCTCGTGGCAACCAAAGAAAATGAAGGCCAAAGCGAGGAAAACTCTAAGGGAAACTTTGATTCCGAGGAAGAGGATGAACTGAGCTATGATGAGTTAATGAATGCCTATGATGAATTATTTGAAAGATACAAAAAGACTAAATATGAAAACAAAAAATTGAAAAAGAAATTTGATAAACCTTCATGTGAAAAATTTACAGAATTTGAGAAATCAGTTAAGTCTTCCATGCTTGAGATTGATAGCCATAGAGAAACCATTACATGTTTGAGAACTGAAAATAAATCTTTATTGGCTAAAATTTCATAACTTCAAAAAATTGAGAAAGATAATGAGAATCTGGAAATGCTGAATTCTACCATGTCTGAAAAATTGCTTTTGCTTGAAAAAGAGAAATGCATGTCTGTTGACAAGTCGGATAAACTGAAGGAACTTAGAGAGGAAATAGAAAGCCTTAGAAATTTGAATGATAAATTTGAATCCAATGAAGCCATGGGTAAAATTGTTAATGATAATGTGAGTTTTCAAATGAAAGAACCCGAACACACTTCCATGAGCTATAATTCATTTGATAAACTCCAAAATGAAAACACTGCCTTGTTAATTCAAATTTCGTTGCTTGAAGGAGAATTGAAAATTCTTAAAAATTTTGAAAAAGGAAAATATGTGATTGATGATGATTGTGACAAACTACATATCCTTGAACAGGAAATTGAAAGTCACAAATGTGTAAATCTCTCGTTGAATGAAAAAGTCACTTCTTGTGAAAAAGAGATTGATGATCTTGAAATGCATATTATGTCCCTACAAAATGAAATCAAAATTTTGAATGAATCATTGTCCGTGCATGATAAAGGAAATCAAAATCAGAAAAACGTTGATCATCACTCTTGTGTGCATGAAAGACTTCAAACTGTCAAATATGATCATGCATCAAAGAAAAGAAGAAATGTTTCATGTTACTATTGTGGACAACATGGTCATGACATGTATGACTGTCTTCTAATGAAATCTGATGATGAACAAGCATTGCAGTCACAAATGAAAATTGTTAATGAGTCTAAAGATCATGTGAAAACCACTAGGAAAACATTCAACTCTCATTGCTACTACTGTGGATTACATGGTCATGTCTTTGAATATTTCTTCTCAAAGAAAAATCATGATGAATGGTTTGTTAAAAAGAATTTTTCATGTCATTACTGTGCAAATTTTGGACATGTAATGAGTGATTGTTCTGTAATGAAAAATGATGAAAATGGATTTTTGAAGAGGAAATCTTCTTACTGTTTTTATTGTGGAGAGAATGGTCATTCTATGGATGACTGTTCTACTAGGGTATTTGATGATGAATGGTTTGCTAGGAAAAACAAAAAGAAGTATTTTGGTCATGCTAGAACTAACCCCTCGGGACCCAAGATGGCTTGGGTACCCAAAACTTTGAAATGAAAATTCTACTTTGTAGGGGTGCCTTGAGACCAAGAAGATGTTGGTAAATAATGGCTTCTCAAGGTAAAGGTAAGAGAGCTCAAGTTCTGAAATCTTGTGTTGAAAATTTCAGGTATAAACTTGGTTGGATCTCGTCATTCGATCCACTTTGATCATGCAACTACCTTTTGTTGATTTTGGTTGTGATATAGAAGAATTTACAGTTTAGATAAGTGTCTTGTTCATAGAGTCTTTGATACACACTTTTACTTCCTTTTGCAAATAACAATTCAGTCCTTGCATACATTTGCATTTGCTTTATAAAGTTGCACACATGAGTTTGCACTTATATGAGAATTTTGCATATGCTTGCACATATTCTTGCCTATTTTTGAATAGAAAAAAACTCTCACCATCTTTTCAATTCATGCATATACTTGCATATACTTTATACACTTCTATGCTTGAATGCAATGATTGTTCGGTATCTCAAATAGTGAGATGTGGAAGGGTGGATTACATCCATCCGGAAGCTTTCACTATGCGTGAGGTGGTCTTCGGACCTATGTACTCTGCTCCGTACCGAAAATCATATTGCTTGAATTAATTTCCAAAATCCTTACTTGCTTTCATGTATATATCTCTAGATAACCATTTTCTTGAAAATCTTCTAAGACCTCATCTCCTTGATAAATAAATTACAGTGTTCTTGATCTTTTGTGAACCATGACATATACAAAGGAGGAGGACTTATTTCAAACTATGCATACATTTAGGGGGAGTCATAACTATGTCTAGGTAAATTCACTTTCTACATATAAAACAATTACCCACATACTTTGTTCAAAAATGATGCATATGACCTTGATTGATAAGGATTTCAGAAATTCCTTTTAACACTTCAAGAGAAACAAATTTCTACATGAAAATTAAGAGAATCGTGAGGAAAAAGCTACCTACCCCGCAAGCTTCAATAAGTGGATTATCTAACCAAGTAGCCAGGAATCCCCACTGAAATAAATGAGGAAACTCGGGTCGAATGGTGAAACAAAAATTCACATTGCATGATGAATCCTAGAAGCCGAGAAATCCCATTGAGACACATGAGGTGACTCGCGTCGAACGGTGAAATCCAATAAATGAAAAGCATACAAAAAGGGGTTGTGTGAAGCTACCAAAAGTCGAGGATCGAAATGGAAGTGTAGGAAGGAAATAACCCTCTAGTGTTTTCTAGAAATTCTGTTCATATCCATATGATTTTAAAGTTCATCGCTCATTCACATAAATTTTAATTTTGGGTATTATTGTGATGACTGTATATCTTGAATTTGTTCTTATCATGGTCTATGTAGTACCTCGAGCATATGCATGCACTACCTTTTTTATTATGCTTCATGTCTCACATTTCGGTTTAGAATGAACTGTTCAGTCGTTATCCTCTTACCCCACTGAGGGGGAGTAATATAAATATTTGTTTGCTTGACTCTAATGCTTGCTTGCTTGTCTACTTGCCTGCATAAGTCATGTCATACTTTAGCTCCCATAGATGCATCATTAGATCATACATGTTCATATCAGCTTAAATAACCCTTTTGTCAATCTGTTTTCGTTGAAGATAAAGGGGGAGTAAAGGTGCACATAAAGTTCATATCTATTTGGAAGTTCAGAAGTTTTTGTGCATATATCATGTTTCTTTGACATGGTTGGTTTTCATACTTTTTGCTCTAGCTTTTGTATTCCCCATTTTTGATTATGCCAAAGGGGGAGAAAAATGTGTAGATTGCCATAATATTTTGTCATTATCAAAAAGGGGGAGATTGTTGGGTATTGCATTCCCACATTATTTTTGACCTTGGTTTTGATGATAACAAAATATTGTCAGTTTGTGGAGCAAATATTTATCATGCTTTTGGAAAGGCTTAAAATGTCCATTGAAAGTACTCACTAATGTGAAAATGAATATCTATCACTTGGAGTTTCTTGTTGTTGAGCATTTGGAAGGATTGGTAAATACAAGAATACTTTTTGTATGTTTGAGCTTCCATGGTTTTATACTCGAATGCTTAAGAGATTTAAAGTCTATCAAATGCCAAAGATGGTGGTTCATGTTTTACAATTCCATTTACTTGTTGCAATGTGCATTTGAATGTGTAGAGATATGGAGTTTTATGTGGAAAAATCAAGTTAAGTAGAACTCAGTTTTTGATACATAAACTAACTTGATGTTTGTGTTTTTACAGGTTCAAGGATGGTTTTTAAACCCTCTCATGTCAAGTGGATGATGGTAACATCTAACAATTTGTTTTGTTTGATTTGAATAGGGTTTGCAGTGTTTTTTCAACCATTTCTGGCATGGGTCGACCCATGGGGTCGACCCCCAAGTGTTCTGTCTGGACAGAACACATTTTAGTGACCCAGTGTGTAGGGGTCGACCCATGGGGTCGACCCACACTGCATGGGTCGACCCCATGGGTCGACCCCTAGGTTCTGGGTCTTTATTTTGCTTCTGCCCATCCTCTGGTTGTCTAGGGGTCGACCCATAGGGTTGACCCATTCCGGCACGGGATTTGCGAACCTGATTAAAACCCATTGAAAACCTTTCTAAACTTTACCAAAACACCCCCCATTAGTTACTAATCATGTTTAGGTGTTTCTAACACACTTTGGGAGGGTTTTATGTGTCTTTCCCCCACCCCTCTATATATATCATTGTGAACTCCGAATTTGACAAGAGAGAACCCTAATGTGCTATCCTTCTCTTATCTTGTAGGTGAAGAAAGGGGGAAAAGGAAGGAGGGGCTATTGCAAGGTGGATTTCATCTCCAACAAAGCATTTTTGAGATTGTGGAAGAAGAGAAAGAAGAGCGGATCGACGAGAGGATCAAGAGGAAGCTTGAATCATCGTCATCTGACCTCCCTCTGAACTGGGAATCAAAGAAGATCATTTTTAGCCCTTTCTACATATAGGGATTCATTTCTTCACTCTTTTCCCATCTATTCCAGTCATTTACTCTTCATTTATGAGCATGTATTGAACATATCATTTATTTCTAAACTTTAACTCTGTGTGTGGTGAACCGTCTGCGTACGGTTATGGTCATATCTTGGCGCGAGTGTTGCGGTGTGTGTGTGTGTGGATTGATCCCGCTGTTGGATCGTTGTGGAGACGAACTCTACATGTGTGTTGGAGTATATTCTCCGTGTGCTTCGTTGTGAAGCAAGTGAAGCCTCACCGGTTCGGTGAGGGGTGGACGTAGGGAGCCCTTCGTGGTCCTGAACCACCTTAAAATCCCCGTGTCCTGTGGTTGCTTGCTTGTACATTTTCTTATTCCAACTCATTCGAGTGTGCTCGGAGAGATTGAGTGAACTAGATTTATTTCTGTTCAACTTGTTCTACATCAATCTCATTAATTTCGCATATTGTTTAAAATCTGTAATTTCGTGTGGGGGACAATTCAACACCCTCCCTTCTTGTCCGCGTATATTGTTATCTGGGCCAACATCTAAGGAGGATATCGCCATGCTACTCCGAGTCCTTCTCAGCCGAGAAGATGTCCTGGTAAGCGAGAGGACGATGGGTGCCCCAAGCTCCTCTCGCTACTCTCCTGCCCCGTCTCCACCTTCTATACCAGGAGATAAGAAGGGGAAGCAAAAGCAGGGTGGGACCGTGGCACGACCATGTCATGTCTCTCCAACCGGCGAGCCTTTGGGTCCTCTTCGTATACCCTGCAACCCAGTCTAGATCATAGAAAAGACATATTCGGAGTCTTCAGCGACTCTGGCCAGCAAGCCTGGTCCTTCACCACAAGGCCTAGTCAATGCGCAAAGTGAGGATTGTAGACAAGTTTTTTCTTTCTTTCCCTTGGACAAATGTGTGAAATAAATGCTAAAGGGAATTAAGAAAACAAACAGGGTGTGTGTATGAGAGATTAGTACAAAAAAAGAATGTGATCGCCACCAAGGCACAAAATGCAAAGTAATAGCACTACGTACCTTAGAAAGGGGAGAGGATGAGGCACTCGCCAATGTACAGTGTTATCAGGACGAACACGGCCTACAGAGGACCGCCTGAGAAGGTACACGGCCGATCGATGGGCCGCTTACAGCGCTGTAGAGGAACGCGGGATGAAGAATGGGCTGGTACTTACATGGTCTGCGACAAGCCGCCGAATAGATATGAACGATCCTTTGGAGACTGCTCACGTCTTCAAGCGGGCGAATGCAGGCCGCGTACATCGTCCAGACCCCAAGATGTGGAATGTCTTCCTCCACGCCTTCCGGCCGGCACGAGGGGATGGGTCTCGTGCTTAGCTTCTGTTGACCTACAAGATAAAGCAAATAACAAGACAATGCAACCCAAATTAGCCCTAGAACGTGCAATAACTATAGAAAGAGATGAAGGATTAACATCACAAATGGAAGGGGGAATACTTGGGGCTGGGTTTTTAACCCCTATGGAGCGTGAAAAATAATAGGAGGGATATTAGAATGGAGATGACAGTGAAAAATGTGGATGAAAAGTGAAGGAAAATGAGCATGCAATGGATGAAAGAATGACTTAGACACCTAGACCAAAACACCAAATAAACAGTACTCCCTGAACTGGAGGCTCAAATGGACATAGAGAGCCTACCTCCCAGGCTATAGTTCGTTCGAAAATCCGACAGCACTTCGACGCGAATGCTAGATCTCCCCCTTTTCAAGCTTGGACTAAGAGTACTATTTATAGACCCCTAAAAGTCCAGCCCCGAATTAGGGTTTTCCAGCGTGAATTAAGCCATGATTATTTAGGATAATTCGTAGATAATACTTCCACCTCCTGCCAAGATCAAACGGGACCTCATTCGGTTGAGAATCCGCGGAGAAAATGGCGGAGCAAGTGAGAGGTTTAACCACGGGTGGAGAGAGAAAAAACTGTTAAGGCCAGGATTTCGGACATATAAGCGGTCTCTCGATAGGCCGCCCACGCCAATAAACAGTCCATTGCTAGACCACCTATGTATGTCGGTGATAAATAGAAAATAAAATAAATAAGCCAATTATCCCAGAGAACTGACCGAAGTATTCAGCGTAGGACTCTCAAGATAAAGACGGTCCATCTCTAGACCGCTCCAAAATCCACACGACCTATTGCCAGACTGTGTACAAAGTGTCGGTGATAAATCAACAAACCAAGATAAATAGATAATTATCTGAAAGATAATCCCGTTTAGTACTCTGGCCAATAAACAGTCTATCGATGGACCGCCCGACAAGTATAGGCGGTCTAATGTAAGACCGTCTATAATGGTGTCAGTGGAAAATCAGAAAATAGCTAATAAATCCAGAGATAAATCTGAGTGATGTAAAACGGTCTCAAGGAAACCGCCTACAATACTAAACGGTCTATTGTTAGACCGCCTATATGCGGGGCGGTTGAAATCAATAAAATGGGATAAATAAGCCCGCATACTTTGAAAACCAAAGGGAATCAAGGCCTACCAAGCCTGAATTCAAGAGCAAACCGAGCCAGGGAGGAAGTATACATAAAAATCAGCTCACAGACATGCCTAGAAATGGCCCAATGAGTAATGGACAACTCGAGGCATAAAAATTGAAGGTAAGAAGAAAGACTTAACTTTAAGGCAAAAAATGGGTGTCAACAAGGATGACTACCAGGAGCGGTGATAGCCCGCTACACCTTTAGTTGCCACTGAACACCGCTCCAAGCCAGATAGTAAAGGAAAGGCCAAGGAGCAATACTCCAGGCTAGTCCCCCTATCTACATCTCAACAAAGGATTACGCCACCATAGGTAAGGCATCAAACTGCACACACATCTTCAGACGCCGGTCCCAGTATACCAGCTTATCAAAAGCTTCCTCCTCTGCCACCACGGGTAAGACATCAAACCACGCATACGTCTTCAAACGCCATCTATAGCATCCTGGAATACTTAGAGCTACCACTTGAGGTCATCCAGCAAGCGATCAATGCCACCTTTCAAATACTACAAGCAAAAGGTGCATGGATTAAAATCCGGGCAAAGAAAAGTCATCGACCTCACCCTACCAAGACATCAGCTCAGAGATATCCTCACAGGGATTTATCAACTCCGGCTCCAGCACCTCTCCCTCCTACTCCCTTGGAGGTAGCTATTGCCAAAATACAAGAGAGGAATAGGAGGAAGAACCTCAAAAGATGACTCAAGAAGCAAGCTGAGCAAGCAGCTGCCCTACAGTCACCAACCGAGCTAACGCCTCTCCAAAGGCTACAACGGCTCATAGATGACCTGGAGGAATACGTTCCTCCTCGTCCTACTGGTGCTCTCCCGCACGACAGTTACATCCCATGGGAAGAAATGCAGAAGTGAGCTCACCTTAGAAGCTGGATTCAGGAAATGATCCAGAAGATCAAAAACGGCGAGAGGCTCCTCATCCCAGAAGAAATCTCCTTGTTCTACGAAGATGAGAAGATCACTATAGAGTAGCTGGAGGAAATACTTTGAGGCTGCATCTGCAATTTGGTGGCTATTCCACCCCCGGACAACATCAACGTTTCTCGACGAGGCGAGCCAGTAGCCTCCTGAATGAGGCAAAGAACTACCACCCCGCTAGGGCTACAACCAACTTCGAAAAACATAGGCCGTGGTCGAGGTCGTGGCCGAGGATGCTGTAGAAGTCGTGGAAGAATCCCTAAGTTGCCTCTCCATCCGTCCACTTTCGAACCAGAGTGAATCATCCTCTTTTGAGGGGAAGAACCTGCCCCCATCCCGGAGATAGAAATTCGGAAGGGCCGCAGCATCTTTGATCCCACCAGCATAGAGGAGATCTCAACCAATGCTCTAGTCTCTGTTCTGGTTCTGGTTGCTTCCGAAGATCAAGCAGGTCCGTCCGGCAAGGATGACCCAGCTCTCCAGTCACTTCCGATAGAGCCATCATTGACACCCATGTTCCAAGAGTCCACAGGTGATCAGAACCAGTCGGATCCGAGTGGCAAAGGCAAGGCAGTGCAACTCCCTGACGGGGAACAGTGCGGCAGCCCACAGAAGACCCAGCCTAACATACTACCATCATTGGAGGATACTCAAGTCCGAGCCGACCGGAAGGTCCTCCACCAGATGAAGTGGTTTCCCACCAGCATTACAATCTGGGAAGCCATTGCTTGGAGTAAGGAGCTAAGAGAAGCCCTTATCAAAATAATCCAAGAACTGGAAGCCTATGAAGCACATGCCGTGGATATGAAGGTGGCGGCATATGAAGCCTTCACATCTACCATCTCATTCATGGAAAAAGGCATGTTGCTCCCTCCCCTGTGTCACAATCGTCCTCTCTACATAAGAGGGAAAATCAATGGGCACGGGGTACTTCGGATCTTGGTGGACGTCGGTGCTGCAGTCAACATCATGCTGCTCAAAACATTCAAGACTCTATATCTGACCCCATACCTTTAGAAGGTTCAAGCGGTCAAAATATCATGCTTTGACCAGGACACCGAGGGTGTCCTCGGCCGGGTAGATGTTGACTTGATAGTCGATGATTTCACCTCTAAGCTGACGTTCTACATCATTGATGCCAACACATCTTACAAAGTGCTACTGGGCAGACCCTGGTTACATGAAAATTGGGTCATCCCGTTGACTCTCCACCAATGCATCAAATATGCAAGGATGGGGAACAACATACGGTCTTTGCAGACCTATCGCCATTCACTCCAGCCAAATGCAATCTCGCCGATGCTGCGCTTTATTTCGGGGGAATCAGTCCTTACCCCGTAATCAAAAGCAAAAGCAACGGATGGCTCTCAGAGGAAGATGATGATGATATCTTCTCAGTTGACGAAGAGAAGGCTAAGCTTCATCGACTGCAACTTAACTCTAAGTCAACTCCAGGTCACCCTGAGAGGCGTAAAATCAACTTTGAGGCTAATCTCATTAGCCAAGCCATCGATAAGAGCATATGCTTGCCGCCAGACTGCATCCAGCGCTCATGTGCATCAAAAGAGCACAAGGTTGAGCCACTTATAACATTCATCATTACCTATAAACGGTAACTCAGAAACAAGAAGAAGGCTAACAAGGATAAGCCCATTGTCTTCCACAAGGGAGACATGGCCCCTCAGGTCCTACCTGAAGATGACTTCGGCTGGCCCAAGCGAGCCGATGATACCCTTGAAGCAGTCCAAATAATGGACAACCTGCCACAACATATTCGGGAGATGTGCCTAAAGTAACACATTACCCAATGGCAAGATTCCACATGGCGTAGGTACTTTCGCCTGTTGTGGACTCCATCCCAGGTCCAAGGGCAACC
The DNA here is from genome assembly GCA_022559845.1 of Amorphophallus konjac. Lineage (NCBI taxonomy): Eukaryota > Viridiplantae > Streptophyta > Magnoliopsida > Alismatales > Araceae > Amorphophallus > Amorphophallus konjac. The sequence goes on along the minus strand of CM040125.1, from coordinate 108,798,097 downwards.
CCCGTTCTCCCACAAAGATACTAGGGGACTCGACTACGACCAAGACCCGGACTTCTGCATCTACTACGCAGTCAATGTCATAGGCTCGACACAGCCAGTCGATGACCAGACTAAGGGCGATGCAAAATTTGACAACTTTGAGGATGAGGAAGAGGAGATCCTAATCTCACTCCCCGCCAGGACCACCACCCCAGCTCAAGCAGTCACGGAGTCTTCATCATTTGCCTGTGAAGATATCAGGGATGAAGAAGCTCCCCCTGCCTCCCAGCCTGTCAAAGAATCTAGCTCTACAAACTCCCCCAATGGGGAAGGTGCCCAGAGCACTGACCATGAAGTGTTGTCAGCTCTAGACCCCAAGGAAGCTTCAGCGGCACCAGTCAGTAATTGCCAGCCACGCGCTAGCGGTTTTGAACAATCCTTGACAAAGCCCAGTGACAACACTCCCAGCTCATCAGCGTCGACCCATGGCTTTGAAAATCAAGAGGTATACGAAGCCGACACTAACGATGAGGACTTCGTTGACTTCCAACCCGCTCCTCTCGAGTTGGAGGACGGCGGCCAGGCAACCGTTGACGAACTCATTGAAATCAATTTGGGAGAAGACAAAGTCCACCAGCCAACTTTCGTCAGTGCCCTCCTCACCGAAGCAGAGAAACGGGACTACAAGCAACTCCTGCTCGAATACAAAGACTGCTTCGCCTGGACATAGAAAGAGATGCCAGGGCTAGACCCTTCCGTGGCGGAACACGAGCTATCCATGTCACACCCCGAACCGATAGCAGCGGGAAGCGATGCTCGGAACGTGGCAGTTAACAGTCATGATAACAAGAGTGAAAATAAATAACCACAATTAAACACATGGAGGCCATAAACACACGTTGAAAATATGAGCTCTTATTAATATTAAAAGTATCACTTAACAATATTAGATTCACATTAAGGGAAGAAAGAACAAGGGAAGGAAAAAGAAATAACCAGACTCACGACACTAGCTAGACTCAAGAAGATAAAAAGACAGACTCCAATCTCTAGGTTCCAGGTTCACTCGATAACACTAATCCGATTCCCATTTGTAACGTACCGTTTACCGTGTTACCTGAAAAGGATTGGAAGTAGGGGTGAGCAAGAAGCTCAGTAGGAATTATACTCTATCGTCAGGCATAGTTTAAGTGATTAACCAATTAATGAACATGCATGATTAATGCGATAAAATAAGCAGAACTAAATAATCACTAAAATGGAAAGAGTAACGATAATTAAATGGAAGAAATAGTTGCATGTCGAGATATCAAGCAAGATTAACAAGATTTTCTAGTGAATGGCCATTTACAAGTCAATTTCAAGTCATGTCAAGCAAGCAAGCAAGTACTTCATACTTTAAGCATGAATAATAAGTTTCACGAGAATGTGGAATGTCATAGACCCAACACGCTAGATAGTACCGGTGCCAAATGCCACACCTAATCATTCACCTCCCCGGGGATCAAGTACTTTTTGGGTGCTCCTCCCAGGACCAGACTGGGCCCTTCATTTGTTTGCCTTGGCATTGATTTCTTTTTGGATCGTAGATCCCACGAGACTAGACATCCACAATATTTAATGGCCAAGAGTTCCAAGATCAAGTTCATGTAGTCAAGGTAAAGGATGTAAGAATAATGATTTTTAAGAGTCCAAACAATAAGCTCCTTAATCGAGAAGAATAGTTATCCCTAAGGACTATAATTAATGATCAATGGACCTAACAATAGGTCAAATCATGAAATACCATAGCCTACATAGGCTTGGTTAGCTCACACAATTTGAAATTCATGAAATAATCACTTTTCAGAAAATTGTCATATGAACGGTCAGACAAGGGCCGCTCAATATATATACGGTTAATACTGGGCCGCGCATGTCCGGAAGACATCAAGACCCATGAACATGATATACGGTCCATACTGGCCGTATTAAAGATATGCGGTCGTCATAGGGCAGCCTATAAGGATATGCAGTCCACTACTGGCCGCAGATGCCTGTTTAGCCCTATTCGATCCAAGACTTAAAACCAGCGGTTTAGTCACGTAAAATAAAGTTACTGGAGGTCCAAAAGGTTCTAGCAGGGATATAACAAGATCCCAAGATGATGGTAAGTCCGCCGGATGGAGTGTCCGGGGGTAAGTTCAAGACTAGCGCACTAATAGGGCTAACGACTTACTAGAAGTCAGCAACTAGGTCACACCATTCTACTAGAATAGAGTGGCTAATCAGTAACCTAATAATCACTTTTAGTCCTAATCTCCATGTTAATTTATCAAGTATCACAATTTACATTCATTTGTATGCCAAAAAGATGATTCAAGATGATAAAGAGAATGACCAAGATCGCGTAGGAATGAATAGCATGCATTTAACAAAAATTTACTTGCATAATTAACCACTTATCATGTGGGTTTCTAATTTACTAATTAACCATTAAGACATTAATATGAATCATATAGAACTAGTACTAAGTCACTTTCTGTCTAGATAAGCGGTTCTAGAAGAACCTTACATCTACTGGCCTAACAGGGGGCTGAATGGGGTTATACTGCAATGCAGGGAGTTGGACGGCCATGTCTGGACCGCCCAAGGGGTTGGGCGGTCAGGTAAGAGCCGCCCATCCCCTGGCTCCTGGGTTGTGTGGTCACCAGAGGGCCGTTTATCCTGCCAGGGGGATATGTGGTCACTTCAGGACCGTTTAACTAGATATGTGGTCAGTTAGGAACCGTCCAACCAGTTGTGTGGTCAGTTTGGAACCGTTCAACTACAGGCTATGTCAGGGTCGGGTCTGGGCTTGAGTTGTGCGGTCTATCGTAAGACCGTCCATCTCTGGGTGTTCTCCGGTCACCCCTTCCACGTCCGATGAACACCGGAAGGTTGAGGGTGGATAGGGTTGAACTAAAACATTAATAACTCATGCAAACTGACTCCAAACAAGGGGCTTTTGGTACCGTTGGAAAGGTTATGAAAAATACTACATAACTGTAAGGTCAAATCCATAATTACTTTCTGAAATCACGATTTATAATGGCAGGAACACTAAAAACCCTAATCTGGACATGCTGTTACTAAAACGTGAAATTCTCACAATATACACACTGAAAATTGGGGCTTTATATATCAAAAGAAAGCTTACTCGACGCTGATTCCAACCATATATGACATGCTATATGGGGATCAAGATTAACAACTCGAAATCACATGAAATCATAATTTAACTCAAAAGAAGACATCACAAACCAAGTCTAGACATATTCTTACTCAGATCGAAAATTCTCTAAACATGATCCATAAAATTGAGGGCTTTCATAATCAATGGAAAGAGCACGCAAAACTCTACAAGATGCATGGATCAATTTAAGATTTACAGCCTGAAATCGCTATTGAAATCAAAGGGGAACAGGTTCTGCCCTAATTTGTACATGCCTCTACTAAACCATTAAATTCGCACAGAATACCTAATAGAATTTAGAACTTCATGTACCAAAAGAAAGAGGACTTGATGCTGAACATTCTGATATATTACTTGCGGTTTGAGCCCGAGAGAACTTACCTCAACCAGGGAAGAAATGAAGAAGAAAGGAAGAAGAACGGACGCCGATACGTCACCACTAAACACCAGAGATCTCCCTTGATCGATCTCCACTGCGACCGCCGCTGCTACCAAAGGATTCTAGGGTTCCATAGCTTCATTTTTATAGCTCATACACCTTCTGAGCCTTCGGTGTTGGGAGAATTCGTCGAAACAAGCTAAGTGTTTGAAAACGGCGCCGTAATGGTTGACCTCACCAAAACTTGACCGACACCACGTTTTAGGGTTAGGGTTTCGATCAATTAACAAAGGGGAAAACATCCTCAGATCGTGGCCTTTCATTTGCCACCGATTTGGGCTCATTTGGTGGAGTATTAAGCTCTAATTTTGACGGTTTAAGCTAAGGTTAGGTAAGAGTTAGGTAAGTGTGAACTTTGGGCTTAATCCACTAATTAGACCTAATTACGGATTTTTGTTGGGTCGACCACAGAAGACAAAGTTGTTAAATAAATGGTCCTCAACCCAATTACCATTTTTCTAGATTTTTATAAGGTAGTCGAAAATTTCACTAGTTCTATTTACTAAGGAATTAAATATTAAATTCCGAAATTCATTCATTTCAATTAAATTTCAGATTTTTAAAACCGGGGTATTACATGCTCCCCCACTTTAAGGAATTTGGTCCCCAAATTCGTCGGGTGTTACCAATTATTTGAATATTTGAACTAAGATGATACTATTTATCAAAATAACATGATAATTATACAATTAGTGACGAAAGAATTTAGCTATAGCTAGGGATAAAAGAGAACGATACCATATATAATTCTTCATTCGATAGAAGTTGGTTCCGATCCTTCTTATATTTTTGCTCGTGGGAGTAACTTAGGACAGTTAGCCATTTTATGATCCTGATTTCTGCAATGCAGACACGCTCCGCTCCTTCGCCAGCACTCCTTTGCGAGATGACCAAGTTTGTGACAATATAAACATTTCATTTGCGTAATATTGCTCTTCTTCTTCTTATTACTTCGGGTTCCCTTACGACGGACTAGCCAGCCTCTAGCGGAACAAAATCCTAGCTTACCCATGGACCCACTCGCTTTCATTTTAATAATGACTTAGAGACCTGCAAAATAGTTATATGGTTAACTTTTTCATTACCCTTACGCGTAACACAACGCAATCTTGCATATATTTTATTACTTAACCTAAGATACTACCCAATCTCACAAGGTTACAAGGGATGACACGGGTCTTAAGACTTAGGGTAACCTATACTCTTGGACAAAATCCAAGGACTCAGGCAAAGGAGGCTCTGATACCACCTCTGTCACGCCCCGAACCGATAGCAGCGGGAAGCGATGCTCGGAACGTGGCAGTTAATAGTCATGATAACAAGAGTGAAAATAAATAACCACAATTAAACACATGGAGGCCATAAACACACGTTAAAAATATGAGCTCTTATTAATATTAAAAGTATCACTTAACAATATTAGATTCAAATTAAGGGAAGAAAGAACAAGGGAAGGAAAAAGAAATAACCAGACTCACGACACTAGCTAGACTCAAGAAGGTAAAAAGACAGACTCCAATCTCTAGGTTCCAAGTTCACTCGATCACACTAATCTGATTCCCATTTGCAACGTACCGTTTACCGCGTTACCTGAAAAGGATTGGAAGTAGGGGTGAGCAAGAAGCTCAGTAGGAATTATACTCTATCGTCAGGCATAGTTTAAGTGATTAACCAATTAATGAACATGCATGATTAATGCGATAAAATAAGCAGAACTAAATAATCACTAAAATGGAAAGAGTAACGATAATTAAATGGAAAAAATAATTGCATGTCGAGATATCAAGCAAGATTAACAAGATTTTCTAGTGAATGGCCATTTACAAGTCAATTTCAAGTCATGTCAAGCAAGCAAGCAAGTACTTCATACTTTAAGCATGAATAATAAGTTTCACGAGAATGTGGAATGTCATAGACCCAACACGCTAGATAGTACCGGTGTCAAATGCCACACCTAATCATTCACCTCCCCGGGGATCAAGTACTTTTCGGGTGCTCCTCCCAGGACCAGACTGGGCCCTTCATTTGTTTGCCTTGGCATTGATTTCTTTTTGGATCGTAGATCCCACGAGACTAGACATCCACAATATTTAATGGTCAAGAGTTCCAAGATCAAGTTCATGTAGTCAAGGTAAAGGATGTAAGAATAATGATTTTTAAGAGTCCAAACAATAAGCTCCTTAATCGAGAAGAATAGTTGTCCCTAAGGACTATAATTAATGATCAATGGACCTAACAATAGGTCAAATCATGAAATACCATAGCCTACATAGGCTTGGTCAGCTCACACAATTTGAAATTCATGAAATAATCACTTTTCGGAAAACTGTCATATGAACGGTCAGACAAGGGCCGCTCAATATATATACGGTTAATACTGGGCCGCGCATGTCTGGAAGACATTAAGACCTATGAACATGATATACGGCCCATACTGGCCGTATTAAAGATATGCGGTCGTCATAGGGCCGCCTATAAGGATATGTGGTCCACTACTGGCCCTACATGCCTGTTTAGCACTATTCGATCCAAGACTTAAAACCAACGGTTTAGTCACGTAAAACAAAGTTACTGGAGGTCAAAAGGGTTCTAGCAAGGATATAACAAGATCCCAAGATGATGGTAAGTCTGCCGGATGGAGTGTCCGGGGGTTAGTTCAAGACTAGCACACTAATAGGGCTAACGACTTACTAGAAGTCAGCAACTAGGTCACACCATTCTACTGGAATGGAGTGGCTAATCAGTAACCTAATAATCACTTTTAGTCCTAATCTCCATGTTAATTTATCAAGTATCGCAATTTACATTCATTTGTATGCCAAAAAGATGATTCAAGATGATAAAGAGAATGACCAAGATCGCATAGGAATGAATAGCATGCATTTAACAGAAATTTACTTGCATAATTAACCACTTATCATGTGGGTTTCTAATTTACTAATTAACCATTAAGACACTAATATGAATCATATTGAACTAGTACCAAGTCACTTTCTGTCTAGATAAACGGTTCTAGAAGAACCTTACATCTACTGGACTAACAGGGGGCTAAATGGGGTTATACTGCAATGCAGGGAGTTGGGCGGCCATGTCTGGACGGCCCAAGGGGTTGGGTGGTCAGGTAAGAGCCGCCCATCCCCTGGCTCGTGGGTTGTGTGGTCACTAGAGGGCCGTTTATCCTGCCAGGGGGATATGTGGTCACTTCAGGACCGTTTAACTAGATATGTGGTCAGTTAGGAACCGTCCAACCAGTTGTGTGGTCAGTTTGGAACCGTTCAACTACAGGCTATGTCAGGGTCGGGTCTGGGCTTGAGTTGTGCGGTCTATCATAAGACCGTCCATTGTAGATCTATTTAAAATCCACTTAGAAAATAATATATGAATAAACAATAAAAATAAGCACACATAGCAATAAAATAGCACGAGGTGCTAATAGGAGGTTGTGATCACCAGAGACGCGAGGGTCTCAAGTGGAGATGATAAGGGGAAAGTGATCGCAAATACCTCAAATGTGCGGTTGATTGTGAGTACTCCTTTTCTCTTCAAATCGGCCGGCCGACGAAGAGAGTTCTTCAACTTGGTTACCCTTGCAAAAAAAAGACACACAACACAAAAGAATTGGATTAGAAATAATGTGTGTGTAGCATCAATTCTTAATAAAGATGAGCATGAAATATGATTAAGAACACACCTTAAGGGTATTAGCCCTTAAACCCCTATGCAAAGAGGGTGTGGGAGATGTATGATGAATGCAAATAATAATAAAAAAAGGGGAGGTCTCAATATGATGATTGAGAAAGAATTATCAATAACAATGATGCATGCATGTGAATTATGAACTAAAATAAAAATAAGATAGGGGAGAAGGGGAATAGAAAAATTTGATTGTTGGTTGCTCCTTGGCTTTGATCTTCAATAGGGAGAAGTTCCCAAAAGGATGGAGCTTTGATGGATAAAGGACCTCCTCCTGTCAAGCAGCACTTCCGTCGGTTCCTGTAGAAACAAAGAAAAGAAGAAGAAAAGCAGAGCAGAAGAAGGAGAAGAAGAGGAAGAAGACAGAAGAAGAAGAGAAGTAGAAGAAGGAGGAGAAGAAGACAGATACGGGAGAAACAGAAGAAAGAGAAAGAAGAAGAAGAAGAAGAAGAAGACAGATACGGGAGAAACAGAAGAAAGAGAAAGAAGAATACGGAAGGAAGAAAACACAAAAGAAGGGAAAAAGAAAAGAACCTCCGGGACCTTGGAACCTCATCACAGAACCGACTGGGCTCTTTAAAAATAGGGTTCAAATCAAGAGATAGAGGGATAAGAACGGGTAAGAGCCCAAAGAGGGAAGGATTAGAATGAGGAAAGTGACCAAACGAAGAAGGGACTCCCCGGGGAAAGGCTGTGTTCGTTTAGAACACGGAAGTTGAAACACGACTTGAACAAGGGCGTCCATTAAAGAATTGACGACCTACCCCAGGGGCGTTTCTTTAAAAACACGCCTTGGAGCAAGGCGTTTCTTAAAAAATCCATTTTTGGAATTAAAATATTATTTTATTTGAAAATTTTAAAACACGCCTTAGTACAAGGCTTTACTTAAAACACGCCTTGGGTGAAGGCTTTACTTATTTGAAACACGGCCTTGGTGAAGGCTTTACTTAAAACACGCTCTGGATGAGGGCGTTAAAAAAATATTCAAAATAGGGCCATTTTTTATTTCTCAATATTATTTTCTCATTTTTTAGGTGAAGGTGCATCTCATCGCCCTGATTCCAACGACTATTTTTGCGTATTTTTCTGACACCCGGAAGGCCTCCAAATCACCTATGGAAGGGGCTGAAAAATAATATTAAAATAATCAATTTGAAAGACACGCCCTTACCTGAGGCGTGACTTGATTTTTCGATTTTTTTATTCTTTTTCAATTCAAAGTCACGTCTTCCCCTAAGGCGTTAATTCCAAAATAATTCCGAAAAATTCCCAGAAAATTCCAAAAAAATGGAAATTTGATAGAAATGACGTCCTGGACTATAGTCGTTAATTTTTTTAAAAATGCCCTATGTCAAGTCGTTATTTAGAAGACGCCCCACGCCAAGTCGTTAATTCCGGAAAATTCATAAAAATAGAGAAAAATACTCAGAAAATCCAGAAAATTCCAGAAAATTCCAGAAAAATAGGAATAAATAGGAAAAGGATGAAAAAAAGGGAGAAATCTAAAAAAAGTGGGAAAAACCACTCAAACACAGCTAATTTGAGGGTCAAATTGGGGTATTACAAGGCAATATGAGATGTACTCACAGTAACGTCAATTTTGGCGTGTCTACAGCTGCCCCGCCTTGGCGTCTGCTTTGCAAGGGAGCAGAGCAAACTGAAAAGTAGATGCCAAGGTGTGATGAGACACGCAATCAACATCACTTGATGAGAAATGAAATCAAAAGCTCGAGATGAAGCAGTCTTGAGAAATTCACGGAAATCATCGATGTTTGGATAAAAGGGGGAGTGTGCACGCGGTGCACGAAAGAGATAAAAATGATCAACTTCCAGCGTGGTGGAAGTACCTCAGGTCACAAACCTGTAAGTTTCACCATTGGGGAGCGGTTACCAGCCAGTGGACGTGCTGCAGCCAAGGTGGATCAGGGGAAAGTGTTGAAATAAGATGATAGAAATCCGAACACAGAGCTTTCGAGAAACACCCAAAACAGCGACAAAGCGAACTGAAGACCAATTCGGCATGGAATATCTCATATATGGGAAAGATTAAGTTCAATTCAACCCTCAAAGTCAGCTCATCAGAATGATTTTTACAGTTGATTCAAAATTCCTATATGAATGCATGCTGGGTTTAAAGAAAAAAATAAATCAAACGAAAATATAGAATAATCAAGGATAATATTGCTAAGCTGTTCAAGACTGAGTCAAGAAACTCATTTCACGAGCTGATACTAAGCCGAAGCCCGTTTATCCGCGCACCAACTTGCAAAGCGGAACCATCGTCCCCAGTCTTGGACGGCTCAACGGCCTATCCGTATGACTAAGATGCCTCTGGAATCATCATTGTTTTTGATGAAGGGGAACTCAAATCCCAGATTTACCAAAGCCACAAGGTCCTTGATATAATCTAGTAGCGTATGTAACATATAGTAAAATGCATACAGGGAGAGATGGTGGAGCAATAATCAGCATAGGGAACTGAGAAAATGAGGTGCAAAACCGGTGGGACTTGGATGATGCCCAGACGGCGGGACCAAGAGCTTCTTATCCTGCGCTCAAAAATTTCATTAGCCAAGATATAAAAGAGTATAACAAGCAATGAATAAGCATGACTCAAAGCATAGCAAATATAGCCATGAATAACACATAGTAGGGCAAAGCATGGATAACATGAATAGCATGTCATTGCAAAGCATCATTTTTTGTTATTTTGTCATGAGGAGATAATCTGGCTAATCAAGATTTGGAGATGAATGATCAAGATCTGATATAATGCCCATCGACAGAGTGATCAGATAAAATTAGCAGGAGTTGATTAAAAATAATTTGGAGATAAATGATCATCAGGAGATATGGGGGAAATGATAATCAAAATGTCCCTGGGTGGCATGCCATGAGAATATCGGGAGGAATCAACAGCTTGATAGCAATGATTGGAGAAAGGACTCATCCCGTGCTCTTGGTCCTTGTAAAAATGGTTCCTGCAGAACACCATCAGAATACAATGCAAATTTTTTTTGGAGTTTTGAAATATGCAAATTTTTATGAGTTTTCAAAAATTTTCAAATGTTTATGAATTTTGTAATATGCAAATTTTTGTGTACTTTTGGAAAGATATTCAAATTTTTATGGATTTTGGCTTAGACATCACAAATGCAGCATCAAAGGGTGTTTATTGAACCACTGACTAGGGGTCCTCGTTCCTTCCCTTTTCGCTAAAAATTACCCAAAGCCGGGCGTGCGTTGAAAGTGGCGTCCTATAACCGACCGCCTTTGATCAACGGTGCCCCTACCAAGGCCATACCCGAGAAACGTTCGGTCTTGGAGGGAGAAGAGAAGAATAAGTGGAGATAAGCTTAAAGCAGGATGGGAGATATTAAGATTTGAATTCCTTCCAAGGTTTTTTCCCCTCAAAGAGGTAGTCTGTTGTGCCGGGGCTTTGTGCCTTTAATTTTTAGACCCTTGACATGCATACGACCAGGGTTTTCCCTGCGGGGACTTTGCCACTCTTGACATGCCATAATTCTCAATTTTACTTTTATCGAGATTTTGACTTGATTTTCATAATAGCCCTTTTTTGGCGAGATGTATATCATGAAATTCATATGAAAAACTCATATTGATTTTGGGTCAAGACTGCCCCTATTTGAGACTCCTCTCGTATCGGGGATTACCAGAGTTGGTCATCTCATCCGTCAACCTCTTGCCCCTGCATTCGGCCGAGTAAAGAAGAGAAAAGACTTTCAGATATACTCATGGCATGGCCAAGGTAGCAACGGTGTTTTATCAAGGAGCCGGCTAAGGACGCCGTGAAGTGTGTGCGGTGCCCAGCTAAGGGTTGCTCTTAACAAGCGGGGAGAGAATGTCGAATTCCCAACGCGGGGTTCTTATTAACCAAAGGTGCTGCATAGCAAGCCGAAAGACTCTTTTGAGAGTGATTTAATTAAACAAAAGCCTAAGATAAAGGTTTAAAACACCACTCTTAATCTCGTTAAGAAGCACTTGATTTTGAAAATCATGCGTGAAGTAATGAGAAAATGATATCATTAAAATGCATACTTACGCCAATATGTTACCTTGCGACCTTTGTAGAAGCAGCTGCCGCGAGAAGCGATCTTGATCATCATGGGATTTGTCCTCTTTGGCAGTCAAAAGGATTGGACGCAAAAGATTTTGGGAGTGGCTTAACAAGAATGAGTGGTGTTCAAACCAGACTCAGACGAATAAGGAGAAAAGGAAGAGAGGCGAGGGCTAGAACTCCCTCACTAAGGTGTGGAGACCCTGATCACATGAAAGGTCTACAGAAGGAGAGGAGAATTAGAAGGAGGAGTGAGGACTAAAGCCTCGAAAACAATGGGAGAAAGGGCAAATGCCCAAAGCAATGGATGTAGAAGAAGTTGGGTCGGACCCAAGATCTGGCGGAATCAGAAGAAGAAATTGGTAAATGGAAAGAGGCGGATCCGGAGGGTCCGGAGGCAGAGGAGAATCATGAGCGGAGGAATCCGGAGGCTCCGGAGGCAGTGGAGGATTATGGTAGGAATCATCCGGAGGCTCCGGAGGGATATCGAAAGAAGGGACGCGATGCCCTGGGGAAAAATAAGGAAAAAGATGATGGAAAAGGAAGAAGAAAATGAAGGATGTGATGTCCCGGAGGATCAAAAAGATGAATTGGAAGAAAGATGGATGGTCCGGAGGTTCCGGAGGAATGAAATCAGGAAGATGATAGAGAAAATAAGACAAAGAATCCGGAGGTTCCGGAGGAAGCAAATGGAAAGGGGCACGATGCCCGGGAAAAAGATGGAGACAATCAGGTGGAGAATCCAGAGGTTCCGGAGGAATACAATCGGGAAGAGTATGAGAGCCCGGAGGTTCCGGAGGAATACAATCAAGGGGGAAAAGGTGGAAAAGGGTGTCGTGCCCGGGGGAGAAGTCCGGAGGTTCCGGAGAAAGAGGGTGGAAAGGGGCGGCATGCCCGAGGGGAGAGTCCGGAGGTTCCGGAAGAATAGAGTGGAGAGGGGCGCAATGCCCGAGAAAAAGTGAGAGAAATGAAGGAGAATTTGGAGGAAAATCCGGAGGTTCCGGAGGAATACAATCAAGGGGGAAAAGGTGGAAAAGGGTGTCGTGCCCGGGGGAGAAGTCCGGAGGTTCCGGAGAAAGAGGGTGGAAAGGGGCGGCATGCCCGAGGGGAGAGTCCGGAGGTTCCGGAAGAATAGAGTGGAGAGGGGCGCAATGCCCGAGAAAAAGTGAGAGAAATGAAGGAGAATTTGGAGGAAAATCGGGAGGTTCCGGAGGAATACAATCAAGGGGGAAAAGGTGGAAAAGGGTGTCGTGCCCGGGGGAGAAGTCCGGAGGTTCCGGAGAAAGAGGGTGGAAAGGGGCGGCATGCCCGAGGGGAGAGTCCGGAGGTTCCGGAAGAATAGAGTGGAGAGGGGCGCAATGCCCGAGAAAAAGTGAGAGAAATGAAGGAGAATTTGGAGGAAAATCTGGAGGTTCCGGAGGAGTAAAGGGGAAAGGGGCGCGATGCCCGAGGAATGTAGATGAAGGTGAATAAGATGGGAAAGGCGGGATGCCTAGCGGTGCCGGAAGACGGTGGAGATACGGGTTTGGAAACCCGGGAATCAGGAGATGCAAATGCATGTAAAAGGATGGATGCAATGTATGCAATGGATGGAATGAATGAATGAATGAAAAATGCATGAAATTCAAAGAAGATGAAGAATATGAAGGGTGAGAGGGCGAGATCCTTTTCTTATCCCTTGGAGTGGCCCATGAAGAAAAAGTGATAGAAATAGATGAATAGAAAGTGGAGCAAACATGGGAAGGCCCCTTAGCACCAAGATCACTGCCCCTCCATGGCAGTGAAAAAGTACGACCAATTGGCCCAATAAAAGAAGCTTCGATAAATGACAACCCCCTTGGAAAGCAATCAACAATGTGAGGGAGTTGGAGAGTTAGAAAATGAAGCATTGCCATGCCCATTGACATATACGGAATGTTGAATAAAATGGGCATTCGCCCCTTGTAAGGAATAATCAATTCGGGATTTGAAGATTTGAACAAGGGGTGCCCTGCCTGGCCCTTAATCGGCATTAATTCTTGGCATCTGCTGAGCAATGGCGGCGTCTTGGCCTCTTCAACCGTGCATGGCACAATAACTCGGATTGGCATCCGGTAAACAAATTCTTGAACTTTGAATGGCACAGTCGTGGCCAAAGTCTTCTTGCCCGGCTCTTGATCGTCCTCGGCGCAAGTAGCTGTAGAAGCACGCCCCTTCCGAGTAGTAACGGGAGGTGAGGCGGAGGCGGAAGGCTCCGTGGATGGTGGAGGTATAACGGGAGGTGTTGGCAAATGAATAAGTGGAGGTGGAGGTTCAAACACGTCGAGCTTCTCCCTTTGTTCGGAAACAGTTGGGATGGGCTCGAGTGCAAAAAGTGGTGGATCCTGCTCAGGATTAGCCAGGGGTAAAGGCGAAAGGCCATATGGTGGAGGAATAGGCAAAATGGGTTTTGGGGTTAAAGGGATGATGGAGGTTTGAAGTGGTGGTAATGGTAGGTTAATTGGGGAAGGTTCGATGGTAAGCTCGGTGGAGGCTAATGGCATAATGGGGGGAGGTGCAATTGGTGGAGGTTTATTGCAGAGAAAGCGCCGAACGGGGCGAGCGGTGTTTGGAGTGGGGTGAGACTCAAGATGCGCCGGCGTGGGTGATTGAAGTATTGACCCATCGTCGTAACACCAAGAGGTCTCGAGAATAGGGGTTGGATTAGGGACGATGGCTTCGTCCTGAGCAGGGGGTTCGTCAAATGAAAGTGGAGGGAGCGGGAAACGAAGGAAACTCGGGAGGGGTGCCTGCACAGCTTCATCATCATCGTAGACCGGCTCAGATTCTTCAATTGCCGGCTCTTGCTCATTTGGAATATCAACACTGTAGTCGTCCATCCTATCCTTCCATTCTCTCTCCATTCTTGTAATATCATCCAAAGCCGCATGGAGAGGATTAATCGGAGTAGGAGGAACTGGCCGTGAACTTGTAACCCTCTTTAATTGTTCCTCCATGGAAGTAATCTTATCAAGGATATCCTGCTGGAGGGGAGTAACATGAACAATAGAGGGTTGGCAGGGCATTGAAGGAGGAGCCGCATAAGAAGGCCGTGCAGGGGAATTGACGGGATAACCCTTAGAAGAACCCGGATGGGCCGGATTGCAAGGAATAAAAGGGCCTCGGGGCCGTGTTGGAGGAGGAATAGAAGGAGGCGGGTGTTGGACCACCCGAGGAGGAGTATGAGTAGGAGGAGATGGGTAATGGGCTACCCGAACAGGATTATGAATAGAAGAGGGCGGTGGGTGATGGGCCACCCGTGTAGGAATAGAAGGAGGAGGAGATGCAGGAGATGCACCCTCAACGGCGGCCTTAAGGGCTTGGATCTGTTGAGGGGTAAGATGATCTAATGCATGCAAGATTTGAGAGACCCTCTCATCGTTGGGAGGAGACGGTCCCGGAGGAATAGTGGTTCGCAATTGAGGAGGGGGACCATAAGAATGGACACTGCCCATGGGTCAGGCATGACCATGAGAATAAGGACGTGGTCCCTTGAAAGAGTGGTGAGAATTGTGATGATTAACATGTTGAAATTGAGGATAAGAAGTGCTAGGTTGAACATCCTCATGAATTGAATTGAACATGTTTTTCTTATCATGGTAAGCCATTATATAATCAAAATTTCACAATAATATGCAAAGAAGCACACAAGTTGGAATGGTTACCGTGATTTTGATTGTTTAAACCTTGGTGAATTAATGAATTTTATGCAAATTGATATGATTCACACAAGGGGAACCTAGTTTCAATATGATTTAACTCCAATGCCAACTAGGAACACTCTCTCACCACGTGTAGGCCAACTAAACTCGGGACTCCAAAAAGGGTACAACCTGCCCGACGTCCGTGAGGGAATCCACGGGTGCGGGGACTTATGGAGGCTTGGTTTAGGAATTTCCAATCCAAAGAGACGGAATGCTCAATGGAGGGTCGTTCCTTCACCAAGGGGGTGTGTGGCTCCTAGTATGTGGAGAGAGGAGGTCTCCCAAACCAATGCAAAATGAATGAATGAATGAATGCAAGATATAAGCAAAAATATGATACAGTGATAAACAAAGGGGTTCGGTGAAAACACAGGAATAAGACGCCCTGGGGCAGGGCGCTACCAATCAAAAGACGCCCTTTGGCAGGGCGTGAATCACTGTGGGAGGCCCACAGGCAAGGTAAAACACGCCTTGATGAGAGGCGCTACCAATAAAAGAGACGCCCTGGGGCAGGGCGTTAATTATCAACGATGCTCAACCAAATAAAGAGACGCCTAGGGGTGGGGGCGTCAAATCATGAAAACGCGCCCTGATGAGAGGCGCTACTAAATAAAGAAACGCCCTGTGGGAGGGCGTGAATTCTTTCAAACTCCCACGGCCAGCAGAGTGGAAACACTCACAGTCACAGAGGCAATCATCACATATGATTATCAAGATAAAAACATGCTCATCAAAATTTTAACTAAGTGGAGATTTTAAAACAAATCTATTCAATTGACAAATCACTTAGGGGAAAGTGCAAAGCACAATGGAGGGTGCCCGAGAGGCACAAAGGAAAGGGTACCGAGGGTACCAATGGGAAAAGGCACACTTGGGTGCCAAAGGGAAAGGGGTAATCAAATGAAAAACAAAAAGTGTCCCACCGTGATCGCCAATTTGTAGATCTATTTAAAATCCACTTAGAAAATAATATATGAATAAACAATAAAAATAAGCACACATAGCAATAAAATAGCACGAGGTGCTAATAGGAGGTTGTGATCGCCAGAGACGCGAGGGTCTCAAGTGGAGATGATAAGGGGAAAGTGATCGCAAATACCTCAAATGTGCGGTTGATTGTGAGTACTCCTTTTCTCTTCAAATCGGCCGGCCGACGAAGAGAGTTCTTCAACTTGGTTACCCTTGCAAAAAAAAGACACACAACACAAAAGAATTGGATTAGAAATAATGTGTGTGTAGCATCAATTCTTAATAAAGATGAGCATGAAAATTGATTAAGAACACACCTTAAGGGTATTAGCCCTTAAACCCCTATGCAAAGAGGGTGTGGGAGATGTATGATGAATGCAAATAATAATAAAAAAAGGGGAGGTCTCAATATGATGATTGAGAAAGAATTATCAATAACAATGATGCATGCATGTGAATTATGAACTAAAATAAAAATAAGATAGGGGAGAAGGGGAATAGAAAAATTTGATTGTTGGTTGCTCCTTGGCTTTGATCTTCAATAGGGAGAAGTTCCCAAAAGGATGAAGCTTTGATGGATAAAGGACCTCCTCCTGTCAAGCAGCACTTCCGTCGGTTCCTGTAGAAACAAAGAAAAGAAGAAGAAAAGCAGAGCAGAAGAAGGAGAAGAAGAGGAAGAAGACAGAAGAAGAAGAGAAGTAGAAGAAGGAGGAGAAGAAGACAGATACGGGAGAAACAGAAGAAAGAGAAAGAAGAAGAAGAAGAAGAAGAAGACAGATACGGGAGAAACAGAAGAAAGAGAAAGAAGAATACGGAAGGAAGAAAACACAAAAGAAGGGAAAAAGAAAAGAACCTCCGGGACCTTGGAACCTCATCACAGAACCGACTGGGCTCTTTAAAAATAGGGTTCAAATCAAGAGATAGAGGGATAAGAACGGGTAAGAGCCCAAAGAGGGAAGGATTAGAATGAGGAAAGTGACCAAACGAAGCAGGGACTCCCCGGGGAAAGGCTGTGTTCGTTTAGAACACGGAAGTTGAAACACGACTTGAACAAGGGCGTCCATTAAAGAATTGACGACCTACCCCAGGGGCGTTTCTTTAAAAACACGCCTTGGAGCAAGGCGTTTCTTAAAAAATCCATTTTTGGAATTAAAATATTATTTTATTTGAAAATTTTAAAACACGCCTTAGTACAAGGCTTTACTTAAAACACGCCTTGGGTGAAGGCTTTACTTATTTGAAACACGCCCTTGGTGAAGGCTTTACTTAAAACACGCTCTGGATGAGGGCGTTAAAAAAATATTCAAAATAGGGCCATTTTTTATTTCTCAATATTATTTTCCCATTTTTTAGGTGAAGGTGCATCTCATCGCCCTGATTCCAACGACTATTTTTGCGTATTTTTCTGACACCCGGAAGGCCTCCAAATCACCTATGGAAGGGGCTGAAAAATAATATTAAAATAATCAATTTGAAAGACACGCCCTTACCTGAGGCGTGACTTGATTTTTCGATTTTTTTATTCTTTTTCAATTCAAAGTCACGTCTTCCCCTAAGGCGTTAATTCCAAAATAATTCCGAAAAATTCCCAGAAAATTCCAAAAAAATGGAAATTTGATAGAAATGACGTCCTGGACTATAGTCGTTAATTTTTTTAAAAATGCCCTATGTCAAGTCGTTATTTAGAAGACGCCCCACGCCAAGTCGTTAATTCCGGAAAATTCATAAAAATAGAGAAAAATACTCAGAAAATCCAGAAAATTCCAGAAAATTCCAGAAAAATAGGAATAAATAGGAAAAGGATGAAAAAAAGGGAGAAATCTAAAAAAAGTGGGAAAAACCACTCAAACACAGCTAATTTGAGGGTCAAATTGGGGTATTACAAGGCAATATGAGATGTACTCACAGTAACGTCAATTTTGGCGTGTCTACATCCATCTCTGGGTGTTCTCCGGTCACCCCTTCCACGTCCGATGAACGCCGGAAGGTTGAGGGTTGATGGGGTTGAACTAAAACACTAATAACTCATGCAAACGGACTTCAAACAAGGGGCTTTTGGTACCATTGGAAAGGTTATAAAAATACTACACAACAGTAAGGTCAATTCCATAATTACTTTCTGAAATCATGATTTATAATGGCAGGAACACTAAAAATCCTAATCTGGACATGTTGTTACTAAAACGTGAAATTCTCACAATATACAACTAAAAATTAGGGCTTTATATATCAAAAGAAAGCTTACTCGACGCTGATTCCAACCATATATGACATGCTATATGAGGATCAAGATTAACAACTCGAAATCACACGAAATCACAATTTAACTCAAAAGAAGACATCACAAACCAAGTCTAGACATATTCTTACTCAGATCGAAAATTCTCTAAACATGATCCATAAAATTTAGGGCTTTCATAATCAATGGAAAGAGCACGAAAAACTATACAAGATGCATGGATCAATTTAAGATTTACAGCCTGAAATCGCTACTGAAATCAAAGGGGAACAGGTTCTGCCCTAATTCTGACATGCCTCTACTAAACCATTAAATTCGCACAGAATAACTAATAGAATTTAGGGCTTCATATACCAAAAGAAAGAGGAATTGATGCTGAACATTCTGATATATTACTTGCGGTTTGAGCCCGAGAGAACCTACCTCAATCAGGGAAGAAAGGAAGAAGAACGGACGCTGACACGTCACCACTAAATACCAGAGATCTCCCTTGATCGATCTCCACTGCGACCACTGCTGCTACCAAAGGATTCTAGGGTTGCATAGCTTCATTTTTATAGCTCATACACCTTCTGGAGCCTTCGGTGCTGGGAGAATTCGTCGAAACAAGCTAAGTGTTTGAAAACGACGCCGCAATGGTTGACCTCACCAAAACTCGATCGACACCACATTTTAGTGTTAGGGTTTCGATCAATTATAAGAGGGGAAATGATCCTTAGATCGTGGCCTTTCATTTGCCACCGATTTGGGCTCATTTGGTGGAGTATTAAGCTCTAATTTCGACGGTTTAAGCTAAGGTTAGGTAAGAGTTAGGTGAGTGTGAACTTTGGGCTTAATCCACTAATTAGACCTAATTACAGATTTTTGTTGGGTCGACCACAGAAGACAAACTTGTTAAATAAATGGTCCTCTGTAGTTAGTTTCTGGTAGCATTATCGAGGGTTTTCCCTAGATGGCTTCGTAGTTGCCAGCTCAACGGGACGAGTGTTCACTCGGCATTGGGTACGTTTTATTTTTGTAGACTGTACTTTTTAGACTGGACTCTGTAGTTAGTTTATTTAATTGTTATATTATTGTTGTTCCTCCTTTATTTCTTATTCCTATATGCCTCCACTCACACACATCCATTTGCCCTTCCGAGCCCTCTAGCTCATGGGCGGCGGACCAAGATTCGAATGGTATTGGGTCCTTCCCGATATCCAGATCTTGGGTCGTTGCAACCTGTGTGCAAGGGTGCAGCAAAAAACTGAGGAAATACAAGTGTAGTGTGAGGGACAAGCAGTGTGCCGGCAAGACTGATAGTGTGCAGAACCGAATGTTTGAGTTTGCGATGGAAAACAATTAGAATTGTATACGTTGAAGCTAGCATACGAACCTGTGAATGGGGATAGAGAACAAGGAGCAATCACACAAGTCATAGCCCATAACACAGGGATTTTTAAGGTGGTTCAGTCTACAACCCATAGACCTACATCCACCCCTCACCAACTGGTGAGGCTTTACCACACGCTACAAATGTAGCACCACACGGGGACGCCCCCCCCCCCCCCCCACACACACGAGGAGCATACTCCTCACGAGGATGAAGTCCTCAATGCACACAGGGATGAACCGCACGCACACACACATAAACAAGGAAAAGAAACAAGCTACAAGTCTAGAAAAAACACGGGGACAAACCCCAAGACATACACGGCTCTCACACAGCAAAAGACCCACCTCTGGTCCCTAAACAGAGCACCAGACCCACTGTTAAACACAGAGATAGAGATAGATGTTTAGAAAACAAAGAAAAAATGAAACATGGTAAAACATCAGATGTGGCTTTAGATAGAGATAGGAAGCTGGTGGCTTCAACTTCAAATTTAGATCAGCAGATCTTCTTCTTCAAGCTCAGATAACTATAGGGCTGATCTCTCTCAAGGCCTCTCTCTTTTCTTATTCTTCTCTCTTTTTTCTCTACAGCAATGTAATGGGTTGTCCAGATGTTGTGCTACTCACACTCCCTTATTTCCTTTCTTACAAGTTTTCTTGCTTGAATGCCCAAGGGATGTGGCTCTCTTCCAAGGGTAGTAGCAGCTTCTTCAACAGAAGCTTCAGGTATAATTAGAAGAGCCAGTGGAGGATTTCCCTCCAAGAGATATGTAGTTTGAATGGCTGGAGTAGACAATGGTTCTTTGAAAGAACCTCTTCTTCTAATTGGTCCAGCACAGGTAGTGGAGCAGAGCTACAACAAACTTCCCTCCAATTGATTGGTCTAGGGTAGTAGAAGGGATTTCTTTTCTTCAGTCTTTTCTTGGTTCTGTAATCGGATTGGTCACATGGTAGCAGACCAGAGTCAAGGCAAATTTTCCTCCAAGATCTGTATTTATTTTGAGAAGAAATAATGGTCTTGGATAGGGAGCTTCTTCAGGATCTCCTTGCTCATTGGCCATGACAGAAGAAGGATAGTCCTGTGTCCTTGGTGTTTTCCTTGGACTATAATCTCATTGGTTGACTGCAAAAAGCAGAGTACCATGACAGGAGACTTTACCCAAATATGATACCTTGCAAATCTGCCTCCAAAAAGTTGTTCTGGTATTGTAATGATGGCAGGGACAGTGGTCAGTCCTAGGAACATCCTCCAGACCTCAGAAGACGTGTTTTTGGATGTTTGCGGTTGCCATTTTTGGTTCCTGGATGGCTTTTTCGAACAACTGCGATATTGACAGAAATAGGTTTGAAAGCCTACCGGTGTGTCGACGTAGCAACAAGGGTGCATTGACGCATCCCTTAAGGATGGAAATTATAACGGCTTCTGGAAGGCCATTGCGTCGACGCCCTGAGCAGGGTGCGTCAACGCATCTGCTTGGAGATGCGTTTGAGCGTGCTTCTGTGATACCCTCTGGCGTCGACGCCCTAAAACTAGGGGCCGACGCATCCTTCGGACTTGGCATTTACAACGCTTTCTATCAAGCTCCTTACGTCGACGGCCTGAGAGCATGGGGTCGATGCATCTGAAGCCCGTTTGGGCTTTTCTTTCTCTGTGAGCCAAGCTGTTGACACAGCTATGTCATAGGGTCGACGCAGGCTTCTTGACCTTACAGTTCTTAGCTGAATTCTTCTGTATTTTGATTTTCCTTTCTTTTACCAACCTTTTCTTGGTTTCTATGCATACCTGTGCCTTGGCACCTTTAGTTTCTTCAACCTTGGTTGGTTCTTTCAAAGGAAGACAAGAAAATAAGTTGTGTGATGCATGTGCCCTAGGTAAACAAACAAGAAAATCTTTCAAAGGAAGATCTGAAAATACATCATCCAAACCACTCGAGCTAATTCATATGGACTTGTTTGGCCCAACCAGAACTGCTAGCTTAAGTGGAGAAAATATGGATATGTCTTGGTGGATGACTTTTCTAGATTCACATGGGTTTTCTTTCTCACACATAAAAATGATGCTTTTGATGAGTTTCAGGCACTCTACATGAAGATAAAGCAGGACGGTGAGTTTAAAATTTCCAAGATTCAATCTGATCACGGTGGTGAATTTGAAAATACTGACTTCTATAATCTTTACAGGGCTGAAGGCATTTCACACCGGTTTTCTTCACCAAGAACCCCAGAGCAAAATGGTGTAGAGATGGCAAGAACCATGCTTGTTGAACGGTAACTTCCAAGGAGATTTTGGGCTGAAGCGGTAAACTCAGCATGTTACATTATCAACCGCTCTATGGTAAGGCCACACACCAAAAAGACTCCTTATGAGTTGCTGAAAGGTAAAAAGCCCTATCTCTCACATATGAAAGTGTTTGGGTCAAAATACTTCATCCACAACAATGACAAAAGAGACTTAGATAAATTCGAGCCCAAGAGCGATGAAGGTATATTCCTTGGATATTCTAATAGATCTAGGGCTTATAGAATTTACAATATCAAGAGTCAAACTGTGGAAGAATCACCCCATGTTTCCTTTGATGAATATCATGATGATTCTAACAATGATAACTCTTGCAGAAAAAATGATGAAGACGGGGAATTCCTAAGCATGAAGGATAAGAGTGATTCTCCACAAGAAGAAATAAAAGAAGATGGTGACCTAGCTGAATCAA
Organism: Amorphophallus konjac; assembly: GCA_022559845.1. NCBI lineage: Eukaryota > Viridiplantae > Streptophyta > Magnoliopsida > Alismatales > Araceae > Amorphophallus > Amorphophallus konjac. The sequence goes on along the minus strand of CM040125.1, from coordinate 108,775,679 downwards.
GTAATGCAAGGGATCAAGCTCCAGTAGAAGGTAATGATGCTACAAATATTAGAATTCTTAAGGATCATCCTTTAGAAAACGTCATTGGTAGCTTGAATGACCCACCAAGAACAAGGTCACATTTTAGAATTGTGGAAGAATTAGATCAACTTGCTCTTATCTCTCAGCTTGAACCCAAAAACATTGTTGAAGCATTAAAAGATGAAAACTGGATAAATTCAATGCAAGACGAGTTAAACCAATTTGAAAGAAACAAAGTTTGGCAACTTGTTCCTAGACCTTCATCACAATCTGTCATAGGCACTAAATGGGTTTTTAGGAACAAACTAAGTGAGGATGACAAGATAATAAGAAACAAGGCTAGATTGGTGGCTCAAGGGTATAATCAAGAGTTTGGGGTAGACTTTGATGAATCTTATGCCCCAGTTGCTAGACTTGAAGCCATCAGAATTTTACTTGCCTTTTCATGCTCCCTTAGAATAAAATTATATCAAATGGATGTCAAAAGTGCTTTCTTGAATGGCTTGATCAAAGAAGAAGTCTATGTTGAGTAGCCCCCTAGCTTTGAGAATTCTAACCATCAGAGCGTAATGCTCTTCTAACCAATCCAGTCCTAAGATAGCATCAAAGTCTTGCATAGGTAAACAACAAAAATAACTGGGTAGAGTTCTTCCTTCTATATTAACTAATAGTGAGGGTATATGCCTCTTGGTAGACACCGCTCCTGCAGGTGTGTGCACCAACAGGGGCACATCTAGGTCTAACGAATCAATTCTAAATTCCTCATGCAATTGACGCACAAACATCTCAGAAATGAAAGTATGTGTCACACCGGTGTCAAACAATACTCTAGCATGAATACCATTGATAGAGTAGTAGCTTCTGTGAGGTCCTCCGCCTGCTCAGCATCCTCTCTAGCTAGTACAAACACCCGAGCTGGTGCTCGGGGCCTCCCTACGAGTCCCGCTACTACTCGTCTGGCTGCTACTAGAGCTGTTGCTGCTGCTGCAGCTACTGGTCGAGCTTCTACAGGCTACATCATCTTTGGACAATCTCGGATCATGTGGCCATTCTTGCCACAATGGAGACACCTGCCAGTGGTGATCCAGCATACTTCGCCTCCATGTCGCTTGCTGTAGTGTTTACATTCTGGTTTGTCGTTGCCCCTTGCTAGTGGTGTGGTCTTCCCTATCACGAACGATCGTGATGGATTTCCCATCACCCTTTTGCCTTTGTCATAATGGTGAAATGGTGCCAATGGTCACTTTATTGAAGTCCTCTTCTCCTCTTGATATAATTTCATGTTGCTCTCTTGACGACATGCCACGCCAAGAGCTGCCTCCATCGTAGCACGATCCTTTGCAATTACATGGGTCCGAAGCGATGGTCGTAGTCCCGCCACAAACTTCTTCACCTTCCTACTTTCATCTGTGACAACGTGTTGTGCATACTTTGATAATTCTGCGAACTTAGTCTCATACTCGAGTACGGTCATCAACCCTTTAGTTAAGGCGAGAAAATCTTGCTCCATCTTGTCTTGCACATGCTCCGGTATGTACTTTGTCTTGAATAGCCGCCTGAATTCTTCCCAAGAAATATCATGCTCTAGTCTTGTAGGTTGATTCCTTAGCAAAGATGCCCACCATATGTCCACTCTCTCCTGCAGCATATACGCCGCGAGACTCGTCTTGTCCTCATCCGCCCACCGGATGACGTGAAAAATATTTTCTATCTCGCGGAGCCAATTTTCAGCCATGATTGGCTGTGTAGCGGCAGGAAAATGATTCATATGCCACATACCACCTTCTTTATTTATTTGTTGGGGAAGTCATCTCACGCCCTTGGAGGCCTGCAAACACCAAGAAATCGAAGAGGCGTAAGAAGGAGTCCCGGGTGTTACCCCAGGGGACAACACTCCGATACTTAAGTCAGTAAGGGATCAATGAGCAATAGAGAAGAGCGAAGTAAGAGAGGAGTAGAGTTCGTAGTAGACGATCCGTGAAGCGTGTAGGTCCTCTACACGCGTGCTCGCCGCTCCCAGTGGGTACTCAAAGAGTGCTTGCTGGGTGGTAAGGCCGTGCAGGAGGAGGATTCTCTCTGGACGTTGCGGGTAGCCTCTCTATCATTGTGGTAGGTCTGATTGCCCTATTCTCAGTAGGAAGCTCTTATGGCAGAAGTATCCACCGTGTCCTCTTCTCCTCTGTCGATGTCCCTTTTATATAGGTTGTCCTGGAGGGAGGGACCTCCTCCCTTGAGAGGGAAAGGTCCTGCTTAGTAGAGTAATGTTCCCCCGCTATATTGGCGGGAGTTTCCCATTGGGGGGCGATAGTCTCGGCTCCGGCCGGTCCTTGGGTGAGTCTTACGGCACTCATGGGGCGTGCTCGCCCGTTATGGGGTTAAGGATGACGTCGTGAGGGCAATGGTCGGTCGTCGGAGTGTTCTCCGGTGAGAATGACGCTTCCCCTTACTGTAGAATCCAAGGTCGGGTCGAATTGGGCTGCATCTGTCGGTTTGCATGCTTATCGAAAGTCTGTGGGCATGGGCCGGTCGTTACTGGGCCGAATGTCGGCCAAACTGGATTTACCCTCCGCAGGCTAACTCTCCCCCTTAAAAGAAGGTGGAGCCATCCACTGAAATCTCTCCATCATGGTCACCCCTCCAAACATCTCCTCCTGGGGTGATGTTGCCTGAGTTTGGAGTTGCGCTTGAAGAGCCGCCTGTATCTGAGCCTGGGTTTGCATAGCTTGAACCAGACCTTGCATGGACATTCCATAATCTACCAAAGGTGGTGGGGGCGGAGACGGGGGTCCTCTCGGCTCCTCCTGAGCATCGTCATTCTGAACTGCATGACCACCTCCTCCCGCCATGGCCTAAAAATATAATTGTACGGTTAAGTTTTCATCATGACAACCTACTAGCTCAAGACTTTGAAATGTGGATTAAGCTGATTACTATTTATGTAAATTCTCAACTGTGGTCTCTCTGATACCACTCTCTCCGACGTCTTGACTCGTAAATCCGATCCAGTCGTAAAGACTCACGTCAGATCCTGATGAAAACATCACAGTGGGACAACCCAAACGGTACATTATGGTGGAGAATTTCACATAAATATTGAGATATCATTGCAACAGAAATGAAATTCCTCGATCAATCAGCTTACAACTGAAAGACTTCAGCCACATAGATCAAAATTAAAGAGTAACAATTTAACAAGTCAATTATTACATGACCAAATTTCACACGTATTTTTTTAACATAATTCATAACTACCTAAGGTAGTGACACAGAGTAATTCCAAGCTGCGGTCCGAACACTGCGAGATCACTCCTCACTTTCTTCTACCGCTTCTCCTGAAAATCTTCAATATGGTGAGTCGATGAATAGACCCAATAAGAGACTAGACATAGTCCCCACTCATAACATGCATAAACATATCCAAAGTGATTTACGACATTTCTTTTTATAAGTCATTCTTAGGCATAATTTCAAATAGATAACAACATGAGGTTAACGTATTATAACCCAATTTCAATTTTACAAATCATAAGTCATGATGTTAACATTTTATAGACAATCCCATGCGGTACATTAAAATTTTATTCTATCAATGGCAATGTAAATGAGAATTCAACATTAGTAAACATTACCATGCAATATAATTCGGCTCTTTTATTAATAGAATGATTCCAGTACTAGGCAGAGTAAAGTCTCACGCATAGTGAAAGGATCCAAACAGGCTTAATATGTCCTTATCCAAATCACCATTTGATATACGGGAGATTCAATAATAGTAAACATTTTCAATGTAATAATAGTGAAATGCAATAACAGTTCAGTAAGAAGTAACACTAGTTTCAATATCAGTTAATGAGCAGTAACGGTAGTTTCAATATCGATTTAGTGAGCAGTAATAGTAGTTTCAATATCAATTCAGTAAGCAGTGACAGTAGTTTCACTATCAATTCAGTGAGCAGTAATCGTAGTTTCAATATAAATTCAGTGAGCAGTAATAGTAGTTTCAATATCAATTCAGTGAGTAGTAACAATAGTTTCAATATCAATTCTGTAAGCAGTGACAAAAGTTTCAATATCAATTCTGTAATACCCCAAAATTTTGTATAAAGTATTTTGAAATTTTTTGAGATTTTCTGGAGTTAAATGGAATTAATCCAAGCTTAATGAGTTATTACATGAATTAAGCAATTGTTAATTAAATTAAAAAGGCCCTATATAAATTAATGGACCTGGCCCATGTAAATAGGCCACATTACCTAAAAAGGGCCTAGCCCATATTCTAGAAGCATCATTTAGATTTTTTTAAAGGGATAAAAAGGCTAATAATGGGAGGTAATATCAAAAGAGTTTAAAATAGTTCAAATTCGGCACATGAGCGTAAAAATGGTCTATCGAGCGACCGCCTGAGAATAGTAGCGGCCCTCCAATGACCGCTACTCTCTCCAGATTCCATGAATGGAAGAAAGCATGAAAAGTTGGGATCTTTGGAATCCAAATCACCTAAGATCGATGCTATCCCTTAGTTAGAAGATTCTAGAATGCTTGAGGATTGAATTGAAACTCTAAATAGGACTCTAGGTTCGTTCCAATCCTCAAAACCCTAGCTAATCCTATAAATAGACCTTAAGTTTCACATGCGCGACCCCTACTTTTGGCTCGCGTGGAACTACGGTAAGGAAGCATTATTTTAGGTAGGTTCTTTAGAATATTTTGTTCATAATAGTAAGGTCTAACTACCCTCAAAATTTTAAGTTAGGAGATCAAGCCATCAGAAGATAGAAACTTACAAAGTCGCTGGTTCGGAGCAAACAAACCAGGAACCTGTGCAACGGACCCAGATTGATCAGCAAATTAGAAGTCTGAAATGAGGTAATTAGAACCTAATTCTTTAGAGTTATTTGTTTCTGTTAGTACCCTCTTCTTACCCTCCAAAGTTTGTGGTATTAGGTGAATAGGATCAGAAGTTAGAAGGTCACGAAATTGCAGGTTCGGTTCAAAACGAGTAGAAAATATGGTCAACTTCCATCCCTAAATTCGAAGTTTAGAGCTCTGTCCATGGGTAGGTTATCTCATGAATGGCTTAAACTTGATGTTAGGAATATAAGTCTTCAATTTCCAGTCGTTTTCATGCATCGTATGTGGAGTATTTTATGTTTTATTGAGACTGCGCAGTAAGTTCATTTCCCATGCATACACCTAGCCCTAATAAGATAAAAATAGAAATTTCTTGTTTATTTCTCACAACCTATGCATATTCATTGCCTAATTACCTTCTAACATGACTTAGCTACGTGGTTACATCGTTTTCCATGCATAACATGACCTAGGTTAGCATTTTATTTTACTATTTTATAGCTTCTGTCTCTAGACAGAAGGCGACCTTAACGGGACCGCAAGGAACCCTAGCAGTCTAATAGGAGACCGTCTGTATACCTTTCATGTGGCCTATCGTAAGACCGTCTGGGGCACTATGCGGCCAGACCCTGACCGCTATTTGGTTCTCTGAACCAATCCGAGCCTAGTTGAATTTTGCATATTAGAAAACCTATAATTGTGTTATCTTTCACTAAAGGTTTTGTTTATTTTCATGTTAAACACCCTGTTTCAGCATGAGTATGTCTTAGAACCTTATTTTTCATTCTTATGTAATTTCATGCCAAATGTTATAATTTTGTAATTAAATGATTTTCTATGATATGGACATGATTTATGAGGTGTTAATATCATGATTTTTGTCCGTATGTTTCACCTTTCACTCTCATCTCTTGAGTCATTTTCATAAGTACATGGTGTATGCTCTGGTATGCGATCATCAGATACATGTTTGTACTTATAGGCACATCTCTTGAACTTATGAACCTCTCCATCAGATATTCCTTCTGTCGGACTAAGGGATTATGTTTCAAGGCCTCCATAAGTCTCCGTGAGCCTGGGATTCCCACTAGGACGTCGAGCTGGTTGTACCCTTAAAGCCAAATTGTCTAGAAAGCACTCACATGACCGGTGTTTTACTTTCTGTACTCTGGTTAATTGCGGCCAATAAGAGACCTTTATTGTTACTTAGTGGTTCTAAACAGACCATCTTCATCATGAAATGGCCATCCTGAGACCGCTATTGTTCTAGAATTCTTCAAGTATCAACTTTCCCTTCATTCTGGTTGACACAGTTAGTTGCGACCTGACTGCGGCCGTCTTTCTATGGAAGCTACCCTTTCTTGACCTCCCAATTCCTGAAACGGTCTGGACTTAACCGCAACGTTTCTATCTAGCAGCTTATATATTGACCATCTTCTTCATGAAATGGTCCAGTAAACGACCGCTTTATCCTTGACTCTATCTAACCCGAGATTTGACCTTTGGGTTGGGTTTTCCAAGTTCCTAGATGGTCTAATGATCGCTTGGAACTTAACACTTGTCAAATAAGGTATTAATAACTTATGGAAAATAAAGAATATGCCGTTATGCTGACGAATTTTCTTCATAGCATAACCAAGTTCTAACTCAAATCTTTAAAATCTTATGTTCTTAATTGAAGCATTCTTACCTTGATATTGTTATCATGAAACTATCATTGAATTTGTTACATTATTGGCCATACTTTATTGTTATACCTCGTGGAAGTAGCTGGATTTATAACTTGAAGATGCAAGATCGGGCACAGATTGTGTCCAAGGGCTCCATGCTAGTCCCCTTGGCTGATTGTCGGAAACATTCTACAAGCCATGGGGTACGATGATACTGGCGTCACATTGCGCTGGGAGTACTTTCTTTTATGAATGAGTGAAAACCACGAGACTCGTTATAAAAATTTCATGCTTGTTAATGACTTTCTTGTGCATAGCCATTTCAAGGTTGTGTAAGTACTTTCTAGTTACGTGCTCATACATTCTTGTTCATGAAAGGCCAAACTTACATTCTTGCTATATGCTCAATCATGTTCTCGATTCTCATTTTTAGTCATATCATGTGATTTGTGTTACTTTGTTTTACACCGTATGTCTTACCGTATTTCATGTATCTTCACTCTAGAGCTAAAATGTTAATCATTTCAACATATGCCCTCATGTTGATATGAAGATACCTACTGAGCATGTGTGCTCATACCTATTTTCTCATCTTTTCAAGAAATACCAGTGAATCAGAGTCGGATTATGCAAATAGCGGGTTCGAGAGCGATTGATGGTCCATTGGAATGAGAGAAGCCCTAGTTATCTATTGTCTAGTCGAGTCATATTGATGGGAATCAACTCCGAGCATGTACATTTTATTTTACATTTGTGTCCTTTTTATTTACATGTATATCCTTGTGTAATTGGGTACGCAATTGTATGGCAAGTATAAGCCAAAATGTGAGTCTTTAGGTTTTAGTGGGTTTATTTGTAAAAATCCAGTAGGTCCAGCAAGGGGCCCCCACCTTCTTCTCCATTGGTCCACCTAGGCTCTGGGGCCCATGTGGGGCTGGTCAAATATCCAAGGTGGGCTTCTAGAAGACTTGACCATTCAAGGGGACAAAGAGGAGAGAAAGTCAATATTCTCTCCCCTTAAAGTCAAGGGGACGCCCCCATCCACTAAGTGTTTTTTTTTTTTGACCACATGGGGATTAAATCTTATATCCCTTGTATAGCTCTCCCCTAACCTAGATCTGAGGGTAGTTTAGGTCTTTTTACATTTTCTATATAAGCCATGTATTTTATGAATTACTTAGCATTAATGAGAAGAAAAATCCATTTGTGCTCACAAGGCCCAAGCGCGCCCCTCTCTCCCCCCCTAGAGCTGTGAGGGCTCTGATTTCAGAGGTGTGAAGCCTCTCCTCCACCACCTCTCTGAGTGTGAAGCTCATCACCGCCGCCGCCATCGAGCCACCATCGCATGGCCCCCGCCGCTTCTTTGGTATTCTGTCCACCCCTGGATAGAACAGTAAAGGATGATTTTTAGCTCTCCATCAGGAGCTCATGTCGTACCCAAAATTGAAGGGTGGGTACCCCACGTCCCCCCATCCTCCAGAAAACAATCTACGTCATTTAACCCACGTTAGCTATTTTTCCTATTTCTTTATTTCCACACCTAGCAACCTGCCTTCTGTGTAGATTTTGTTACAGCAACCCTGTTCCTCCATTGTTCGACCCCCTTCCCCATTTCTGATTATGTTCAAATTTGGACTGGGTGTTCTGCCCACCAAAACCCACCTCCACAAATTTTTCTACGAATTTAGGAGTTATTTTTCCCTCTGAAAAATTAAAACTCAGGACAAAATCTGTTCTGTCTTGTGCAGTCTAGATCCAACCCATATCCAGTCAAAAATCCATTTCCCTTATCAAACCACCTCTAGAAAATCCACAAAAAATATTGACGTCTTCCTTACTTCCCCCTCTATAGCTTTCATAAAGGGACCAACTCCCAGATCTGAAGTTTTAGTCGCGGTCAATGCCCATTCTCAGGCAGATCCAAACCTATCCTACCAAATCTGAATCTGAGAGCCAGCCTGTTGTAAAATCAACCATGAAAAATACGGTCCCTTCAAAATTACTATGATAACAAAGAGTCGTATCTCATCAAAAGAGCTTTCCAACGGCGCCAGTCTCACATCGATCTGACATCAGGGCTGATCGCAGCAGCCATTTTCGTCGGGTCGCGCACTGTAGAACAGAAGAACCAGCCCGTGGACAGCAAGCCGCATCGACCACCCGGCCGGTCGACTCGCCTTCCACAAGGCGAACCAGTATGACCCCTTCTCAAGGATCGTCTCTCCAGGTGTCCCCGTCGTAGTGGTGCCACTCCTGGCCCACTCAGCCCCACCGACCAGAACGTGGACCCCACAGTTGCCGACGTGTGCTACCACCGGAGCCGTCCAGATTGTCACCCGTCAACCCAAGATCGGTCCTCCCAGGCCCACATTGTAGCCCTTTACCTCTCTGCATGGAGTGGGCAGTAAATTCATTTGCTGTAATTATTGTAATATTTTTACCGGGAGTTACCGTACTTGGCCGGGGTCGTCTTCCCCACGCCCGATGCGTGGAGGTATCGTGTCCGCTCCCCATCTCAGCATTTACTTTACTCATATTTATTTGTATATGCCACTGTGAGTGATAGGATTATTAGCTCGATATATTGTTATCACCGCTGCGAGAGAGTGAGTGTAACCCGTCCCGTGACTCAATCCGAGTACACGCGAAAGAGCCGAGTATCCTTGACTCATCGTCGGTTCCTCAACCGCGCACGATCCCGCGTTTCCCTCACTTAGGGATGAGTTGTGAGCTAGAGTCCCAGGTCGCATGTCCGTCCCGCATCAAATTGGTATTAGAGAGTAAGGTTGAGTCTAGGGTAGTATTTGCTCAAAAATAAAAGAAAAGTCATTTACGTCGGTCCAAGGTTGCATTGCATCCCAATACCCGGTATATCAAAAGGTGTTGGCCGAACGTTAGGTTACGCCTAGCGGGAAGGCCGCACACTTGTGTGAGAGGATCTCCGGATCCCGAAACTCCGCCTAGTACCGGATATGGGTTGAGTCTAGGTTTGTAGTCGAGTAGGCATTCCAACTTTGGAACACATTTTAGAGTCGTGTCTAGTGTCTTGTCCAAGTGTCAGCATGTCCATGTTGTAGTTCCCCAATCTCCCATGGATTCCCAATCGCCCAAGCGATATCACTGGCTGCATGACACCCATGGGCTTGGAAACTATCCCATCCACTTCCATAGGCCCAAAGCCTCGGACTTTCATGGCTCCAAGGTCCTGAGCGAGTACCTCAAGTGGGAAGCCGCCATGCACAAGTATTTCGAGTGTTACACTATGTCCGATGCCATGCAAGTCAGCTTTGCCCAAAAGAGGCTTGTCCACGAGGCCGCCTGAAAATGGGAGAGCATTGAGCGTATAAGGGAGGTTAAGAGGCAATGGCCTATCAAGTCGTGGCGAGAGATGAAGGATGACCTTAGAAAGATCTACTTGCCCTGCCCAGTCGCCTCCAACCAGCCTCACCTTGGCACCTCCAACCTACCCCACCCAATCACCTCCAACCAAGTGGGTCATAGTCGGAGGCAAAGAGCCCCACATGTAGACGAGCCTAAGCCCAATCATAGGCCGAGTGATTATGTGCGAGTCCACCACAATACCCCTACTCCAACCCGCACCATTGTCGAACTTGTGCAAGTGATTTCGGATCGGGTGGATAGGAGGTGCGCTTATATTGAATCATTAGTCTCCCCTTGCCCACCCCTGAGACAGGAGGTAGCCATACCCGAGCCTAGGGAGGTCATAGTCGGTAGCCCCAACCCGGCCCCACCTCCGGGGTCCCAAGGACCACTTCCCCACCGGAAGAACAATCCTTCCCCACCCACGAGAGCTCCTTTGCCCCCACCCCCACCTTCGGGTCTTTATTCGGAGCTACCTCAGCCGGAGCCACCCATATTTCTAACGGGATAACTTTTCATCGCCAAGCCACTACTTAGTTGGCTCAAGATAGGCTTGGTCCCTAGGCTGCCTTTCCACCCATCCATGGACCCCACACTATAACTAGTGCCCGTCAACTCCTTCCACACAACTTTTCAGTCTTCTCACCATGTTGATACATTGGACGACCTTCTTAAAGGGTTAGACCGGCAGTTGCAGTTGACACACTTATTGGCCTGAGGCTTTGACCAACCCAAAAGTCCTAGCTTCACACATCCCGCCGTAGGGTCCATTACCTCCGTGTGCACCATGGGTCGTGTCACCACAAAGATTCTCCTATTCCTTCCCTTGCTAGCCGAGCCTTATTTCATTCCACTCTTCCCGAGGGAGGAACACTACCTTCCATTTGAGAGCACCGTCCCATCTTCCCTAGTGCATGAAGGTGACCACCTACACCTTCAAGAATTTCAAACATGGACCGTGACCTATGGGAGCCCAGTTCGAGGGGTTACACTTTCTTTGATCCATTCGATCCCTTTCCTACTGAACCCCTTGCCCCGCCATATGTACTCCCCTTTTTCACGGGAGTACACTACCCCACCCCTTCCCCACGGGCCAGGCCACTTACACTCAGCCAGGGGCCCGATCCACGGTTATCACATAGGGTGGCGAAGAAGGAGCATTCGGCTCTCCTAGCCCTCCTAAGTCTCCCAAATCCAACAGGCAGCTGCATACTAGGGACAGATTAGGATGTCTAGGAGTCCCCCATTCCGTCAACCATCGGTTGCGTCTAGTGTATGCATGGCAGACATTCAGATGTCCTGGTCCACCATTACATGTGTATAGGTCGGACTAACAGTAGGTTTGTCTAGGGTCTTGTGTGTCTGTGTATGCATGTGTCGAGCATATTAGGAGTCGAGTCCGTCTCATGTCTGCTCGCGTTGTCAGTCCCTTTTGAGTGCGAGGCAAGTCGGATCTAATGCGTACGTTGGAGACTTGCTGGAATTTGGGATCGGCTCTATCTCAACATATCGGATCTAGTCACATCAAGGGACCGATCGGTGATTCATAGTGAGTCTTCGTGCTGTCTCCTTCCTTTGAGAGTGACCCCACCCCAGAGTGTCCACCTCTAGCTTCATTCCCACAGCAGCGTGAGCATATCGAATCTATATGGGATGGGCATGTGTCGATTAGTTGGAGTGGAGCGTACTCCGCGCTTCCAGATTCGGTGACCCATCCGCAGGAGCTACTTGGGCAGCCGCACCCCTTACTCAACGGGGTCGAGTTCTTCCCACTCGGAGAGAATTGATGGGAATCAACTCCGAGCATGTACATTTTATTTTGCATTTGTGTCTTTTTTATTTTCATTATACCCTTGTGTAATTGGGTACACAATTGTATGCCAAGTATAAGCCAAAATGTGAGTCTTTAGGTTTTAGTGGGTTTATTTGTAAAAGTCCAGTAGGTCCAGCAAGGGGCCCCCACCTTCTTCCCCATTGGCCCACCTAGGCTCTAGGGGCCATGTGGGGCTGGTCAAATGTCCAAGGTGGGCTTCTAGAAGGCTTGACCATTCAAGGGGACAAAGAGGAGAGAAAGTCAATATTCTCTCCCCTTAAAGTCAAGGGGGCGCCCCCTTCTACTAAGTGTTTTTTTGACCACATGGGGATTAAATCTTCTATCCCTTGTATACCCCTCCCATAACCTAGATCTGAGGGTAGTTTAGGTCTTTTTACATTTTCTATATAAACCATATATTTTATGAATTACTTAGCATTAATGAGAAGAAAAATCTATTTGTGCTCACAAGGCCCAAGGGCGCCCCTCTCTCCCCCCCTAGAGCTGTGAGGGCTCTGATTTCAGAGGTGTGAAGCCTCTCCTCCACCACCTCTCTGAGTGTGAAGCTCAGCACTGCCGCCGCCGCCGCCATCAAGCCGCCATCGCACCGCCACCGCCGCTTCTTTGGTATTATGTCCACCCCTGGATAGAACAGTAAAGGCCGATTTTTAGCTCTCCATCAGAAGCTCAGGTCGTACCCAAAATTGGAGGGTGGGTCCCCTACGTTCCCCTTATCCTCCACAAAAAAGTTCAAGTCATTTAACCCACGTTAGCTATTTTTCCCATTTCCTTATTTCCACCCCTAGCAACTTGCCTTCTGTGCAGATCTTGTTACAGCAACCCTGTTCTTCCATTGTTCGACCCCCTTCCCCATTTCTGATTGAGTTCAAATTTGGACTGGGTGTTCTGCCCACCAAAACCCACCTCCACAAAATTTTCCACGAATTTATGAGTTATTTTTCCCTCTGAAAAATTAAAACTCAAGCCAAAATTTGTTCTGTCTTGTGCAGTCCAGATCCGACCCCTATCTAGTCAAAAATCCATTTCCCTTATCAAACCACCTCTAGAAAATCCGCAAAAAATATTGACGTCTTCCTTACTTCCCCCTCTCTAGCTTTCATCAAAGGACCAACTACCAGATCTGAAGTTTTAGTCACGGTCAATGCCCATTCTCAGGAAGATCCAAATCTGTCCTGCCAAATCTGAATCTGAGAGCCAGCCTATTGTAAAATCATCCATGAAAAATACGGTCCCTTCAAAATTATTGTGATACCAGAGAGTCATAGCTCATCGAAAGAGCTTTCCAACGGCGCCAGTCTCACATCGATCTGACATCGGGGCTGATCGCAGCAGCCGCTTTCTCCGGGTCGCGCACTATAGAACAGAAGAACCAGCCCATGGACAACAAGCCGCATTGACCGCCCGGTCGGCCGACTCGCCTTTCACAAGGCGAACCAGTACGACCCCTTCCCAGAGATCATCTCTCCAGGCATCCCCGTCGCAATGATGCCACTCCGGGCCCACTCGGCCCCACCGACAATTGCTGGCGTGCGCTACCATCGGAGCAGTCCGGATTGCTGCCCGTCAACCCAAGATCGGTCCTCCCAGGCCCATATTGTAGCCCTTTACCTCCCTGCGTGGAGTAGGCAGTAAATTCATTTGCTGTAATTATTGTAATATTTTTATCGGGAGTTATCGTACTTGGCCGGGGTCGTCTTCCCCACGCCCGGCGCGTGAAGGTATCGTGTCCGCTCCCCATCTCGGCATTTGCTTTACTCGTATTTATTTGTATATGCCGCTACGAGTGATAGGATTATGAGCCCGATATATTGTTATCACCGCTGCGAGAGAGTGAGAGTGAGTGTGACCCGTCCCGTGACTCAATCCGAGTACACGCGAAAGAGTCGAGTACCCTTGACTCATTGTCGGTTCCTCAACCGCGTAAGATCCGGCGTTTCCCTTGCTTAGGGACGAGTTGTGAGCTAGAGTCCCAGGTCGCTTGTCCGTCTCACATCACATATTGTAATTTTCTATTTTCTTGAGTCACATGATGTAAGGATGTCATAAGTCAGGGTCTCATGTACATTTTGATTATTGTTATGAATAAAGTGGAATTTTGGATCAATTATTGTGCAATCTTATTATGTATGATTGTCTTGCACTCTGATTTTCTTGCTTGCAAGAGGCTTACTATACCGGCTATTCACGTTCCCCGAGAATTCTTTCGCTATATTCATTGCTCGGGACGTGACAGTTAAAGTGCTATCAATGCCTAGGCCTAAGAAAGTCATAGGAAAATGTTCATGTTATAGGTTAAGTCCAAGGTTAAGGACCCATACCTATGAATTAGGAATAAATTCCAAACCCATGTGAGAATTGGGTAGAACCCAAGGTGAGATAGTTATATAGAAATTATCTTAGGGTAAATCTTCCTGATCCTAAGGAAAATAACTAAATGTCCACTTTCTTAGGTACTTTAATTATCGATGGCTCATCGTGTGAACTGAGATGAGATGCAGCAAACTATTACAGGTCTTACCCAAGCCTTACAAACCGTGGCCCAAGCTAGTGCAAGGGCTGGCGCGGGTAGCTTGCACAGTAATTTTTGGAGTTTAAATGCTCCAGGGTTCTCTGGATCTTCGAACATAGATGAAGCAGAGAACTGGATCGATGAGATAAAGAGGATATTTGACGTCATGCAATGCACTAGTCAAGAAAAGGTTCGTCTTGCCACGTTCCAACTCAACAAAGATGCGTGAACTTGGTGGAAGTCTGTTCCGGCATCGCCTCCGAATGCTCCACACACTTGGGAAGGATTTCTCACTCTCTTCCGTGCAAAATACTTCTTCGAACACATTAAGGAGAGGAAGGCGGCAGAATTCGCATCACTACGTCAAGGCATGATGACGGTAGCAGAATATGAACTACAAATTATCGCTTGGCACCATATGCTCAACATTTAGTGAGCACTGCTCTTCTAAAGGCCAATCGCTTCATGGACGGGCTGCGACCCATATTCATTCAGCAACTTGGCCCACAAAATATTTGGACCTACACAGAGATGGTCCAACGGGCACATTTGTGTGAATGGACCTTGGAGAAGGTCGATACACTCAAAGGCAAAGGGGAGGAGCCGAGCCGAAAATCTGATCGGCGAGGAAGGAAAGAAGAAAAGTTTAGCATCACTTACAACTCTCGGGATAACAAGAAGAGATCACGGAATGGGAACGCCAAGGATGATCGCCGGAACAAGAAGGTTAAAGAAGAAGATAAGCAAGTCGTGGCGGCTTGCTCTTTCTGCGAGAAATTCAGTCATTCGGCCTAAGAATGTTGGAAGCGCTTGGGTGCATGCCTACGATGTGGAAGTCGGGAGCACCGCATGCCTGACTGTCCCCTCATGAAGGAGCAACAATCTACAAGGAATAATGGTGGAAGAAAGCGGCAAGCTAGATTGAATGTCATTCTGGATGAGGAACCAACCAAAGAAGGGGAACTCATTGAAGGTACAATTCATATTTGTTCCCATCCTGCTTTTGTGTTATTTGATACATGTGCTACTCACTCCTTTATTGCTAGTTCCTTTGCAAAAATATTGCCTATTTCACCTGTTCCCTTACCATCATATTTAACCATAGTAACACCTGTGGGTTCGAGAATGAAATTGAAAACCTACTTCCCCAATAGTGAAGTCACTATAGAAGATCATAATCTTCCTGCTAATCTCGTATGCCTTTATATGGAAGGCTACGATGCCATATTAGAAGTTGATTGGCTTGTGCACCACGATGCCTATATAAATTATCGAAATAGGATAATCTCTTTTCGAGAACCAGGATTTCTACGATTTTCCTTCCTTGACATCAAATATAGGAAGCATCTTGCTCTCATCTCTTCTCTTCACGCTTGCAAACTCATTTCACAAGGTTGTGAAGCTTTCCTTGCCTCCGTAGTAGTTACCGAGTCTAAGGAAATTCGGATAGACGAAATCCCCATATTTAAGGAGTTTCCTGATATTTTTCCTTCTGAATTACCTAGTTTACCGCCCAAGAGGGAAGTAAACTTCACCACTGAACTCACACCCGGATCAGCGCCTGTGTCAATAGCTCCCTATAGGATGTCCCCCACGGAGTTGAAAGAATTAAAGAAGCAACTTCAAGAGCTGCTAGAAAAAGGTTTCATTCGACCTAGTACATCCCCTTGGGGTGCGCCGGTCTTATTTGTCAAGAAGAAGGATGATTCCCTCAGGTTATGCATCGACTACCGGCAATTGAATCAACTTACCATCAAAAGTAAATATCCACTGCCGCATATTGATGAGCTATTTGACCAACTTTCTGGCGCGGAGTACTTCTCCAAGATTGACCTCAGGTCAGGATATCATCAACTGAGGATCAAGGAGGAAGACATTTACAAGCTAGATAACTTTTCGAAGCAGATACATACACTATGAATTTGAGGTTATGCCGTTTGGATTAACTAATGCACCTACTGCATTCATGCAAGTAATGAACAATGTGTTTGGACCATATATTGATCAATTCGTGGTTGTGTTCATTGATGATATCCTTATCTATTCTAAAACGAGGGAGGAACACGAGGAACATCTTAGGGTTGTGTTGCGAACCTTACAGGAACATCAACTCTATGCTAAGTTGAATAAATGTGAGTTTTGGCTTAAAGAGGTCTCTTTCCTTGGCCACATTATTTCTAAAGAAGGCATTGCAGTAGATCCTTCTAAAGTTGAAGCTGTTAAAAATTGGAGCCGAACAAATACCGTATCTGAAGTTCAGAGTTTCATTGGCCAGGCTGGTTACTATAGGCGATTTATCAAAGATTTCTCCAAGATCGCCGCTCCCTTAACAAGACTCACTAGGAAAGAAAATCATTTCGAGTGGACAAAGGAATGTGAAGAAAATTTCTTGGCTCTCAAGGAACATCTCACCACGACACCTGTACTGGCATTTCCCGTTGAAGGTGGTAGATTTGAAGTTTATACCGATGCATCCGACATTGGTCTAGGGTGCGTACTCATGCAAAATGGCAAGGTGATTTGCTATGCTTCAAGATAATTAAAGCGGCATGAGGAGAATTATCTGGTTCATGACCTGGAGCTAGCTGCTGTCATATTCGCCTTGAAGATTTGGCATCATTATCTTTATGGGGAGAGATTTATTGTATATTCAGATCACAAGAGCCTGAAGTACCTCTTTTCTTAAAAGGAGTTTAATATGAGGTAGAGGCGATGGCTGGAGTACCTCAAGGACTTTGATTTCAATATTCAATATCATCCAAGCAAAGCGAATGTTGTAGCTGATGCGCTCAGTAGAAAATCAGTGGGAAAGTTATCAAGTCTTCTGGAAGGTATGACTAATCTTATTTCTAAATTTGCTCAGTTGTATTTAAATGTTGATGTGAATAAAGAAGATTGCTTTATTGCCAATATCCGGACTCAACCTACATTGATTGAAGATCTAGTCAAATTACAAGGAAATGACTCTGTATTATTAGAGATTAAGGCTGATATGGAACAACGATCGGATTTGTCTATTACAAATGACGGGAGGTTATTGTTTCGAGGTCGTGTTTGTATTCCAGATCATGATGATACTAAGAGGATGATCTTAGAAGAAGCCCATAAATCAAAATATACTGTGCATCCTGGTGCTACCAAGATGTATCAAGATCTTAAAAGAAATTATTGGTGGCACAATATGAAGAGAGAGATAGCGGATTATGTGTTACGTTGCCTTACTTGTTAGCAAATTAAGGCAGAACATCAAAAGCATGCTGGAAAACTACATCCCTTGGAAATTCCGGAATGGAAATGGGAGAGTATAGGCATGGATTTTATCATGGGACTGCCTAAATCAAGAGGTGGCCATGATGGGATATGGGTGATCATAGACCGTTTAATCAAATCAGCTCATTTTCTACCAATTAAAATTCGATGGTCTATAGATATCTTGGCTACTATATATATAAAGGAGATTGTTAAAGTACATGGTGTCCCTGTCACCATTATTTCTGATCGAGACCCTCGATTTACTTCACAATTCTGGAAGGGTCTACAATATTCTTTAGTGACTCGATTAAATTATAGCACTGTGTTTCATCCACAAACTGATGGGCAAACTGAAAGGACCAATGAAGTGGTGGAAGATATGCGAAGAGCATGTGTTATAGACTTCTGTGGAAGCTGGCACAACCATTTACCTTTAGTGGAATTCACCTACAATAATAGCTATCAAGCTAGCATTCAGATGGCACCATTTGAGGCATTATATAGAAAAAGTTGCCGTACACCTATATGCTAGGACGAGGTCGGTGAAAGATAAATTCTAGGCCTTGATCCTGTTCGAGATACAACCGACAAGGTGAAAGTGATAAGGGAAAGACTCAAGATGGCCCAAGATAGGCAAAAGTCCTATGTTGTAACCGAAGGCGAAACTTGAAATTTTAGATGGGAGATCATGTATTTCTCAAGGTTTCCCCTAGTCGTGGTATTCGTAGGTTTGGTATTAATGGCAAGCTTACACCCAGATTCATTGGCCCTTTTGAAATTCTTGAAAGAGTTGGAGAAGTGGCGTATCGTCTAGCATTACCTCCACAGTTGGCTAGAGTTCATGATGTATTCCACGTCTCTATGTTAAAGAAATATGTCTATGATCCGTTCCATGTTATCACTTACGATAATCTGGAGATTCAAAAAGACTTGACGTACGAGCAAAAGCCGATTAAAATAATTGAACAAGAAGCACGTCAACTTCGGAATAAAGCTATTCCCATGGTCAAAGTCAAATGGAGCAAATCCTGGCCATACGAAGCAACATGGGAGACGGAAGAAGCCATGCGTAGGAGATTTCCTCAGCTATTCAACTGTAAGTACACTCTCCATAAAATCCATGATTGAATTTGGGGACCAAATTCTCTTAAGTGGGGGAGGGTGTAATACCCCAAAATTTCATATAAAGTATTATGGAATTTTTTGAGATTTTCTGGAGTTAAAAGAAATTAATCCAAGCTTAATGGGTTATTACATGAATTAAGCAATTGTTAATTAAATTAAAAAGGCCCTATACAAATTAATGGACTTGGCCCATTTAAATAGGCCATATGACCTAAAAAGTGCCTAGCCCATATTCTAGAAGCATCATTTAGATTTTTTTAAATGAATAAAAAGGCTAATAATTGGAGATAATATCAAAAGAGTTTGAAATAGTTCAAATTCGACGCCAACGGGTAAAGACGGTCTATCGAGCGACCGCTTGGGAATAGTAGCGGCCGTCTAATGACCACTACTCTCTCTAGATTCCGTGAATGGAAGAACGCATGAAAAGCTGGGATCTTTGACATCCAAATCACCTAGGATCGATGCTTTCGCTATGTTAGAAGAGTATAGAATGCTTGAGGATCGAATTGAAATCTTAAATAGCACTCTAGGTTCATTCCAATCCTTAAAACCCTAGCGAA
The DNA here is from genome assembly GCA_022559845.1 of Amorphophallus konjac. Lineage (NCBI taxonomy): Eukaryota > Viridiplantae > Streptophyta > Magnoliopsida > Alismatales > Araceae > Amorphophallus > Amorphophallus konjac. The sequence goes on along the minus strand of CM040125.1, from coordinate 108,756,473 downwards.
CCTTATAAATAGACCTTAGGTTTCAAATGCGCGACCCCTACTTTTGGCTCGCGTGGAACTAAGGTAAGGAAGCATTATTTTAGGTAGGTTCTTTAGAATATTTTGTTCATAATAGTAAGGTCTAACTACCCTAAAAATTTCACGCTAGGAGATCAAGCCATCAGGAAGATAGAAGCTTGCAAAGTCGCTAGTTTGGTGCAAGCAAACTAGGAACCTATGCAACGGACCCAGATTGATCAGCAAATTAGAAGTCCTAAACGAGGTAATTAGAATCTGATTCTTTAGAGTTATTTGTTCCTTTTAGTACCCCTTTCTTACCCTCTAAATTTCGTGGTATTGGGTGCAGGGGATCAGAAGTTAGAATGCCACGAAATTGCTGCTTCGGTTCAGAACGAGCAGAAACTAGGGTCAACTTCCAGCCCTAAATTTAAAGTTTAGAGCTCTGTCCAGAGGTAGGTTAACTTATGAATGGCTTAAACTTGATGTTAGGAATAAAAGCCCTCAATTTTTAGTCGTTTTCATGCATCGTACGTGGAGTATTTTATGTTTTATTGAGACTACGCAGTAAGTTCATTTCCCATGCATACACCTAGCCCTAATAAGATAAAAATAGAAATTTCTTATTTATTTCTCACAACCTATGCATGTTCATGGCCTAATTACCTTCTAAGATGACTTAGCTACGTGGTTACATTGTTTTCCATGCATAACATGACCTACGTTAGCATTTTATTTTACCGTTTTATAGCTTCTATCTCCAGACAGAAGGCGGCCTTAACGGGACTATAAAGAACCCTAGCAGTCTAATAGGAGACCGTCTATATACCTTTCCTGCGGCCTATCGTAAGACTATCTGGGGCACTATGCGGCTAGACCCTGACCGCTATTTGGTTCTGTGAACCAATCCGAGCCTAGTTGAATTTTGCATATTAGAAACCCTATAATTGTGTTATCTTTCACTGAAGATTATGTTTATTTTCCTGTTAAACACCCTGTTTCAGCATGAGCATGTCTTAGAACATTATTTTTCATTATTATGTAATTTCCTGCAAAATGTTATAATTTTGTAATTAAATGATTTTCTATGATATTGACATGATTTATGAGGTGTTAATATCATGGTTTTTGTCCGTATGTTTCACCGTTTCACTCTCATCTCTTGAGTCATTTTCATAAGTACATGGTGTATACTCCGGTATGCGACTATTAGATACACATTTGCACTTATAGGCACATCTCTTGGACTTATGAACCTCTCCGCCGGATATTCCTTCTGTCGAATTAGAAGATTATGTTTCAAGGCCCCCGTAAGTCTCTGTGAGCGTGGGATTCCCACTTGGACGCCGAGCTGGTTGTACCCTTAAAGCCAAATTGTCTAGAAAGTACTCACATGACCGGTGTTTTACTTTCTGTACTCTGGTTAATTGCGGCCAATAGGAGACCATTACTGTTACTTAGCGATTCTAATCAGACCATCTTTGTCATGAAACGACCATCTTGAGACTGCTATTATTCTAGAATTCTTCAAGTGTCGACTTTCCTTTCATTCTGGTTGACACAGTTAGTTGCGGCCTGACTGCGATCGTCTTTCTATGGAAGCGGCCCTTTCTTGACCGCCCAGTTCTTGAAATGATCTGGACTTGACCGCAACATTTCTATCAAGTAGTTTATATATTGACCATCTTCTTCATGAAACGGTCCAGTAAATGACCGCTTTATCATTGACTCTGTCTAACACGAGGTTTGACCTTTGGGTTGGTTTTTCCAAGTCCCTAGATGGTCTAATGATCGCTTGGAACTTAACACTTGTCAAATAAGGTATTAATAACTTATGGGAAGTAAAGAATATGCCGTTATGCTGTCGAATTTTCTTCATGGCATAACCTAGTTGTATCACCCCCGATAAAAATCATTGAGTAAATTTAAAACTTATTCCTAAAAGAAATCATACATGAAGGCCTTACATAAAGAATCCAACCTCACAAGGACTACTATATAAAAATACAAGCCAACCCTACTTTATAACATAAAGAATCCCGAGGGCTTTGTGTAAAGAGCCAAACCTTAAGGGGGGCTAGTATATAAAATTACAAATCATCACTTTATGCATACGTATTCTACTATTCTTAATAGAATTCTAGGTTTTGTTTAAAGAACTAAACTATAGGAGGACTAGCATACAAATGTGCAATCCAACTTTATGCACATGGGTAAAGAATCTTATATGGGAGGTCTTGCACAAAGAAACAAAACCATCGGAGGGTTATTCTATAAAAGTACAAGACAAACTTTAACACATGGGCCATGGATTGTACGTAAGTGCTTTCCAACTTTTCCACTTACCAAATTGAAGACCCTTCACATAGTCTTCAATTTCCAAATTGAAGACATGCATGAAGGCGCCATTTTCAATAGGACCCCATCCCATTTGAATATTAAAATATATATTAACATCCCGAATGGTAACATGTTAATGGGGTCTCATTAATAATGTCACACAAACAAATGACGCCCTCATGCAAGGCGTCATTTACGTGAATAGTGTCACCTATATTAAATGAACGACCCCTTACAAAGGCGTCATTTAACCCTATGTTTCTAGAAGCTTGAGGCACGAGCAACCTATTTTAGCTGGCAAAGATAATGCCCACTCAGCAAGACCCACAAGACATTAAACCAATGTCTTAACATCCCTATATCTAATCCCCTCCGTAGCACTGACATAGGCTACTGCCGCGTTAGTGCTGAAGGAGCGTCTTCTTCCCGAGTCTGCGTCCTACTGCAGCTTCTGAACCTCGTATCACAAGTCAAAAGGTAGGTGTTCTCAAATCCTTGCCTAACTAGTAGCTAAATAGGTTAAATGATGCATGCTTAGAGTTTGAATAGCTAGTCAACCATGCTATATATATATATATATTATCTGGCTTTACCATGATCAAGAATAATACCATGTTATACATATGTTAATAGCTTGTTACACTTGATTCTATACATACTGTTACCATGATCTTTATGAGTTTAACTTAGTTATTAGCATGATTTCATGAGTTTTTGAACGTATTTTATCACACTAGTTTTATAGTCTTAATAACCATATTTTAAACCTTAATATATAGCCTCTGTTAGACATAATACTCATGTTTTAAGGTGCCCAGCTATGTGGTAAATGGCGCCCCTGACAAGGGCGCCAATTACAAAATTGAAGACTGCGCAAGCAGTCGTCATTTAAATGAAGACACTCTCATTGTCGTCAATTCGATTTCTGAAATTTTTAGTAATTGATAATTCAACACATTCAAAAATCTATAACTATCGAACTAAAGTACGAAATTTTTGCATGAACATTTTTCTGGAATCCTGACATTTTTCTCAACATATTCGTGCCATTACTTCCTGATTCAGAGCTTTTTCACACTAATGAATAGTGGACACCTCACTGTAATTGGCGCCCCTGACCAAGGCGCCAATTTCAAAATTGAAGACTGCCCGCAAGGGCGTCAATTAATTGAAGACATGGGCCAAGTCGTCAATTCAATTTTCTGTAATTTTTAGAAATCCGTAAATCAACGCATTCAAAAATCTATAACTAATAAACTGGACCTTAAAAATTTTGACAGAATATACTTCTGTGACCTTGAGATTTTTCTCCATCTGACCATGTCTTCGGATTATTATTCGGAGAAACTTTGGAGAAATGAACAGTAACTTGTGTCACAGAACTTACAGTTCTGATGCGAAGCACAACTCTCTTGGAAAACAACTCAATTGGTGTGTCGTCAATTTGAGTTGAACCTATACTTAAATTGAAGACACCCTGGAAGTCTTCAATTAAATGAAGATTGCCCACAGAGTCTTCAATTTGTTAAAAGAAGATTGCCAACAGAGTCTTCAATTTGTTAAATGAAGACTGCCCACCGAGTCTTCAATTTATTAATTGAAGACGACCCTCAAGTCTTCAATTAATTGAAGACTGCTCACAGGGGCGTCAATTCCGTTTCTTGAGGAATTAAAGTTATAACATTAGAAAATTCATATCTGTGAAACCAAAACTTAGTAATTATATCTGAACATGTTTCTGGACTCCCGAGGAATTATACTAAATATTCATGTCCTTACTTTTGAATTTCGAGAAACTTTTTCGAAATGAATAGTGATTTGAGTCATAAAACACATCGACTGGGTGAAAATCAAGAATTGAAGACGGCCCTCAAGTCTTCAATTACTGAATTGAAGACGGCCCTTAAATCTTCAATTACAGAATTGAAGACGGCCCTAGAGTCTTCAATTACAGAATTGAAGACGGCCCTTAAGTCTTCAATTACTGAATTGAAGACGGCCCTCAAGTCTTCAATTAATTGAAGACTTCATGAGGGGTGCCAATTTCAATATATATATATATAATTTTTGAAAAATCACAATTTTGAAAGGTTGGGTAACCCCCAGGCATTAATTATTCAAATGACGACTTCCAGGACGTCTTCAATTAAATGAAGACATCCTGAGGGGCACCAATTTGATTAATACATATATAAATTTCTAAAAATTGAAAATTTGAAGGATTAGCAAACCCTCAGGTGCCAACTTAGTAATTACAACTTCTGATCTTGATCTGTCTCGTGAATTGTGCAAACACAACCCTAATCCATACTCCTACGTATGATGAGTTCTTAAAATTTCGTTCCATGAAAAATCTACCTGTGTATACCCTACATGGTCAAACCTTGAATCTCTTAAACTATCATTTGGGAGTGTAGGACCTAAGTGCCATGCAGGGCAAAGTGCTACGTTGTGGGAGCCACCTCTTGAGGCCGTACGGCACAAAGTGCTACACGACGGGAGCCACCTCTTGAGCCTGTAGGGGCCACCTCTAGAATCCTCCAGAACCAAATGACTAGTTAATCTCGTCTGAAATACTACGTTTCTAAATTCTTGAAATTCTATATTGACTATAAATGAGAGTGGATGTCAAAGGTAATACATGAAATGTTGTGCATATAGGGCCCGGTCTGGTGCTGGGAGGAGCACCCGAAGGTACTTGTGCCCATGGGAGTTTATTGACCACGGTATTTAGCATTGCACCGGAGTACTTGCTTGACTTGAGACACTCCACCCCTACTCTCTCTTTCTCTCTCTCTTTACTTGACTTGACTTGCGTGGCCCGAAACGGACGATACTTGACTTGTGGCCCGAGAAAGGGCAGAATACTTGTTTGATAATAGTCAATCCTACTAATACGTATTTAACTTTACTTGCTTGAATTGAACTTTACTTGCTCATACCTGAGATATACTTGTACATGAGTTCCTTCTCATACCTGCGTTCATACATGTACACGAACCCCTGCTTGCCCGAAGTGACATTTATATCTATAAATTCTTGAAATACTGCTTGTCAAATACTTGAATTCTTGTTATACTCTCTTAATACAGTTCTTGATCTCTTATTCTTTATCATGCCTAGATTTACCGGTATACCTGATTTTTATTATACGTACATCATGTATAGCCATACTGATAATACATGCAAATTGTAAATCACGTAAAGATTGCTCGTATTTTAGATGTAATTCCTACTGAGCGATTCACTCATCCAGTTGCTTCCCAACATTTTCAAGTGAATCGGATAGCGACAAGAATGGAGTTGAGACCGAGTGAAGAGTGGTAGAACGCCAACCATCTATCATTAGCCAGTCGTGTCTTTGAATTTATTTGAGTCCTACCTTGTATTTCTAGTATGTCATGTTAAGGCACTTAGCCTAGTATCATTTTTTTTATTTGGAATTTTTCATGGACTCTCTTTATTTCCTTTGGTTAATCAAATAAACATCACTTGGACTATTGGAATTTATTAGTTTTATTAGTCATTTGCGCACTCCGAAATTATGTATGTTAAAATTCTTATCGCTCTAATGACACGATCTATATAGACGCGTCACGCATCCGAGTAATCTTCCGCGCTCGGGACGTGACACTAGTTCCAACTCAAGTCTTTAAAATCTCATGTTCTTAATTGAAGCATTCTTACCTTGATATTGTTATCATGAAACTATCATTGAATTTGTTACATTATTGCCCATACTTTATTGTTATATCTCGTGGAAGTAGCTGGATTTATAACTTGAAGATGCAAGATCGGGCACGGATTGTGTCCGAGGGCTCCATGTGATGGGGACATGAAAGCAAGGCCACTAACACTTTATTTCCATTTTTATCGTTGGGTCAATTGTATAAAAATTCAAAGCCAATGTGTTAGTCCTTAGGACTTAGTGGGCTTCTTTGCTAAAGGCCATGTAGGCCCGACGGGACCCCCACCTTCACTCCCATTAGGCCACCTAGTGTCTAGGGCCCATAGGGAGCTGGTCCATGGTCCAAGTTGAACTTGGACCAAGCCAATTCCAAACTTGGCCACGTGGAAGGGGGCGCCCCCCTCTCTTGTCCCATATGGGGGAATTAAATATTCCCCCCATTTCCCCCCTTTTACCATTTTTTATGTTTGTATTGCTTTGACCACATGTTAGAAGATTATTCTATCCTTTAACTGCCCCTCCCTAACCCTAAATCTAGATTTAATTAGGTCTTTTAGTTAGAGTTATATAACCCTTGTATTTTGTGATTTCCAAAGGATTAATGAGAAGAAAATTACAATTTTGTACAAGAGCCTTTGGGCCCCCCTATCTCTCCTCCTCCCATTGCAGCTGGATTGCTGTGAATTTCTAGGGTGGATGCCCTAAAACTTGGTGGATTCCAAGGTGTATCTCCTCCCGTTGGTGTGAAGCTCAGCCGCCGCCGTCGAGTCGCCACAATCGAATCTTCAACCTGATGTCCAGCATTTCGAGATCCAGGATAAAAGCTTAACGACCAGGTTGGTTCTCCCCATCCAGCCGTCTGATTGACCTCAAATTTTGAGGGTTTTTTCCCCTGTCATCCCCTTCCTCCAGTTAAATTTTCACCTGGATCAGAGCCCGTTTGCCCCCCTTCCCAGTCAAATCTTTCCACCCCTAGCAATCTGTTAGTTTACAGATCTACGGGATACTACCATGTTCTTTTATTTTTACCACCCCATAAACCACATCAGAAAAATCCCAAAATATTTCTGTGTCATCCTCACATCCCCCTCTTCAACCCATAAAATTCCCAAAGTCTAGATCCACCATTTTCCTTTTGTTCAAAATTTATTTTCAAGCAGATCTCATTCTATCCTTTATGATCTAGATTTTCTGAGCCAGAAAAGTTTGTAGAGCACAGAGTTTTGTATTTTAAATTCGACCATTGGATGGATGTAAAAATCATGTATGTTGTATATCTTTGAGTATACTTTCCAACGGCACCAATCTCGCTTCGATCCAGCATCGGATCTAAGTGTAGCGATCGTTTTCGTGGAGGTGCGTAAATATGTTCCGTGAACAGGCCAGCAAGAGCAGTCTAAGGTTAATTCTCCCATAAATCCTCGGCTCCGAACCAGCGACCGCCACTCTCGAGAATCGACCAGCAACTCCCATCTCCGTCCCAGATAGCCACCACAACAAGGAGACGCTCAGACGCCGCCGTCCCAACAGCCGGACCCGCTTGCTATCCCGTGGGCCCTGCAAAACCTAACCAGACTAGCAGCCCATCTCGGCCGGAAAGCCCTTCCGGTTTGCTGCCCGTCTACCCAAGTTTGCTACTTCTGGGTCCCACTGTAGCCCTTTACCTCCCTGGGTGGAGTGGGCATAAAATTCACTGATGTAACTATTGTTTAATTACTGTACCGGGAGTACGAGTCTTGGCCAGGGTCGTCTTCCCCACGCCTGGAGCGTGGAGGTACATTCACCTCCCTTTTTGTCTCATTTTCTTAGTTCGTATGTGTTCTTTTTATGCCGCTGCTTGAGTGTTAGAATAATTAGCCCGTTCATATTAATTTAATCACCGCTGCGAGAGTGAGTGCGTGACCTGTCCCGTGACTCGATCTGAGCATAAAAGAGCCAATTACCCTTGACTCATTGTCGATTTCTCAACCGCGCACATCCGCACGTTTCCCTCGCTAGGGATGAGTCACGAGTTTGCCTAGAATCTCAAGATCACATTCAATTGGTATCGAGTCGCGTCACGTCCCGCATCAAATTGGTATCAGAGCGGGTTGAGTCTAGGGTAGTTTTGTCTTAGGTTGCATTTCATTCTAATACCCGCTATATCAAAAGGTGTCTTTGGAACGATAGGTTACAGCTATTGGGAAGGTAGCACACTTGCGTTAGTGCGATCCTCGGATCAAACCTCCGCCATGTACCGGATAATGGTTGAGTCTAGGTTTGTAGTCGAGTCTGCATTCCAACTTTGCAGTGTTGTTTTAGGGTCGTGTCTAGTCCATTGTCTAGTCCATTAGAGAGTCAGTTTATTTTGTCACCGAGTGTCTGCATGGCCATCCTATAGCTCCCCGAGTCCCATAGATTCCATGGATTCCCAATCGCCCATGCCATATGAATGGTGGCGCGATACCCGAGGGCTTGGGAACCATCCCCTCCACTTCCGTAGGCCCGAGGCCTCAAACTTTTATGGCTCCAACGTCTCGAGCGACTACCTATATTGGGAAGCCGCCATGGACAAATACTTTGAGTGTTACACTATGTCCGATGCCATGCAAGTCATTTTTGCCCAAAAGTGGGTTGTTCATGAAGCCGCCTGGAAATGGGAGAGCATTGAACGCATGAGGGAAATTAGGAGGCAATGGCCTGTCGAGTCATGGCATGAGATGAAGGGCGAGCGTAGAAGGGTCTACCTACCCAGCCCAATCACCTCCAACCGACCCCACCCAGACACCTCCAACCAAGTGGGTCATAGTCGGAGGTAAAGAACCCCACATGTAGATGAGCCTAGGCCCAAGACTAGGCCGAGTGATTATGGACAAGTCCATCACGATGCCCTTGCTCCAAACCCCACCATTGTCGAACTCTTCAAATTTATTTCAGATAGGGTGGATAGGATGTGTACTCAGATTGACGGACTCCTGCCCGAGCCTAAGGAGGTCGTTGCCGATAGCCTCAACCTAGTGCCACCCCAAGGACCTCTTCCCCTCAAGGAGGACATTCCTTCCCCAACCATGAGAGCTCCATTACCACCACCCTCACCTTCCGATCTTTATTCAGAGCCACCTCAGTCAGAGCCACCCGTGCTTCTAACGGGAAAGCTAATCATCGTCGAGCCACTACTTAGCTGGCTCAAGAAAGACTTGGTCCCTAGAACACCTTACTAATCCATCCGTGGACCCCGCACTACAAATAGTGCCCGTCAACTCATACCACACAACTTTCTGGTATTGTCACCATGTTGATACATTGGAAGACCTTATTAAGGGATTAGACTGGCAGTTGAAGTTGACGCACATGTTGGCCCCATGCTTCGACCAACCCAAAGGTCGTGGCTTCATGCATCCCGCCTTGGGATCAGTTACCTCCATGTGCACCATGGGTCATGTCACCACGGAGGTTCTTTTATTCCTCCCCATGCCAGCCGAGCCTAACTCCATTCCACTTATCTCGAAGGAGGAACCATATTTTCTACATATGACCGCCATCCCACCTACCACAATGAATTTAGGTGATCATTTACACCTTCATGAATTTCAAACATGGGACCGTGTCATGAGGGAACCCATATCAAGGGGTCACACATTCTTTGACCCCTTCGATCCCTTCCCGAGTGAGCCTTTTGATTCACAACCTCCATTCCACCTCCTCAGGGAAGTCCCCTATCACACCCCTCCCACACGGGCCAATCATCCTACACGTGGCAAGGAGCCCGTTCATTGGGGAAATGAAGAAGGTGAATTTGGTTCTCCTGACCCACCCAAACCACCCAAACCTCCCAAATCCAAAAGGCCGTCACTGCATGAGTGTTGCATAGTGGGATGTCTAGGATTCCATGATGCCACCAACATTTGGTTACGTCATGTGTATGCAAATCACGCATTCGGATGTCCTGGACCACTATTGTATAAGTATGGGTCTATCTAACAGTAGGTTTATCTAGGGTCATGTATGAGTCTCTGTTTTTCTTTCTTTATTTGTTCAGAGTCTATACATACATTTGTCAAGTGCATAGTGAGTCTGCATACGTCGAGTCGGTCTAACGCAAGCTCGCAGGTGTCAGTCCCTTTCGAGTGTGAGGCAAGTCGGTTCTAATGCGTATGTTGTGGACTTGCCCGAGGAATATGGGAACATCTCTACCTTCAAAGTCTCGGATCTTGTCACCTATAGGGACCCAACGGTGATTCCCAGTGAGTCTTTCGAGCCGTCTCCCCCCCTTGAGAGTGACCCCGCCCTGAGTGCCCACCATTAGCCTCATTCCCACAGCAGCCTGAGCATATGGAACATATATGGGGTGAGCAGGTGATGATTACTATGAGTGGAGCATACTCGCGCGACCTGGTAAAGTGGAGAGCACGGTCCGCATTCGACAACACGTGGATCACCTGAGCGGTGATACAGATCCGCAGGAGCGACACATGAGCAGCTCCACCCCTTACTCGACGGGGTCGAGTTTCTCCCACCCAGGGAGAATTGATGGGGACATGAAAGCAAGGCCACTAACACTTTATTTACATTTTTATCCTTGGGTCAATTGTATGACAATTATAAGCCAATGTGTTAGTCCTTAGGACTTAGTGGGTTTCTTTGCAAAAGGCCATGTAGGCCCGGCGGGACCCCCACCATCACTCCCATTGGGCCACCTAGTGTCTAGGGCCCATAGGGGGCTGGTCCTTGGTCCATGTTGCACAAGGACCAAGCCAATTCTAGCTTGGCCAAGTGGAAGGGGGCGCCCCCCCTCTCTTGTCCCATATGGGGGAATTAAATATTCCCCCCATTTCCCCCCCTTTATCATTTTTTATGTTTGTATTAATTTGACCACATGGGAGAAGATTATTCTATCCCGTAATTGCCCCTCCCTAACCCTAGATCTGGAGTTAATTAGGTCTTTTAGTTAGAGTTATATAACCCTTGTATTTTGTGGTTTTCAAAGGATTAATGAGAAGAAAAATGCAATTTTGCACAAGAGCCTTTGGGCGCCCCTATCTCTCCTCCTCCCCTTGCAGCTGGATTGCTGTGAATTCCTAGGGTGGATTCCCTAAAACTTGGTGGATTCCAGAGTGTATCTCCTGCCCTGGGTGTGAAACTCAGCCACCGCCGCCACCGCCGCCACCGTCAAGCCGTCACAATCGAATCTTCAACCTGCTATCCAGGATTTTGAGATCTAGGACAGAAGCTTAAATATCAGGTTGGTTCTCCCAATCTAGCCATCTGATTGACCTCCAATTTTGAGGGTTTGTTTCCCCCATCGTCCCCTTCCTCCAGTTAAATTTTCACCCAGATCGTAGTTCGTTTGCCCCCCTTACCAGTCAAATCTTTCCACCCCTCGAAATCTGCCAGTTTGCAGATCTACAGGATAGTACCCTGTTCTTTTATTTTTCCCACCCCCTAAAACACTTCATAAAAATTTCAAAATATTTGTGTGTCATTCTCACATCCCCTCTTCCACCCATAAAAATCCCAGAGTTTAGATTAACCGTTTATCTTTTGGTCAAAATTCATTTTCAGGCAGATCTCATTCTGCCCTATGTGATCTGGATTTCGAGCCAGAAATGTTTTTGGAGCACAGAGTTTTTTAGTTGAAATCAGACCGTTGGATGGATGTAAAAATCATGTATGTTGTATATCTTTGAGTCTACTTTCCAACGGTGCCGATCTCGTCTCGATCCGATATTGGATCTGAGCGTGGCGATCGTTTTCGTGGAGGCGCGCAAATCTATTACGTGAACAGGCCAGCAAGAGCAGTCCAAGGTTAATTCTCCCATAAATCCTCGGCTCCGAACCAGCGATCACCGCTCCCGGGGATCGACCAACAACCCCCTAGAAGCATCCCAGCCAGCCACCGCAGCAAGGAGATGCCCGGACGCCATCGTCCTAGTAGCCGGACCCGCATGCTGTGCCGTGGGCCCAGCAGAACCGAACTAGACTAGCAGCCCGTCTCCGGCCCGAAAGCCCTTCCGACTTACTACCCGTCAACCCAAGTTCGCTACTCACGGGTCCCATTGTAGCCCTTTACCTCCCTACGTGGAGTGGGCATAAAATTCACTGTTGTAACTATTGTTTAATTACTGTACCAAGAGTACGAGTCTTGGCCGGGGTCATCTTCCCCCCGCTCGGAGCGTGGAGGTACATTCGCCTCCCTTTTTGTCTCATTTGCTTAGTTCGTATGTGTTCTTTTTATGCCGATGCTTGAGTGTTAGAATAATTAGCCCGTTCATATTAATTTAATCACTACTGGGAGAGTGAGTGCGTGACCCGTCCCGTGACTCGATCCGAGCACGGAAGAGCCAATTACCCTTGACTTATTGTCGGTTTCTCAACCGTAGACATCCGCACGTTTCCCACGCTAGGGACGAGTCGCGAGTTTACCTAGAGTCTCAGGATCACATTCAATTGGTATCGAGTCGCGTCCCGTCACACATCACCATGCTAGTCCCCTCGATTGATTGTCGAAAATATGCTATAAACCATGGGATACGATGATACTAGCATCGCATTACGCTGAGAGTACTTTCTTTTATAAATGAGTGAAAACCAAGTGGCTCGTTATGAATTTTTCATACTTGTTAATGACTTTCTAGTGCATGGCCTTTATTAGGTTGTGTAAGTACTTTCTAGTTACGTGCTCGTACATTCTTTTTCATGAAAGGCCAAACTTACATTCTTTCTATATGCTCAATCATGTTCTCGATTCTCATTCTTAATCGTATCATGTTACTTCTGTTACTTGGTTTTACACTGTATGTCTTACCGTATTTCATGTATCTTCACTCTAGAGCTAAAATGTTAATCATTTAAACATATGCCTTCACGTTGATACAAAGATACCTACTGAGCATGTGTGCTCATACCTATTTTCTCATCTTTTCATAAAATACCAGTGAATCAAAGTCGGATTATGCAAATAGCGGGTCCGAGAGCGATTGATGGTCCATTGGAATGAGAGAAGCCCTAGTTATCTAGTGTCTAGTAGAGTCATATTGTAATTTTCTATTTTCTTGAGTCACATGATGTAAGGATGTCATAAGTCAAGGTCTCATGTACATTTTGATTATTGTTATAAATAAAGTGGAATTTTGGATCAATTATTATGCAATCTTATTATGTATGATTATCTTGCGCTCTGATTTTCTTACTTACGAGAGGCTTACCATACCGGCTGTTCACGTTTCCCGAGAATTCTTCCGCTGTATTCACAGCTCGGGGAGTGACAAATTCAGTGAGCAGTAACGGTGGTATAAATAGCCAAGACATAGTGCCCAAACCACCACTAGAAGGACAGTTAGTCGGTACTCGATCACCTAGGTAAATAGTGATGAGTCTTGCTTATTACACAGAACCGGGAGAAATAATCTCCACCTTAACCAATGGTACTTGTCCACCTCCAGGATTTCATCCCCGTTACCCTCGGGGCCAGTAAACAGTGTGAACCTCCCCATAGGGGCATTTCTATAGCTTGGTTCTAGTCTCCCCCTATGGTGGCAGTGTCCATTTGGCAGTAATAAGAGTACGGTAATTATAAATATATGACTCATATGCAATAGACACATGCCACTCAAAAATTCATACTGTGAAAATTAAGTATGAAATATGACAGTACTGAAAATCTTTTTTTCTAAATTTCTGAAATTCTAAACTTATCCAATTATAAAGGCATATATATATCAAAAATTTCTAATTCTGTTTACATATATCAAAATATATTGAAATTTTAGAGAACCAACACATTAACATGAAGGACAATCCGAAAAGTATATTCATTTTTCAGATAGTATTAATATTTTTTCCAGAATTATTTATACTCCAACATGCATCATAAATTGACTAAATCAAACTACCTTATTCAGAAGACCATAAAACCTTTACTGAATATCAAATTTACATGTAACATTACACTGAAATTTTTTCATAATTTGTCATGCAGGAATTCAAAATTTTTCAGAATCATTTAAATTCTCCTAGACATAGAAAATGTACTAAATTTAACCATAGTACTCAGAAAGTCATCATATTTTTTAAAACCATTATATATATCAGTACTATCATTTATGAAACTTTTTATTATTTTTCACACTATATTACTAATATTTTTTTCCGAATAACTAAAACCCATCCTGAACAATAAAGTTACTAAATATATCCATAATGATAATAAAATTACTAAAATTTTACTGAACATTGTTCCAGATGGAAATATCATATATGAGAAACTTCACTACTTTTGTGCTCAGTATTTCTAAGTTTATGAAATTTTATATCAGTTTCGAGAATTTGTAACAGTAACTTTTAAATAGAGAAAATTATCTAGAATATTAATAATGACTCAAATATATTTAAAATGAACTTATAAATATCAAAGATCAGTTATGTAATCTTCTCAAAAATTTTCACAGAATATTGACATTTATTAGATTTTTTAATTATTTGTTCAAACATTAAAAATTATACAAGTCAAGATTCAGTGATCAAAACAAGATGAAATTTTACTTAATTAATAATAACATGCATTTAAGTCTTCTGGTAAAATTTTAAAATTTTATATGTAGTATTTCTATTTATTTAAGATTTGTATACTTTTAAAAAAATATTAAAAATTCTATAATTTCACTTATAGTCACTTATAAATATTTGTATTTTACAAATATAGCACACACACATACAAGAGCTTTACTGTGAAATCCTAAGATTTTATGAATATGATTTCAAATCTTCATATAACTATTTACCTTTCTATAATGTATTAAAAATTGTTTAACAGAAATTTCGTGATCCAAAAATAATAAAAACTTTTCTACACATAGGTTTCATAGTAATATGTATTCTTACAATTAATGGCATTTTTTATCACCCCTTTAGTATTTTAGTATAATTAAACCCATTTTAAATAGTATTAAATAATTAATAAACGTAAAAATATTATTAATTAGACATAAAATTTTTACAAAGAGCTTGAAATATCAGATACCATGATTCTGTAAACTTCTTAAAATTTTCATGAATCGTTGATAATTATATTGTATTAAACACTTAATTTTATCCTTAATCACATGTCTTAACACTAATGATCTCGTGGTAATCCTACTAAGATATGATCACACATGGTGAAATAAGGATCTCTGGATTTAATTATCTCTATATATACTAATTAGCACATCTTAAATTAATTTAAATATGCTAATCATCCTAATTATAAGGATGAATGTTAAATCTCTTACCTTAATGAAGGTTAAAACACCTCCTTAACAGCCCTCCATCCTCTCCTTCAACCCTTCAAGGTGGCTAGCCCCAAAGAAAAGCAAATGAAGCCCCCTTCAAGCCTATTTATAGGGGTTTTCCTCCAATCAATCTTAACCATTGATTTAATCTAAGGGTTGAGATTAAATCCTTATTTTAATGTTATTTAAGTAAGAATTTGACCTTCAAAGGCTCACCAACTCACTCAGCCCCTTTCTTTTCACTAGCCCATATTTTTATTTTTATATATATGCATATGGCACACAGGAATTTGACTAATAAGAATAAAGGGGTTTAAACTAAAAAAAAAATTTTTTTTTTTAAAGCACAGCCGCAAAGCGGCCGAAGGGGGTGTGCATTCGTACGCCCGCCCGCGTGCACGCGCACGGGCGGCCGCGACCCTTCGCCTTTTTTTTACTTTTAACCCTTTAGATTTTTTTTATTAACAATTATACCTTTCTCCATTTTTTACCATGACTAAAATAAATATAAAAAGACTAATAATTTAAATATTTAGACATAATCAATTTTTTTTATTAATCAAATAAAATACTCAATTTTAAACTATAAATTTTGTAGGACATTACAAGTAAACCCTAATTGGAGCCCATTTTTGGCACGTGATCCCAAGTAATGAGTGGTGGCATCCGTACTATGAGGAAGAAGTCACGTGGAGAACCTTTTTGGAGCGAAAATATGCTAATCCTAACTACTTCTGACGCAAGGGCCTATAAGATTCTTCTAGAAGAAGGTATATAGTGGATTCAGTTTTGGCTTTCCAAAAAGAGCGGGGAAAGGGGGGTTATTGATAGGAGAGCACAGAAGAACTGGGAAGCAAGCAGAGAATAGAGAAACGATCCAAGGAAGAGTGCGTAGCAGCAAGAAGAAGAAGAAGAAGAGAGAAATAAGAGAGCAACAAGAGGAGAACTAGGTGCAACCAAGGAGAAGAAAGAACTTCCCACGTGAGTTGGAGCCAGAGAAGAAGACCTTCCTTCCTAGAAGATCATCTGCTACAAGCTGGTCACATTGTTGCAGTTCAGAAGCTCAATTGAATAGGGGACTGGATCCAGGCTTTAGTGAAGATATCTCTTACTCTATCCCTACTCGACCTTGTAGCAACATTCCAGTTCTATTGTTTTTCCTTTTGATTTTCTTTTTACTTTCATCCAACTATATCTCGTCTCCTATTGTGAAGTAGGAGGGTTCAGATCTGGGGGGGGGGTGCTCAGATCTGGTGTCTAGGCGGTGTTATCTGAAGGCTGCTTGGCAGCGGGTTGCAGAGAGGTGTTCTCCCTATGGTCAAGCTGTGTATCAGCGTTTGGGTGCGTCCCCGGTCATGTTGTGTGTCAGCAGTGAAGCCTCACTCGGTTGAGTGAGGGGTGGATGTAGGTGCTCATGTGTTGAGGCCGAACCACCTTAAAACTGATTGACCTTGTGGTGTGCTTTTGTGTGTTTGTGGTGTAGCTTGTGTGAATGTCTCGCTCGATAGATGAATGCTTAGAGCCGATCTAATGATGTCTATCTAGTTCGCATTCACTCTATTTGATATAGGTATGGTTATTATGTGCTTCCCTTATCTCCGACTTGCTCTATACTGAGAGTAAATTAAACCTGTTGATATTGTTGTGCCCCGGACTTTTTTGACGGAGATCATGTATGAAATGTCATGAGCTCTCATTGTGGTTGATTCACATTGAAATACATATTTGATGAATGATGAGGTTGATGAATTTCAGTCTGTGTTTGATTGATTTGGCTATACCAAGCAAAATGCTCAATATTGCTAAAGTCTGACTTGGACTAATTTTTTTGAATGAGTTGCTTTGGTTAAAGATTGAATGGATGGTTTGATTAATCTACATCATCCGGATTGATATGAGAATTTCATTGCTTGAGTTGAGATTGAGTTTAATGGCAATCTGTGCTGTGCAGGTTCGATATGGATTTGTCTTGCAAATAATGGTAAGAACATTTTTGAAGGTTGGTCACAAGGTAGATGAAAGAGTAATGGTTAAATCTGGAGAATACAGGTTTATTTGGTTTATTGTGAGACTTCACTTACAATTTGAAGGAAAATGGTGAGAATGTTTGTACTAATTGGATCTGAGTTTGAATGGAATGATCCGGGTAAAAATTCATGCTTAACCATGTTTATCTGAGTTGTATGAACTCCTTTGATCAACATTGATATATGTATTTGATTTGTGGAGGTTTCATTTGAAGTTATTCATGTTTTTCTGCTGTCAGTAAAAGTGTCGACCTCAGGGGTCGACACTTATTTGTGGAGTTTCTGCCTCGCGTTGAAATATAGGACGCTGGCAGAAAGTGTCGACCTGCGGGGTCGACACTTTCACCAGTACTCTGCTGTTTTGCTAAGGTAGAACTCTCGTAAAAAAGTGTCGATCCTGAAGGTCGACACTTTCAGGTAAGTATGTTCATTTTTGTGAAAACAGAATGTTCGTGAAAAAGTGTCGCCCTCCTGAGTCGACACTTTTCATCACGAATGTTTTATTCTTTTAACAGGCCAGAACACTTCGTAAGAAGTGTCGACCCCATGGGTCGACACTCGTGTCACGGTTTTGCTTTTATATATATTCTGGCTGAACCTTTAGGGAAAAAAGTCGACCTCATGGATCGACACTTTCTCTGAACTTTCGATCGGGTTTTCCGGATCCTCTACGAACCCATCTATCATGGATCCATTTGGCTTGCTTTCTTACCCTAATGACCTTAGGGTGTCCATTACTATTTGTATGTGTTATGAAGGGGGTTTGGAGTGGGTTTTTATGTCATTTGGGGGATCAAATCCCCTTGTATATAGCCGCCCCTTTCTTCCGATCGAACAATCCTTTTGAGCCTCTAACGTGTTCATCTTGCAGGAAGAAGGAGAGGAACGGTGTGTGCTCTGCTGGAGGAGAAGGGAAGGAACACCAGAGACGTCCCCTCACGAGCCCGAGCTGAGAGATCGAGAGGCAGCGGCTGCGTCCTCTTCATCCTTGCTTCGGGCGCCTGAAGCTTCAAATATCGGCTCCCTCTTCTCTCGGTTTCATCATTCTAAGCCACACTTCATATATCTCCGATTTTGGTTGAAGGATATAGGGGAAGATTCATATTGTTCATCATCTTCTTAGTCATCTTGTGCTTAGAACGTTCATCTCATATTTGGACTTGTATTTCCTTTCATACTATTTCTCTATCTAGACATTTTCGGAGCTTGCTCCGAGTGTGTGTGGGTTGTCTCGTGGTCGTACGAGAACCCGCGTGTGTGGGCCGTCGAGCCCGTGTGTGTGTGGTTGCTGCCGTCGAGTAGCGTTTATAGTGAAATCATCTCGAGGTGAGAGGGGTGGACGTAGGACGGCACTTGGTGTGTCCTAACCACCTAAAAATACTGTGCCATGGTTTGCTTGTCTGGTGGTTGTTGATATCTATTTTTCCGTTCGCTATACGAGTGTGAGTCGGTGAGGCATGAGTGTTCTCAACTGTCCGTCCAAATATTGTTGTCCGAGTGAGTATATCTGTGCACTGGAGAGTTGTGAGAGCTTGCTTGATTTAATTTCAGTTGTTTTAATCAAGCCTCTGTCTTAGATTTTCTCCTCATATCTGTGGCTTGTGTGGGTTGTTTTTATATATCCAAAGAAGGGTGGGCAATCAATTCACCCCCCTCTCAATTGCCTCCTAACCGGGCCAACAATTGGTAGCAGAGCCTCTGCTCTGCTCCTTAGAAAACCTAGCGGTTTTAGAGTGATCTGTTAGGAATGGCCAACAACCTCAACAAGGGGATGATGCCCGAAGGGCATTCTATTCAACGACCACCCTTCTTCGATGGGAGTAACTACCCATACTGGAAGTATAGGATGACCATATTTCTTAGAGCACAAAGTCATGAAATATGGACTATTATTAGAAATGGTCCTTATGCTGTAAACCCTGATGAGGATATGTGGGATGATGATGCTATAAAAAAAGCCGCTGTGAATTTTAATGCTTTGAATATAATTCAATGTGCTATTCACCCTAACGAGTATGCTCGTGTCTCCATGTGCAGTAGCGCCAAGGAAATGTGGGACAAGCTCAAGCTCATCTATGAAGGTACCATAGAAGTCAAGGAGACAAAGGCGAATATGCTGACCCGTGACTACGAGCTCTTTAAAATGAAAGACGAAGAAGATATCTCCCAGATGTTCACACGACTTATAGATATCACCCACGGACTGAGGTCACTCGGAAGAGAGTTCACCGACAAGGAATTGGTGCGAAAGGTGTTGAGGTCACTGTCACCGAGTTGGGACACCAAGGTGACAGTGATAGAAGACTCCAAGGATTTGACAATACTCACCGTGGATGCACTCATAGGGTCATTAATGACCTATGAGATCAATGTGATCAAAAGGACGGAAGAGGATCCGAAGAAGAAAAGGCCAATCGCCTTGAAAGCACTCCCGGAAAGTATCTCGAGCCAAGAGGAATCATTGGGAACCATCGATGATGAAGAAGTTGCTATGCTGACAAGGAAAGTGAGACAATTCCTGCGCCAAAGAAGAAGATTTGGCGGGAAGTTTAGGAAAGGGAAGAGGCAGCCAAGACAAAGAAATGAACCATCCAAGGCCGCCGAAATCATTTTCTATGAATGCAAGAAAGCGGGGCACATGCGAGGAGAATGCCCCGAGCTCCAAAAGAAGAAACGAAAGGTCAGTAAGGGTAAGAAGCCGAAAGCCATGAAGGTGACATGGAGCGACGAGGATGAGGATGATCCCACCACTGATGATGAGGAGCAGGACATTGAAGAACTCGTGAAGACGATGTGTCTGATGGCCAATAGCGACAGTGAACAGGTAACTTCTGACACTGAGGCCATTTCAAATGAACAGTGGGAACTTGCTTATGAAGAGTTAGATGAGAAATATAGAAGAATGAAAAATGAAAATAGGACTTTAAAGAAAAAGATCCATGAAATTGTTCACTCATCTAATTCTTGTGGAAAGTGCAATCTGCTTGAAATGCAACTTAAAAATCAGAAAAATGTTAATGATGCTTTGGAAACTAAGTTGTCCTTGTTTGAAGAGGAGATAGCATGCTTATATATAGAGAAGAAAAATGCATTTAAGCTGAAAGATGAAATCCAAGAAAAGCATGACCTCTTGAACAAAGAATTTGAAAAATTGCATGTTCAACTGAGTGAATGTGAAAAAGAGAGAGAAAATTTGAAAGAGAAGAATGAGAATTTTGTCATTGAAATTGAAAAATTGAAAAATGGGAATGGAAAGGAAGTGAGAGAGAAAGGAAAACAAGTTGAAAAGAATCAAAGTGTAATGCATAGCAACAAAAATCATGCTCGTTATGCTGTGAAGAATTCATTTTATCAAGGAGAATGTTCACACACACACTTTGGAAAACAAACTGTTAATTCCAAACTCCCCTCAACCTTTAAAAACGTAAATAAAAGGAAAGATTTTGGTAGGATAAGACCCACGTGTTTTTATTGCGGGAAAATAGGGCATGACATGTATATATGCCAACTCATGCAATATGATGATGAATTATTTTTTAGTAGATACTATGAATCACTTGGGAACACTAACGTGAAGGGACCCAAGCTTGCTTGGGTACCCAAATCAAAATGAGCATGGTTGGTAATTGGTGCAGGTCTGCGTGAAGGCGGGAGACAATAAATGATACCTGGATAGTGGATGCTCCAGGCACATGACTGGAAATAAACTCCTCTTTGCAGACATTGCTGAGAAGAATGGCAGAACAGTAATCTTCGGAGGACAGGACAAGGGTAAGATCATAGGAATTGGGAGAATTGGTAAGGACCCTACCCACTGCATTGAATATGGTTCATTAGTTAGAGGTCTTCATCATAATTTGCTTAGTGTAAGTCAAGTTTGTGACAAGGGTCACAAAGTGATTTTTGAACCTTCACACTACACGATCATTGATGCTAACAAATAGAAAATTAAGTTCATTGGTGTGAGATGTAACAACACCTATCAAGTCGATTTTGATTGGCTTGCACCTAAGAAATTATGTTTAGTTGCTAACAAAAGTGAAGATGTTTGGTTGTGGCATCGCCGTCTTGGGCATGCCAATTTTAATATGATTAAGAAGTTGAACCGTCATGATTTGGTCAGAGGACTTCCTAAACTGAATTTTGAAACTTCTAAGATTTGTGAAGCATGTAATAAAGGAAAACAAACCACCACATCCTTTAAATGTAAAAACATTGTGTCTACAGAAAAACCCCTTCAATTGTTGCATTTGGACTTATTTGGTCCCACCAGGACTCGCAGTCTTGGCGGGAAGCTTTATGGCTTTGTGATTGTCGATGATTTCTCGCGATATGCATGGGTTTTATATCTTGCTAATAAAAGTGATGCTTGCAATGAGTTTATTGATTTTTGCACAAAAGTCCAGAATGAAAAGGGATATTCAATTCAAGAAATTCAAAGTGACCATGGAAAGTAGTTTGAGAATCATGAGTTTGATGTTTTTTTGCAGGAAGCAGGGGTATGAGCATCCGTTCTCTTCAACAAGAACCCCTCAACAAAATGGCATGGTCGAAAGGAAAAATAGGACGCTCGTGGAGATGGCGCGTACCATGCTTGCCGAGAATGGTCTTCCACGATACTTATGGGCAGAGGCGGTGAACACCGCTTGCTACATCACAAACAGAGCAATGGCAAGACCAATCCTTAAGAAAACTCCATACGAGCTTTACAAAGATAAGAAACCCAACATATCTCATTTCAAGCCATTTGGTTCAATTTGTTATATCTTGAACAATGGAAAAGAAAATCTAGAAAAATTTGAAGCAAAAAGTGATAAAGGGATATTCCTCGGGTATGCTCTAACATCTAGAGCTTACCGTGTGTATAGCACTAGAACACTTGTTGTCGAGGAAAGTCCACATGTAGTTGTTGATGAATTCACAATTAGGAAATCAAATGATGATCATTTTCTTATTACAGGTGAGGGCGAAATTGAAAAGGGAGAGTCAAGGAAACAAGGTGAGGTAGCAAATCAAGAAGAAGAAAAAGAACAAGAAGAAGAAGAAGTGGAACAAGAGCAACATCCAAATCTTCCACACCAATGGACCACACAGTGGGACCATCCATTGGAGAACGTGATCGGCGGTGTGGATGAAGGAATTTGAACCCGGGCTTCAATGAGGGAAGTAGAGATTCACGATAATCTAGCCTTACTTTCCAGCATTGAGCCTAAATCATTATATGATGCTTTAAATGATAATTCTTAGGTTCTCGCCATGCAAGAATAGCTACACCAATTCCAAAGGAATCGGGTGTGGTTCCTCGTGCCCCGGCCTGATGACCATCCTATCATTGGAACTAAGTGGGTTTTTCGAAATAAACTTAGTGAAGATGGGGTGGTTGTGAGAAATAAGGCAAGATTAGTAGCCAAGGGTTACTCTCAATAATTTGGCATTGATTTTGATGAATCATTTGTACTTGTGGTTAGATTGGAAGCAGTTAGAATTTTACTTGCCTATGCTTGTCACAGGAACATTAAACTGTTTCAAATGGACGTGAAGAGTGCCTTCCACAATAGAGTAATCAAGGAAGAAGTGTACGTGTAGCAACCACCGGGCTTTGAAGATGAAAAATTTCCCGACCATGTATTCAAATTGGACAAACCACTATATGGCTTGAAACAGGCTCCCCGGGCATGGTATGATAGATTAAGTTCATTTCTTATTGAAAACGGCTTCAAACGAGATAACATAGACCAAACTTTATTTACAAAAACTTGTGATGATCATTAATTAATTGTTCAAGTTTATGTAGACGATATTATTTTTGGAGCCTCCAATACAAAAATGAATGATGAATTTGCCCAACTTATGCAAGGGGAGTTCGAGATGAGCTTGATGGGAGAGCTCAACTTCTTCTTGGGATTACAGATAAAGCAAATGGATGATGGCATTTTCATCAACCAGAAGAAGTATGCACAAGAAATCGTGAAGAAATTTCAACTTGAGACAGCCAAGCCCTTTGCAACACCAATGTCCACCTCATAGAAAATGGAGGAAGAAAAAGGTAACAAAATTGCTCAAAAACATTTTAGGGGTATGATAGGATCCTTGCTTTATTTGACTGCTAGTAGGCCTGATATACACTTCAGTATGTGTCTCTGTGCAAGATACCAATCTTGTCCTAGGGACTCTCATTTAGTGGCTGTGAAAAGGATCTTCAGGTATTTGAATGGAACTCTTGACCTTGGTTTGTGGTATCCAAAGAATAATTCATTTGATTTACATGCTTTCACTAACTCTAATTATGGTGGTTGCAAAATGGATGAAAAAAGCACAAGCGGTCACTATCAGTTTCTTGGGGGTTGCATGGTTTCATGGGCCTCAAAGAAATAGCATTGTGTGGCTTTATCAACTGCTGAGACCGAGTATGTGGCTGCCGGTAGTTGTGCGGCTCCGGTACTTTGGATCCAACATCAGTTGCTAGATTTTGGTTTCTCTTTAAAGAAAACTCCCATAATGTGTGATAACACTTCTGCAATAAACTTGTCCAAAAATCCTGTCCAACATTCTCGCACTAAGCACATAGAAGTTAGGCACAACTTTATAAGAGATCATATCAATAAAGGTGATTTTGAACTTGTTTTTGTTGATACAAAACACCAACTTGCTGATATATTTACAAAACCTTTGAATTCTGAACAATTTTACTTTCTAAGAAGAGAATTAGGAGTGTGCAGATTAGACACTTAGATACTTTGAGCTGAATTGTACATACACTCTTTTCATCTTTCTGATAAAGAAACTATTCATATTGCCTTTTGATTTGCACATAAAAGTTTTCATTGTCATTACTCTTCAAACTTTATCTTTTGTCCATAACACAGTGAATAACAACTTTGGTTATTATAAATGCTTTCATCCTTTTGCATCCGCATGTACATGAATGCATCTACTTCATCAATGTGTGCATGAATGCCATGATTTATCGGTATATCAAATAGTGTTGGTGGAAAGGTGGATCAAGTCCACCTTGAAGCTTTCATCATGTGTGAGTGTGGTCTTCGGACCTAAGTACTCCGCCACGTACCGGTAATCAAATTGTTTGAAAAAATCATTTTGAAATGCTTGAGTGTATATAATTACACACCTTTCAGTTGATATCTTCTAAGACCTTACGCCCTTGCTAAATAAAATGCTTTGACTAGGACATGTTTTAACATGGCACATATTAAGGGGGAGGTTTTTGCTATAACGATGCATACACTTAGGGGGAGACATCACCCTGAATAGGCTAATTCATCTCTTACATTCTACGCAATTTCTCACACAATTTGCACAAGGGAGTTAATGAATCTAACTAATAAGGATTTCACTTCTTCCACTTAACACATTTTAGGACTCTGAAACCCCTACATAGAAATCACGTGACTTGTGAGGAAAAAGTTATCAGCCCCGTCAAAAATAGTCAATAAGTGTGATTTGACATGAAGTAAATCGGGAATCTCCCCAGAGATAAAGGAGGAAACTCGCATTGAAAAGTGTCCTATCCATATTATCATAAGTGATGATGCCGAGTAATCGGGAAGTGCCCCTGAAACAAAGGGCATGACTCGTGTCAAAAGGTTAGTCATCTTGTCTTTCAAAAATCAAAATAATCTTGGGGTTGTGCGAAGCTACCAAAAGTCGAGCACGTTGTATGAAAGTATAGGGAAGAAAAGTTCATATTTGGGTTCTTTAGAAAATCTGAAAATCCATGCTATCTAGATTTCATTGCTCATATTTCACATATTCATCTAGGGAGTGATTGTATGGATGTACACCTTGAATCAGCCATATTTCATGAGTCTTGCAGTACCACTTCTTGTAAGCATTACCCTTTTACTATTGCACATGAAATTCATGTTCTTCGTCTATAGCATATTTCCTAACCCATTCATAAAGAACATGTTTGCTAGTTTATGGTATGATGAGTGCATACGTGCTTGACTGGTCATTGCTTGCGTTTCATATGCATCTCATTGAGTTAATTGTGCATATTGAGGCTTAACTTTCATCCTTTACCATTTTAATAATCCCCTATTTGACTCCGACAAAAAGAGGGAGAAATAACTTTGCATTGCTTGAATGAAGATTCATGACTTGCTTAGTTTTTGATTGATTATGTTTTTGGCAAAAAGGGTGAGTTGATCTCTACATGTTGATTCTGCAAGTTATGAATTCCTGACTGAAAATCATGCATCTGACGTGCATGAGAAAATGGTTGTTTTGGTTCAAAAATTGTCATCCTTCATGCAAATATTATAGTTCTATCAACAGTTTTATCTTCGTCAAAAAGGGGGAGATTGTTGTGCCCCGGACTGTTTTGACGGAGATCGTGTATGAAATGTCATGAGCTCTCATTGTGGTTGATTCACATTGAAATACATATTTGATGAATGATGAGGTTGATGAATTTCAGTCTGTGTTTGATTGATTTGGCTATACCAAGCAAACTGCTCAATATCGCTAAAGTCTGACTTGGACTAATTTGTTTGAATGAGTTGCTTTGGTTAAAGATTGAATGGATGGTTTGATTAATCTACATCATCTGGATTGATATGAGAATTTCATTGCTTGGGTTGAGATTGAGTTTAATGGCAATCTGTGTTGTGCAGGATCGATATGGATTTGTCTTGCAAATAATGGTAAGAACATTTTTGAAGGTTGGTCACAAGGTAGATGAAAGAGCAATGGTTAAATCCGAAGAATACAGGTTTATTTGGTTTATTGTAAGACTTCACTCACAATTTAAAGGCCAATGGTGAGAATGTTTGTACTAATTGGATCTGAGTTTGAATGGAATGATCCGGGTAAAAATTCATGCTTAACCATGTTTATCTGAGTTGTATGAACTCCATTGATCAACATTGATATTTATATTTGATTTGTGGAGGTTTCATTTGAAGTTATTCATGTTTTTCTGCTATCAGTAAAAGTGTCGACCATAGGGGTCGACACTTATTTGTGGAGTTTCTGCCTCGCGTTGAAATATAGGACGCTGGCAGAAAGTGTCGACCTGCGGGGTCGACACTTTCACCAGGAGTCTGCTATTTTGCTAAGGCAGAACTCTCGTGAAAAAGTGTCGACCCTGAAGGTCGACACTTTCAGGTAAGTATGTTCATTTATGTGAAAACAGAATGTTCGTGAAAAAGTATCGACCTCGTGAGTCGACACTTTTTATCACGAATATTTTGTTCTTTTAATAGGCCAGAACACTTCGTAAGAAGTGTCGACCCCATGGGTCGACACTCGTGTCGTAGTTTTGCTTTTATATATATTCTGGCTGAACCTTCAGGAAAAAGAGTCGACCTCATGGATTGACACTTTCTCTGAACTTTCGATCAGGTTTTCTGGATCTTCTACGAACCCATCTATCATGGATCCATTTGGCTTGCTTTCTTACCCTAATGACCTTAGGGCGTCCATTACTCTTTGTATGTGTTATGAAGGTGGTTTGGAGTGGGCTTTTATGTCATTTGGGGGATCAAATCCCCTTGTATATAGCCGCCCATTCTTCGATCGAACAATCCTTTTGAGCCTCTAACGTGTTCATCTTGTAGGAAGAAGGAGAGGAACGGTGTGTGCTCTGCTGGAGGAGAAGGGAAGGAACGCCAGAGACGTCCCCTTACGAGCCCGAGCTGAGAGATCGAGAGGCAGCGGCTGCGTCCTCTTCATCCTTGCTTCGGGCGCCTGAAGCTTCAAATATCGGCTCTCTCTTCTCTCGGTTTCATCATTCTAAGCCACACTTCATATATCTCCGATTTTGGTTGAAGGATATAGGGGAAGATTCATATTGTTCATCATCTTCTTAGTCATCTTATGCTTAGAACGTTTATCTCGTATTTGGGCTTGTATTTCCTTTCATACTATTTCTCTATCTAGACATTTTCGGAGCTTGCTCTGAGTGTGTGTGGGTTGTCTCATCGTCGTACGAGAACCCGCGTGTGTGGGCCGTCGAGCCCGTGTGTGTGTGGTTGTTGCCGTCGAGCAGCATTTATAGTGAAATCCTCTCGAGGTGAGAGGGGTGGACGTAGGACGGCACTTGGTGCGTCCGAACCACCTAAAAATACTGTGCAGTGGTTTGCTTGTCTAGTGGTTGTTGATATCTATTTTTCCGTTCGCTATACGAGTGTGAGTCGGTGAGGCATGAGTGTTCTCAACTGTCCGTCCAAATATTATTGTCCGAGTGAGTATATCTGTGCGCTGGAGAGTTGTGAGAGCCTGCTTGATTTAATTTTAGTTTTTTTAATCAAGCCTCTGTCTTAGATTTTCTCCTCATATATGTGGCTTGCGTGGGTTGTTTTTATATATCCAAAGAAGGGTGGGCAATCAATTCACCCCCCTCTCAATTGCCTCCTAACCGGGCCAACAATTGGTATCAGAGCCTCTGCTCTGCTTCTTAGAAAACCTAGCGGGTTTAGAGTGATCTGTGAGGAATGGCCAACAACCTCAACAAGGGGATGATGCCCGAAGGGCATTCTATTCAACGGCCACCCTTCTTCGATGGGAGTAACTACCCATACTGGAAGAATAGGATGACCGTATTTCTTAGAGCACAAAGTCATGAAATATGGACTGTTATTAGAAATGGTCCTTATGCTGTAAACCCCGATGAGGATATGTGGGATGATGATGCTATAAAGAAAGCCACTATGAATTTTAATGCTTTGAATATAATTCAGTGTGCCATTCACCCTAACGAGTATGCTCGTGTCTCCATGTGCAGTAGCGCCAAGGAAATGTGGGACAAGCTCAAGCTCATCTATGAAGGTACCACAGAAGTCAAGGAGACAAAGGCGAATATGCTGACCCATGACTACGAGCTCTTTAAAATGAAAGATGAGGAAGATATCTCCCAGATGTTCGCACGACTTATGGAGATCACCAACGGACTGAAGTCACTCGGAAGAGAGTTCACCGACAAGGAATTGGTGCAGAAGGTGTTGAGGTCACTGTCACCGAGTTGGGACACCAAGGTGACAGTGATAGAAGACTCCAAGGATTTGACAACACTCACCGTGGATGCACTCGTAAGGTCATTAATGACCTATGAGATCAATGTGATCAAAAGGACGGAAGAGGATCCGAAGAAGAAAAGGCCAATTGCCTTGAAAGCACTCCCGGAAAGTATCTCGAGCCAAGAGGAATCGTTGGGAACCACCGACGATGAAGAAGTTGCTATGCTGACAAGGAAAGTGAGACAATTCCTGTGCCAAAGAAGAAGATTTGGCAGGAAGTTTAGGAAAGGGAAGAGGCAGCCAAGACAAAGAAATGAACCATCCAAGGCCGCCGAAATCATTTGCTATGAATGCAAGAAAGCGGGGCACATGCGAGGAGAATGCCCCGAGCTCCAAAAGAAGAAACGAAAGGTCGGCAAGGGCAAGAAGCAGAAAGCCATGAAGGTGACATGGAGCGACGAGGATGAGGATGATCCCACCACTGATGATGAGGAGCAGGACATTGAAGAACTCGTGAAGACGATGTGTCTGATGGCCAATAGCGACAGTGAACAGGTAACTTCTGACACTGAGGCCATTTCAAATGAACAGTGGGAACTTGCTTATGAAGAGTTAGATGAGAAATATAGAACAATGAAAAATGAAAATAGGACTTCAAAGAAAAAGATCCATGAAATTATTCACTCATCTAATTCTTGTGGAAAGTGCAATCTGCTTGAAATGCAACTTAAAAATCAGAAAAATGTTAATGATGCTTTGGAAACCAAGTTGTCCTTGTTTGAAGAGGAGATAGCATGCTTAGATATAGAGAAGAAAAATATATTTAAGCTGAAAGATGAAATCCAAGAAAAGCATGACCTCTTGAACAAAGAATTTGAAAAATTGCATGTTCAACTGAGTGAATGTGAAAAAGAGAAAGAAAACTTGAAAGAGAAGAATGAGAATTTTGTCATTGAAATTGAAAAATTGAAAAATGGGAATGGAAAGGAAGTGAGAGAGAAAGGAAAACAAGTTGAAAAGAATCAAAGTGTAATGCATAGCAACAAAAATCATGCTCATTATGCTGTGAAGAATTCATTTTATCAAGGAGAATGTTCACACACACACTTTGGAAAACAAACTGTTAATTCCAAACTCCCCTCAACCTTTAAAAATGTAAATAAAAGGAAAGATTTTGCTAGGATAAGACTCACGTGTTTTTATTGTGGGAAAATAGGGCATGACATGTATATATGCCAATGTTGGGTCCCGTGAGGTGTAAATGGATCTAGAAGGGGGGGTTGAATAGATCCTATCAGAAACTTTGGCCTATTTAAAAACTCTTAGCTAGCGGAAGCTTAAACCACTCTTTTTAAGTGAATGAATCACTTAGGCACGATGCACAGCGGAATTAAGTAGAGTGGCTCAAATGAAAAGACTTGAATTGTAAGCTATGAAACATCCACACTTCTTTAAGTGAATTACAAAGCATAACACATAGATGAACATGCAATAGCTTGCAACAACCGTGTGTGTGTGTGTATGCTATGTTGATCACTCAAAGTGCATATGTGTGTGAGCAATATAAGCAAGTGTGGAAGCACACGAACCTGCGAATGGGGTTAGAAGATATAGATCAATCACACACAATAAACAACCCACAACACAAGGGTTTTTAAGGTGGTTCGGTTGCAACCCGGCAACCTACGTCCACCCCTCACCAAAACCCGGTGAGGCTTCCTTGCTGAGTCACAACTTGACCCGGGGACACGCCCCAAACCACAGAACAGAGAAAACCCTCTTTCTGTCTTCCTACACACAAAGCCGGCAGGGATGGCTACACCGCAGATCGGAGAACTCCCGATTGCCTTCCTACTAACCACCGGTAGGGACGTCAACCGCAAATTGGAACACCCTCCAATTGCCTTCCTACTAACCACCGGTAGGGACGAATCACAACTTCAATGTTTAACAATATTGAAAGTACAACAGATGTGAAGGAATTAAAACAAGATATTGAGTAAGAAGGAATTGGCCCTTGTATCGATATGCTTTGTTGATCAGTAGCAGGGATCTCTTCTTCTTGCAAATCAATCTTCTTGTAATCACCCTTGAATGGATGATTGTTCTTCACGGAGTACTGTTCATGTGAACAGTAACTGTTCTTCCAATCTCCTCTCTTGATCTTCTCTCTTTGATCTCTTTGATTGGATGAAGAAATGAATAGATGCTACCTTGATCCTTGCTTCCTTCTTCACAGATCTTGGAAGATGATTGCTTTGATATGAACTTTGAATACCTTGGATTGGATGAAGATGTTCTTCACGGAGTACTGTTCACGTGAACAGTAATTCGAACTCCTCTTACTTTGAACACCCCTTTGAAGCCTCCTTTGATCTTCCCTCTTAACCTTACTTGCTTCTACTCTTTCGTGGAGGATGCTGGTTTGAGATATGAGCTTGAATCACCTTGAGTTGATGGAGAGGATATTGGATGTAGCTTTGATCTTCTCTTGATCCCCTTGAGTTGACGAAGAGGTGTATGGATGTAGCTTTGATCACCTTTGATAGCCTTGAATGCTTCTTGCTTGGTTGGAGGTTGCTTGGCTTCAGATCTGAGCTTGAATCACCTTGGAAGGATGAAGAACTCCAGCCCGTAGTACTGTTCACGGAGGTGCTACAGTACCTTCGAAATGGCCTCTCTTGATTCACTTCATCAACTCCATCAACTAGGGTTTCTAACCCTCTTGTAATGGTTTTATAGACTTTGAATGGTCTATAAACAAGCCCCAGACCAGATCCACAAATCATGGGAAGTTAGGTGAGGTTTGATTAAACAAAACCATGGAAAGGGGCTGGCCACGAGGTGGATTTCAAGGTCAAACTTGGTTGGCTCGGGGCTGGCGGTCGACCTAAGGTTCCTGGCGGTCGACCGCTACTGTAAAACGTTCATTCGGGTGATCCCTGGGAATTTCGGTCGACCGCCACTGGCTGGCGGTCGACCGCCAGCTGCCAGACCTGCAGCTGGGCGGTCCCTGGCTGGGGCGGTCGACCGCCCCTGTGCTGGCGGTCGACCGCCAGCTGGGCAAAACCCGACCCATCCCGGGTTGGTCCGTTATCCGCGTCAACTTCGTCGTTCAACTTCTTTAGCAGCCCGGTCATGTCCGTGGCGTCTTCCTTGACTGTCTTGAAGATTTTATTATTGAGTCTTCAATCAAATTTTTGTATTGAGCTTCACATGCATCTCATTGAGTTAATTGTGCATATTAAGGCTTAACTTTCATCCTTTACCGTTTTAATAATCCCCTATTTGACTCTGACAAAAAGGGGGAGAAATAACTTTGCATTGCTTGAATGAAGATTCATGACTTGCTTAGTTTTTGAATGATTATGTTTTTGGCAAAAAGGGTGAGTTGATCTCTTCATGTTGATTCAGCAAGTTATGAATTCCTGACTGAAAATCATGCATCTCACGTGCATGAGAAAATGGTTGTTTTGGTTCAAAAATTGTCATCCTTCATGCAAATATTTTAGTTCTATCAACAGTTTTATCTTCGTCAAAAAGGGGGAGATTGTTGTGCCCTGGACTTTTTTGACGGAGATCATGTATGAAATGTCATGAGCTCTCATTGTGGTTGATTCACATTGAAATACATATTTGATGAATAATGAGGTTGATGAATTTCAGTCTGTGTTTGATTGATTTGGCTATACCAAGCAAAATGCTCAATATCGCTAAAGTTTGACTTGGACTAAATTGTTTGAATGAGTTGCTTTGGTTAAAGATTGAATGGATGGTTTGATTAATCTACATCATCTGGATTGATATGAGAATTTCATTGCTTGGGTTGAGATTAAGTTTAATGGCAATCTGTGATGTGTAGGTTCGATATGGATTTGTCTTGCAAATAATGGTAAGAACATTTTGGAAGGTTGGTCACAAGGTAGATGAAAGAGCAATGGTTAAATCTGGAGAATATAGGTATATTTGGTTTATTGTGAGACTTCACTCACAATTTGAAGGCCAATGGTGAGAATGTTTGTACTAATTGGATCTGAGTTTGAATGAAATGATCCGAGTAAAAATTCATGCTTAACCATGTTTATTTGAATTGTATGAACTCCTTTGATCAACATTGATATATGTATTTAATTTGTGGAGGTTTCATTTGAAGTTATTCATGTTTTTCTGCTGTCAGTAAAAGTGTCGAGGTTTATTTGTGGAGTTTCTGCCTCGCGTTGAAATATAGGACACTGGCAGAAAGTGTCGACCTGCGGGGTCGACACTTTCACCAGGAGTCTGCTGTTTTACTAAGGCAGAACTCTCGTGAAAAAGTGTCGACCCTGAAGGTGGACACTTTTAGGTAAGTATGTTCATTTATGTGAAAACAGAATGTTCGTGAAAAAGTGTCGACCTCGTGAGTCGACACTTTTCATCACAAATGTTTTGTTCTTTTAACAGGCCAGAACACTTTGTAAGAAGTGTTGACCCCATGGGTCGACACTCGTGTCACGGTTTTGCTTTTATATATATTCTGGCTGAACCTTCAGGAAAAAGAGTCGACCTCATGGGTCGACACTTTCTCTGAACGTTCGATCGGGTTTTTCGGATCCTCTTCGAACCCATCTATCATGGATCCATTTGGCTTGCTTTCTTACCCTAATGACCTTAGGGCGTCCATTACTCTTTGTATGTGTTATGAAGGGGGTTTGGAGTGGGCTTTTATGTCAGTTGGGGGATCAAATCCCCTTGTATATAGCCGCCCCTTTGTACCGATCGAATAATCCTTTTGAGCCTCTAACGTGTTCATCTTGTAGGAAGAAGGAGAGGAACGGTGTGTGCTCTACTGGAGGAGAAGGGAAGGAACACTAGAGACGTCACCTCATGAGCCCGAGCTGAGAGATCGAGAGGCAGCGGCTGCGTCCTCTTCATCCTTGCTTCGGGTGCCTGAAGCTTCAAATATCGGCTCCCTCTTCTCTCGATTTCATCATTCTAAGCCACATTTCATATATCTCCGATTTTGGTTGAAGGATATAGGGGAAGATTCATATTGTTCAGCATCTTCTTAGTCATCTTGTGCTTAGAACGTTCATCTCATATTTGGGCTTGTATTTCCTTTCATACTATTTCTCTATCCAGACATTTTCAGAGCTTGCTCCGAGTGTGTGTGGGTTGTCTCGTCGTCGTACGAGAACCCATGTGTGTGGGCCGTCGAGCCCGTGTGTGTGTGGTTGCTGCCGTCGAGCAGCGTTTATAGTGAAATCCTCTCAAGGTGAGAGGGGTGGACGTAGGACGGCACTTGGTGCATCTGAACCACCTAAAAATACTGTGCCGTGGTTTGCTTGTCTGGTGGTTGTTGATATCTATTTTTCCATTCGCTATATGAGTGTGAGTCGGTGAGGCGTGAGTGTTCTCAACTGTCCATCCAAATATTATTGTCCGAGTGAGTATATCTGTGCGCTGGAGAGTTGTGAGAGCTTGCTTGATTTAATTTCAGTTGTTTTAATCAAGCCTCTGTCTTAGATTTTCTCCTCATATCTGTGGCTTGTGTGGGTTATTTTTATATATCCAAAGAAGGGTGGGCAATCAACTCACCGCCCTCTCAATTGCCTCCTAACCGGGCCAACAGATATTCTGCATTAAAATCTGACAATCATTGTTTAGATCTGTTTTAATTTGGGGTCAATCTACTTACCCCCCCTCTAGATTGCTATCTCTAAGATCCATTTGACACTCAACAATTGGTATGAGACCGGGGTGATGGTCCTGAACGCGGTCATCAGGGTGACCGCGTTCTAGACTAAACATGGTCCTGAGGGTGACCGCGTTCTGGACTGGCAATCTGGTCTACGTAAAGGGAGTTTATGTGGACTGGAGTGATTGAGGGCTTCCTGGTCTAAGTAAACCTCCCATGCTAAGGGGTTTAGGTAGATTAGAATGGCTGGGTTTGACCTAGAGGAGAGAGAAAGGTCATGTGTGTCTCACTGGGGGTTAAGGGGGGCTGGTTTGAGAGAGATAAAGAGGTGTGGGTCCCACCCGGTGGTTATGCGGGCTATGCTTTCTTTTCTTCACTCGGTTTCGACGAGCTGGAGTTGAGGGTTTAGACGGGCCATGGGTGAGTGTGCCCGGGATTTAGGCGGGCTGGAATGATTGGCTAGGTTTAGCAGTTTGGGCGAGTTAGGTGAGCCGAGGTTTATGAGGGTCAGGTGGACTAGGGTTTATGAGGATAGGGTGGACTGGGTGAAAAAGAGAGAGAGAGCCTACTTGAATATGGACCTGGAATAGTCAAACTCATGTCTGTCCGGGCTCCACCTTGAACGTAGTGGACCAAGGTGTGATTTGACTATTGGAGTCATCGTTGTCCAACCACTTGTAGAAGGCGTGTCGGTAGTTGTTCCCAGCCCTTTTGTCATGCACCGCATGATGCGATGGGTGACCGTGAGTCCCAAGTTGGCTGGGCAACTGGGGTGTTGGCATGATGATGCCGTTTGTCTAGTAGTCGAGGGTGATCCCCACTTCTTAGTGGGGTGCCGTGAAACACAACATGTTGTTGTGGGTCCCAGGCTGGCCTGGTTGTTGGACCGAGGTGCGATACCGTATCCAAAGTATCCAGGAGTGATCCCTGAATCTTCACAGAGTGTCGGCTTGGTACGGCAGGTTGTTCCGACCCTTGGGTCTAATATGGCCATCAAGAAACTAGTTGGCATGATGCCATTTCCTTGGGGATGATCCTCATTTGTTGTGTTGAGTCGCTTGACACGGCGAAATGTCCCTATTTCTTGGCTTGACTAGGCTGACAGTGCACCTTTGACGTCATGCCATTTTCTCTATTTAGGAAACAATTATCTATGCTTAAATCTTGATTAATTCGAGAAACTAAGTGGGTGCCAACAGTGGCTCTATCCCTTTTCTATTTGCATGTTACCTTATGTTATTTTACTCTATTATATAATCTCAAAGACCAACTGATTCTTCGTGTGTTCTAGGATCTGATGTTCCCATTTACCAAAAATAATGATGATCTAGGGACATGCGGTTAATCGTTGGACAGGCCATTAGGTTGAATCGATTTTAGAGCGATGGACTCTGTCTCGCACCCCAGTTTGTTCGTTCTAGCAATATTATCATTGAGTACTTTCTATTCCCGTCTTTCTATGCATTCGATTTTATAATTTCATTTTTCTTTAGCCCAGCATGCATCATGTCATCTTTTGAGGATTCATGACTCATAATTTCTCAAAGATTTCTCCTTAATAATAGGTAATCGCACTTCAAGTCTGATATAAAAGATTCCTATTCTACTCTGAATTTAAACATCTTCTCTAAGCTGGTTGGTCACCATGATCTTGCCAAGAATTTTCCTTCAGTTTCACTTTAGTTTTCAGCTTTCCTCGCGATCTGCTTACTAGTTGTGAATCGCACAATGACATTACTTTTCCGTCGGGCTATTGACAACTCCTCTAATGAGCGAAACCTGCACGCCAATTAGGGCTAGGGTGCCTTTTTTATCTTAAGAGGTTGATCATGTTTTTCTTCCTTTTGTTAGATTGGCTCTCCTCTAGACATGTGTCATCCGTGCCATCTGTTCCTTGTGATTAGTTCTGCATTTTTCGGATAATTCCTATTGCTTGTCAGTTATAAAGGTGTCTTTTGCTTTGATACCCACTTTTCATTCTTCTCCGCTGTGCCTCCACTTCATCTCCTCTTCATGTCGCCTTGGCTTCATCACCTCTTGCTCCCTTGCAAAGCGGATATCAAGGAGGGGTATCTGTAGACACCAATTTTTTGGCCTACATGAAGAGCCCATTGGTCATTACTTCCAAGTCTTCCTCTTCATGTCTTTCTCTTGTTCACATTGATGTCCCAAATTGGTCATTGCTTTCAAGTCTTCCTTGATCCATTATGAGCCCATTCAATTCATTTTCTAGCACGTTAAGCACATGAAATCAATTTTCACAAAATTTCACGTTCCAGCTTTCCAAGCTTGAATGCGGTTTGTGGCATGATGACCGCGCTCAAGCTGATCACGATCTTGTGATAGATCACGTTCTCAAAGGATCTTGTTGCCCAACCCTAACACATCTCTTCCGATCTTGATCACCTTAGATTCCTTCTTTAGGGATACCTCCCCGAGGATTCGATCCAAGTCACCTCCTATCCACCCTAGAGACCTTATCTAATATATTATTTGTGGAATTATTGCTCTGGGACTCTTTTTTCTAGCATTATCTCTCATGTCCGACCTATGGTTTTCTAATCTCCTATAAATAGGCTCCTTGGCTTAGGGCTTAGAGTGGAGGCAAATTCGAATTGGGGCGAAGCCATACTGCGTTGTCTACTCTCTCCTTCGACTGTAATTAACCAAGAAAGTGTCAAAATCTTTCATTTCTTCTAATTTTGTTTATGAGCTCTATTATCTCCCTTAGTCTATTGTTCCCTTTGCATATTTCTCTTCATGGCATAGCATATACTCTTTTATCTTAGTTCTCTGCATCACACTACACACACACCAATATTATTTTCTCTAAACAGGGGTTAAAAAGCTAACCCCCCAGATATTTTCCCGTCCAATTGCATGTCTTATTTATTTAAGGGATAGATGCTATATAAATCATAATTCTAATGGGTTTTTCTCCTTGTTTCCATTGTTTTGTAGGTCCATGTAGGCAATAAACATGAGGCCCTTGCTCTTTGGCTAGTTGAAGAGTGAGAAAGAGTTGAATCTTCATCACCCTCACCCCATGTTTGAACAAGGTGGTCTCGGAGACCGCGTTCTGTCTTGGTTGCACCATGCACAGAGATCGCATTCTTGAGAACGTGCACCTTTAGGAGACCGCATTCCAGCCTGGCACTGTTCTGGCTGGCCCTTATATTTTCAAGGTAAGTAATACAATTTCCGTAGTTTTTCTACTATTCTTTATATTATAATTCCTTTTTAGCGATCACGATCTTTTTCTTTACTCTTCATTTCATGCTCATCGTTCGGGGCATATTTTTTCTTGCATCACCATATGCCCCCATTAGAGTCATAGTTGTATTGTGAGTGAGTGTCATACTTAGGTCCACACAGAATTCAAATTTCTTTCCCCTTAGAAATCCTATTGCTCGAGAGAACCCTAAATTAATCAAAACATTTAGAAGATAATTAGAACCCTAAAATTTTACTGCATCATCTCGACCTATTTTATTGGGTGAGACCTTTGTTTGCATTTTCGTGTTTGATTAGGATCATGTGTTTTGTGTCTTCTTGTGATTAGCATTGTCTGTTGGAATCCTATTTTATATGGAGTTGTTTCAAGGGTCTAGGTTCATCCCCTAAGAGTCCTTCAATCATGTGGACCCATAACAACCCCCTCTTTCTATCCAACGTGTCTACTGATCCCAATTCCTTTTCCTATGAGGATCCCTTCCTTATGGGCTCATTGAGGACTCTGCCCAGGCCAGGGTTGCCACTCTCCAATCTGGAGAGGGATATGCTCCCGCTCAGGTCGAGGAAGGAGGGTAGGCCCAACCATCTCACCTACTTTTGAGGAGCAATCCAACCAGATTGTGCACATGACCAACCACATGAGCATTGAGGACCTCCAAGCTTTGTATCCCAATTTTATTGTCATGCGTTCCCCCCAAGCTGGCTCTTCCAATCCTGATCCTTCTGCTCCTACAATTGAACCATGGGCTGCCCCTAGCACCATTAACATTATCCCAGTTCATCCCAAGTCCATCCAATTCACCAATTCGGATCTGGCCCAAGCCCAATTGTCCAAAAATATGGTCATGGTCCTTCCTTCTCCTCGAGATTCCTCTCCTGCTCCTATGTCTTTGGCCCCACAAGTCTTTCCAAGTTGGTCCACCAACATTCAATCCAAGACGACCCAATACGCCACTCTGAAGATGGGCTACTCTTCGGCCCATTATCCCCAACTCAGGCTATCTTCTTATCCCATGAACCCACCTCACGATCCAAGCCCCCATGCTCAACCCATGTCCTAAGAGAAACTTGCCAAAGTGCGAAAGCAACTTCATCAAATACATAAACACTTAGACATGAAGTCCATGTTCGACGTACCAATCCCTAACTTCCATAACATCTGGCTCCCTTCATAGGATGAGTTCCCCAAATACCAAAAGCACAATGGGTCGGGTAACCCATATGATCATATTCGGGCCTTCTTCTTTGAATCTTCCTAATACCAAGAAGATAACTACCTCATGGCTTACCTATTCGGCTGCTCTTTAGAAGGGATTGCTCTAGAATGGTTTTATTCTTTACCTCCTGAACAGGATGACGATTTCGGGGTGGTCAATGAGAAGTTCATAGTCAAGTTTCAAGATAGAGTTAGGTCAGAATATTCTATTACAGATCTGATGGTCGATAAAATGAGGCCCGACGAAGACTTTACCACCTTTGCTGATAGGTGGCATCAAATGGCCAAGAGCGCCCTGGGTCTCCTTTCAGAGGAAGAGAAAATTAAATTTTGGATAACCAATGCCACACCTACTTACCGAAACATATTGGCCTTGATCGATATCTCTAGTATGCACCAACTTTATAGCTGGGCCCAACTCATTCAAACCCATTTTAAAGATTCCCCTATTCATGCTTTGTCTGAAGCCAACAAGGAGAAATTCTTTAGAAAGTCACAAGGCCCTATCACGGAGGGAATACAAACTAATGAATAGGTGCCAGCGGTTAGTCACCCATTTTCTAATCGCCTAACCATCATGCCAACCCATTGTCAAGCCCAATTCACCCACGCATCTTCACAAAACCAACCACCACCGTAATACAACCATGTCCCCCCACCAAATGGCTACGCACCTAGGCGCCCAATCACTTAAACAGGCCCAATATCCTCCACTGCCAGAGACCTCCCTGACGTGTTCTCTGCCCTTATGTCTATAGATGATATTTAGCTCCCTCCAGAAGGGCCCGCGTGGAACCCCGCCCTAGATCAGACCAAATATTGTGCATTCCACTGGCTGCCCAGGCAAACCATTGAAAATTATTTCCAATTCGAGGATTTGGTCTATGATCTACATGATGAACAAGGGTAAGATTGGGCTTAGATGCATAAAGTTATTATGGAGAATCGAAAAAAAAGGAGACCATAGGGTCCGAGACAATAGCCACAGTATCAACCACCGCAGCAATTGCTGTAGGACCTGGGGATAGTTCAGAACCCCTTACCTAACCAGCCACCCACTCCGAACCCACTGGCAGTAGCGCCGACCCAAATGAATTCCATTAGGCATCATCATCACCCAGCTACTAATGATAACTGGACCTATGATAATGAGTCACCCATCCAATAGCTTATGACCCTTAACCACTCTCGTCGCCCAACCACATCTTCAATACCCTCACCTTGACCAATCCCTTCACCTGACACCATCACTTTACTCCCCGCTTCCATAACCAACCCTATTACTTCCACTATACCAATGCTACCCACTATGTCCCTCACCCCTTTTCCACTCACTAAGCCTTCCACCACTCCTGCTATTCCGACACTGCCTTCACCTAAATCTTTCGTCCTCCCAATTGACTCCCTTAAGCCCCCTACCATCACCTCGATTCCTTCCATTGTGCTTACACCGCCATTTGAACCTTTCATCCCTGTCGAACACACCAAGCTAGTTGTCATCTCTATTCCCACTACACCCTTGCCACCTGTCGAGTCCATTGTCTTTCTTCTACCCGAACCGATGAAACCCTCCATTAACCTCGCCATCATCCCCGTAAGACCATCACCGGCACCAAACCTAGCCCTCTAGAGTGCACACGTTGTTCGTAAGGACCATCCATCTACGGTCATATATATTGGTAATCCCTGGTCCTCGTGGAAGGAGGTGAATCAAGAAAAGGTGGATCCTCTCTTAGAAGTCACTACAAGAAAATAGACCTTCAGGGGCATTTCAAAAGTGTCCCAAAAAATAGAGATAAATGCCCAAAAAACCATTAGGGGCAGTTTGATTAGTTTTAGAGGCAATTTAAAATGTGCCTCTATTGCCTCGGTTCCTCAAGATTTTTGAGGCACTTTTTGAAAAATGCCCCGAATGTTGTCATTAGAGGCACTAAGAAATTGCCCCTAGATATTCTAATAGGGGCAATTTTGATGACCAAATGCCTATAATGAGCATATTTTAGGGGCAATTTCTCATTCAAACTGCCTCAAATAACATATTTTAAGGGTAGTCTTCTTAAAACCACCCTAAAATAATCACTTGAAATAATGTGTTTTAAGAGCATTTTATTCCCCAAAGTGCCCCAAACGACTAATGTATAGGGGCTCCAATTTCTAAATATTGCACCAAAATAACCATCCAAAATATAAAAATTAAAGGCAACATTCCTAACATGCAATCAATACACAGATCCTATTCTTTTTAATTCATTGGCATACACAAACACCTATTGAGTAGTGGATGGCGGATCTAGAGGGGAGGGGTGAATAGATCTGCCCCTCTTTTCGCAGAACACCCCTCTTTAAAGCAAGATAAAGAAAATAGCAGCGAAATACAACTAGCTTAACGAAGGATACACTGATTGGCTTAGCAGGATGAATAAGTAATATAGAGATTGAACCTAAGCATGCATCTAACACAAACCAATCACACAAGCAAACCACGACACACGAGATTTTAAGGTGGTTCGGACTGAATCCCTAGTCCTACGTCCACCCCTTACCAAACCCGGTGAGGCTTCACTAGTGCAGCGCACCAAACCGCAAATCGGAGAACTTCCGATTGCCTTCCTACTAACCACCGGTAAGGACGATAACACCACAGATTGGAGCACCTTCCAATTGCCTTCCTACTAACCGCGGTAGGGATGATTCTCAGTTTCAATAGCTTGAACAAAATGAACAGAGAACAAGATGACAATGTTCAAACAAGATATGGAGATATGCTAAAATCGAGAAGATCATGTCTGAAATGAAGGAGGTGAATCTGATGCTTCAGCAAGGGCTGCCTCTTTTTCTTCTTGTCTTCACACGATGTAGATCAACCACAGAGGCTTCTTCGTCTTCCCAAAGCTCTCATCTTGTTTCAGCAGCAATGGCTTCTTATTCCTTGTGAAATGAGCTTCCTTGGATCCCCTTGAGAGCCTTGCTTGCTGCTACACTGCCTTGGAGGTTGCTAGCTTGGATGTGAGCTTGAATCACCTTGGAAATAGATGAAGAACTCCTTCCCGAAGTACTGTTCACGGAGCTACAGTACCCTCTTCTCCCTTGCACAGCCTCCTCTAGCCTCTCTTGATCTCTCTTGATGCATTAGGGTTTCTAACCCCCGTGTGTTTATTTTATATCTCTTGAATGGTCGAGAGACATCACCCAGACCAGATCCACAATTTATGGTAGATTGGGTGACTTTAGAATTAAACAAATCCAAGAAGAAGAGCTACCCACGTTGAAGAAAATGAAGTCAACAATAGCTGCATCGGGGCTGCCGGTCGACCGGAAGTAGGTGGTCGGTTGACCGAAGTTTACAAATTTCAAGAATTTCATTGCTGGCAATCTTGGTCGACCGGTCTATGACCGGCGGTCGACCAGACCTGGGGCGATCGATCGGTCCTTGTGTGCAGTCGACCGGTTCTGAGAGTTGCTGTAGCTTTTTCGGTTCTAGCAATTCTGGTTGACCGGTGCATGACCGACGATCGACTGAAAACTTGGTTTTTCACAGATTTTCTTCAATCAACCCCTTAAACCCATTTGCATTCCATTCCAATCTGTGGCATCAAACTCTTTGGACCTTGAGTATGTCTATTGAGTCTTTGACCTTTCCTTAATGAATGCTCAGACCTTGGACGTTGAAACCAATTGTGTTCTTCATTCTGCATCGACCTTGACTATATGAAGTGTCGACTCTTTTGTGTCAAATGTCAACTCTTCTTGAAGCCAGCTTGATCTTCTGATAGCCATCCAGCCTGAAGAATTGACTCTTGCTTTGAAGGGATTTTCATCCTTGCTTGGGCGCGATCATTGGTCTTTCACTTTTGCCATCTCCACTCCATTTCTTCGCTTATCTGTCATGAAAAAGTATCAAGTATTTCAATCATATGAGAGTAGAAAACATCAATGACTTATAGTGTTTAGCCATTATCAAAATCATGATGTGTCAAATGACAATAGGGGCATAACATTCTCCCCCTTTTTGATGATGGCAACACTGTGGGTCATTATTTGGTAGTAATGTCCAAGATGGTAAATTGTATAACATATGCAGCTCAAGATACAGAGTGATGATATGCTATGCATGGATGATTTGTAAGAATGCTGATATGTATGCATGGATGATCAGAGCATGTGAATGCTGATATGTATGCATGGTTGATTTGTTCATGTGAATGCTATTCAAGTTCTTCCGGATTATGGATGCGGCTCTCCACTTGAGTGTATGCATGATGAGGGACTTTTGACTCTCCCCCATCTCACAAAGTTATTCTCCCCCTTTGACAACTCACAAAGGCAACTCACAAAGGTAACTTACAAAGGTATTCTCCCCCTTTGACAACAACAAAAAGGAGGGATAAGGTAGAGACAGTGACACATGTCTTAGAGATCAAAGCGGAATAGGAGTTTAGAGCAAGCCATTATATGCAGACCTGAACCATGCCTTGAGCAATACACATGGTTCAAAGCTAATGAAATCCGAGATCAACAATAGAGTTTGAAAAGCATCTACATCCATGTGTTAATAGAAATGAACCAGAAGTGCATATCATGGCAGTGGTTAACCTTCCGTTGTCTTATTCATCCATAATCAATAACTTCTTTGGGAATAGCACAAACTAGTATTGAGGTTAAACAAGCATGACTAAAGCATGGAATTTTATGATTTCAGCACTATTTTTCATGATTTGTTTTTGAATTTGTATGCACATGACTCATATTTTACGAGTAATCGAGTCTAGTACATGCATCCTATCCGCAAGAATACACGTTATTTAGACGCCAGTATTCCTAGGTAGTTGGTAAGACTGACTGTTATGCTTCAGATTGAACAGAGATAGCTTTGTTACCTCATGACATATCTGACCTCATTTCTTTGATGAGAAGATATATGTCTTAGCAATTATGCCATTGCTCTACCTAGAGTCAAATTTAATTAAGACAAAGATAACAGGGGCACATCATGACATATCATCCGTCACTTGTTTTGAGGACGTGACATATTTCTCCGTGCAACAATATCATTGCTCTGTCAAATTTACTGTCCGGAATTTCAGCTCATCAAGGTGTTGAAAAATATTACTAAGCTTTAGTGTATCACCAAGGTTGCCATGAAGTTTGAATTTTCAGATTTCAGGATAGTCATTCAAGGCACAACATGCAATCTCTAGTTAAAGTCTTTTAAAACTACCGAACATAGATGATTTCAAAAAATATATCAAAACTTTAAGGAAATCATTAAATCTGAACTATTTTAATTGGATGGACAATCATCAGTTCATATAATAGAAAGCTCTTACGCCATAGGTCTGTCTGTTTCATGATCATATGTTCAGACTGGAAGCCATTGAAGTTCATATTGCAAGAGATTAAGAGAAGCAGCAAGACTCCCCCTAAGGATATGCAGTGAATGCATTCAAGGAGTTATGTTTGTAATCAAGGAGATTGATCAGAAATGAAATGCATGACCCGGCACATAGTTGTACACTTATTGATGGTAACTGAATGAAGATGAAACTTATGCATGAATGCTTCAAAGAAATAGCTCCCCCTTACTATATGGCCTACATGCGACAGTGACGCATGGTACTTGGCGGAGGTGTATCCTCACACATGGAGAGTGCTTCTAGACAAGCATAACCTGCCTTTCCACACTTCATCATTTAATATACCATGGCCATGCAAGAATGATGCTACACCACATACAATGCATCGTGAACATGAATTCAACTTTATTATGGAACTGATGCAATGCTACACCACATACAGAATGACATGTTTACATATAAACAATGCATGGATACCAATCAGCAAAAAACACACAACCAAATTGAAGAAGATCATCATTTCAATTTTTATTAGCTTGAGGTCTGCAAAGACCAAGCTCCTTTCTAAATGTTGTAAACTTGTCATTACACAAGAGCTTGGTGAAGATGCCAGCAATCTGATTTAGTGTATCAAAAAAATGTAGTTCAAAGTTTTTCTTAAAGACCTCATCTCTAATGAAGTGATGCCTAATCTCAATATACTTGGTCCTAGAGTGCTGGACTGGATTTTTTGCAAGGTTGATAGCACTGGTGTTATCACACAGTATCGGGACACAACCAAGATCCACTAAGTAGTCTT
Organism: Amorphophallus konjac; assembly: GCA_022559845.1. NCBI lineage: Eukaryota > Viridiplantae > Streptophyta > Magnoliopsida > Alismatales > Araceae > Amorphophallus > Amorphophallus konjac. The sequence continues at coordinate 108,711,917 of CM040125.1, read as the reverse complement.
GGAGTTGGAGTTTAATCCACAACACTTGGGTGCCACAGCTCCCTGCAGTAACGTATTCTGCTTCTACAGTTGAGAGGGCAACCGAGTGTTATTTCTTAGAGGCCCAAGAAACTAAACACCCACCAAGAAACTCATAGTAGTCACTAGTACTTTTGTGATCCAGCTCGCATGCAGCGTAGTCCGCATCAGAATAAGAAATAAGAGATAAATCACATGATGACGGATACCACAATCCCAAATCTTGAGTTCCTGCAAGATATCTAAGGATACGTTTGACGGTAGTCAAGTGGGATTCTCTAGGACTAGATTGAATTCTACCACAGAGGAAAATACTAAACTGGATATCTGGTCGAGATGCAGCCAAATAAAGTAAGGAGCGAATCATACCTCTATAGATTTTTGCATCCACTTATTTACCATTTTCATCCGAATCCAATGATGTTGTGGTGCTCATAAGAGTTACAATTATTTTACAAGTTGTCATGTTGAATCTTTTCAGTAGCTCCTTGATGTATTTGGCTTGACTTATGAAGCACCCATCTTCTCCTTGGTTGACCTGCAAATCGAGAAAAAAATAGAGTTCTCCCATTAGGCTCATCTCGAATTCGCTAGTCATGAGGTTAGCAAATTCCTCACACATTTCAGATTTAGTAGAACCAAATACAATATCATCAACATAAATTTGAACAATCAAGATGTTCTTATCTTACTTCTTGGTGAAAAGTGTTTGGTCTACCTTACCTCGTGTGTACCCTTTCTCAATGAGGAACGAGCTTAGTCTCTCATACCAAGCTCTTGGTGCTTGCTTCAAGACATAAAGTGCCATGTCTAGCTTGTATACAAAATCTGCATGGTTAGAGTTCTCAAAGCAAGGGGCCTACTCTACATAGACTTCTTCTTTGATCAAACCATTTAAGAAAGTACTTTTTACATCCATTTGATACAACTTTATTCTAAGGGAGCATGCAAAGGTAAGTAAAATTTTGATGGCCTCAAGTCTCTCTACTGGGACAAAAGATTCCTCAAAGTCTACCCCAAACTCTTGATTATACCCTTGAGCCACTAATCTAGCCTTGTTTCTTATTATCTTGCCATCCTCATTGAGTTTATTCCTAAATACCCATTTAGCGCCTATGACAGATTATGATGAAGGTCTAGGAACAAGATGCCAAACTTTATTTCTTTCAAACTGGTTTAATTCATCTTGCATTGAGTTTATCCAGTTTTCATCTTTTAATGCTTCATCAATATTCTTGGGTTCAATCTGGGAGACAAGAGCAAGATGATCTAATTCTTCCACAATTCTAAAATGTAACATAGTTCTAGGTGGATCATTCAAGCTTCCAATGACATTTTCTAAAGGATGATCCTTGAGAATTCTAATGTCTGTAGAACCATTCCCTTCTTCTAGAGCTTGATCTCTTGCATTGCTTGATTCAAATAGGTCACCATCTTCTCTTGTTTCTTCTTGTGGAGGATTATTCTTTTCCTTCATGCTTAGGAATTCCCCGTCTTCATCATTTTTCCTACAATAGTTACCATTTTTAGAATCATCATGATATTCATCAAAGGAAACACGGGGTGACTCTTCCACAGTTTGACTCTTAATGTTGTAAATTCTAGAAGCCCTAAATCTATCCAAATATCCATGGAATATACCTTCATCGCTCTTGGGCTCGAATTTATCTAATTCTCTTTTGTCATTGTTGTGGATGAAGCATTTAGACCCAAACACTTTCATATGCGAGAGAGAGGGCGTGTTACCTTTCAGCAACTCATAAGGAGTCTTTTTGGTATGTGGCCTTAGCATAGATCGGTTGATAATGTAACAAGCCATGTTTACTATCTCAGCCCAAAACTTCCTTGGGAGTTGCCGTTCGGCAAGTATTCTCCTCGCCATCTCTATGAGTGTTCGATTCCTTCTTTCAACTACACCATTTTGCTCAGGGGTTCTTGGTGATGAAAACTGATGTGAAATACCTTCAACCCTACAGAGATTATAGAATTCAGTATTTTCAAATTCACCACCATGATCAGATTAAAGGTTGGAGATTTTAAACTCACCGTCTTGCTTTATCTTCATATAGAGTGCCTAAAACTCATCAAAAGTATCATTTTTATATGTGAGAAAGAAAACCCATGTGAACCTAGAGAAATCATCCACCAAGACATATCCATATTTTATACCACTTAAACTAGCAGTTCTGGTTGGACCAAACAAGTCCATATGAATCAACTCGAGTGGTTTGGATGACAGATTTACATATCTAGTCTTGAAGGATTTTCTTATTTGTTTACCTAGGGCACATGCATCACACAATTTATTTTCTTGTTTAAAAGATAGTTCAGGCAAACCTTTCACCATTGAATGCTTTAAAAATTTATGTAAGATATTGTAGCTAGCATGTCCTAGTCTACGATGCCATAGCCATGCAAGCTCAGATTTTGGTGCAGCAAGACAAAGGTTTATGTGAGCAGGATCATCTAAGTCAAACATGTAAACATTGTTGACACTTTTACCAGAACATTTTACCTTATCAGATTTTGGTTCAAGGATTCTACATTCATGAGAGTCAAACAACACTTTGTGACCTTTTATCACACAATTGACTTATACTGAGCAAGTTGTATTTCAAACCTTCAACTAGCAGCACATTTCTAATGGAGTTGGAGAGGATCTTACCTACATTACTTGTTCCAATGATTCTTTCATTGTTATCCCCTGCAACTGTGACGTGTCCACCTTCCTTTTTCTCTAAGAGACAGAATTTAGTTCTGTCTCCAGTCATGTGTCTTGAACAGCCGCTATCAAGGTACCACTGGTTATGCATGGCTGCAAGACACTCCTGCACAAGGAATTAAGCAATGGGGTTTGGAACCTAGTAAAATTTGGGTCCCATCAACCTTTTCAGATTTTCAAAACATGATACCATCTCTTTTAGAATCCAAACCTTCCTTGCATTCATGTTTTCTTTGCTTAGAGTAGAGATTTGGTTTTTTTTTTCAGCTTTGACATTCACTTTCTGTTTATAGGCTCTTTGTTGGATTTTATGTACGTTTGAGGAAGTTTGCTTCTTAAACCATTGAGGCCACTTGTTGGTTTTGGGTTGAAAGTGATTATTTTACCACCTAGGGGATTGAGGCTTATAAGATTGATGCACAAAAGAATCACAATTGCCCCAAAAGCAAGGTGGTGTCGACCTGTATGAATGGGAGTGTCGACATGTCCTATGTGCAACCCAGTTATAGTGGCATCTGGAAGGCTGAGCGGGAGATGGCCAAGGAAATGTAGATCTGTGCTGTGGGGAAGGTTGACTCTTCTGAGATTTTTGAGCAATCTTTTTGGGGATTTCAGTGGCTTCCCCTTCAACCTTTTCTTTTCCTTTATGATTTTATTTTTGTTGATTTTGAGTGAGTGTTGTGTTTGAGGTAGAAGCATCAGAAGAGGAACCAAATGTGACAGTTTATAACCCAATTGGCCTTTTGTTTGTGGGATCAAAACCCAACCCTTCCTTGTTGAAATTTATTCTATTACCTAGCAATGCATCTAGGTTTTCTTTTCCCTCTACAAATCTTTTTAAAGATTGTTGTTTATCCTTCAACTCTTTTTGTAGGTTTTCAATGTTTTAAAGGAGTTGAGTGTTGACTTGCTTGACAGCTTCACACTTCTCATTTCTCAATTTACTATTCTTTTCATAGGTTTGCATTTTTTGCTTCATGCTATCAATCTCATTTCTCAAGTCTTCATTTTCAATTTTCAAGTCAGCCATTTCTTTTCTTCCCTCTTCTAAGTTCTCAATCATTTTCTTAAGGTCTTCAATTTTAGTTTCAAGTGAAGCAGTCTTATGATTCATATCATAATCATGCAGAAACGAGTTAATTTTCTTTTTCAATGATTTATTCTCCTTTTTGTACATGTCATATTTTTTCATGAGCTGTATATATGCTTCCTCCCAATCATCAATTGTGAAATTTTCAGATGGAGAGTGTACCTCAGTTTCTTCGTCACCTCTGGCCATGAGGCAAAGATCTTCTTTTTCCTTGTCCGAGGAGCTGGTTCCATCCTCACTTTCTTCTTCGTCGCTCCATGTGGACACCATGGCCTTGTTCTTCTTCTTGCCCTTCCATTTATCAGCTTTTCTAAATTTTTCAGGACATTCAGTCTTGAAGTGCTCTGGTTTGTTACAAGAATAACAAATGATCTTGTCAGCTTTCTTAAAGTTTTCATAATTAGATTTGTAACCTTTCCTTACCTGTGACCTTCCTCTCATGAAGCTCTTACCTTCCTTTCTCAAAATTTTTTTGAACTTACGTGTGAGCATGGGTACGTCATCCTCATCTCGCTGACTTGCAGAAGCCTCACCTTCATTAAAAGTGTTTTGACTGCTGGGTCCTGCTTTAAGAGCTAGGGAGTTTTTCTTAGGTACCTCAGTCTCTTTGTTCTTTAGATTGATCTCATAGGTCATCAATGACTCGATGAGTTCATCTACTTTAGTAGTTGCGAGATCTCTGGATTTTTCAACCACGGTAGCCTTTGTGTGCCATGCTAGGGTCAGTGATCTGAGAATCTTCCTTACAATTTCTTGCTCTGAATATTTCTTTCCCAGATTAGTTAGACTATTAGTAAGCACAGTTAAGCGAGCATACATGTCTTGAATTATTTCATCAGGCCTCATCATGAACATTTCATATTTAGAAACTAAAATGTTGGCTTTTATTTCTCATACCTGAGAGGTTCCTTCATAAATCACTTCTAACCTGTCCCACATTTCTTTTGCAGTTGCCCAGGTAGCTACTCTTGAGAATTCTACTGGATGGAGTGAGCATTGCATGAAGTATCTAGCACTCTAGTTGACAGTGGATTTTCTTATTTGTTCTTTGGTCCACAAGTCCGCATCATCCGTAAGCTCATATGGACTTTTGCTGATCACTCGCCAGAGTTCGTAATCTTAGGCGCGAATGAACACCTGCATGCGTTGTTTCTAAAAAGGATAATTAATTCTAGTGAAATAAGGAGGCCTATTCACAGAATGTCCTCCAGGTAATAAACCCTTGGACGATAATCCACCATTTTTCTCAAGGTCGTTGGACCCCATAATGAGAGATTATGCTCTGATACAACTTGTTGAGTAGTGGATGGCGGATCTAGAGGGGAGGGGTGAATAGATCTGTCCCTCTTTTCGCAGAACACCCCTCTTTAAAGCTAGATAAAGAAAATAGCAGCGAAATACAACTAGCTTAACGAAGGATACAACGATTGGCTTAGCAGGATGAATAAGTAATATAGAGATTGAACCTAAGCATGCATCTAGCACAAACCAATCACACAAGAAAATCACGACACACGAGATTTTAAGGTGGTTTGGAATGAATCCCCAGTCCTACGTCCACCCCTCACCAAACCCGGTGAGGCTTCACTAGTGCAGCGCACCAAATCACAAATTGGAGAACTTCCGATTGCCTTCCTACTAACAACCGGTAGGGACGATAACACCGCAGATTGGAGCACCTTCCAACTGCCTTCTTACTAACCGCAGTAGGAACGATTCTTAGTTTCAATAGCTTGAACAAAATAAAAAAAGAACAAGATGACAATGTTCAAACAAGATATGGAGATATGCTGAAATCGAGAAGATCGTGTCTAAAATGAAGGAGGTGAATCTGATGCTTCAGCAAGGGCTGCCTCTTTTTCTTCTTGTCTTCACACGATGTAGATCACCAACAGAGGCTTCTTCTTCTTCGCAAAGCTCTCCTCTTGTTTCAGCAGCAATGGCTTCTTATTCCTTGTGAAATAAGCTTCCTTGGATCCCCTTGAGAGCCTTGATTGCTGCTACACTGCCTTGGAGGTTGCTAGCTTGGATATGAGCTTGAATCACCATGAAAATAGATGAAGAACTCCTTCCCGAAGTACTATTCACGGAGCTACAGTACCCTCTTCTCCCTTGGACAGCCTCATATAGCATCTCTTGATCTCTCTTGATGCATTAGGGTTTCTAACCCCCTTGTGTTTGTTTTATATCTCTTGAGTGGTCAAGAGACATCCCCCAGACCAGATCCACAATTAATGACAGATTGGGTGACTTTAGGATTAAACAAATCCAAGAAGAAGGGCTACCCACGTTGAAGAAAATGAAGTCAACAATGGCTGCATTGGGGCTGCCAGTCGACCGGAAGTAGGTGGTCGATCGACCAGAAGTTTACAGATTTAAAGAATTTCATTGCTGGCAATTTTGGTCAACCGATCTATGACCGGCGGTCGACCGGACCTGGGGCGGTCGACTGGTCCTTGTGTGCGGTCGATCGATTCTGAGAGTTGCTATAGCTTTTTCGATTCTGGCAATTCTGGTCGACCGGTCCATGACCGACGGTCGACCAAAAACTTGGTTTTTCATAGATTTTCTTCAATCAACCCCTTAAACCCGTTTGCAGTCCATTCCAGTCTGTGGCATCAAACTCTTTAGACCTTGAGGATGTCTATTGAGTCTTTGACCTTTCCTTAATCAATGCTCAGACCTTGGATGTTGAAACCAATTGTGTTCTTCATTGTGCATCGACCTTGACTATGTGAAGTGTCGACTCTTTTGTGCCGAGTGTCGACTCTTCTTGAAGCCAGCCTGATCTTCTGATAGCCATCCAGCCTGAAGAATTGACTCTTGCTTTGAAGGGATTTTCATCCTTGCTTGGGCGCGATCATTGGTCTTTCACTTTTGCCATCTCCACTCCATTTCTTCGCTTATCTGTCATGAAAAAGCATCAAGTATTTCGATCATATGAGAGTGGGAAACATCAATAACTTATTGTGTTTAGCCATTATTAAAACCATGATGTGTCAAATGACCACAGGGGCACAACAACACCCACCATTATACAACACGTGTATATCAATTGTCTGCCTTTTAACATAAACATAAATAGGACATGATACTCATTGATAAAAGGAATGTCTTAACAGAGCTATGTTATAAAATAAAATCATGAAAATATCCCAATTACAAAAGACATAACATCCATGACTTTAAAATACAACTCAAACTGTGGGAGCTCAATTTTTCACTTAGTGACTAAAATATAAAAAATAGTTTCCCCTTGGTGCTCTTTAGGTATAAACATTTTCTTGCTAGTGGACAAATAGTAAAGGAATTCAATTGGCTAGATGGTTTGACATGCAACCATGGCACTTGCATTCTTCTCTACCAATGCATTGCAATCTACAATCTTGTTTGGATGCCACTGCAGAGCAAGCTTCTTGTAAGCATGTTTAATTTCAGCGATGGAGGCAGACCTTGAGATGCCCAATATCTTGTATCAATCCTTGCGCTTACTTAATTTCAATGCTTTTTCAACCCTCATCAATGTTTCTCAAACACTTATGTCCTGCAAATTTAAATATATCAAGAATTTGAGGTTGTCAACCACGGCTACTAATCTGAAAGTCAAAAGAATAAAAGAGAATACATTGTTTTACTTTTTACAACCAAAAATAATGTTCCCGATCAAATGGCACCTTGTAGAAGTCAATTTTATTTTTCCAAGGTATGATGAATGCATACATATAAGAACGAAAAAGCTTGAATTGCCAGGATGGCAAAAGAATGCAAGAAAGTATAAATCATAAAAGTGAGAAGATCAGTAAAATTGGTGCAGTCCTAGTTAATAGCAATATCTCATCCAGATATTCCTAGACATTAGCAAAAAATGAATCATCTTCAGAAGTCGGAAATAATTATATTCACACCGAGAAGATAATCATGCATATTATATTCAGGGTAGCACTACCAACCTGTGGAGACTTTTGAACAACTTCTTTCACATCATCCACAGCCCCCTCCGAATCTTCTGTCAAAAGTTTAGCTTCACCTCGCTATGTAATCACAACCAACTTCTTTGACAATTCAAAACTTAAAAAGGACACAAGATCCAAATGCAGAAGTACTATAATTAAAGTGATTCCAGAGCAAGCAAAGCATATACATTTGTAAAAAATTGAAATAAGTAACACTACTTTGGCGGCCGTGCATCTAGACAATTCAACATCTAGTAGTATACATATCAAAAAACCCATAAATATTCTCATACAGTTAATCACAATCACCTGGAATTTTGAAACACTGAATTTTGGGTTTCTTTTGGCAGAGGATTTCATGTGAAAAGCTGCTAGAGGAGGGGAGGCTTTGCTGAAATTTTATTTATGATCAAGTTTGAAAGCAATTCTGTTTATCCTTTTGTTGTACTGATGCTACCCGTTGTTGTACTTCAAGATTTTTTAGCAGGATTGTGCTACCTTGGGCCAAGTTCATCACGATATAAGCCTTAGAATTGTCTAGAGTTGGTTCTGTCCATTGAACTATTCAGTGGTTCTTCAAATGGCATTAGAACCTTAAACTGTAATTCTAAGCTTGTAATGTCCGTGGACTACATTGGCTCTTGAATGAGATTTCTTTAACATTATTGCCTTTTCCTTTTTCTGTTCTGACATGTATTGTAGAGGGAGTATGAGATACTGAGGTTGATGACTCCTATACTGGTTCAAACAAGCTCACAGTCACTATCTTGTCTTTTTTTGAGTGGCAGGTTTAAAGCATCACCAATAGGGACAACCCGGGACGTGGTCAGATGCCAGTACATCCAAGGCCGCAAATCACAGATTGCCAAAATAGCACCTCTCAAGAGTACATGGAACTTATGTCCATCAAACAATAGTACATTGCTAATCACCGGTGTCGTGTATAATCTCAAGCTTAAATTTTTGAGAGAAAAGTTACAAAACAATTGATTCACTACACAAAGTTGGCTCGATAGGTATTGATGCCAGACTCAAGGATTTCCTGTGTATATATATGGCTAAAGAGTATATTTGAACTATATATATGGTGAAAGAGCATATAATATCAAAGAGTTTATTTCCTGTGCATCTTAAAACTAACGAGCAACAAATGTATATATCTCTATTCCAATTCATGCAACTCCATTCAAATTTTCATGCACAGGCATGTACACACACTATTTCAACAAACAAGGTAGTAGTAGGTCTAATGAATTGTAAAGTGGGAAAAATGATTTAGTGTGGGATTTATAAAACCCCATATAACATGCAAAAAGTAATATCGCAAGCAAACCATGACTCCAATATTGCAGAGGAAGTCATATGAATTCCAAGTTCATTATGGGAGAAGACATATTAAGTATCCCAGTTTGATACTAGAAAAATATCAAAGACTGCAAAATGATGGTGTTATAGAAGCATAGAAAATATCTAAATGATTAGACATTAGAAGTAGTTTTCTTAGCCAACAACTAATGTTAGACCACATAAAGGAGCAATCCTTTCATTTAACATGTAAATTATAATCTAAAAATAAAAAATGGACTGCCAATTGAGCATAAAGAACAACCTCAGTGCATTTCTTTTTTTCAATCACTAGAAACTTAACTATTAATCATACATAAATATGAATTATCTTAATGCTTCTAACATTGCCAAACACAACTCCACCCACTCATTACCATCTTCTATCACCCAAATTAGCTCTTATAACTACATTTAATTGAAAATGAGAGGAAACATTCTCCCAACAGAGTACATATTAGATAACCTCCTTGTTGTGCCCTGGACTGTTTTGACGAAGATCATGTGTGAAAAAGTCATGAGTTCAGATTATATGATTTGCATTGATATATGTTTGATGAATGTGGGCTTTGAATGGCACGATGAATGTTTGAGTTATGTTCAGATTATTCTTGGTTAAAATGAATGTTTGATGAATTTGAGACATGTTAAAATGGAGATTGTAAATGTTGTGTTGAATGTTAATTGAACTGTGTTGAGTGCTAAATCATTGCACGGATCTTGTTGTGCGTTGCACAGACCTCATTCTGCTTCACATAGACTTTCTGCTTCCTTGCACGGACCTTGTCCGTTATTGCACAGACCTTACTGCTTGATTGCACTGACTTAAGTTCAAGTTGCACCGACCCTAACAACGGGTTTTACACATCATTGCACCGACCTCATTCCATACTGCACTGACCTGCTCAAGCTTTGCACCAACTAAACCTCTTAAAATGCAGGTTATGAATGGCTTGTCTTTGAAAGGATGGACTAAGTGACTTTCTTAATGTGTATTTACTTGAGGATTTCATTTGCTATATATTGAGCTTGAAATGAATGACCTAGATTTCATTTGCTAACCTGAAGTTTGAAATGAATGTCAATTGTATAAGTGCAGGTTCTTCGTGGAGTTTTCTCCCAAATCTTGAAAGTCATGGTAAGAATTTAATTAAATTCCAAAATGGATGGAATGTTCATGGCTCAAATCTTGTTTAATCCATGGCAATCTCTTTTACAGGTGCATATTTGATTGATCTTCATGGTTGTTTGAAAACATATGGTGTTTCAATCGAATTTACTAAGTTTTCAAGCATGTCAAGTAAAGTGTCGACTCTAGAAGTCGACACTTTGTTTGCACTTCGTTGCTGTGCGTTGATTTTGTTAACGCTGGCAGAAAGTGTCGACTCCTAGAGTGGACACTTTCACTAGGGTTCTATTAGTTTTGTGAAGTTAGAAGCTTCTTGAAAAAGTGTCGACCTGGGAAGTCGACACTTATAGTTAGCATGCTATTTTGTTCACAAAATAGATCAAGCTTGAAAAAGTGTCGACCTTGGAAGTCAACACTTTCAGTCAGTATGCTGTTTTGTTTTCAAAACAGAACGGGCTTGAAAAAGTGTCAACCTGGGAAGTCGACACTTTTCCCTTGTGTGTCAATTTTTTGTGTTCTGGCAGAACACTCATGAAGCAAGAGTCGACTCTAAGAGTCGACACTTGTTCCGAGCGTCCCGATCATGATTTCCAGATCTAGTTGCGAACCCATTTGGTTAAGATCTGATTACTTTGATTGTTTATCGTATTGGCCTTAGGGCATCCACCATCTATTGTGAATGGTATGAATTGGTTTTTACAGGGGCTCTTTGCTCTTATTAGCTTAATTTCTCTTGAGTATATATGGCCGCATTTGTCCGATCGGGAGAATAAATTCTTGTGGGCTAAGTCTTCCTATCTTTACAGGAAGGAGGAGAAGAAGGTGTGGCATCCGCTGAAGATGGAGAACCCCATCCTAGGATCACGTTCCACGTCCCCGAGCTCATGGTTGGAGGTGTGTTGTAGCTGCTCTCCACCGTGGTTTGCTTGTGCGAGTTTCATCAAAGGGGCGGCTTCATCCCTCTTGGTTCTATCATTCTAAAGCACCCTACATTAGTTTCTCCGAGTTTGTTTAAAGATTTAAGGGGAAGATCTATATTGTTTATTTCATTTTGAGCTTAGATTGTTAATCTCAGACTGGGTTTTGTATTTTCCTATACTTATTTGTCTTAGATGATTTTGGAGCATGCTCAGTGTGTGTGCGATTTCTCGTCGTCGTGCGAGAACCCACGTGTGTGGGCCATCGCGCCCGTGTGTGTGGTGGTTTGCTGACGTCGTGCAGCGTTTATAGTGGAATCCTCTCGGGTTGAGAGGGGTGGACATAGGACGGCACTCGGGTGCGTTCGAACCACCTAAAAACTGCTTGTGCTGTGGGTTGCTTTGTGTGTGATTGCTATTTTACTTTATCTGTTCGTGTTACGAGTGTGAATCGGTGAGCTGTGAGTTTCATTATTTGTCTGAATCATTATTTTTATCCGAGTGTTTATCATCTGCGCTGGGAAGTTGTTAGTGGTTGTTTGTTTTTAGTTTTAAATCTGCCATAAAGGGCAGCAATCAATTCACCCCCCTCTTAATTTCATTCCTAACCGGGCCAACAATTGGTATCAGAGTTTGGGCTCTATTTTCATCCTGAAACCTAGCGGTTTAGAGAGATCTGTTAGGAATGGCTAACAATCTTAAGAAGGGGTTAATGCCCGAAGGGCATTCTATTCACAGGCCACCTTCTTTGATGGTAGTAACTACCCCTATTGGAGAATAGGATGACTATCTTTCTACGTGCTCAAAGTCATGATATATGGACTATCATTAGGAATGGTCCGTACATTTTACATCCAGATGAGGATATGTGGGATGATGATAGTATTAAGAAAGCTACTATGAATTTTAATGCATTAAATATTATTCAGTGTGCTATTCACCCTAATGAATATGCTCGTGTTTCTATGCGCAGTAGCGCGAAAGAAATGTGGGACAAGCTCAAGGTAATTTATGAAGGCATCACAGAAGAAAAGGAGACAAAGGCGAACATGTTGATCCGTGATTACGAGCTGTTTCATATGAAAGAGGAAGAAAGTATCTCCAAGATGTTCGCACGTCTCATGGAGATCACAAATGGGTTGAAATCACTCGGAAGAGAGTTTAAGGACACCGATTTGGTAAGGAAAGTGCTGAGGTCCCTATCACCAAGCTGGCACACCAAGGCGACCGTGATAGAGGATTCGAAAGATTTGTCTACCCTCACCATGGATGCGCTCATAGGGTCTTTAATGGCCTATGAGATTAATATAAAGAGGATGGAAGAGGACAGAAAGAAGAAAAAGCCAATTGCTTTGAAAGCTTACCCGGAAAATGTCTCAAGTCTAGAGGATTCGATGGGAACCACTGATGATGAAGAAGTTGCCATGTTGACAAGAAGAGTTAGACAATTTCTGCGCCAGAGGAGAAGATTTGGTGGAAAATTCAGGAAGGTAAAGAAGCAGCCGAAGCAAAGAAATGAACCACCTAAAGCGGCTGAAGTTATGTGCTATGAATGTAAGAAGATGGGGCACATGAGAGGTGAATGCCCCGAGTTGCAGAAAAAGAAAGGGAAGATGATCAAGGGCAAGAAGACCAAGATAATGAAAGCAACATGGAGCGATGAGGATGACGAGGAGCCTACGTCCGATGAAGAAGAAGATATTGAAGAACTGGTTAAGAACATGTGTCTTATGGCCAGGAGAGACAATGAACAGGTAATCATTGACTCAGAGCTTATCACAAATGAATAATGGGAACTTGCATATGAGGAATTTGATGAAAAATACAAAAGAATGAAAAATGAGAATAAAACCTTGAAGAAGAAGATTCATGAAATAGTGCATTCATCTAATTCATGTGAGAAATGCAGTTTGTTTGAAATGTAAGTTAAAAATCTCAAAAATACCAATGACACTTTGGAATCAAAGTTACTTTTGTTTGAAGAGAAATTGCATGCTTAGAAGTAGAAAAGAAAAATACTTTTAAAATCAAAGATGAAATCCAAGAAAAGTATGACTTGTTGAAAAAGGAGCTGGAAGAATTGAAGAAGAAAAATGAAAAACTAATCACAGATTTGAATGAAATGAAAAATGCCAATGAAAAGATGTTGAAAGGAAAGGAGAAAAAAATTATGAAAAATTTAAATTTCATGTATGGCAACAAGAATGATTTTCATTATGCTGTTAAGAGTTCACCATATCATGGAGAGTGTTCACACACACACAACAATCCATCAATTGTTAATTCTCGTTTCCCCTATACTTCTACACATGTAAATAAGAAGAAAAATTTTGGTAGGAAGAGACCCACGTGTTTTTACTGTGGGAGAGTTGGGCATGACATGTACATATGTCAATTAATGAAATATGATGACACCATGTTTTTCATCAAGTATAGTCAGTCTTTTGGGAATGCTAACATCAAGGGACCCAAGCTTGCTTGGGTACCCAAATCAAAATGAGCACGGTTGCTTATTGGTGCAGGTCCACATGAAGGCGACAGAGAATAAATTGTACCTGGACAGCGGATGCTCTAGGCACATGACAGAAAATAAATAACTTTTTGCAGACCTTGCAGAGAAAAATGGTGGCACGGTAATTTTTGACGGACAGGACAGAGGTAAGATAATAAGAATTGGGAGAATTTGTAAGGATCTCAACCACTACATTAAAGATGTTCTACTTGTTAGAGGTCTTCACCATAACTGGTTAAGTATAAGTCAACTCTGTTACAAGGGTCACAATGTTATATTTGAGTCTTCTCACTGCACAATTGTTGATGCTAACTCACACGAAATCAGATTCATAGGAGTGAGGAGTAACAACACATATCAGATTGACTTTAATGAAATTACATCTCAAAATTTGTGCTTAGTTGCTAACAAGAATGAAGATATTTGGTTGTGGCATCGCTGTCTTGGGCATGCCAGTTTTAATGTCATTAGGAAGTTGAATCATCATGGCTTAGTTAGAGGTCTTCCTAGTTTAAAATTTGAAACTTCAAAAGTTTGTGAAGCATGTAATAAGGGAAAACAAAACACAACATCTTTTAAATTCAAAAAATAGTGTTTCCACTGAAAAACCCCTTCAACTGTTACATCTGGATTTGTTTGGTCCCACCATGACTCACAGTCTTGGAGGGAAGCTTTATGAATTTATGATTGTCGACAATTTTTCGTGATATGCATGGGTTTTATTTCTAGCTTATAAGAGTGATGCATGCAATGAATTCATTGATTTCTGTGCTAGAGTTCAAAATGAAAAAGGTTATTCAATTCATAAAATTCAAAGTGACCACGAAAAAGAATTTGAAAATCATGAGTTTGATGAATTTTGTAGGAAGCAGGGGTACGAACATCAATTCTCATCACATAGGACCCCGCAACAGAACGGAGTGGTCGAAAGGAAGAACAGGACGCTCGTGGAGATAGCGCGAACCATGCTAGCTGAAAATGGTCTTCCACGATATCTATAGGCAGAGGCAGTGAACACCGCCTGCTACATTACAAATCGAGCAATAGTAAGATCAATCCATAAGAAAACTCCTTACGAGCTGTACAAAGGTAAGAAACCCAACATATCACATTTTAAGCCATTTGGGTCTATTTGTTACATTTTAAACAATGGTGAAGACAGTCTTGAAAATTTTGATGCAAAGATTGATAAAGGAATTTTCCTTGGGTATTCTCTATCATCTAGAGCTTACTGTGTTTATAACACTAGAACACTTGTTATCGAGGAGAGTCCACATGTTGTTGTTGATGAGTACACTATGAGAAAATCAAATGTTAAAGATCATTTTCTGATTACAGGTGAGAGTGAAATTGAGAAAGGAGAATCGAGCAAACAAGGTGAGGCAGGAGATCAAGATCAAGAAAAAGAGCAAGAACAACAAGAGGAACAAGTACATCCGCCTCTTCCACACCAATGGACCATGCACAAGGACCATCCGTTGGAGAATGTGATCGGTGGTGTGGATGATGGAGTGAGAACGCGGGCTTTATTGAGGGAAGTTGAAATTCATGATAACTTAGCTTTACTTTCCAGCATTGAACTCAAATCTTTAAATGATGCTTTAAATGATAATTCTTGGGTTCTCACCATGCAAGAAGAAGTACACCAATTCCAAAGGAATCGGGTGTGGTTCCTCGTGCCCCGGCCTGATAACCGTCCTATAATTGGAACTAAGTGGGTTTTTCGAAACAAACTTAGTGAAGATGGGGTGGTTGTATATAATAAGGCAAGGTTGGTAGCCAAGGGCTACTCCCAAGAATTTGGCATTGATTTTGATGAATCTTTCACTCCTGTGGCTAGATTAGAAGCTGTACGAATTTTACTTGCTTATGCTTGTCACAGGAACATCAAGCTGTTTCAAATGGACGTGAAGAGTGCCTTCCTCAATGTAGTAATCAAGGAAGAAGTATACGTGGAACAACTGTCGGGCTTTGAAGATGAAAGATTTTCGGACCATGACTACAAATTGGACAAGGCACTGTATGGATTAAAACAAGCTCCCCGGGCATGGTATGATTGCTTAAGTTCATTTCTTATTGATAATGGCTTCAAACGAGGTAACATATATCAGATGTTGTTTACAAAGACTTGTGATGAACATGCTTTAATTGTTCAAGTTTATGTAGACGACATAATATTTGGAGCCTCAGATTTGAAAATGAATGATGAATTTGCTCAAGTCATGCAGGGAGAGTTCGAGATGAGCTTGATGGGCGAGCTGAACTTCTTCTTGGGACTTCAAATAAAATAATTGGAAGATGACATCTTCATCAACCAGAATAAGTACACATAAGAAATCGTGAAGAAATTTCAACTGGAAACTGGCAAACCATTTGCTACACCCATATCCACCTCACTGAAATTGGAAGAAGAGAAAGGTAATAAAATTGATCAAAAACTTTTTAGGGGTATGATAGGTTCATTGTTATATCTGACTGCTAGTAGGCCTGACATACATTTTAGTGTCTATCTCTATGCAAGATATCAATCTTGTCCTAGGGATTCTCATTTGTCAGCCGTGAAAAGAATATTCAAGTATTTAAATGGAACACTTGACCTTGGTTTGTGGTATCCTAAGAATAATTATTTTGACTTGCATGCTTTCACTGATTCTGATTATGCTAGATGTAAAATGGATCGTAAGAGCACAAGCGGTCACTGCCAGTTTCTAGGGGGCTTCATGCTTTCATGGGCCTCAAAGAAATAACATCGTGTGGCCTTATCAACTGCCGAGGCCGAGTACGTGGCTGCAGGTAGTTGTACGGCTCAAGTTCTATGGATCCAACATCAATTACTTGATTTTGGATTTTATTTGAAAAACACTCCCATCATGTGTGATAACACGTCTGTAATAAATCTGTCCAAAAATCCTGTCCAACATTCTCGTACCAAGCACATTGAGGTTAGACATCACTTCATAAGAGATCACATCAATAAAAGTGATTTTGAGCATGTTTTTGTTGACACAAAACACCAACTTACAGATATTTTTACAAAACCTCTAAACTCTTATTAGTTTTGTTTTGTTAGAAGAGAATTAGGAGTGTGCAGGTTAGATAGTTAAATTGTAATGCCCTGGATCTTTATTGGATCATTATTAGGTCTTTCGGATCCTTTTCAGGGAGTTTCAGATCGCCTTGTGGGTCCTGAGTTGAGTTTTACGATCCGTGTGGGTTTTTCTCTCGTACTAGTTACGGAACCCTACGGTGAGTTTATTTCTCAGTTCATCGACTCGTGGACAATACAGTTGCGATGCACTCTTCGCGAGAATCGTTTCGACTATTTTTGCGTATTTGTCTGAATTTGTGAATTTTCAATCTAATTATCAAAATTTCAAAAATTAGGAAAATTTCCTAATTTCTTTTCCTTTTTCTTTCTTTATTCTTTCATTTTCTCATTCGCACACGTCCCTCTCTCTCTCCCATTTTCTCTCCTCTCTCGCCCTTCCGGCTCCGACTACAGACGGAGGAGGACCGTAGGCGAGGTGGCGACGGTGTGGGGTCGATAAGGTGCGCTATGGGGCGAGGATCGGATCGATTTTGGCGCGATCCCGAATGGTGGATTCAAAGCCGACGGTTGAGTTCGCATTATGGTTTCCGGCGCAGTTTAGTCGTCTCGTTGCTCGATTTCTTCGGTGGAGGTAGGGAGACGGATCGCCACTTCCTCCTACACGTTTTCCCTGCTTCTGTGTGTGGTTTGGTGCTCGAACGGGCTAGATCGGGCCAGTTCTAGCAAAATCGTCATTTTCGCAGTTTTTAGGGTTCGTCGAAAAATGACAACCATTCTTAGTCTAGTTAGTGTCAAAATGACCGCTGGGATGTCTGGATCCCATTCATCTAAGTTTCGTAGTGTTTGGTTGTCATTCGGGGCCGGTAGGAGTCCGAGAACCTCGGTGACTCGTTAAGGGTCGATTTGTCGGAATCGCCCCGATCTTGGGTTTTAACGCATGCATGTGGTCTTTTGAGCTTCAAAAAGTTGTTTTTCGTCGTGTGGCTTTGTTTGCCCTGCGCTTCGGCATGAATGGGGCGTGGAACGGGCCGATTCGGCCATTCCACTATTTTTCCCGCCGTGACGGTGTAACGGTCGTTCCAGTGATCGTCAGAGGTCTCTGACGGCCCTATGATAGACCGCCACAGCCGTTGGTCATTTTCATTCTTCGAGGCTGGGTCAGTGTGACGGCCCAATGTTGGACCGTCACATGACTCTGACGGGCCTATGTTGGTGCGTCACAGCCTAGGCGTTTCTCGAAGACCATGTCTATTAGTTGGCCCTAACGGCCCAGCCCTTGTGTGTTAGAGGCTTGTAACGCGCCTATATTAGGCCGTCACCTGTCCTGTCTCTCTTGGGTTGTTGAGTAGGGTGGTGTTTGTGACACTCCATCCTTCGACCGTCACATCCGTGTGGCGCCTCTTTATTAGACCACCACAGTGCTTTCTTCTCTAGAGTTTAATGGCTCACCCTTAGACCGTCACCTCCGTATAGCGGTCTAAAGGTGGAGCGTTACAGCCCTAGAGTCCTGCTTTCCACAGTTTTAGTTTCTGTTTGTCTTGGCTTGTCCTTGTGGTCTGCCTGCTTTCCCGTGAATGTCTCTTGACATCCTATGAGGGCTAAGACTACGTCATAAGGCAGCCATGAGTCTTCCTATTTGTTAATGTTTGGTTTCGATCAACCCGGGGTCACCCAGTGGTTGACAGGCAACCTCGTCTATGTGTCTCGGTGGTTCCGTCCAATTCGAGACATGGTACTGGCTGCAGTGAGGTATCACCCTACCTCGGTCTGCATGTCCAGGTGTGCTGAGGGTCATCAGTTCCGCATGTCATTTCCTCCGACCGTGTCATTTTCTCTGGCTTAGGATTAGACCGATTGACGGCTTATTCCGCTGTTTGTGACGATCTTGCCTCCGAGTCGTGAGACTCAAGGATCGTTACGTGAGTAGGTCTAGTTACCTTGTCCTGAGTCTGTCGGTAGTGGCTGTGCTGCCATTGGTGCTCCGAAGTACGTGTCACAGGGCGTTCTTGCCTGTCTGTACTTCAGCACTCATGTTTTGAGTCTCCGTGTCCTATGAGCCTTCACTAGTCGTAGCCTTACGTCACGTTTCTCTGTGACGGCTCTTGTAGCGGGGCACTTTCCTGGTTCACGGTTCTTAAGCTAGTTCCGTGGGCTCTCGGTCCAACCGTAGCGTCCTTCGGTGAGGGAATACTAGCTAGAGGCCTGGCTTAGACAGTGGGCCAGTGTGTGTACACGTGGTCAGGGGCTTTGGACTTACGTCGACGGGCGTAACCCTGACTAGTCACTCGTTACTGTTGTTGTTGTGTTGTTCAGCGCGTGTCTGCGACTCTGTCGAGACTTTAGCGGTACCGTAGGCGAGACACTTGCGGCGTAGTATAACACGTCAATGGATGCATCTGGCCGTTCTTCTAGTGTGGGGCATGCCAGTCACGTGGCACGTGACCCTCCGCATTTCTTGTGCGTCGTGACCTTCTGGGTTAGCCCTCTCGTGGTCGTACTCGAGATCAGTGTCCTGTCGTATGCATGACGTTCTAGTCATGTGTGGGGCAGTGTGCACGATGTTCTAGTCGTGTCGTCTATGTCCGTGTCTGTCTAGGTCCTTTTGGGTTTCTTGCCTATGTCGTAGGTCAGCTTTGGGAGCCGAGGTTAGTTCGACAGCCGTGTTCTCTTTCAGGTACAGCTTTTCCCTTTTCTTTTAGCTGTTCCTCATCCTTCCGTTCCAGTTTTCTTTTACAGTTTCGTAGTTTAGTTTTCCTGCTTTACTACACCTGCTGTTTTAGTTGTTCCGTGTTACTACGTGTTTTTCAGTCGGGATCCGCATGACCCCTACTGGGCCAGTGACACGAGGCTCACCCCTGCTTCTTAGGTGGGTGGCATCGTTCTGCTTCCCCGATTCCCGATGTGGCGTGTCCGTAGCTGCCAGCGGTACCTGCGTCGGGTTTCCTCCGACCTCAGTGTATGTTTTTCTTTCTGTTGACTGTACTGCTAGATTGCTTGTCTTTCCTTTGGACTGCATTCTGGTGTAATTGTTAATTTTAAACTGTTAATTAAAAATTAATTTTATTTCTGCTACTTTAGCAAACCGATCTAATGAAATTTAATTGCTTACTGTTATATCTCTGTGGCTTCAATGTACTACACGACAATCCTTTTATCCCTTTGGAGCTTTACCGCTCTTGGGAGGCCTCACGGGTTTCAAGTGGTATCGGGTCTACTCGGTAGTCCAATCAGGTATATCCGGTATCCGGGATCCGGGTCATCACAGTTGGTATCAGAGTGTTGTTGTGTGAAGTACATGGGAATCCGAGATATACAGTCTCCAGAGTCCTTAAGTCCAGTACAGTCTTCAGCTGGTGTTAGGTTTCATGATTCTCGTTTATTGCTATCGTGGGTCTTTTCTCAGTGAGCTGCTCGACGCATGACTCGTTCCCTGTAGTCGTGTGTTCAGCTGATGTTGTGCCTTGATGTGACCCAGCTTGCAGTTGTGTTCCGTGGTTCTGTGTCTTGTACGGAGCCGGACTCCTACGAGTGCTGCCATTGTTATTTTTGTGAGTGTTGTTTCTCTATGATTTTATGTGTCTATCATTAGCACTTTGTGGACCAACTCTTGTCGGTTCGCTTTGCTATACTCTCTTCCCTGGTAGAGTTAGCTTGCGACTCGATCAGATGTCTCGTGGTTCGATGCTGTTGTCTTACCGTTGTTTCTCGTGGTTCGTGTCTTTTTGTAGGTGTGTTGTTGGGTTGTTCTTCCCTGCTTTTCCTTTGTTAGTACTTAAATTTCGAGGATGAAATTTCTTAAAGGAGGGGAGGATGTAATGCCATGGATCTTTATTGGATCATTATTAGGTCTTTTGGATCCTTTTCGGGGAGTTTCGGATTGCCTTGTGGGTCCTGAGTTGAGTTTTACGATCTGTGTGGGTTTCTCTCTCGTACTAGTTACGGAACCCTACGGTGAGTTTATTTCTCAGTTCAACGACTCGTGGATAATACAGTTGCGATGTACTCTTCGCGAGGATCGTTTCGACTATTTTTGCATATTTTTCTGAATTTATGAATTTTTGGGCTAATTATCAAATTTTCAGAAATTAGGAAAATTTCCTAATTTCTTTTCCTATTTCTTTCTTTATTCTTTCCTTTTCTCATTCGCGCACGTCCCTCTCTCTCTCCCGTTTTCTCTCCTCTCTCGCCCTGCCGGCTCTGACTATAGACGGAGGAGGACCGTAGGCGAGGTGGCGACGGCGTGGGGTCGATGAGGTGCGCGATGGGGCGAGGATCGGATCAGTTTTGGCGCGATCCCGAATGGTGGATTCAAAGCCGACGGTTGAGTCCACGTTGTGATTTTTGGCGCGGTTTAGTCGCCTCGGCACTCGATTTCTTCGGTGGAGGTGGGGAGACGGATCGCCACTTCCTCCTGCATGTTTTCCCTGCTTCTGTGCGTGGTTTGGTGCTCGAACGGGCTAGATCGGGCCAGTTCTAGTAAAACCGTCATTTTCATGATTTTTAGGGTTCGCCGAAAAATGGCAACCATTTTTAGTCTAGTTAGTGTCAAAATGACCGTTGGGATGTCTGGATCCCATTCATGTAAGTTTCGTAGTGTTTGGTCGTCATTCGGGGCCGGTAGGAGTCTGGGAACCTCGGTGACTCGTTAAGGGTCGATTGGTCGGAATCGCCCCGATCTTGCGTTTTAACGCATGCATGTGGTGTTTTTAGCTTCCAGAAGTTATTTTTCATCGTGTGGCTTTGTTTCCCCTGTGCTTCGGCGTGAATAGGGTGTGGAATGGGTAGATTCAGCCATTCCACTATTTTTCCCGCCGTGACAGTGTAACGGTCGTTCCAGTGACCATCAGAGGTCTCTGACGGCCCTACGATAGACCGCCACAGCCATTGGTCATTTTGGTTCTTCGAGGCTGGGTCAGTGTGACGGCCGAATGTAGGACCGTCAAATGTCTCTAACGCGCCTATGTTGGTGCGTCACAGCCTGGGCGTTTCTTGAAGATCGTGTCTATCGGTTGGCCCTAACGGCCCAGCCCGTGTGCGTTAGAGGCTTGTAACGCGCCTATATTAGGCCGTCACATGTCCTATCTATCTTGGGTTGTTGAGTAGGGTGGTGTTTGTGACGCTCCATCCTTCGACCGTCACATCCGTGTGGCGCCTCTTCATTAGACCGCCACAGTCCTTTCTTCTCTAGAGTGTAATGGCTCACCCTTAGACCATCACCTCCGTGTAGCGGTCTAAAGGTGGAGCGTTACAGCCCTAGAGTCCTGCTTTCCACAGTTTTAGTTTCCGTTTGTCTTGGCTTGTCCTTGTGGTCTGCCTGCTTTCCCGTGAATGTCTCCTGACATCCTATGAGGGCTAAGACTACGTCATAAGGTAGCCAGGAGTCTTCTTTCTAGTTAATGTTTTGTTCCGGTCAACCCGGGGTCACCCAGTGGTTGATAGGCAACCTCGTCTGTGTGTCTCGGCGGTTCCGTGCAATTCGAGACATAGTACTGGCTGTAGTGAGGTATCACCCTACCTTGGTTTGCGTGTCCAAGTGTGCTGAGGGTCCTCGATGTTCCCTCAGGTCTCCGCGTGTCGTTTCCTCCGACCGTGTCATTTTCTCTGGCTTAGGATTAGATCGATTGGCAGCTTGTTCCGCTATTTATGATGATCTTGCCTCCGAGTCGTGAGACTCAAGGATCGTTACGTGAGTAGGTCTAGTTGCCTTGTCCTGAGTCTATCGGCAATGGCTGTGTTGCCATTGGTGCTTCAAAGAACGTGTCACAGGGCATTCTTGCCTGTCTGTACTTCAGCACTCGTGTTTTGAGTCTCCGTGCCTTGTGAGCCTTCACTAGTTGTAGCCTTACGTCACGTTTCTTTGTGATGGCTCTTGTAGCGGGGCACTTTCTCGGTTCACGGTTCTTAAGCTAGTTCCGTGGGCTCCCGATCCAACCGTAGCGTCCTTCGGTGGGGGAATACTAGCTAGAGGCCTGGCTTAGGTAGTGGGCCAGTGTGTGCACACGTGGTCAGAAGCTTTGCACTTACGTCGACGGGCGTAACCCTGACTAGTCACTCCTTACTGTAGTTGCTGTGTTGTTCAGCGTGTGTCTGCGACTCTGCCGAGACTTTAGTGGTACCGTAGGCGAGACACTTGTGGCGCAGTATAAGACGTCAGTGGACGCATCAGGCCATTCTTCTAGTGTGGGGCACGCTAGTCACGTGGCACGTGACTCTCCGCGTTTCTTGTGTGTCGTGACCTTCTGGGTTAGCCCTCTCGTGGCCGTACTCGAGGTCAGTGTCCTATCGTATACATGACGTTCTAGTCATGTGTGGGGCAGTGTGCACGACGTTCTAGTCGTGTCGTCTATGTCCATGTCTGTCTAGGTCCTTTTTGGTTTCTTGCCTGTCTTGTAGGTCAGCTTTGGGAGCCGAGCTTAGTTCGGTAGCCGTGTTCTCTTTCAGGTACGTCTTTTCCCTTTTCTTTTAGCTATTCCTCCTCCTTCCGTTCCAGTTTTCTTTTAGAGCTTCGTAGTTTAGTTTTCTTGCTTTACTACACCTACTGTTTTAGTTGTTTCGTGTTACTACGTATTTTTCAGTGGGGATCCACGTGATCCATACTGGGCCAGTGACACGAGACTCACCCCTACTTTTCAGGTCGGTGGCGTCGTTCTGCTTCCGCGGTTCCCTGTGTGGCATGTCTGTAGCTGCCAGCGGTACCTGTGTCGAGTTTCCCCCGACCTAAGTGTACGTTTTTCTTTCTGTTGACGGTGTTGTTAGACTACTTGTCTTTCCTTTGGACTGGACTCTGGTGTAATTGTTAATTTTAAACTGTTAATTAAAAAGTAATTTTATTTCTGCTACTTTAGCAAACCGATCTAATAAAATTTAATTGCTTACTGTTACATCTCTGTGGCTTCAATGTACTACACGATAATCCTTTTATCCCTTCGGAGCTTTACCGCTCTCGGTAGGCCTCGCGGGTTCCAAGTGGTATCGGGTCTACTCGGTAGTACTATCGAGTATATCCGGTATCTGGGTCGTCACATAATATCTTTTGAGTTGCTTTGTACATACACACTTTACACTTTCTCATAATGAAATTGTTCATACTGCTTTATCTTTTGCACATAAGAAGTCTTTCCATGGCATTTACATTTCAAATCATACTTTCTGTGCATATGACACTGAATAACAATTTCTTTCCATACAAGCTTTTATCTTTTCGCATCCGCATGTACATAAGTGCATATACTTCATACTTGTGTGCATGAATGCCATGATTCACCGGTATATAAAATGACGTCAGATGAAAGGTGGATTACATCCACCTGGAAGCTTTCATTATGTGTGGGTATGGTCTTCGGACCTACGTTCTCCGCCACGTACCGGTAATCAACTTGCTTGAAAATACCATTTTGACATTTGCTTGAGTGTATATAGTTTACACACCTTCAGTTTTGATATCTCATATGACCTTACTCCCTTGCTAAATAAAATTGCTTTGTCGAAGGCATGTTGTTACATGGCACATATTAAGGGGGAGGTTTTTGTTATAACAGTGCATACACTTAGGGGAGACATCACAATGAATAGGCTAATTCATCTCTTACATTCTATGCAATCTCTCACACCACTTGCACTTATGAGTTTAATGATTCTAACTAATAAAGATTTCACCTATTCCACTTAACACATTTTAGGGCTCGTGATCCCCTACATAGAAATCACGTGACTCGTGAGGAAAAAGCTGTCAGCCCCACCATACATTTAAATAAGTGTGATTTGATATCGAGTAAATTGGTAATCCCCCCTGAAATAAAGGAGGAACCTCGCATTGAAAAGTGTCTTATCCACAGTATCATGAGTGACAATACTGAGTAATCAGGAAATGCCCCTAAACAAAGGGCATGACTCGTGTCAAAAGGTTAGTCATCTAATTATTTAAAAATGAAAATAATTTTGGGGTTGTGCGAAGCTACCAAAAGTCGAGCACGGTGTATGGAAGTGTAGGGAGGAAAAGTTCCTACTTGTGTTCTTTAAAAAATCTAAAAATCCCTACTGTCTAAATTTCATTGCTCATCTTTCACATATACATCTAGAGAGTGATTGTGCGAATGTACATCTTGAATCAGTCATATTTTATGAGTCTTGTAGTAGCACTTCTTGTAAGCACTACCCTTTACTATTACTCATGAAACTCGTATTCTCGATCTATAGCATATTTCTTAACCTGTTCATATAGAACACGCTTGCTATTATATAGAATAATGAATGCATATGTGCTTGAATGCTCATTCCTTGCTTTACATGTGCATCTCATTGAGTCAACTGTGCATATCCAATTTCACTTTCCTATTTTTCATAATCCCCTATTTGACTCTGACAAAAAGGGGGAGAAGTTAGAAATTGCTTGAAAGTTAGAAAATGCTTGTTTTGACGCAAAAAGGGTTTTATCTTTCATGCAAATCTTTGTGATTTTTCAATGATTTTTATCTTCGTCAAAAAGGGGGAGATTGTTATGTCCCGAGCTGTTTCGACAAAGATCATGTGTGAAAAAGTCATGAGTTCAGATTATATGATTTGCATTGATATATGTTTGATGAATGTGGGCTTTGAATGGCACGATGAATGTTTGAGTTAAGTTTAGATTATTCTTGGTTAAAATGAATGTTTGATGAATTTGAGACATGTTAAAAAGGATATTGTAAATGTTGTGTTGAATGTTAATTGAACTGTGTTGAATGCTAAATCATTACACTGATCTTATTGTGCATTACACAGACCTCATTCTGCTTCGCACAGACTTTGTGCTTCCTTGCACGGACCTTTTCCGTTATTGCACAGACCTTGCTGCTTGATTGCACTGACTTAAGTTCAAGTTGCACCAACCCTAACAATGGGTTTTACACATCATTGCACCGACCTCATTCCATATTGCACTGACCTGCTGAAGCTTTGCACCGACTCAACCTCTTAAAATGCAGGTTATGAATGGCTTGTCTTTGAAAGGATGGACTAAGTGACTTTCTTAATGTGTATTGACTTGAGGATTTCATTTGCTATATCTTGAGCTTGAAATGAATGACCTGGATTTCATTTGCTAACCTGAAGTTTGAAATGAATGTCAATTGTATAAGTGCAGGTTCTTTGTGGAGTTTTCTCCCAAATCTTGAAAGTCATGGTAAGAACAAATGTTTAATTAAATTCCAAAATGGATGGACTGTTCATGGCTCAAATCTTGTTTAATCCTTGGCAATCTCTTTTACAAGTGCATATTTGATTGATCTTCATGGTTGTTTGAAAACATATGGTGTTTCAATCGAATTTACTAAGGTTTCAAGCATGTCATGTAAAGTGTCGACTCTAGAAGTCGACACTTTGTTTGCACTTCGCTGCTGTGCGTTGATTTTGTTAACACTGGCAGAAAGTGTCGACTCCTAGAGTCGACACTTTCACCAGGGTTCTGTTAGTGTTGTGAAGTCAGAAGCTTCTTGAAAAAGTGTCGACCTGGGAAGTCGACACTTACAGTTAGCATGCTATTTTGTTCACAAAACAGAACAAGCTTGAAAAAGTGTCGACCTTAGAAGTCGACACTTTCAATCAGTATGCTGTTTTGTTTTCGAAACAGAATGGGCTTGTAAAAGTGTCGACCTAGGAAGTCGACACTTTTCCCATGTGTGTCATTTTTTTGTGTTCTGGCAGAACACTCATGAAGCAAGAGTCAACTCTAAGAGTCGACACTTGTTCCGAGCATCCCGATCGTGATTTTCAGATCTGGTTGCGAACCCATTTGGTTAAGATCCCATTGCTTTGATTGTTTACCATATTGGCCTTAGGGCATCCACCATCTATTGTGAATGGTATGAATTGGTTTTTATAGGGGCTCTTTGGTCTTATTAGCTTAATTTCTCTTGAGTATATATGGCCGCATTTGTCCGATCGGGAGAATAAATTCTTGTGGGCTAAGTCTTTCTATCTTTGCAGGAAGGAGGAGAAGAAGGTGTGGCCTCCGCTGAAGAAGGAGAACCCCGTCCCAGGATCGCGTTCCACGTCTCCGAGCTCATGGTTGGAGGCGTACTGCAGCTGCTCTCCACCGTGGTTTGCTTGGGCGAGTTTCATCAAAGGGGCGGCTTCATCCCTCTTGGTTCTATCATTCCAAAGCACCCTTCATTAGTTTCTCTGAGTTTGTTTGAAGATTTAAGGGGAAGATCTATATTGTATATTTCATTTTGAGCTTAGATTTTTAATCTCAGACTGGGCTTTGTATTTTCTTATACTTATTTATCTTAGACGATTTTGGAGCTTGCTCCGTGTGTGTGCGGTTTCATATCGTCGTGCGAGAACCCACGTGTGTGGGCCGTCGCGCCCGTGTGTGTGGTGGTTTGCTGCCGTCGTGCAGCATTTATAGTGGAATCCTCTCGGGTTGAGAGGGGTGGACGTAGGACGACACTCGGGTGTGTCCGAACCACCTAAAAACTGCTTGTGCTGTGGGTTGCTTTGTGTGTGATTGCTATTTTACTTTATCCGTTCGTGTTACGAGTGTGAATCGGTGAGCTGTGAGTTTCATTATTTGTCCGAATCATTATTTTTATCCGTGTGTTTATCATCTGCACTGGGAAGTTGTGAGTGGTTGTTTGTTTTTAGTTTTAAATCTGTCATAAAGGGCTGCAATCAATTCACCCCCCTCTTAATTGCATTCCTAACCGGGCCAACACTCCTGTACTATCAACTTAAGACCCTGTACAGTCGAGGGAATGAGACTAACTATATAATTAGCATCTTGAACAACCACAACCATTTGCAAATTGTAATTAATTAGTACAAGAATGCACCAGAAATTGCATAAGGCCTTTCTCCCCCTCTCTATCAGATACCATCCAACCAATTATTTTTGTGTAATATTATCCCCATATTGGTCAGGCTTCTGAAGGTACAACCTCGAAAATAATACCAAGCCTCCACAGGGTCACAACACAGCAACATCTTCTCGAGGGCGGACACAAACACATGAGCTGGCTCTACTAGTGAATTAAGGCCTATAAAGTATACTTCTGTCTATACAAAATTTACCCCCATTTTAATAAATTAACACATTAGAATTAATTAGAGGGTAGGATCAATGCTATATATGTTGTTAGGTGTTCAATCGGCTATATATGTATGTTAAAAGTATGAGAGTATAAGGAAATATATAAGCTTCTGCTAGTTCTCTAACAAAATTTTAATCTTCTTTCTGCAATGAGTGGGCAGTTTGGAGGCGGAGTTAATATATAGAGATGCTTATATATTGTAGTTTCGTGTATACATACATATATACATACATATATGTAAAGAAGACATATATGTAAAGAAGAACAATCCCCTTTCATATATGTAAAACTTCCTTTTCCAAACGACCAAACCAGCCTCAACCTTATGCAAAATCTTCACCCACTACCCAAAGCAAGAAGCATCCCCAAATAGGAAAACACCCTACCTCACATCCAAGGAGCCAAGTCATCTTCCTAACATCCCCACAGCCCACCACACACACACACAATATTCACGACCAACCATCATGCTCTTCTCATAACCTTCAACCCCAAAGCTCTACTAAGAACTCTAGCATTTGTCAAGTCAAAAATCATCTGCCTTCTTTTTTCAGATCAATAACAAAGAGGTTTTGTAAAACCCTCTCTGAAGAGCTTTGCCTGCATAGAAGTCTGTTATTAAAGTAAAAGTACCAATCTTTACCTCATTTCTGGAAAAAAAAAAGCTAAAGCAAAAGTAACAATCTTTACCTCATTGCATACAACCATCCTACATTTCCAAGAGAAAGACACGGGAAAACCCACAGGTCCTGAAGGCGTATCCCCTACAAAAGCAAAAGTATCAATCTTTACCTCATTTGTGAAATAAAATAAAATCTTGAGAACAGCCTTGCCCCCCACCCAGAAATCTAAAGAAAGACTCTCGCAATAGAAGGCCTCTATTTGTCATAATTTATAGGACTTTTTACATACATACCCGGTTCAGTACAACCAGATATTCATGGAAAAAAGATGTCGGCATGTGCATACCAGATGATGCTATTTGTCATGCTGCAAGTTAGTATAAACTTTAAATTGTAAACTCTGCATGTCATGACAATAACATTTGAACAAAAGCACTAAATTTTGACAGTAAACAGATAATTCATTGACATGATAAAATGTTAAAAAACAATAGAATCCAAATCCTTCCAAACTATGCAAGCATCTCCCTTGGTCGACATACCAGAATTCTGTGTCACTAAAACTACCTAAAATTTCCTGCAGCAGGAAAGAAGCATAAAAGGTTTTTTTTAATTCTTGTCTTCAAACCCCCCCAAAAGGGTGCATTGTAAATGAAGTCTCACAAGAAGCATGTTATTCAATTTACACAGAGCTGGAAGATAGATAAATATGGCATATCGGGGTCTGCATATCATGACTTGAAATACAAATTAAAGAGGAAAAAATTAGAAAAAAGTTACATGGGCAATATTACCTAGAAGAATTGTTTGTTGCTATGGAAGTCCAAGCTCATGACATTAGAGCCTTGGTTCCGTGTCTGAACCACAGTTTAGGGAAGATCATCTAGTGACTAAATATTCAAAGGATGTGTAGGACCATGGAATGACACCTACAAAAATCAGTAAACATGTTTACACAAGTGAGGGGGGGCATGTACATGTGCACAAGAAACACAGAAAGTGCATAATCACAATAACATCTGCAAAAGCTAGATGTGAACTAAGTTTTTTCCTACAAACCTCATCAGGCTGGCCTATCTGCATTCGCTTGAACAAGTGTTCAGTCTGATGGCCAACTTACACATTTGCATGTGCTTCATTTACCTCCATATTTGATGAATCTAGCCTGAGCACAAACAAACTAACACAAAGAAATTCCACAAAGTCACGTACAGAAGAAGAAAATAACAATCATACTTTTGATTGGATTGCAGAGAATCATCCATACATAGGCCTAATGTAATGGACATCTGAGGCTTCTTGAAAAAAATGACTTTTTCATCTCAACTCTTTCATTAATATCCAAATAGGCAAATTTAGTGCAGATTTACAGAATTCAGAAACTTAGCCATTTTTCCTGGATTAAGTGTCTAAAGCTAGTTATAATCATCCAACTTCAATTATGACTTCAGAATCAGCTAGTTAGTGTAGTGATGGTTAAGAAAGTTTTTATTGAACTCCATGACATTGGAACTCTGCAATCTAAACTTGATAGCACACCTAAGAACAGAGCTCTTTATAAATAAATTATATTGAAAAAGATAAACTACAAGAAGTTTGGCATTCCTTTAAATGCTAATCATTTAGCCAACAACAAGTAGAATCATAGTGATACATAGAGCTCAACAAGAAAGTCTATGTTGCAAGTCTCACGAAGCATTGTGCAAAGAGCCCTATACATCTCTGTTGGTTTCTCTCTTACCACATGGACGGCATATTTCATAAAATATGCAAACATACTAGCATATTACATGAGCTACCACAGAATGCAAACATTTTTCTAATACAGAATTGCAGTAAAACAATAAGACGTGAGATAGGAAACTGCTTACGTACTAAATCTGCAGTAGCCTACAATGTGACATGATCTCCCCATTCGCCAGTCTTGTCTCATTGGAAAATGGTGAGTACATTATGGCTCAAACACAAAAATATCTACTAAGTCACAGTATCCATCATGAGTGGCCATACCTATACAACTTCTTCATAGACCTCAAGGTGACACTTAAGCTGTAGTGAAATATTTATTAACGCCGTTCATGGGCATGTCAACTTTCAAATATATATATTTTTATAATGATATACCTTATACAACAAAGATGTGCACATGGACAATTCTTAAGGGAGAAATAGAGGCACAAAGTGCCTATAACAAAGTAATCAACTTCAATGGTCCTTTGATGGGGATGGACTGCTCTTATAATATATGGACTTAGCGGAAGTAAAGAAAGCTTACAAGGAGTACCAGCCATCCCATAAGTGCAAAAATTAGTGTCCAATGCAAGTCATGGTCAATGAAAAAACCTGTAGATAGTTTGGTCAAGATAGTTTCAGGCTCAACCCATGATGTATTACAATTTGTAATTTCCTGGATATTAGAGTACTGGGGACATAGGAACCATGGGTAATGATGAAATATGAAAGTCACCCATAATTACTCATTAATTAGTATCTTGAATAGTGAGTCATTAGGCTAAACAATGCCCATCTGCGCTAGCACAGCTCCAGGTAGCCTACAACCCCCCACCCTCTTTAGTCTCCCCCTTCCTTCCGCTTTATTGTTTCACATGGATTTCACTTGTGATGCAGCCACTTCATTCTTTTGGGTTTCCTCTCTTCTTCTTTTTTACAGTTGGAGCATCAGAACATCAGAGCCAATGGACAAAAGAATCAGTACTTGAACTAGGAAGACTATAAGAAAATGGAATTTATCCAGAATGTAAGAGTGAGGGAGCCCATGATCCTTCGTTCTTCTGGGTTTTATTATTGCATGGTCCTTGAAGACTGCTATGATGGGGATGGGTTTTTGGTGTTTGTAGGTGATCAATGAGGCACTCAGGTGTGGCAAGATAGCAGCCGAGCACCAAAACTCATTCATTTAACAAGCACCACATTCTCTATTTCTCTCTGTTTTTTTTGGTTTGTCCATGGTTTCTTTACTAGATTCTTTGAGTGTCTATTAAATTGAGTCAAAACTGCAGATATATATTCCAAATGTAAGGATTCATACAACAAATACCAAATAAATAATTAGTAGCGCTTTTCATTTTTGGTTGGGAGATGGGACCATAAACTTATTGATGCAATTGATATGATGTATATCACAAAATCCATAAAAAAACAAATATGCATTTAAAGTTCAAAAAATTCAAGTACGAATTCAGGAGGATAAGCAATTTATGCACTGAATTATCATTGCATTCTCATCCTTGGGTCTAAGTGACAATGACCATGAAATCGACACAACTAAATTGCATAAAAGCAAATGATCATACTATATGTTTTAAATTCCAATGCATGTAGAGGCTATTACCATTATGTGATTTCTGCACCCAAAAAAGAGAATAGTAGGTCTAAGTTGAACAACAATCAATGGGACTGGTGTTAAGCATGCTTAAAAGACTTAATGCAAAAAAAAATATGACAGCATATCTTCTAATGACCAATAACAACCTTTCTGCAGGAGAAATAAGAAATTGGGGAAAATGATTATGTCAGAAGCATGCCTTATGACAGTGTAAAACTGTAACCTACCTTCATCCAAGTTGAACACACACCACGATGAATTCGACTTGTTAGAGTTGGTGCATAAACTTATGCACTTCTGGTAGGAGAAAATATGTAAAATACACCATCCAGTCAATGTCAGTGTTTATATTTTGTCCACGGAAAAAGGAAATTGGTTGTTTATGCAAACATTTCTACCTGGGAGATAATGAAATTGAATAGTAATGTGACTACAAATGAGGCACTATGGCTGCAAAAAAGACACCAAGAGGGGGCTTTCCTAAGAAAAAATTCAGCCATTACTGGTTTATTCTCAATTCAAGTGGGAATTGATATCATGGAGACTTCCACATAGAAATGCATAAGTAGTGGCGAAGTATTGGATAATGAAGGAAAGAAAAAAATGTGTGCAAACCAAGCTTTTCAGAACCACTTGTGTAAGAGCACATCTACGTATGAAGCCAAGAATAGCTGAATCAAGCAAGGGAAGCATAACTTAATGAATATTATGCAGATGTCCATGTTTGCTAGTGGAATTAAGAGAAGCCAATTTTGTGTAAAAGCTTGCAGCCATCTGTATAGAATTGTTTTCTGTGACAACTTTGCAAAAAAAGAAAAGGGAAAAGGGAGTAATTCCCTCACTCAGACCTCACCCCAAAAAAGGTGCAATCAATGAAGAAGGCATTTGGGGATGTAACTTTTAGGGAGTCAAATAAAAAATTGGCATTGCCAGGTCTCCATGAACTACAACAATCTAAAAGACTAATTTCAAAAGCTCAAACTAAGGATAACATTGTGAAGATAGCACAGACTCCAAAATCCAATGCAAAACATACAGGCATGCCCCCCTCATCCATTAGAACTCCCCATGTTTTAGATTATTAAATGTCTATGATAAAATCCAACATTGAGTAAGTCCCAGGAAGTGTAGAACACTGATGCACAAAGATAGTAGCAACTCATGAGATTTTTGTTTAACATACAGTTTACATACAGAAACTAAGAAGGAAGAAAATCTACAAAATTTGGAAAGACAGCTCCCTAAGTTTCTCTCCATACCCATTATTTATTATTTTCATTTTCCCCCTTGTTTTCACATATCTTCCACTTGCCCCATTCATCGTTTCTCCATCATATCTATCCTTGCTGCCCATATGAAAAGAACAACAGCCAATCTGTCTAGACCTCTCCTTCCCTAGGGTTGATAATCCACATCTCATGTCCCACCAAGCCTTCATCAATGTTGCCAGCTTCTACCTCATCTGCAACAAGTAGACAGATAAACAGAATAGGCAGGCCATCGGCACCTGTCCAGAGTCTCCAGACAAATGTCATCCATTCATGCACATATGGCCAATAAACATCTCTACAGACTTAACAGACAAGAAGCCTCATAGTAAATATCTTTGCAAGCAACTTCACATAGAAAAGGGAATGCTGACACATAGAAACAACTACAAATATGGTATGACTCTGTACATGCTATGAATCAGAGAAACCAAAGGATGCATTAAAGGGAGACATCCAACCTAACCTGTGCAAGGGAAGAAAACGAGAGTAGCAGGTGGTGGTCAAAACAACTGGGAAGTGAGGATACCTTCCTTTTCCCTTAATATATTTGCATATAGAACCAATATATGATGTGCAAAAAAATGAACAAATAGGGATTGGTTCCATGACCTTATGTAGATGGTTTGTAAGTCAAAAACTTGCGTGGACCAAAAAGTATGATGCCGTGATACTATTTTTCTCTTGGACAAGCTAGGTGCCACAGAAAATGGATGCCCAAGTCAACCTTAGAACATTGGTTGCTAAAAGAAATTATTGGGAGAAAATTTTTAACAAGAGAGAACATGGTAAGATTTTAAGAGAAATTAGGAGGGAAAAAATTCCCTGTCACCAAGTTACCTTTCCATCTAGGCCACTGATAGAATTAGAAGCTTCATCATTAGAAGTGAACGTCACAAAACCAAACCCTCTAGATCTACCCGATTCACGATCCACAATAAGTCTTGATGCACAGAAATATTTTAGTTTGTTTTTTAAAAGTAAACCCCGAAGTGATTCTGATTCATATAAATTTTTACAATGAATCAAAATAGTGCCTACCTTTGATTACTTGTCCATAGTCGGTAAATGCCTCTTTCAAACTCTGATCATCAGTGCTACAAGAAAGTCCTAAAAGAGAGAAACCAAAAGCTCCTTAGCCAGCAGGCTATGTAGTTGTAATAGCATCATCTCAATGTAAAGGACATCAAAGAGTATTACCAACCAAGGAAAGTTGGAAGGAAAGAATGTAAGAAATATCAAGGAACGAAAAATACCAACTTCCAACAAAGACTTTTGACGGTGACATGCACCATATTGCATGGTATGATAGAGAAGATGGTATGTTCTGATACCAATTGATAGAGACAGATGGATACTCAAATGCCTATAGATAGAATATCTATAGACGATCTAGAGGGGGGTGGTGAATAGATCGGTCACCCACTTAAAACTTACTACAGAAAAATAGTTGCGGAAAATAAACAAACTACTGTAGGACGATCGAAAGACACTTAGTCACAATAGGAATGGACCAGATCAAATGGATTAGCTCTTACGCAATCCTAAGCAATCATCTACTGGTCGATGAATAATGATAGAGAACAAAACCTAACCACAAACAATCGCATAGTGGACAGATGATTTTTAAGGTGGTTCGATCTCAAGCCTGAGATCTACGTCCACCCCACACTCAAACTAGAGTGTGGTTTCACCGCTGATGCACAGCTTCCGCTGATCCACAGCTTCAGGGTACAAACCCTACAGACCGCTGGGCCTTACAGCTTATGCGGACCAGAGGATTTCTCCTCAGCAACCGCTGGGGCTTACAGCTTAACCCATCAAGAGGATACTACACCTTTGCTCGCTGAGCGTCACAGCTTGCTCCGCTGACAAACGGCTTGAAAACGAGTATCTAAAATGAAAACAAAACACAACGAAAAACCAAAAACCAAAAACCCACAAAGGGAATATAGCTCAACACTGAGCGAATTCAGCTCCGATTCTGAACCTAGAGACTGAAGAACAATCTTTCTCTCTCAATTCTCTCAAGGGATTTCTCTCCGAAGTCTCTTTCTTTTCTGCTCTCTCTCTATCTTCCTTTTTCTCTCCGGATCGTTCAGGCGCTTGCTCTCTCTGCTTCAGCTCTTCTGGCACGATCAGTCTTCTCTTGGGGGAGAAGCTTCTTATTTATAGAGCAGCAGAGAAGTAGGGCGTGTGCTCTCCATGATTTGGGCCCAAACGCCTTGGCCCACGTGGCAGCATACCAGCTTACTGCTTTACACGTGTCACGATCCTGGCACCTTCTCCAATCTTGGATCACGTGTCATTCTTAATCTTTACGAAAAGACATCTGTCAAGACATCAGACAAAAAGCCATCTTCAAAAAGTTATACGAGATGAGAAGAGATTGCACGGAGTAGGTATTCTGACAGAAGCTAAACTGCACTGACTCAATGTGGTGATCACACGCACTTGCACAGTCTTAACATTCATGCACTAGCAGATGCACAGACTTGATTGCAACATAGGAGTAACGGATGCACTAGCTATGAGTATGCAATGTGCAAGCATTGCACAGACCTGCTCGGGTCGTGAGCAGCCTTGCATGGACTCCGTGTGTGCGAGTATAAGAGATGCATAGACTTAATGTGCACGGTGCAAGTATTGCACCGACTCGATGACATGCCACTAGAGGCGTTGCACTAACTTAACTCAGAAGGAATGCACATACTCTATATGCATGGCGCATATATTGCACCAACTCACTATAAGAAACGAATGCACCGACATAGAAGCTGAGCATGAGGCAAACGACATAGGATAAAATAGCCACATGCACAGACCTAGGCCTTATGAGACACAATATAAGATAGACACAGAATGTGCACCGACTTGTGTCTGCTTAATGCAAAGATGCACTGACTTGCAAGCATAGAACTTCACCCATATGCACAGACTCTGCTCTGACTTAGTTGTGTGCTGTAGCTAAGGATGCACAGACTCAATGCAGACTAGACAGATGTTGCACTGAGTCAATCTAATGCATGGACTAGGTGTAACTGAGCATGCAACATTTAGATGAACATCTGACAAGTTGCCAATCATCAAAATAAGATTTACAATATTCTCCCCCTTTTTGATGATGGCAACACCAATGGATAGTGCATATGCAGACTAATGCATGTATAAAAATACTCCCCTTGTGAAAAATATGACTCTCCCCTAAAAATATGACTCTCCCCCTTTGAATTATTTAGGTAAACAATTCTCCCCCTTTGACTTCAACAAAAAGGAGGAAGACGAGAGAAGAGATGCATGGAGAATCAAGGATGATGAAGGAGGCTGAATAACATTCTATGCAATGGTTCAGGAAATGTGCAAATTATAAAACAACCCTTATGATATAAGAGTCAACAATGTGCATTCTTGAGTAAGTTTAGGTTTAACAGTTATAGAAGGTAGAGCAGAGCAACTGACTTCCTGAAATAAGGCTATAGACTCTATTTATAGCAATGAACCTAACACATAGCCATTATAAACTAAGTCAGGACAGTACCTTACTGATTTATGAAACAGTTAATATCAAGAAAAGTTACTTGAATTTCTATTGAGGTTAAACAGATGACACTCAATGACTTTTATTTTCCAAGGGTTACAACAGTTCTTTTTCACTTTTGATTTCAGAAACTGAACTTAGTGAACATACAAGTTTCATTTATGCTATTGACATTAGGTGTACACCTTGATCAGAGGCCAGCACCCCCAGTTACTAAGCATAAACTCCTATATATGTTTCTGATCTAAAGCTACAAAGAGAGTTTGCACCTTTTGACGTTAAGGGTACACCTTGATCAGAGGCCAGTACCCCTAGTTACTCAGTGAAACCACTCTTATAGATCTGACCAAATGAACAGAGTTATCCTGAATCACTTCATGACTTAAGGTATTCTCTATTTCTTTGATGGAGACCTCAGTTTCTCAGTACAATTCAGTCATTGCTCTACCACTTTGTTCAATTCTTTTCTTTTAATGATCTTATTTCTGCTGCCCTTATGACTTTTTAGAGTGACTGTTTAAAGACAATACAGACTCTAATTTTCTCCATCTACACTTCACTAAGTCTATTATGTTCAGGTACAATGAAGACCTTTTCTATTCTAGCTATGGGAAAATTAGAGGTTAAGAGCTATAAGCAGTTCCTACCACCTTATTTTCTGATGAACAGTCTCTGAACACTTCAGTCTATTAAGGTTAAACCTTCTATTCAGTCAAGAGGCAAGAGTGATTCTTATAGATAAAGAGTTGCAATAACTGCAGCTAACTGAATGAACCAAAAGCAAGACTGGTATTCAATCAGAATGAGAGAGTTAAACATGAAAGCATCGGGGTAGCTCAAAGGATTCTCAGTCGAATGAAAAAGATGTCGTGAGATAGGAACTTATGAGATTGAGGAGAGAGAGTGGGAAGACTAGAACTCAGATCAGACATCATTCAACTCCCCCTGACAACATGATGCATCGGCCGTATTATGCATGAGAAATGCAGTGCATCGACCTTAACGTGCAGAATGTAGACAATGCACCGACCTGCTCACTAGAATACTTATGCAAGGCATGGACTTAATGCAAGTCTTACAAAGACTTATGCTAGGTGCGAGTATGCAATGCATTGACTTGGTGCAGTACGTGCAATAACAAAGGACTCTGTGCTGCTCATACATCTATATCGGAAATAGTCTGTGCAAGACATCAAGCAACTAATGTACTCAGTGCAACAAAATTATTTAAGCATCAAACATTCTTTATTCAAAATTTTAAAGAACAGACTGACACAAATATCTAAAAGCACTTCAACAAACAGTTCAAGAATGAAACCATTCATTATTTTCCTGCTGAAATTTATAGAGCCCCAATTCTCTTCTTAAATATTTAAATCTTTCATTTCCAAGGGGTTTGGTAAAAATATTTGCAATCTATTTTTCAGTTTCAACGAACACTAATTCAATTTCATTTTTGCTCACTACATCTCTAAGAAAGTGATGTTTAATTTCGATGTGCTTAGTCCTAGAGTGGTGAACAGGATTCTTAGTTAGGCAGATAGCACTAGTGTTATCACAAAGAAGTGGAATGCATCCCAGATTTATCTGATAATCTGAGAGCTGGTGTTTAATCTAGAGTACTTGGGCAGCACAGTTCCCTGCAATAGCATACTCAGCCTCTGCAATGGAGAGTGCCACTGTGTGTTGCTTTTTAGAAGACCAAGATACTAGGCAACCACTTAGGAATTGGCAATAGCCACTAGTGCTCTTCCTATCTACCCGACACCCAGCATAGTCTGCATCAGTGTAGGCTAGTAGCTCTAGCTCACACTTAGCAGGATACCATAGGCCTAGTTCTTGGTTATTGATAAATACCTAAAGATCCTTTTCACTACACTAAAGTGTGATTATTTAGGACTAGCCTGAAATCTAGCACATAAACACACTGCAAATTGAATATCAGGCCTAGATGCAGTGAGATACAAAAGGGATCCGATCATACCTATGTACAGCTTTTGATCCACAAGGTTACCTTTGGTATCTTCATCAAGACTTGTTGAAGTCCCCATTGGAGCTACAATGTCCTTGAGGTTGTCGAATTTGAACTTCTTCAGGAGGTCCCTTATGTATTTGGACTGAGTGATGAAGGTTCCATCTTTGGTTTGTGTCACCTGCAGTCCAAGAAATAGTTTTTGCTCATCCATTGAGCTCATCTCAAATTCTTTTGTCATAAGTTCAGAAAATTCCTTACACAATTTAGGATTGGTTGAACCAAAGACTATGTCATCCACATAAATCTGAATAATGAGAATGTCAGGATGACTTACCTTGGTGAACAAAGTTTGGTCAACCTCACCTCTTATGAATTTCTTCTCGGTAAGGAATCTACTGAGCCTATCATACCAAGCTCTAGGAGTTTGCTTCAATCCATAAAGAGCTTTATTCAATTTATAAACATGAGAAGGGAAATCTAAACATTCAAAATCATGAGGTTGTCAGATATAGACATCATCTTTTATTTCCCCATTGAGGAAAGTAGAGTTTACATCCATCTGCTGGAGAGTTATTCCAAGAGAACATGCATAAGCTAGAAGAATTCAAATTGCCTCTAACCTAGCTATAGGGGCAAATAACTCTTCAAAGTCAATTCCGAATTCCTAGTTGTACCCCTGAGCAACAAGTCTGGCCTTATTCTTCACTATATTACCTAGCTCATTAGTTTTATTTCTAAAAACTCATTTAGTTCCAATGACAGTCCCATGATCAGGAGGTGGGACTAGGTGCCACACCTTGTTCCTGTCAAACTGATTAAGCTCCTCGTGCATGGCATTGATCCAATGCACATCTTTGAGAGCGGTGTCAATGGTCTTGGGCTCTATATGAGAAACTAATGCATATGCATTTAATACATGCTGAGCTGTAAAGTAGCCTCGAGTCCTAGGGGGTTCATGCAAATCACCAATGACATTATCTACAGGATGATCTCTAAGAAGTCTAACATTGATGATTTGGTTATCTAGATCTTCATCTACCTCCCCCTGAACAGCAGGCTCTTCTGCATTGTTCTCTTCAGCTTCGTCCTCATTGTCTGATTGGTCTGCAGACTTTCCTTCCTTCAGAATTTCTCCATCATCTTCTTTCCTGCATTGACCAACATCAGACTTGTTTAGGGACTCATCAAAGACAATGTATGGAGATTCCTCAACAATTTTAGAATTAAGATTGTACACTCTATATGCTCTAGTGTTTTCAGAATATCCAAGGAAGATTCCTGGAACACTTTTAGGTTCAAATTTATCAAGGTCTCTTTTATCATTAACATGAATGAAACACTTACAGTCAAAGACCTTGAAATAAGCAATTGAGGGCTTCTTACCTTTTAGAACCTCATAGGGAGTTTTCTGAGTGAAAGATCTTACCATAGCTCCGTTTATTACATGGCATGCAGTGTTAACTACCTCTGCCCAGAATTTTCTTGGTAAGCCACCTTTGAATAGGAGTGTACGAGCCATCTCCACAAGTGTCCGGTTCCTCCTCTCCACTAATCCATTCTGCTCAGGTGTTCTAGGGGAGGAGAACCGATGAGTAATCCCATTATCCCTACAAAAATCAGCAAATTGTGAGTTTTCAAACTCACCTCCATGATCAGACAGAATATTCTCTATTAAATTTTCATTTTTCTATTTTAGTTTCAAATAGAACTCCTAAAACTCTGTGAATGCATCATTTTTGTGAGTCAAGAAAAACACCCAAGTAGACCTAGAGAAGTCATCCACTAAAACATACCCATACCTCCTACCTGATAAGCTGACAGATCTTGTGGGTCCAAATAGGTCCATATGTACCAGCTTATAAGGTTTGGAGGAAAAGTCTTCAGTTCTAGATTTGAATGACTTTCTGGTTTGCTTTGACTGTGTACATGCATCACAGACTTTGTTTTCCTTCTTAAAAGATATTTCAGGGAGTCATCTAACCATGCTATGTTTATTTATTTTGTGCAAAACAGTGTAGCTAGCATGACCTAACCTACGATGTCACAAAAATGCAAGATCATCTTTATTAATAGTGAGGCATAGGTTAGAGTGAGAGAGATCATCTAAATCTACTATGTAGATGTTATTTACTCTCTTACCAGAAACTTTTATTATATCAGAATCAGGTTCATAAATCCTACAGCATTGAGAATCAAAAACTACTCTATGACATTTGTCACATGGCTCGCTAATGCTGAGCAAGTTATAAGCAAGACCCTCAACCAGCATAACCTCCTCAATGCAGCAGGTAGTGCACTTACCTACTTTACCTGATCCGATGATTTTACCCTTTGTGTTGCCACCGAAGGTGACAAGGCCTCCATTCTTCTCTGTCAGCAAGCAACACTTGACCTTGTCTCCTGTCATATGCCTGGAGCAGCCACTATCCAGGTACCACATGTTGTTCTTGGCTGTCAGGCATACCTGCAAACATAATAAGGGAAAAGATTTTGGAACCCAAAAGTGTTTGGGCTCCGAAACATATGAAGAGGAAATTAAACAAGACAGTAACTCTTGGGAATCCACATTTGTTTAAGAATGGTTGACTTTGTGGATTTCCCAACATTCTTTTCATTGTTTCTTTTCTTCTCAGCACCAACAGCATTAACCTTCTTTTTCTGGTGCTGCATCCTGTCCCTATTGTTGTTACCAACATTGCCATTTTTGTGCCAGTGCCTAGGCCAATAAGTATTCAGAAAATGGTGGCCATAATTGGTCCTAGGCTGACCAACGAAAGACTGTCTACTAGGAGCCCACGTCCTAGACTGACCGACCCAATTTTTAACCTGAGGTATATAAGATTGAGTAGGAAAGGACTGATACATAGACCTTCCTCGACCTTTACTCCATCCAGACCTATAGGATTACTGTGGCTATCTGTAATGGTAGGTCTGGACATTACGTTGGTAGAATTGGCTGGGTTGACCTCTGACAAAGTTCTATCTCTCTTGCACCTTTGACCCACCTGGCTTATGCATATGTGTATATTGAGTCTTCTCCTTGGTTGCTGGTGGTGGTGGATACTTGGTGGCCTTGCTCTGGGGTTTGGGTGTGCAAGTAGACTGACCCCTGACCTTAGACTTACCCTTAGGTGTAGAGCAAGGTGTGCTTGGCTCACCAACCTTCTGCTTACCTTTGTCCTTAGCACTAGACATTTTGAGATTAACAGCATTAGCGATAGAATTTTCATTATTCATTTTTATAAGAGGTCTCTTCTCCTTTTCTGCTACAAATGAAATTGTCTTGACATTAAAGCTTTTCTTAGCAGTAGGATTATACCTGAGACCCTCCTTCCTGAAATTGACATTTGACCCTAACAAAGCATTCAGATTATTAGATCCTTGGGTCATATTCTTAATTATTTTCACTTTGTCAGCATTTCCTTTTTCTAGCTGTTCGATTGAATTTTTTAATTCATTGTTGACACCAAGAACATCTTTATACTTTTCATCAACAATCTTCATTTCATTTTCATATTTTTGCAATGTCCGTTTCAAATCATCAATAATATTTTTCAGCATTTCATTTTCTTTTATATATTCAATTAAAGCCTGCTTCAGTTCATCAAATTCAGAACAAGAATTTTTTAACCTATCATTTTCAAATTGTAGATAAGCAAGTTTATCAGACATTGTTTTATCATTCAAAACAGAGTTAACCTTCTTCTTCAAATGCATGTTCTCTCTCCTAATATCATCTACTTTGTCTAACAAATCTCCGTAGGCATCTTGCCAGTCAGAGATGGTATAATGCTCAAAAGGCGATGATACCTCATTGGAGTCTTCTTCTTTTTCTTCGTCATCTTTTGCCATCAGGCAGATGGGCTTTTGTTCATCCTCGCTCTCCGATGTGCAGCTGAATGTGCCCTCGTCCTCATCGCTCCATGTGCTCACCATCGCCTTTCCTTTGGGAGCTTTCTTCTTTGACTTCTCTTTCAACTTCTGGAGCTCGGGACAATCTGCCTTCATATGGCCAGCCTTCCTGCAGTGGTAGCAAACATTAGTGTCAACTTTCTTGGCAGGGTTAGATCTATACCTTGTTTGCCTCCTGCCGCCACCAAACTGCCTTCGACTGAAGTTTCTTCCTTCCTTTCTCAGAAATAGCCTAAATTCTCTAGTCAGCATGGCCAG
Organism: Amorphophallus konjac; assembly: GCA_022559845.1. Taxonomy (NCBI): domain Eukaryota; kingdom Viridiplantae; phylum Streptophyta; class Magnoliopsida; order Alismatales; family Araceae; genus Amorphophallus; species Amorphophallus konjac. The sequence continues at coordinate 108,669,194 of CM040125.1, read as the reverse complement.
TTGGTCTCCATCGATTTCTGACCCAGAGGGGCTTTCCTCGCTTGATGATCCACTGTGGCTGGATCTATTCGATCTGCTGAAGCTGGCCTTCAGCGCAATAGGCTTCTTCTTCTTCTCCAGCTCCTCAGTCTTGGGAAGATTCATCTCGTATGTCATTAGTGAACCGATGAGCTCGCCAACTTTCATATTCTGTAGATCCCTTGACTCCTCAACAACTGTAGCTTTTGTATGCCATATTGGAGTCAGGGACCGAAGGATCTTCCTCACAATTTCATAGTCCGAGTAATTCTTTCCCAGACTCTTGAGACCATTGGTGATGATCATGAGGCGCGCATACATTTCTGTGATGGTCTCACTGGACTTCATTCGAAAAGCTTCATATTCTGAGACCAGCAAGTTCGCCTTGGTCTCCCTTACTTGAGAGGTTCCCTCGTAGATGACCTCCAACTTATCCCACATCTCCTTTGTAGTGGTGCATGATGAAACCCGGGAGAACTTGGTGGGATGAAGTGCACACTGAATAGCATTGATTGCGCTCCAATTGAGGGAAGATCTCCTGATCCCCTCTCTTATCCAGACTTCCTCATTCTCATGAAGCTCGAACGGACCCTTACTGACTACCTTCCATATCTCATAGTCTTTTGCCCTCAGAAATACTTGCATACGATTCTTCTAGTATGCATAGTTTGATCCATCGAAGTATGGGGGCTTGGCAGTAGAGTGTCCCTCAACTGTCATTCCTTTACCGTCCATGGCCGTTGACTCTTCAGGATGTTGATCCCTACAGAAGAGTTAGGCTCTGATACCAATTGATAGGGAAGATGGTATGCTCTGATACCAATTGATAGAGACAGATGGATACTCTAATGCCTATAGATAGAATATCTATAGATGATCTAGAGGGGGGTGAATAGATCGGCCACCCACTTAAAATTTACTACATCAAAATAGTTGTAGAAAATAAACAAACTACTGTAGGACGATCGAAAGGCACTCAGTCACAATAGGAATGGACCAGATCAAACGGATTAGCTCTTACGCGATCCTAAGCAATCATCTACCGGGCGATGAATAATGATAGAGAACAAAACCAAACCACAAACAATCGTACAGTGGATAGATGATTTTTAAGGTGGTTCGATCTCAAGCCTGAGATCTACGTCCACTCCACACTCAAACTAGAGTGTGGTTTCACCGCTGATGCACAGCTTCCGCTGATCCACAGCTTCGGGGTACAAACCCTACAGACCGCTGGGCCTTACAACTTATGCCGACCAGAGGATTCCTCCTTTACAACCGTTGGGGCTTACAGCTTAACCCATCTAGAAGATACTACACCTCTGCTCACTGAGCGTCACAGCTTGCTCCGCTGACAAACGGCTTGAAAATGAGTATCTAAAATGAAAACAAAACACAGCGAAAAACCAAAAACCCACAAAGGGAATATAGCTCAACACTGAGCGAATTCAGCTCGGGTTCTGAACCTGGAGACTAAAGAACAATCTTTATCTCTCAATTCTCTCAAGGGATTTCTCTCAGAACTCTCTTTCTTTTCTGCTCTCTCTCTATCTTCCTTTTTCTCTCTAGATCGTTCAGGCACTTGCTCTCTCTGCTTCAGCTCTTCTGGCACGATCAGTCTTCTCTTGAGGGAGAAGCTTCTTATTTATAGAGCAGCAGAGAAGTAGGGTGTGTGCTCTCCACGATTCCTGCCTAAATGCCTTGGCCCACATGGCAGCATGCCAGCTTACTGCTTTGCGCGTGTCATGATCCTGGCACCTTCTCCAATCTTGGATCACGTGCCATTCTTAATCTTTACGAAAAAGTATCTGTCAAGACATCAGACAAAAAGTCATCTTCAAACAGTTATACGAGATGAGAAGAGATTGCACGAAGTACGTATTCTGACAGAAGCTAAACTGCACCGACTCAATGTGGTGATCACACGCGCTTGCACAGTCTTAACATTCATGCATTAGCAGATGCACAGACTTGATTGCAGCATTGGACTAATGGATGCACTAGCTATGAGTATGCAGTGTGCAAGCATTGCACAGACCTGCTCGGGTCGTGAGCAGCCTTGCATGGACTCCGTGTGTGCGAGTATAAGAGATGCACATACTTAATGTGCACGGTGCAAGTATTGCACCGACTCGATGACATGCCACTAGAGGCGTTGCACTAACTTAACTCAGAAGGAATGCACAGACTCTATATGCATGGCGCAGATATTGCACCGACTCACTATAAGCAATGAATGCACCAACTTAGAAGCTGAGCATGAGGCAAACGACGTAGGATAAAACAGACACATGCACAGACCTAGGCCTTATAAGATGCAGTATAAGATGGACACAGAATTTGCACCGACTTGTGTCTGCTTAATGCAAAGATGCACTGACTTGCAAGCATAGAACTTCACCCATATGCACAGACTCTGCTCGGACTTAGTTGTGTGATGTAGCTAAGGATGCACAGACTCAATACAGACTAGATAGATGTTGCACCGAGTCAATCTAATGCTCGGACTAGGTGTAACTGAGCATGCAACATTTAGATGAACATCTGACAAGTTGCCAATCATCAAAACAAGATTTACAACATGGTATATTGATGGATTTGGTGCTATAGCTTTAAAACGATTTCCAAATTTCTTTGTAAACGCCATTGTTGAGAACCTACAAATAACTTGTCCAAATGAAGCAATTTTCCTTTAATTCTCAATGAAGCCACCACGTTGACAATTTAATGCCGTAGCAACAAGAAAAAAGATCATGAGTTAGCAACTTCAATAGATTAAAGGCAAATGCTCAAAGGGCTAGGTAGAGAAATTGCACAGCATAAAGCAGTATATAATCATTTATAACTTGGGAACACAAAGGAAATGGTAGCTTTCTTATGCATGCCAGAAACAAGAGAATCTAACATGTGCAGTTGCATAATAATTGCTGGAAGAAAATACAGAACCATGAAAGTAGGAAGAAAAACGAAGGTCACCTGTCGTGTAGCAAAAATCTTATCCTTAAGGGATGAACACAAAATTCTGAAGGGGGAATGGAGAAAACACAAATGCTTAGCATGGATCGCAAGGGTCACTAATCAACTTCTCTTAAAGAAGAAACTGAAAACACTAGTTTAAATGTAAAAAAGACAAATTAAATAATACTAAAATAAGGCGAACATTAATTCAAGGCCTTTAATAAGAACAAAATTGAAATGAGATGAAAGTACCGTTTTACTAACATGATCGGGTGATTAACTACTATTTTTTTAAAAAAAACGTCAATTGATAAATTCTCAATTTATTGCAAAAAGCCTCTATTCCCACACACCAAAATCAACCGAACACTTTAGGATACAAAGTTGTAAAGCTGATTCTAACCTATAATAAGGGTACTAATAGAAACATCGAAATGAATCAAACACCTGAACAAGTCCTCTAAACTTAATGCATCCACAACCCACCATATATATGAATATAATATTCAAACTACAAGACATACAAACACACACCATCACTGTGCGTGCTGTGACGGATGAACTGGTGAGATTAAAAGAAAACCCAAGTAAAATTTGAAACAGAAGTGTAGAAACACAAGTTCAACCTGCAATTTACAAGTTCATTTCATATGCATGTCCTGCAAAGTGACTGCCACAGCAGAGGCAATAATCAAAATATTCAAGTTCTTACGAAGGTGAGGAGGCAGAGAGGCGAAGGAGAATATAGAGGAAAAGTCTGCACCAGAGGTGAGGAGGCAAAGGGGTGGAGGAGAAGATGGAGGAAGAGTCCACAGCGGAAGGGGGCCAGAGAAGCAAGAGGAGGCGGAGTGGGGAGGAGAAGATGGATCGAGGCCAGGGCCATCCCATACCTTCATAGTCTCGTAGATGAGTATGATTGGGTGCTGGCGGGTTAGGAGTCGGTCTTGGTGTGGGGGTGATGAAGAACAACCTTGTGGCGTAACAGCAGAGCAAGAGCGTTACGGCGGTGGTCGGGGAGCGTTGCCCGACGTCGGTTGCGGCTAGGCCCTACAGAGTTGGCCACCTATACGTAGCAGACTTGAAAAAGGCCAGCGGCTCCTGTGGCTGCTGAGGAATAGTGAGGGGGAGAAGTGGGCTGGGAGAAGGGGGTAGGGAGGCGATGAGGCAGAGAGGTAGAGGATAATACACACCGGAGGCCGTGAGTAGGCGGAGAGGTGGAGGGAGAAGATGAGGAAGAGTCCATGGTGGGAGGGGTCCAGGGAGGTGAGAGGAGGTGGAGTGGTGGGAAGAGATGGATTGATGTCCAGGAGTCGTTCGCGTCCGGGAAGGAGGGAGGGGTGGTTACGCGTTCGCGCGGGAGCTCGTGTGGCGCGCGGTGAAATTCTTTTGCGGCATTTTGAACGGAGTACATATTTTTTTAACCATCATTTTGAGGCAATTTCAAAATGCCTCTGTATATGATTTTAAGTAGAGAACAAAATTAAATTATTTTAGAGGCAATATTATAAATAAAATGCCTCTATTGATAATAATTTAGAGATAATTTTAATAAATGTCTCTAAATGAACTACCCCTATATCTATATTTTTTTGTAGTGTGTCCACTACAAGTTGCAACATCATGTGGGAAGAATGCCAGCTTGGATATCGATTTCTAGAATTCACCAAGACGCCCTCAAGAAATTCTTCTAGGAAGTTATGGTGAATAAACATGTGACACCTGACAAGTCTTTGGCCTTGGCCATGATCGGCAAGAGGATGGTCCTCACATTCCCAAGAGCTAGAGAGCCACTATGCATCACCGTCACCATCAATCAAGTGGGCAACAATGAGTTGATCAACCGGAGAAGCCTTGCATGTTGAATTCTAGGTTTTGATGATGTGAATAAAATATGTATTCTTGGTACTGACATTGACCTTATTCTTGCAAAAGATCTAAATCATAATAAATCCAAGGAAAGGATCTCAAAGAGGATGGATTAGTTGATATGATGAGGCGAGGCTAGACAGATGTATCGACACATCTAGCAGATACCTCGATGCAGCCACAAACCTTCGAGAAAATTTGGAATGTTGCATCGATGCAACAAGGGAAATACCTCGATGTAGTAAACATTACCGAAGCAGCTTCAACATGATGCATCAATGCAACCAAAAAATATAGAGCAGATGCATCGATGCATCAAGCAGATGTCTCGGTGCACTCACAACTTCAGAAGAGAATTACAGAGCCGTGTTGCTGAAATCAAAGGGATGACCCAACACACTAAGAAGAACGACTGCCATAGTACATATGAAGTCTAGGAATCAGAATGATGCACCGACGCATCAAGGCAGGTTGTATACCTTCAAAAGGAACTACGTCAACGCATCAAGGTGATGCACTGAAGCAACCGTCAAGGTTCAGATTCTAAAAGGCAGCAACGTCGAAGCATCATGATCATGCATCGACGCATCAAGCCACAAGCCATGTCTAAGGTCAAAGCCAAGATCCAATGCTCCAACATCTCTGAAATCAACACAAATGACTATACTCCAATGCCTCAACATGTCAGTCATGTGTTGTGCTCCATATCACTTGTCCATATGGAAGGATTATCTTATGACTTATTGGGATTGCTTAAAGTCTCATTCGACCAATTAAGGGTCAAGTGTCATATCTGAGCATTAGTGAATGGTAATTAATGAAAGTCTAAATTGCAAAGAAGAATCTGCCTCAGGCATGTGGTCACTTGATGAAGGAACGCGTGATGACCATACAAATGACAGACTTGGTGCGAAAACTCTCAGCACACATGGCTGTCCTCTAGAAACTCTGATTGCTATAAGAATATTATTTATCCACGTGGACAAATCAGCTTTTGGTTGCTGACCTGGATCATGGAGAGAAGGATGACGACGCTCTGTTCTATAAATATGAGCATTCTAGTTTAGAGAAGGTGCTGAAAAATTGCAGAGAGAAAACCACTATCTGAGAATCCTTCTGAGAGAAAGAAAAAGAGAGAAAATTCCACGGAGAGGGAGAGAAGCTTGTCTCGCCGATTTTATCGCAAAATTGCTTCGATCTGATGCTACATTACTTTCCTCTTCTATTTCGGTCTAATTGTTTTAATCTTAGTTTTTGTTTTCTAGTTTCTTCAGGTCTTCAGCTCTGTGATTTTGTTTTTTTGTGGTTCCCTCTTGTTAAAGAGGAAGGGAGTCTAACTCCGATGTCCCCTCTGTAGCTTCAGAGGAAGAGAGGTCTGTGACCTCTGGTTGGGTGAATTACTGGGAGTAATTCACTGGGTTCCCTCTTGGTAAAGAAGAAGGGAGGTTGTGCCTCGGATTTCCTCCTAGGTTGTAGGAGAAGCAAGGAGTGTGTTCCTTGGGGAAGTTGTATGATAGCTGTTGTTGCAGACTAAGTCTGCTGTGATTGTTGCTTGTTTAAGTAGGGAACCTCACTAAATTCGAGTGAAGGAGTGGACGTAGGCAGATCTTGGATCTGGCCAAACCACTATAAAATTGCTTGTGCTCTGGTTGTTGATTTGTGTATTTGAATCTCTTCTCAGAATTCAATTAGTTCTTTTAGCCAGATAATCTACCTGGCATTCAGAATGTGGTGCAACACTTAATAGGTAAATCAAAAGATGGAGTTGAAAGGATAGGTTATGCCTATCTTGTGGGCTACCTCTTGTGTGAGGAGATCATCTAATCAAACCTCCGCCAGGTACCAGTAATAGTGACTGCAAGCACATTCAGGTGCCAATAGTAGATTACTCTTGCCATATCTCTTGGTCATCGAGGTTTCTTCATTGTCTCTTGAGTGCACTCTAACTGTCTGATTAGAGATCCCTCCTGTGCGTGGGATCTGATAGTTCTGTTGTTACTACCTATCTTTGATTAGCATGTGGTAATTGCTTGCTGAAATTTTTGTTAGACAGACATATTCATCCCCCCTTCTATATCTGTCTTTTCGTCTATTAATTGGTATCAGAGCAGGTTTCCCATCATGTGGTTCAATGACCAAGGAAGACGTGAAACCAGCAATCCTCACTGCTTCATAGCTAAAGGGCACTCAATAAACAGGCCTCCTTTCTTCAATGTCACTAACTACTTGTATTAGAAGAACATGATGGAAGTATTTCAGCGCGCAGAGTCATGAACTATGGAGGGTCATCACCACCGGACCATTCAAGCTTCTTGAAGATGAAAGCACTTGGACTAGGGAGCAGATCCGTGTGTCAACGGCAAACTAGACTGCAATGAACATCATGTAGTGTGTTGTGAATCCAGAGGAGTAATCTAGGATCTCTGCGTGCAAGACAGTCAAGAAAATGTGGGATGAGCTCCAGTTCATTTATGAAGGTACGTCCCAAGTGTGAGCCACCAAGGTAAATATGCTAACCTCTGATTATGAGTTATTTAAAATGAAACCCGATGAAACCATATCAGAGATGTATGCTAGGCTCTTATAGGTGACCAACAGTCTGAAGGCTCTGAAGTCCCGCGATCAATGACACCCAAGAGGGGGGTGAATTAGGTGTTTACAAACTTTTAACAAAATCTTTCCAAATTCAAACAAGTGTGAATAATAACCGTAATGAATTTTAGATCTATATTAAAACTCTCAGATCTAATAGAATCTATCGCACGCAATCGATCTTAGGTACGATGGCGGAGCTGGGAATCCGGAGATTCTACTCACGCAAGATGTTATCTTCCTGAGGTTTGCCTTGCTGATCCGAACCCACCTTTTAATATACCCAAGATCTAATATGAGAATGACAAATTACACTAGATCTAACTGAAACAATGCAACCAAAATAATCTACGCGTGTGTTGCACAGAATGGGGATAGAAGAAAAGGAACAAACCACACAATAGACATCGATTTTTAGGTGGTTCGGATGCAACAACAGCAACCTACGTCCACCCCTCACGATCTGTGAGGATTCCCACACTATCTTGTAAGAGATTACAAGATTAAAAAAAAACACACACACACACACGTGAGGAGTTCGGAACTCCCACGAAGGTGCACAGGCACCGAATCACAGAAAGATGTTGGGAAACGAAGAAATTACACACACACACACACACACACACACACACACACACACGGATCTGCGTAGATCCACACACACACAGGTGTTTGATATTACAAGAACACGAGATTAAAGCCCAACAAGAATAAAGGGAGAAAGTAGGAAATAAAAGCTAGATTCAAGCTCCCCCTTAGTGGATGAAGGTGATCTTGGATGAAGCCAGCTCCCCAGCTTGATCTGTACTTGAATGGCCTGCAGATAGTCTTGAGAACCTTGCTCTTGAATGAAGAACTCTTACACATATCACTATTCACAAAGCTACAGGAGCACTCCTCTTTCTCCCCTTGATAGCCTCCTTAGCTTGCTTTAGTGATTAGGGTTTTTGACCCCAATGAGATGTTTTTATACATGTTGGATGGTCAAGGGACAAACCAGGAACCAGATCCACAAATCATGGCATGTCTGGTGGCTTTGGGATTAAACAATCCATGGATAAAGTCTTCCCATGTTGGAGAAAAATAAGGTCAACAATTACTGCCTCGAAGTCGGCAGTCGACCGGAGGTAGGGGGTCGGTCGACCGGACTATAAAACCTGTTGAAGTTTCATCCCTGGAAATTTCATTCTACCGGTCTGTAACCTTAGGTCGACCGGACTGTAACAACTCTGTTCATTCTTGATTGCTGGAAAAACTGGTCGACCGGCCCTTATCCGTTGGTCGACCGGACTGTTGAAAACCGGCAAAATTGAGTTGTCAGCCCAGTGAATCATATCCATATGATGAAGGCTTGGATTGAACATATGTTGTTATTCATTTCAAGTCCATTCGAACACTTTTTACGCGTTTGGAAGTATATGAATATTAAGGCAAAATTCAAGAAGGAATTGGACCTTGATTGCGTACGAAGCTCGTACTTAAGCACTAATACATGGCACATGATAGAGCACATGTCCGGGATTTTGTTATCATCAAAATGACTTGGATATACTCAACAATCTCCCTCTTTTTGATGATAATAAAACTCCAGGGCATTGAATTATGTTTGCGTGCCTTGAAGCAGTTTTGGAAGTTTGAAATCAATGTTTGAAATCAATGTTTGAAGGCAATTTTAATCCATTTATTTTCATCACATTATGCCAACTAACGCAAACCATTCAACACTTTATTTGCCAAAAAGAAGGAAATGAGAAATAAGAGCCAATCATGTAATGCCAAACACCATGTGCATTCTTTTCATCATATCATTTCATTGGTTCAGTACAAGGAACAATGATGCTCGAGAGTATGCAAATAAGTACAAGGAACAATGATGCTCGAGAGAATGCAAAACATCTACAAGACACTCATGACACAACCCAAAATGCAATGACGCATAGATGAAATGCAAATGCTGCAAAATGGGCTACAAGACACCCATGCAAGCATACATCATGCATAACACACACACATATATATATAAGCATGACTAGCTACTTCTCCCCCTTTGGCATCATCAAAAGAGGGAGTGGGATACAAGAGATGTGGACAAAAGTGACACGAAGAGACACAAGGACAGCTACGGAGCAGGGTGATCCGGAGTCCCCTCATCATCGTCATCGTCAGAGCCATCATCTTCAGTGTCGGAGCCATCCTCATCAGCAGGTGGTGGTGAAGGTGGAGGTGGAGGGATACGGGTCTCAATGTCACACAGAAGGTGCTCAATGTGAAGAAGGGAACGAGTGGTGGTCTGGTAAGCACAGGTGGTATCCACGTAGTCAGTAGCAAGAGAGGCTATGTGGGCAGCAAGAGTATCCATGGTGTGAGAGAAAGTGTTCATACGGCCATCCATAGTGTCCATGAAAGTATCAAGCCTCCCAAGGGTTGAGTCAAGCCGGGTTTCCATGCTCGAGATGCGCCTATCAAAGCTCTCATAATCCCCTCAAGGTGGATATCTAGCACCCTGAGCTGAGGACTCCCCCTGGTAAAACTGTGGTGGTGGAGGCACCGCGGGATCCATGTGAGGAGGCGAGGGTGGAAGAGGCTGGTCCTCGGCCCGAACTGGGGCAGGTGCTTCCCTTTGATCTTGTTGTTCTTCCTGCTCTTCTTCACTTGCTAATTCATCCCCATAAGTCGGTACATTACGACGGAGCTCACCATCCGGACCCCAATAGTATCCCATATCTGTGAAGATCTTGTGGGCATTGTACATATCATCTTGCCTGACGTGAATGAACATTTCAGCACCTAAATGGATCCCATCATAAATGAATATTGCAATCAACTGTGACGTATAAGGAAGAGACCTCTGCAATTGGGTTCAGCATAGCCCTATCAAGTCTGTCATAAGCCGACCCATGGTGACTAGATTTCCATTCATGACATGATAAAAGAGAAATATGTGAACCTCGGTCACTTCATTTCTACTGCCACCTTTGGGATATATTAGAGAGGTAAACATGTGGTGGAGAACTCCCTGCAGTGGTGGAAAATAATTTGCATTTAATTGAATTAAATCACTCACACCACGCATGAAATCACATCCTGTCATGGCAATGAAGGTGGCCTCAACTTCACCATGTCCAAATGTCATATCGGCACCCCATGCAGAAACTCCTAAAGCACGTTCAAACAATTCTGGAGTTATGTGAATCTCAACACCCTCAACCACCGTATACAACTCTTCATTTCTGTCAACCAAGTTTCCATAAAACTGTTGCACTAGATATGGATAATATCTGGGATATCTAGTGACAAAATCGGTCCAACCCGGTTGAATCTCAAAAACTACACAAATGTCCGAAAGAATTTCATTATCCTCATTAAAGTCGACAAGACGTGGGGTGATAATTGGCCTCGGAGGTAATCAAGGTGCGCGAGGCAGTGCCGAAGCCTGTCGTGGTGGAGGAACAGGAGCCTCACGTCTCCGAGCGCTGGATTCCCTTGAGGAGGACACCGAGAACTCCTTCTAGGCGACATCTTAGTCTAGGAAACCCTTGAAGGGAGCGATCTCAACCCTGGGAGAAGGACGGACCAAAGGACACATTGGAGGCTAGATACGACCTTCTCCACACTCTGGAAAATGAAAATGAGCTGCACGAGCGCACGAACAACCGTGGAGATGTCGTCCCGAATCCGTGACGAATCCGCCGGATGATGTGCGGATGGATAAAGGTTGACGTTTTAGGGCTTGGAGAGTGGTGGAATGATGTTCTAAGGTTAGGAAGATATGTGGGAGAGAGAGTGGGTGTGAAAGAATGAGTGAATGGGGTGAGAAAAACCCCTTAAAATGGGGTTCGGTCAAGGGTCGGTCGGCCTGGTTCACCGCAAACGGTCGACCGGATCGGGGGCGCCGGTCGATCGACATGGCCGATTTGCGCCTGATCCAAAGGTTTAAAGAATAACCACCATGCATCCCTTGAAGATGATTTTGAGCTCCATTGTCTTGCTGGCTTGTCTTCCCCATCCTTCCCTTTTTTTGTTTTTCCTTTTTTTTGTTTCTTTAGGAAGAAATGGAATGAGATGACTTCTGACATGAATCGACCTTAAGAGTTTTTCCGAACCTCCCCCTCAGTGAATGCCTAGAATCCCTAGGTTACTAGTCCACATTTATTTGTCAAGGTGTATTGGACCTTAGAAATTTTTCAATTTTTTCAAGAAAAGGCATATATATATATATAAGTACAAACACACATACAAGGTAATATCAAGCACAAAAATAGAAAAATACACACAACTTATGCACGATGCATGCATTTTACACAATCTACCCTTCATGCTTCTACTTATTTGTTCAACGTAAATGAATTACTAATCTTAGTGCAGACCTTAGTATGTATGCCCTCACCCTTGCATATGCCAAGTTCTCTCCTGATTTTATTGAATTGTTCCTGGTTTAGGGGTTTTATGAAGATGTCTGCCACTTGATTGTGTGTATCAACAAATTTTAACTCAAAATCCCCCTTGCCTACATGATCTCTTAGAAAATGATGGCAAATGTCAATGTGTTTGTTCTGGAGTGTTGAACATGATTTTTAGATAAGTTAATAGCACTTGTATTGTCACACAAGATTGGCACAGAACTCACTTCAACATTCAAATCAAGCAATTGGTTTCTGATCCAAAGTACTTGGGCTCCACAACTTCTGACGGCTAAATATTCAGCCTCGACCGTTGAGAGAGCTACTGAATGTTGTTTCTTGGAGGCCCATGAAACTAGGCATCCACCAAAAAATTGGCAGTACCCACTAGTACTTTTACAATCATCAATGCATCCAGCATAGTCAACACCGGTATATGCAATCAAATCAAATGAGCTGGCGATCGAAAACCATAAGCCAAAGTCTAGTGTGCCAATTAGATACCAAAAAATCCGTTTTACAAGCAACAAATGAGATTCTTTAGGACATGACTGAAAATGAGCGCATAGACATACACTATATTGAATGTCAGGATGGCATGCTGTGAGATACAGTAGTGATCTGATCATACCTTGAAACAGTGTGGGATCTACTGTTTTACCATTTTCATTCTTGTTCAACTTCGTGGTTGTGGCCATCGGAGTTGATATGGGTTTTGCTTCTGCCATCCCGTATTTCTTTAACAGCTCCAGGGTATACTTGGCTTGGTTTATGAAAATGCCTTCGGGTGTTTGTTTAACCTGCAATCCAAGAAAGAAGGTTAGTTCACCCATTAAGCTCATCTCAAATTCTCCTTGCATTATTTCTGCAAATTCATCACATAAAACATTGTTAGTAGCTCCAAAAATTATATCATCAACATACACTTAAACTACCAATATATCTTTACCTGATTTCCTCATCAAAAGTGTTTGATCAGTCTTGCCTCTTTTGCAACCATTTTCAATCAGAAATGATGTGAGCCTTTCATACCATGCCCTTGGTGCTTGCTTCAGCCCGTACAAAGCCTTTTGGAGCTTGTACACATGTCGTGGATGTTTAGGGTCTTCAAAACCTGGAGGTTGTTCTATAAAGACATCCTCTTTGATATACCCATTTAGAAACGCAGATTTAACATCCATTTGAAATAATTTGAAGTTAGATGAGCAAGCATAGGATAAAAGAATCCGGACTGCTTCTAATCTAGCAACCGGTGCAAAAGACTCATCAAAATCAATTCCCATCTCCTGGCTATACCCCTTGGCTACAAGCCGGGCCTTATTCCTAACAACTAGTCCCGCATCATTTAGTTTGTTCCGAAAAACCCAACGGGTTCCTATTACGGGTTGATTCTTAGGACGCGGCACAAGAGTCCACACCTCGTTCCTTTTGAACTGGTGTAGCTCTTCATGCATAGCCTGAATCCATGATTCATTTTGAAGAGCTTCATGAGTATCCTTAGGCTCTTCTTGAGAGATTAAGGCCATCAAATCTTCTTTTTCCACTTGCCTTAGTGGCGATCTAGTTCCTAACCCCATCTTGAGAACTACCTATGATGTTTTCAGTTGGGTGATCTTTCAAGAATGTTGAAGAACTGGGCAAGTCGGGATGCTGCACTTGTTGCTCTTGAAATGTTTTAATTGAAAGATTTTCATCCTTTTCACTTTTACTGGAGATCCCTTCAGTTGGTTCGTCCTTGGCCTTAGCATTATTTGGACGTTTGGAATTTTCATCCGCATCCACAATTGAAATAGATTGATTGGTCAACTTCAATTTAGATTCATCAAAAATAACATGAGGACTTTCTTCAACAACCAAAGTCCTTTTATTAAATAATCGATAAGCTCTAGAGTTAAGTGTATAACCTAAGAAAATTCCTTTGTCACTTTTCTCATCAAACTTACCTAGGTTAGACTTACCATTGTTCAGGATGAAACATGGGCATCCAAAGGGTTTAAGATGATAAATGTTTGGTTTCTTACCCTTGTAGAGCTCATAAGGAGTTTTCTTCAAAATGGGCCTTACCATCGCCCTGTTGATGATGTAATATGCTGTACTTACCGCCTCAGCCCAAAAATATTTTGGTAGAGAATTTTCACTTAACATGGTCTATGCCATGTCTATCAGGGTTCAATTTTTCATCTCCACCACTCAATTTTGTTGAGGCATCCTTGGTGATGAGAAGTTGTGCGTGTATCCCTGCTCCTCACAGAAACTGTTGAATTCATGATTCTCAAATTGACCACCGTGATCACTTTGGATGGTGGTGATAAGGTAGCCTCTATCATTTTAGATTTTCTTGCAAAACACTTCAAACTCCTTCAAGGCATCACTTTTATTGGCTAAAAATAATACCCATGTAAATCTCTTGTAGTCATCAACAATAACAAATCCAAAAGATTTACCTCCCAGGCTGGATGTCCTAGTTGGGCCAAATAGATAAAGATGCAGCAATTCTAGAGGCCGGGAGGTAGAAACAATATTCTTATTTTTGAAAGATATGCATGTTTGCTTGCCTTTTGTACAGGCCTCACATATTTTATCACTTTCAAATTTTAATTTTGGCAAACCATTCACAAAGTCATGTTTAGACAACTTGGAGATTACTCCAAAACTAGCATGACATAGTCTTCGGTGCCATAGCCATGCATTATCATGATTGTTTGCTACCAAGCACACATCATCACCAGAACCATCATCTAGATCAATAGTATAGACATTGTTATTTCTCTTGTCGATGAATCTGATTTCATTGGAGATTTTATTTATGACAAGATAGTGGGTTTCATCAAAAATAATTTTAAAACCCTTGTAACACAATTGGCTTATGCTTAGCAGGTTGTGAATTAAGCCTTTCACTAAAAGGACAATTTCAATCAAGGTTTCAGAATTCTTACCTATGTTGTCAATTCTAATTATTTTACCTTTGTCCTTTCCACCAAAGGCAACTGAGCCTCCATCTTTATCTTGCAGCATAATGAATGCCTTCCTATCCCCTGTCATATGCCTTGAACAGCCGCTGTCCAAGTACCATTTGCTCCCCCTGGTTTCAAGGCATATCTGTTAGAAATAAAATTCTCATCCAATTATTTTTGGTACCGAAACTAGTTTGGGTCCGTAGAAGTTAGTCCAATTCTGTGCATATCTTTTCTTGGTCCAAAATGCATGATTTTTTGGTGAGTTTTGTTTGAACCAACAATTGGCAATAACATGACCAAGTCTACCACAGTGAAAGCAATTGACATGTGTAAACTTTCTTTGAAATTGTCATGGTTTGGTTTGGACATGTGTTGGCTTGGAGTGCGAATATGAAGCACAGCCTTTTTCTTTTTCATGAAGATAGGATGTAGTGGTCTTATTCTCAAAGGATTTTTGGTTTTGGGGAATGTACCCCAATCCTTCTTTCCGGAAGTTAACCTTAACTCCCAACATGTTTTCTAAGTTTTGTTTTCCCTTAACAAACCTAGAGAGGGTGAACTGCAAGTCAGTCACCTCCTTATTCAAACTCACATTTTTTTTTCATGTTCTGAGATTAAGGATTGTAAAACTTTTTTTTTCATTTTTCAATTTTTCAAAAGCTTTCTCCATTTCAGACAACTTACTCATCACTTCCTCCTGGCTTTTCTCATTTGCGAAAATTATTTGCAACAAGCTTTTTTTTTCATCCTATAACTCAAACCATTCCTGTTCTAATTTCTCAAATTTAACAGATGTATCCTCATGTGTTAATTCATCAACTCTCTTTTTGAGATTTTTATTTTCAGATCTGATTTTTCTGTATTCCATATATAGTTTGTCATATTCCGACTCCCATTGTTCATTTGAAATGAAATCAGGGTCAGAATTCACCTCTATTGATTCATCTTCATGTGCCATGAGGCATAGACTTTCCACGAGCTCTTGTACCACCTCATAGGACGGTTCGTCCTCTTCGTCACTCCATGTGACGACCATGGCTTTGGACTTCTTGAACTTGTCCTTCTTGAATTTCTTTCTTCAGATCTGGGCACTCACCTCTCATGTGCCCGGGCTTCTTACATTCGTAACAAATGATAGTATTGGGCTTGCTCGGCTCGCCCTTGGTTTGAATGGACTTCCTTTGCCCCTTTCTGAAGTTGCCTTGGAAATTCCTCTTCTTTCTCAAGAATCTCTTTACTTGGTGAGTTATCATGGCCAAGTCTTCTTCTTCATTGCTTCCCTCGCTAGATCCTTCTTCTTGAAAGTCATCATCAGATTGGTGAGCTTTCAGTCCAATCACTTTCTTCTT
This sequence comes from Amorphophallus konjac, assembly GCA_022559845.1. Lineage (NCBI taxonomy): Eukaryota > Viridiplantae > Streptophyta > Magnoliopsida > Alismatales > Araceae > Amorphophallus > Amorphophallus konjac. The sequence continues at coordinate 108,653,054 of CM040125.1, read as the reverse complement.
CTTCGTATCGTCCTCGGTTGTTCTCTTCATGTTTATCTCATAGGTCATGAGTGACCCTATGAGCTTGTCTAAAGAAAGTGTGGACAAATTTTTCGAATCCTCAATTACTGTGGCTTTTATGTGCCACGCCGCGGAAGTGATCTCAGAACTTTCCGTACAAGATCGGAGTTTGTGTACTCCTTCCCGAGGCTTTTGAGACCATTTGTGATCTCTATTAATCTCGCGAACATTTTTGAGATGGTTTCTTCAGGCTTCATTTTGAACATCTCATAATCTCTGACAAGAAGGTTTGCCCTGGTCTCTTTGACCTCGGAGGTTCCCTCATATATGAGCCGCAACTTGTCCCACATCTCCTTGGTTGAGCTGCACATGGATACACGAGAAAACTCGTTAGGATGTATAACACATTGCATGATGTTCATAGCATTAAAATTAGCTGTGGATTTTTTAATTTCCTCAATTGACCATTTATCCTCATCTTCAGAGAGTTTATAAGGACCCTTGTCCACAACCCTCCAGACCTCGTACTCCTGAGCCCTTAAAAAAACATGCATTCTATTTTTTCAGTAGGAGTAGTTCGAACCATCAAAGAATGGAGGACGGTTAATGGAATGACCCTCAGGCATCATCCCCTTGCTGGCCATTGATCTGGATCTTTCTCTAGATTATTAGATCTGTGAAAGTTAGAGCCTTAGCTCTGATACCAATTGAAATCCCACGATCAATGACACCCAAGAGGGGGGTGAATTAGGTGTTTACAAACTTTTAACAAAACTTGCCCAATTCAAACAAGTGTGAATAATAACCATAATGAATTTCAGATCTATATTAAAACTCTCAGATCTAATAGAATCTATCACACTCAACCGATCTTAGGTACGATGGCGGAGGTGGGAATCTGGAGATTCTACTCACGCAAGATGTTATCTTCCTAACAAGGTTTGCCTTGCCGATCCGAACCCACCTTTTAATATACCCAAGATCTAATATGAGAATGATAAATTACACTACATCTAACTCAAACAATGCAACCAAAATAATCTACGCGTGTGCTGCACAGAATGGGGATAGAAGAAAAGGAACAAACCACACAATAGACATCGATTTTTAGGTGGTTCAGATGTAACAACAGTAACCTACATCCACCCCTCACGATCTGTGAGGATTCCCACACTATCTTGTAAGAGATTACAAGATTAAAACACACACACGTGAGGAGTTCGGAACTCCCACGAAGGTGCACATGCACCGAATCACAGAGAGATGTGAGGAAACGAAGAAATTATACACACACACACACACACAGGTGTTTGATATTACAAGAACACAAGATTAAAGCCCAACAAGAATAGAGGTAGAAAGTAGGAAATAAAAGCTAGATTCAAGCTCCCCCTTAGTGAATGAAGGTGATCTTGGATGAAGCCAGCTCCCCAGCTTGATCTGTACTTGAATGGCCTACAGATAGTCTTGAGAACCTTGCTCTTCAATGAAGAACTCTTCCACGTATCACTGTTCACGAAGCTATAGTAGCACTCCTCTTTCTCTCCTTGATAGCCTCCTTAGCTTGCTTTAGTGATTAGGGTTTTTGACCCTAATGAGATGTTTTTATACATCTTGGATGGTCAAGGGACAAGCCAAGAACCAGATCCATAAATCATGGCATGTCTGGTGGCTTTGGGATTAAACAATCCAAGGATAAAGTCTCCCCACGTTGGAGAAAAATAAGGTCAACAATTGCTGCCTCGAAGTCGGCGGTCGACCGGAGGTAGGCGGTCGGTCGACCGGACTATAAAAACCTATTGAAGTTTCATCCCTGGAAATTCTGGTCGACGGGTCTGTAACCTTAGGTCGACCGGACTGTAACAACTCTGTTCATTCTTGATTGTTGAAGAATCGGTCTACCGGCCCTTATCCGTTGGTCGACCGGACTGTTGAAAACCTGCAAAAATGAGTTGTCAGCCTAGTGAATCATATCCATATGATGAAGGCTTGGATTAAACATATGTTGTTATTCATTTCAAGTCCATTCGAACACTTTTTACGCGTTTGGAAGTATACCAATATTAAGGTAAAATTCAAGAAGGAATTGGACCTTGATTGCGTACGAAGCTCGTACTTAAGCACTAATACATGGCACGTGATAGAGCAAATGTCCGAGATTTTGTTATCATCAAAATCACTTGGATATACTCAACAGGCTCTAGGTAAGCAAATCCAGAGAGTGAGTTAGTTAGAAAAATCCAGAGGTATCTCACCCCAGTGTGGCACAGAAAGGCCATTGTATTAGAGGAATCTAGGGACCTAACCACCATGACTGTCATATAATTAATAGGATCCCTGATGGCTTATGAGATCAACCTTAAGAGGAACAGTGAAGAAAACAAAAAGGGGAAGACCATAATGTTGACATGTTTTTCCCCCTCCATTTCCCTTACCTTTCTATATCAGGATATAAAGACAAGCAAAAAATGAGGCTCGAAGGGTGGAGAGGTGTGTGTGTGATCGTGATCACCACCAAGATGCAGAATGCAAAGGAAATGCACCCGTACCTTGGAAAGGGAGAAGACACTCGCCCAAAGTGCAGCGCTGGCAGTTGTAAGCGGTCTAGGAAGAACATCTCAATGGATGGCACGGTCGCTCGATAGGCCGCTCACAGCGCTGGAAAGAGAAATGGGATGAAGACTGGTCTGGCTCTAAAACGGTACGCAGACGGCCACGCACAGGATCTGAACGGTTCGTGAAGGACCGATCTTCTCTACAGACAGATAGAAGAAGACCATTTAAAGCTGCCAGACTCCAAGTTGTAGGACTTGATCCTCCACCCCTTCCAACCGGCCAGAAGGGGATGGGCCTCGTGCTATGCTGATGTTGACCTGCAAAACAACGTAGAGAACAATAGAACAAAACCCATATTAGACCTGGAAGGTGTAGTAGATATAGAAAAGAATGCAAAATTAACATAATAACACAGAATGGGGAATACCTGGGGTGGTTTTAAAACCCCTATAGGGCGTGAAAATGATAGGAGTGGTGTAAAATGAAGATGGCAAATGCAAAACGTGGATGAAAAGGTGATGAAAAGAAGCATGCAAAGGAGGAAAAGACAACTAAAAGCCTAAACCAAACACAAAGTAAGTGACTACTCCCTTGACCGGAGGCTCAAAAGGACGTAGAGAGCATCCGTCCCTGGCTATAGCTTGCTCAAGAATTCGACAGAGCTTCGACGTCGACGTTGGATCTCCCCCCTTTTCAAGCCTAGACTAGGGGTTCTATTTATAGACCCCTATAAGTCTAGCCCCGAAATTGGATTTTCCACTGAAAATTAGGGCGTGACAATAAAACAAAATCTATTGATAACACTTCTATCTCCCACCAGGATCAAATGGCACCCCATTTGGTGGAGAAACTACGAAGAAACTGGCAGAGGAAGGTGGAGGTTTCACCAAGGATGGAGAGAGAAAAATCAAATATTCCACAAATCTCGGGCCTGTACGCGGTCGTTTGATAGGCCGCCCAGACTAATACGTGGTCCATTGCTAGACCGCTTATCTCTGTCAGTGATAAATAAATAAAACAACAAATTATCCAATTATCCACCGAACTGACGGACTGACCCGGCGCTGGACTCTTTAGGATAAGACGGTCTAATGATAGACCACTCAATGAATGGCACGGTCCAATGCTAGGCCGTGTAAACCATGTCGGTGATAAATCTAATAAAATATGATAAATAAGTAATTATCTGAAAAATTCACCGGCTTTGGACTCTGGGAGCTGGACGGTCTAAAGACAGGCCGTTCAATGGGAGTAAACGGCTGAACTCAGACTGTGTAAAGGCTTGTCAGTGGAAATTTAGAAAATCAAATATATATCCAATAAATTGTTCCGAGCATCTAAACGGTTCAAAAGAGACCGCCCAACATTAAACTGCCAATCCTACGACCGTGCATTGAAAACAACTACCCATGAAAACAACACGGACGTGTAATGGTCCGTCCAACACACTGAACTGTCGACCTACAGGCCAGGTGGGTGGAAATGCAGAAAAGCCAGAGATAAATCACCGTAAATTTCACACGGTCCCGAATCTGACCGTTCAATACATACACGGCCTAGCGATAGACCGTGCAATTGCTGGGCGGTTGAAGTTGATAAATTAGGGTAAATGAGCCCATTTAACCTAGAAACCAAGCGAGATCAAGGCCCTATAAGCCTGAATTCGACAACAGCCCTAGCTAGGGAGGGAGATACACATAGAATAAGCCCCAAGATGAGCCTGGAAATGGCCCAATGAATAATGGACAACTCGAGGTATCAACAAATGGTGATAAGAGGAAAGACCCAACTCATAGATAAAAAATGGGTGTCAACAGATGCCCCTCCTTAACGTCCTCTTTGCAGGGGAGCGAGCGGAGGTGAAGCGAAAGTGAAATGGAATATGGAGATGAAGCGGAAATGACACGGAGCGGAATGAAAAGCGGGCGTTAAGGCAAAAGACACATGTTTTCTTGCCAACGAGCGATGAGAATCTACCAAAAAACTCCGAACCAAACACAAGGAATGATCAAACTAAAATTACCTCAATTTGGAGGAACTAACTAAATAAAAGCAAGGTAAAAAGTAGGCAACCTCATCAGGGGACACAATCCACAACCAATGAGGGAAATCAACAGTAACGAAAAGTAAAGAAACAGATTAAAACTCTAGACGGGGACTCCTAGTCAACCAAACCAGGTGAACAGACCAGAGAGAACCTTCCAACTCAGAGTGGAATTGCTCCCCTTACTCAAAAACTGAACGCACAATCATCCATCACAAATGAGACATTTCTAGACAAACCATGAGTCGTGAATGCTCAAAAGATGCATATGATACATGCTGGGATAAAATAAAAGAAACTATTAAAATGAATGTAAATAAAGGATAAAATAGAAAGTACTCGAGAATAATATTGCTGAACTAGAACAATTAAGGTCAGGACACTATCCACAACCATGGTGTGCAAGATAGAACCGTCGTCTCCCAATTTTCTCAACTTAACGGCCTATCCGATGATTAAACGCGTGCACCAAGATCATCATTATTTTTGTTATAGGGGAACGTCAAATCCTGGAGCACATGAATGATCAGCTGGTTCTCGAGATAATATAACATAATACCATATAATAATGCAATAATGAGAAGGGGTAGAGAGCCATACCTGACTTACTTGTGCAGGCGAAACGGGTTTTTTTTTATTTTCATTTCTGATTTTTATGGATTTTTATCATAAGACAACCGACAACATGAATAAGCAATCATGAACAGAATGAAAACATGAACAACCAAATGAAAGAAAAAACAAATAACATAATGAAGAATGAATGAGCAAGCAACACATGCAAAACACTACATAAACAAACAACAAGCATGAGAACGGAGAAAATGGTGGGGCATGACAAAGCACAGCAGGACGACACACACAGTTGGGACCAGATCATGGCGGGACAACACATCATGCAGAACAAAATCACATGCAGCAGGACATAGATACATAGGATAATGACATCTAAGACAACCAAAGGTGAGATGGCATAACACATGTGAAACAACCACAAGTGACAAGGACACATGCAACACATGGCAAAACGAGATAACACGTGGAACTAGAACATCCATGAGATGACCATAGATGGGACAAGGACACCTGGACGACGACCACAGGTGGACAACACGGGACATGATAAAATATGTTATTCAATCAAGCCCAAGGTCTGATGAAGGAGAACCGCCAGGTTCACAATCGTAAGGCAAAAACCCTCTCATGGAGATATGAGGAGAATTAGGTAAAAGCTAAGCACAAGCTGAAAAGGACATAAGCTCCAGAACATATCAAGAAACCAGTTTGAAGAAGAGAACATATCGAAAGATGAGTGTGAACATGAGATAGAGCGAAAGATGAAGAGCGAGGAAACTTTAATACCTGCAACCTGCACACTGAGCAAACAGATTACGTACCTGTCCTCAAGATAAAATGCATGAAAAATAAAAGACATATATTTTTAGATTTTTTGAAATTTTTTTTGATTGATTTGATTTTTAATAATATTTGATTTTTTTTATAATATCTGATTTTTATTTTGGAATTTTTTGACAATATCTCATTTTTTTGACAATATTTCATTTTTTTGGATTTTGACATATCTCATTTTTTTGGAATTTTTGAAATAGCAATCTGCAGTACCCAAGATGGGCTCAAACTACTGGCTAGGAATCATTGCTCCTACCCCTCTCATAAACGGCTTCCCTTAAGCAGGGCGTGCATATGAGGGTGGCTTACCACAACCAACCGCCTTATAAGAATGGTGCCCCTACTAAGGCCATACCCGGGATACAACCCAGCCTACAAGGGAGAAGCAGAAGAAAAATTGGAGACAAGCTTTATGCAGGATGGGAGACATCAGGATTCGAATTCCTTCCAGGGCAGTACCCCTCAAAGATACAGTTTGTTGCGCCGGGACTTTGTGTCTTCAACTTTGAGACTCGTGTTATTAGGCATGCATGCGACCGGGCTCATGACGTCCAGCGGAGAACTGTACTGCCACTCTTGCCATGCCTTTGATTCATAATTTTCCATTGATTCATTTTGATTTTGAGAGGCTAGATTTCTCATGAAAGCTCACTTTTGAAGGTCAAGACTGCCCCTATTTGAGACCTCTCTCGTATTAGGGAGCGCCTAGGTTGGTCATCTCATCCATCAATCTCTTGCCCCTACACTCGACCAAAAATAGAGAAGAGAAAAGACTTTCATGTATACCCGTGGTATGGCCAAAGTAACAACGGTGTGCCTCAGAGGAATCAGTTATGGCTCGCCGTGAAGTGTGTGAAAACCCATACTCCAAGGTCACCCTCAACAATCGGGGAAAGAGACTAGACTCCCAGCGTAGAGCTATCACCAGCCTGAGATGCTGCAGTAGCGAACTCTTTTATTTTACACAAAGTTAAGATCCAATTAAGTAAAGACTCCTAAAGCCACTCAATCATGTGAAGAAATAGGCATTATAAGTATGCGCAGAAATAATAGAAATAATAGAAATGAAAGAATGTTTCCTACACAAAATAAAGATACCTTGCAAATCCATGACGTGAACTTAGCGTCCTGAAGCAACCTTGATCATCAAGATTCACATAGCACATGCTTTTGTAGGCCTTGCTTGACAGGAAAAGAAAAGGGTCACAAGGATCGAGATTCTTCAGCACTGAGGAGTGGTAGACACCAAACTAGATGAAGAAGAACAAAAAGGAAGAGCAACGAGGGCTAGAACTCCCTCGTTATGGCACTGAGGCCCTGATAACAAGGAACCCGATACAGAAGAAGGCAGATCAGCTGAGATCAAGGCGGGCTAAAGCCTCAAGAATAGCAAAAAAAAGGGTCAGGTCCCCGAAAAAGGGAGGAAGAAAGAACTGAAAGAGAGGAAGAAGAATCACCCGATGTAGTCGGGGCAGGAGAATGTGAGTCACCCACCAAAGGCGGAGAAGAAGTAGTGTGATCGCCCGACAAAGTCGGGGAAAAGGAATGAAGATCACCCAGTAGGGTCGAGGAAGGAAAAGGGGAATCGCCCGACACGGTTGGGGAAGGATCAGGAAAATCACCCGACAAGGTCGGGGAATAAGCATGATAACCCCCCGACGGGGTCGGGGAAAATGAATGGGAAGTGGAATCCGGACATACCTAGGGAGGGAAATTGGAAGAAGTCCTTAGATCTGGATAAAAGGAGGACATAGGTCGAGACCTAGAATGGTAAGGATAGGAGAAGATAGTAGAAAGGTGATCGGGTGATGGAAGGTACACCACCCAAGGGTAGGAACTGAGCAAGAGAAATGATGAATGAGAGGGACCAACATCAGGTGGAGTGGACCCCCGAGTGCACGGCTGACGACCCTTGAACTTATGCCGTCGCCTCTTCTTAGTGGGAATCTCCTTGAAACAAATCTGCCTGGCGCAGACCCGGGCCTTCAAGCTTCTTGACCCGCCATGTCTTCTCAAATAACAGGCCCACCTGGCAGATGGCCTGGCCCGATTATGAATATGCAATTTTATTGGGGCAGTTGCCCCTAGGCACACAGCGCTAACCATGGGCGGGCATTCCTGAATAACCAACTCCTCGAGATGAACATCAGAAAGTAGTGGAGTTTTATTGCTTGGCACCAGAAGCATGAGATTTGGCATCTCCACTTGGCAGTTGGACATGAAGCATAACTCCCTTACCAAAAATGTAGGATGATATTGAGGGAGATTAATGTGTGGCGTTGAAGTGGCCGTCTCACCAACAAACCAAGGGAGATTACATAACAAGTGCAGAATGCCCCTAGCCAACATTGAAAATATGGCTAATTGCGCCTTGGACATGGAACTTAGTAGGCTCTTGGCGGCCATATGGGTTAGCACAATCTGAGTGGAGAATCCCGCATGGCCAGTGAACTGACAGCAATCGAGCATGGTGTATAACAGCATCGATAGTGAATCCTCCGGCGACCAAAGAGATTGCCACCGGCCTCGCTCGGGATGAAACCGGCACTAGTGTAAGAGAGCTCTTCTTGGCAACCGTCGTGGGAAGTGCAAGCGGATCATCCCCAAAATAGCCAGGGAATCAGGACGCGGATCGGCATCCGGCAGATAAAATCTTGAAGCTTGAAATGCACAACCGGCACTAAATCATCCCAACTTGACTCATTGTCTCCCTGGGGATCAGACCCGAGGGGCACCAAAGGTCGCGCACACCCGCTCCGTCGGGTGGAAATAGGTGGAGAAAGGGGTGGAGAAGGCTTGGAAGGCGTGGGTGAAGGTTTAGAAGGCGTTGGGAGCAGTAATGCGGGTGACGGAGGGGTAGCGGTGATGACAGGCTCTGGTGGAGGTAAAGGAAAGGGTGGAGGTATAAATGTGGGCTTAGCCTGCTCAGGCTCGTACAATGATAGCGAAAGGGGTAGCAAAGGTGGTGGAGGGGATGGAGGTGGAATAGCGACCTTTGGGAGAGAAGGTGATGAAGGTGATGGTGATGGTAATTGTCACGCCCCGAGTGCGGAAGGTACCTGGAGATGCGCGACGAGTTTATATCAATCATGTCAATCAGAGTATTAGTGTATTCGACACCAAAAATCAGAGATGCGCGAAAGTAAAGATAACCCAATCCTTTATTCCTTCATAAGAATATGTCTATTACAAACCTTTGAAGTACTACCGAAAATAAAGGGAAAAATACAAGGTTGACTGAAGAAAATATGAAAAAGATTAGATAAAACGGAAGAAGCTCTATCTCTTTCACTCTTGATTTTCCCCATCCGTTCGAGTTCCCTCATCGTCGGACTTACCTGAAAAGTAGGGAAACACTAAGTGAGCAAACGCTCAGTAGGAAATTATATCTCAAGATCTAGCAAGGGGTTTAAGTGATTACATCTTTCATGAATGCACTATAGCTATGCATGCTCGCATAAAACGACAAGATAGAGAGAGTGTATAACAAAATGATAGCAAGAAGAACTAGTCACGAGCTTTCAAGAACTTATATCAAAAAGATATCAAGATATTCAAGCAAGTGTATTCATCATGTCAGGTTAGAATTTGGCTATTTTGTTTCAAGTCAAGCAAGTATACAATTACCCTTTATCGGGCCACGCAAGTCCTGTAATATCAAGTCAAGTACAAGTATAAGATTTGTGGAATGTTCAATCAAGCTAGTCATGCACTTCAGTATAATGCCAATACCATGATCAATCAACTCCCATGGGCACAAGTACTTTCGGGTGCTCCTCCCAGGACCAGATCGGGCCCTATATGCGCAGGTATTAATCATGTATTTTAACATCCACTTTTGTGTATAGCCAATATGGAATTTCAAGAATAAAGCTTGTAGATACGTAGGATAACTTGGATAGAATAGAGTTCAAAAATATGACACTTGACATAGAGTGACGATAATAATGGTACAATCACGATTATTGATAAAACTAGGTGGAATTGGTTCCCTAACTTGGGTACCATGACAAACAAGTATGGACACTCTTTATATAGAATTGAGGTCCACATGAACAGCACATCAATGGCAAGACATCCTCATTCTTAATATAGAATTGAGGTCCACAAGAACATCATGTTGAATATAGAATTGGGGTTTACAAGAACATCATAACAATGTTGATATAGAGTTGGGGTTTACAAGAACATCATGACAATGTTGATATAGAATTGGGGTTTACAAGAACAGCATCAAATGGCATGATAACCTCATCCCATTAAGAGAATTCTCATGATACACACTTTGCATAACATGAGGGCCGGTATACCATGTTTCTTTAGAGTGACATGGCAAAATAATGTAATGGGTTTTTATGGTACAACCAGCTCAGTCGGCCTTGAGGGAATCCAAGGCTGCGCGGAGACTTACGGAGGTCTCTATGACTAACTCGCTAGTCTAAAGGAACAGAATGTCCAATGGAGAGCTTGTATGTCAACGAGAATTAGTGGGTAAATGATAAATCATCATGAAACGTGGGACTATATTCACGGACTGGAATATAGTGCCGATATATATATAGATATATTTATATATATTTATCAATATATATATGGAACCTTCGGTTAACAGTAACAGTGTAAAATAGTATCACAGGAAATAGCGACTTAATCTAAGTCATTACTTAACAAATTAACGCCTTTTACAGGGGCGTTTATTTACAATTTGACGACTTATACATTAGTCGTTCCTTCAATATTTCCATTCTGCAGAAACTCAATATTCTGGAATTTTAACAAAAACGCGCCCTGGACAGGGGCGTTACTTTTCAATTAGCGCCCTGGTCTGGGGCGTCAGTTCAAAAAGAGACGACCTTGTTCAGATCGTTAATCCAGCAATTTTTCAAATTTCAGTTAATAAAATTTCAGGAACAATTTATATAGTCAGGACCAGAAAATTAGCAGGATTCAATCAGGATGTACATGCATTAGATTAGGTTCATGGTTTCATAGATATCGAATTTTAAACATGGGTAAATTTTAATTTATATGAAATTGGCGACTACTAGGCAGGGCGTCAAAACAAGAATTAGCGCCTTGTCAGGGTCGCTTCTCTCAAAATTTTACAGAAAACATTTAAAACCATGATGAAACTATATGCATGGACAACATATGTTTTTATTAAGGATCTTAAATTAATTTGGGCTACGTTTCTTGAGAAAACCTACCTTTTGAAGGTTCTGGTGAAGATATATGAAGAAACTGAAGAGGTTACGATACTCTGTTCAAAACAGAAGAAGAGGATGTTGACGAAGAGCCTTCGTTCTTCAGTCAAAAAGGGGAGTACTTGTTCTCACTGCAGGCAGCCTGCAGAGGAAGAGGAAGAACATTATTCTTCATAATACTTAATCAGTAGAGAAAGAAAAAAAATAGGAAGAACCAACCTGTGTTCTTCAGCTATGATGGTGATCCTCCGTATACTGCAGAAGAAAGAAGAAAAGAAGATCAATAGTCTTTACGATACATGGTTGAAGACAGAAGAAGAAGCACTTACTGGTTCTTCAGAGGCTCGATCGTCCAAAATAGATTATAGGGTTCGATTAAGGGGTTACTTATAGGGTTTTGGAAATCCTAATAGGGTTAGAGTTGTATTGGAAGTAATACTTCCATGATAGAGTCCTTACTATAATCTACTAACTCGTACTAATCCATAAACATTCCCTGGATAATGTTCTCGTTCGAACAGAACACGAACGGAATTAGCGTCTTAAGTGAGGGCGTCGAATTTAAATTGACGCCTTGGTGAGCGTCGTTACTTATGTAAAACGCGCCCAGGTAGAGGGCGTTTCATTTCCTTTCCTTAGTTTTATTTTCCCGTCGTTTGAAATTTGACGCCCTATTGTCTAGGCGTCCTTTTTAAATTAACGCCGTATACAGAGGCGTTTCATTTTCAATCAGTGCCTTGATAAAAGGTGTTATTTTTCCCCTTGATTAACGATTTACTCATTTAGGCTCTTTGTCATCTATTTACTTATCTTTTATTTTAATTTGATTTATTTAAAAATCTTATTTTTATCAGGGTTGCTACACCCTCCCCCACTTAAAAGAATTTGGTCCCCAAATTCCATAGTATATATATATGAGTGGGGAGTGTAGAGCATATACCTTAAAATAATTCTGGAAATTACTTCCTCATGAATTCCTCGGTCTCCCATGTGGCTTCATGTTCGGAGTTCTTATTCCATTGTACTTTTAGCATGTGAATAACCTTATTCCTTAGGGTACGCACCTCACGATCTAGTATCTTTATGAGCTTCTGTTCATATGTGAGATCCTTCTGGATAACTAAGTCTCCATGTTCAATAATATGCGATGGATCGTGCACATACTTCTTCAACATGGATATGTGGAACACATTATGAACATCGGACAATTGAGGAGGCAATGCGATGCGATAAGCAACCTCGCCAACTCTTCCCAGTATCTCGAAGGGTCCGATGAATCTTGGTGTAAGCTTGCCCTTAACACCAAATCTTCGTATGCCACGTCCAGGCGATATCTTGAGAAATACATGATCTCCAACATAGAATTCAAGATCTCTCCTTCTCGTGTCGGCATAAGCCTTTTGCCTAGACTGAGCAACTCGCAGTCTTTCTCTAATCAATTGTATCTTCTCAGTGGCATCCCTTACCATGTCTGGACCTAATAGTTATTTTTCTCCAACTTCGTCCCAGCATAAGGGTGATCGGCAACTCCTTCCGTATAAAGCTTCGAAAGGTGCCATTTGTATACTTGCCTGGTAGCTATTATTGTATGCAAATTCCACCAACGGCAAGTGATCATGTTAGCTTCCATCGAAATTAATGATGCAAGCTCTGAGCATATCTTCAACCACCTGATTAGTTCTCTCGGTCTGACCATCCGTTTGAGGATGAAAAGCTGTACTAAAGTTAAGCCTTCTTCCCAACGAATGTTGTAGTCCCTTCCAAAAATGAGAAGTAAAATGGGGATCTCTATCAGACACGATTGAAACAGGAATACCATGTAATCTGACTATTTCCTTGATGTATAATGCAGCCAAAACATCAACTGACCATCGGCTCTTGATTGGCAAGAAATGTGCCGCTTTAGTCAATCGGTCAATGATGACCCATATTCCATCATGTCCTCCTTTTGATTTAGATAAACCCATGATGAAATCCATACCGATATCCTCCCACTTCCATTTAGGGATACTTAGAGGATGTAGTTTTCCAGCAGGCTTTTGGTGTTCCGCCTTGACCTGTTGGCAAGTGAGATAGCGTGATACATAGTCTACTATTTTCCTTTTCATGTTGGGCCACCAAAAATTCCTCTTCACACCTTGGTACATTTTGGTAGATCCAGGATGAATCGTGTACCTTGATCTATAAGCTTCATCTCTTAACTCGGGACAATCCGATATGCAAGTTCTATTCCTGAACATTAATCTTCCTTCACAAGTTATTTGGAAATCAGATTGTCCTTCTAGTTTGCCCTTGATTTCCACTAATATTGGGTCATTATCCTGAAGTGCTTGTATTTCAGTTAATAGGTCTGGCTGAATGCTTATATGAGATAATGTGACATATTGAAAGTCTGTGTCCATGCTTATATTGAGTTCAGAGAATTGCTCCAGCAACTTCCATTCTTGAATCATACAATTGGCTAACAGTGCTCTCGGCTTTCGACTAAGGGCATCTGCTACATGATTACCCTTTCCGGGATGATATTATATATTGAAGTCGAAGTCCTTGAGATATTCTAGTCAACGTCTTTGCCTCATATTTAGTTCCTTTTGAGAGAAAAGATACTTGAGACTCTTGTGATCGGAGTATACAGTAAACTGCACTCCATCTAGGTAATGTCTCCAGATCTTTAGTGCAAATACTACTGTGGCTAATTCTAAGTCATGGACGGGGTAGTTCTCTTCATGTTTCTTTAATTGACGAGAAGAGTAAGCTATAACCTTTCCTTGTTGCATTAGAACACATCTGAGGCCAATGCCAGAAGCATCAGTGTATACCTCGAATTTCTCTCCTTCCACTGGTAAAGCTAAGACAAGAGCTGTAGTAAGATGATCCTTGAGAGTTTGGAAGCTTCTTTCACATTCTTCACTCCATTCGTAACGGATCTCCTTGCGAGTTAACCTCGTAAGTGGTACGACGATCTTAGAGAAATCTTTGATGAATCGCCTGTAATAGCTGGCAAGACCTAAGAAACTTCGGATCTCGCTAGCATTGGTCGGTCTTTCCCAATTTCTTACAGCTTCAACTTTTGATGGATCTACTGATAAGCCATCCTTTGATATAACATGTCCGAGAAAAGTTACTTCCTCGAGCCAGAATTCACACTTGCTGAGTTTTGCGTATAATTGGTTTGCCCTTAATATTTGTAATGCAATCCTTAAATGCTCCTCATGCTCTTCCTTGGTCTCGGAATAAATCAATATATCATCGATAAAGACCACCACGAATTGATCCAAATAAGGCCTGAATATACTATTCATTAACTGCATAAAGGCAGCAAGGGCATTCGTTAGTCCGAAAGGCATAACAACAAATTCATAATGGTCGTACCTGCTTCTGAATGCAGTCTTATGAATGTCCTCATCCTTGATTCTTAACTGATGATATCCCGACCTAAGATCAATTTTGGAAAAGTACTTGGATCCTGAAATTTGATCAAACAACTCATCGATTCTCGGCAGTGGATACTTGTTCTTGATAGTGAGATGATTCAACTGTCGATAGTCGATGCATAACCTCATGGATCCATCTTTCTTCTTTACAAATAATACAGGCGCTCCCCATGGGGAAGTACTTGGTCTTATGAATCCTTTTTTAATGAGTTCCATCAATTGCTCCTTTAACTCCTTGAGTTCAGCAGGGGACATTCTATAAGGTGTCTTAGAAACAGGACCCGCACCAGGAACTAAATCGATGGTGAAGGCCACTTCTCTTTGTGGGGGTAATCCAGGCAAATCTTCCGGAAACACATCCGAAAATTCTTGCACACCTGGGATATCTTCTATCTTAGTTTCCTGAGCCTCCTTAATCGTGACAAATGCAAGGAAAGATACACATCCTTTCGTTATTAGCTTGCTAGCTCGGAGAGCCGAAATAAGAGGTGACTCGCTCCGACTCTTAGGGCTAGAATAGTCTAGTTCTGGAAAGTCCTTGAAAGTAACCTTGCTATTGCGGCAATCGACTGTTGCCTGATATTTGGATAACCAATCCGCTCCCAGTATGACATCATACTCCTTTAGATCTAAACATATGAGATCGATAGGAAGATTTCTTCCTTTTACCAAGACTTCACAGTTTTGATAATGGTGAGTAATATCGGTTTCGTTTCCGAGAGGAGTAGATAAAATTATTTTCATCCATTCCGGTTCCATAGGTAGTGGGTTAGCAAACTTCTTGGAAATAAAAGAAGAGGAAGAACATTATTCTTCGTAATACTAAATCAGTAGAGAAAGAAAGAAAATAGGAAGAACCAACCTGTGTTCTTCAGCTATGACGGTGATCATCCGTATACTGCAGAAGAAAGAAGAAAAGAAGATCAATAGTCTTTACGATACATGGTTGAAGACAGAAGAAGAAGCACTTACTGGTTCTTCAGAGGCTCGATCGTCCAAAATAGATTCTAGGGTTCGATTAAGGGGTTACTTATAGGGTTTTGGGAATCCTAATAGGGTTAGAGTTGTATTGGAAGTAATACTTCCATGATAGAGTCCTTACTATATTCTACTAACTCGTACTAATCCATAAACCTTCCCTGGATAATGTTCTGGTTCGAACAGAACACGAACGGAATTAGCGTCTTAAGTGACGGTGTCGAATTTAAATTGACGCCTTGGCGAGCGTCGTTACTTATGTAAAACGCGCCCAGGTAGAGGGCGTTTCATTTCCTTTCCTTAGTTTTATTTTCCCGTCGTTTGAAATTTGACGCCCTATTGTCTAGGCGTCCTTTTTAAATTAATGCCGTATACAGAGGCGTTTCATTTTGAATCAGCGCCTTGATAAAAGGCGTTATTTTTCCTCTTGATTAACGATTTACTCATTTAGGCTCTTTGTCATCTATTTACTTATCTTTTATTTTAATTTGATTTATTTAAAAATCTTATTTTTATCAGGGTTGCTACAGTAATGGGGTTAATGGAAATGGCGGTCAGGGTGATATGGTTAATGGAGGTAATGAAGATGGAGGTGGGGAAAGTGGTGAGGCGGAAGAAGTGGCAGGTCGTGGTGCCCGTCGCTGACGTATCGACACGATGCGTCGAGCGGCACTAGGGGTAGGAGCGGTGGTGGAAATGGGAGTAGAAGAAGTAGAGACATTTGCTTGAGCAGAGGCTTGGGTAGATGGAGGAGATGGGGTAGGAGAGGGTGAAGGAGAAGGTAATGGGGTAGGTGAAGTAGAATATGGAGCAGATGCTTCATTGATTAAAGAACCACAAGGGTGCCCCTGGCCTTGTAGTGGAGACGGATGCCAAGGCGGCACTTGCTGCTGCTGCTGCTTGCTGCGGAGATCTAAAATAACTTCATGCACGATAGCCCTATCAATCATCTTCTCGTCTTCCAAACCATAAACAAATTCCCAGAATTCGGGGCAATCCCCGACCGAATGCCCCTACTGACGATGAAAATCACAGAAATGGAACAAATCTCCTACCGGGGGTCGGCAAGGCATAACCAGAGGGTGGTGCAACGCGTGAGTGACCATCAAAGCCCTGAAAATCTCAGTAAATGATTCTGGCAATGGAGAGCGAGGAGCCTGCTTCTGGCATGGTGGATGCTGAGGGGTATGAGAAGGTAATGGAGATGGTTGTGGGGGTTGCGTCGGTAACAGTGATTGTGTAGGTAAAGGCACAGGGCTAGTGGATAGACTTAGTGAAGGCACATGTGGGGTGGGAATGTAGTGGATGACATCTACACACTCGGGATGTGGAATTCCCTTGGCCGAAGGTGGTGGTTCATGCGGGTATGAAGAAGCGGAGGGCTGACTCGTGGAGGGTTGATATGTGGAGGTATATGGGTGTGTGGGAGCGGAAGGCCGACTCATGGAAGAATATGTGGTGAAGGGCTGACTTATGTAGGGCTGTCTCATGAGAGATGATGGATAGGAGGCGTATGTGGGCGTAGAAGGTGAAGGAGACTCGGGGTCAAGGGAAACTAGGAGTTGTTGGCGGATGAAGCGGGCTCGGCTGTAAAGCTGTTGCCAGGAGGTGATATTATTCAAGGCTAAGATAAAGCGGTACTTGGGCGTTGCATTAGAAATGATCATTTTGATTTGCTCTCCCTCCGAAATATGCCCTGGGACTTGAGCGGCCAAGCGACACCAGCGGTCAGCAAAGGTCAAGAACTCCTCGTCGGGCTTCATCTTCTCATGGGCCAGATCAACCATAGAGTACTTGGGCCCAACCTGGTCTTGATGCTGCTGAATGAATTTCTCTTGTACAACTTGAAAATGCACCACTTGCCCTTGCGGCAATGAAAATAACCAATCCCGAGCTGAGCCCTCCAGTGACAGACCAAATAAATAGGCCATCAAGCGTTGGTCGTGTTGGAATTCGGCCGACTCATACATGAACTCCTTTAAGTGCACGTAGGGGTTACCAACTCCACTATAGCGGCGGTAAGCAGGGATTTTTGAACGTGGTGGAAGCTGAAGACCTTGGAATGCAAATGGGAAGCTCAAAGAAGATTCGGAATCGATCCGGCGTTGAAGCTCATCAAGCTGGCGTTGGGCTTGAGCAATCATCTCCTCAATGGGAAGAGATCGAGAGGAATGCGAGCCAGCCTGCGCAAGAGAGTGTGAATTTAGACCAAGACTATGGTATTGGGCTGGATAAGGGGATCCAGCCAGAGAAGAAGAAAAGCCCATCCCAGGAGTGGAAGGATACCCGAGCCTGGAAGAATCATAAGAATGAGGAGAAAGACCCACTGGGCTAGCAGCATAAGCGAAAGAGGGAGTGTGCCTATTAAGAGAAGCGGGCCCATTAAGGGAATAAGAAGACCCATTATAAGAGTGAGGCCCATTCAGATGGTTGGCAACGAGCTTCTGGGCCTGGACAGGGTCAAGAAGTGATAAATGGGTCGAGAGACTCACTTGTGTCTCGAAAGGGCCGCGAGAAGATGGGCCTGCGTGGGAAGAGGAGTCCACCCGGGAATAGGAAGGCAAATAGGAATGGTACATAGGGTTGATGCGATGATCCATGGGAGAAATGGAGACTAAATACAAGGAAAATATAGGTAATATATGGGGGGAGTAATGGTCCAATGACCCAGTAGGGAGCTGACCCAATGGTATGGGGGAAGAGAAGAGGAAAACAGAAACCGAGGACAACGAGACTAGACAAATAGCAACACCAAATGAGCTAGCCTAAATGGGCCTAATGACAAAATTTATATGAATGATGGGGGATGCAACACAAACACCACAAAAGGACCTGGATAGGCCCCAAACAATACGAACAATATGAAGAGGTCACCCAAGTCAAACAAGTCTGATGTGATGGGAAGTATTTTATTGTCAAAGTTCTGGGCCTTTTAGTTATTTGAATTATGATTAACTCCCACAAGATAGGAAACCTATAAGGAATAAGGTCCGAACTTTGGGTTTGACTAAGGTTAATTCCTCCCAACGTATGCAAAATGCGAGCCTAAGGGATGGAAAGGTGCAACCGGCTCGGCGTCCGTGTGGGAATCCATAGCTCACGGGGACTTACGGAGGTCCCGGATAAGGTCACCTAGTCGGCTCCAAGGAATATAGAGACGAGAGGATCCCCTACCAAGGTAGGAATGCAACTACAAATGATAAAGATGCATGAACCTATGCGCACCGGAGTGCATGCAAAGTCTAGCCAAAAACTAACAAATAATGAACAAATCAATATGGCAAGTATAGTACAATGATACATGGCAACCAGGGAGAGATAAGAGGCACCCAAAATGAATATGAAATGATATGAAATAACACACAAATATCAGTTTTGGGGTGCACTGTAGCACAGATAAATAGTCTTATGAGAGACCGCTCAGGGAGGTAAACGGCCAGGGCAGGGCCGTGTAATGACAGGGAGTAGTAAAAAGAACTAAAACATAGAGGCTGAAACGAACTAAGACTGTAGGGACAGAAGCGTACCTAACTTGACGGTCTATTGAACGACCGTGCAAAGTGTGGAATGGCCCTGGATAGACCGTAGAGAGTCAGTGAAGCCACAGGCATAAGGACAGTAACGTACCTGAACTAGCAGATGTGCACGGCCTATCGACAGAGCGTGGAAATAAGTGCACGGTCCGAGGGGGACTGCTGAAGCTATCAGGCTCATAGAAAGATAGACACTCGTGAGAAGGTAATGGACGGTCTGTCGTGCGACCGCGGAAACACAGGAGCATCCAGAATCAGACCGCACAGTCACTAGCAACGTGACATAAATTAAAACAACAATGCACCTGAGACTGGGACGGCACGGTCTATCGTCCAACCGCGGGAATGCTTGAGCGGCCCTGGTGAGACCGTGCACCACTCTGAAAATAGAAACGCACTGTGGACGAGATGACAGCCTTAAACAACATAGAAAACCCTTACCAAGCACAAGAACATAAGTCAGCAAAACAACATCACGATGGGCACTAGGCGTCCCACCGTGATCGCCAAAAAATGGGATGTTGACATGTATTTTCCCCTCCCTTTCCCTTACCTTTCTATATCAGGATATAAAGACAAGCAAAAAATGAGGCTCGAAGGGTGGAGAGGTGTGTGTGTGATCGTGATCGCCACCAATTTGTAGAATGCAAAAGAAATACACCCGTACCTTGGAAAGGGAGAAGACACTCGCCCAAAGTGTAGCGCTGGCAGTTGTACACGTTCTAGGAAGAACCGCTCAATGGATGGCACGGCCGCTCGATAGGCCGCTCAAAGCACTAGAAAGAGAAACGGGACGAAGACTGGGTTGGCTCCAAAACGGTACGCAGACGGCTGCGCACAGGATCTGAACGGTTCGTGGAGGACCGCTCTTCTCTACAGACGAACGGAAGAAGACCGTTCAAAGTCGCCAGACTCCAAGTTGTAGGACTTGATCCTCCACCCCTTCCGGCCGGCCTGAGGGGATGGGCCTCGTGTTGTGCTGATGCTGACCTGCAAAACAACGTAGAGAACAGTAGAATAAAACCCAAAATAGACCTGGAAGTTGTAGTAGCTATAGAAAAGAATGCAAAATTAACATAATAACACAGAATGGGGAATACCTGGGGTGGTTTTTAAACCCCTATAGGGCGTGAAAACGATAGGAGTGGTGTAAAATGAAGATGGCAAATGCAAAATGTGGATGAAAAGGTGATGAAAAGAAGCATGCAAAGGAGGAAAAGACAACTAAAAGCCTAAACCAAACATAAAGAAAGTGACTACTCCCTTGACCGGAGGCTCAAAAGGACGTAGAGAGCCTCCCACCTTGGCTACAGCTAGCTCAAGAATTCGGCAGAGCTTCGACGTCGATGTTGGATCTCCCCCCTTTTCAAGCCAGGACTAGGGGTTCTATTTATAGACCTCTGAAAGTCCAGCCCCGAAATTTGATTTTCCATTGAAAATTAGGGCGTGATAATAAAACAAAATCTATAGATAACACTTCTATCTCCTACCAGGATCAAACGGCACCCCATTTGGTGGAGAAACTGCGGAGAAAATGGCGGAGGAAGGTGGAGGTTTAACCACGGATGGAGAGAGAAAAACCAAATATTCCACAGATCTCGAGCCTGTACGCGGTCGTTCGATAGGCCGCCCAAACTAATACGCTGTCCATTGCTAGACCGCTTACCTCTGTCGGTAATAAATAGATAAAATAACAAATTATCCAATTATCCACCGAACTGATCGACTGACCCGACGCTGGACTCTTTAGAATAAGACGGTCTAATGATAGACCACTCAATGAATGGCACGGTCCAATGCTAGGCTGTGTAAACCGTGTCAGTGATAAATCCAATAAAATAGGATAAATAGATAATTATCTGAAAACTTCACCGGCTTAGGACTCTGGGAGCTGGACGGTCTAAAGACAGGCCGTTCAATGGGAGTAAACGGTTGAACTCAGACCGTGTAAAGGCTTGTCGGTGGAAATTTAAAAAATCAAATATATATCCAATAAATTGTTCTAAGCATCTAAACGGTTCAAAAGAGACCGCCCAATAGTAAACTGCCAATCCAGCGACCATGCATTTAAAACAACTGCCCATGAAAACAACACGGTCGTGCAATGGTCCGTCCAACACACTAAACGGTCGAGCGACAGGGCGTGTGGGTGGAAATGCAGAAAAGCCAGAGATAAATCACCGTAAATTTCAACCTGTCCCGAATCTGACCATTTAATACATACACGGCCTAGCGATAGACCGTGCAATTGCTGGGCGGTTGAAGTTGATAAATTAGGGTAAATAAGCCCATTTAACTTAGAAACCAAGCTAGATCAAGGCCCTATAAGCCCGGATTCGAGAACAGACCTAGCTATGGAGGGAGATACCCATAGAATAAGCCCAAAGACGAGCCTGGAAATGGCCCAATGAATAATGGAAAACTCGAGGCCTCAACAAATGGTCATAAGAGGAAAGCCCCAACTCATAGGCAAAAAACGGGTGTCAACACATAGCTCTTAAGGTGTCTAGAAGTAGTGGTGAAAGTAGTGAGGAGTATGAGAATTTCTCAGACCTCGATGATGAGCAACATGCTATACTCACGGGGTAGTTTCAGAAATCACTTTGGACCAGAGTAAAACCATCAGAAGAAGGAGACCACAACAGGCTGGTAAGAACACTAATTTTAAATTCGATAAGAACAAGAATTCTGATAAGATTACATGCTTTCATTGTAAGAAGCTAGGTCATATGAAAAATGAATTCCCAGAGCTCATGTGGAAGAATGTAAAAGTGCAGAAGAAAAAGCCTCAAGCCATGGTTTACACATGGAGTGATGAAGAAGAAGACCCTGAGAGCGGGTCATCA
This sequence comes from Amorphophallus konjac, assembly GCA_022559845.1. NCBI lineage: Eukaryota > Viridiplantae > Streptophyta > Magnoliopsida > Alismatales > Araceae > Amorphophallus > Amorphophallus konjac. The sequence goes on along the minus strand of CM040125.1, from coordinate 108,631,049 downwards.
GAGGAAGAAGAGCAAGGACTGTGTCTTATGGCTGACAGTGACATTGAGGTAAGCAATCCTTTTGAGAATTATTCTATTGATGAATGGGAGGATGCTTACGCTGACTTGCTTGATAAATTAAACTGTCAAACCAAAGACTACAAGTCTATGAAAAGAACATTGAACAATGCCCTTAGTGAGAAAATTTGTATGGAAAAAGAGATTGAAGATCTAAAGAAACAGATTGAGGAAATGAATGCACTGAAAATTGAAAATGAAAATCTCATAACAGAAAAGGAAGAAATCAGGAACAATCTAGATGAATTTAAAATAAAGTTTCAAGAAATTAAGAAAGAAAATGAGTTAACGAAAGAGAAATATGAAGCTGTGCAGAATGTAAATTCTGAAATCTTGAAACAATGTGAGAAACTCCAGAAAAACTTAGATGACAAATAGGAAATGTTGGAGAAATTTGTGCAAGGGAAAAACAACCTAGATACCATGCTATGTGTAAAAATTAACTTCGACAAAGAGGGTCTAGGCTATGATCCAACAAATAAACAACACTTTGAGTTTAAAACTGTCACATTCTGCCAGGAAAGGGGAAAGAAAAACTGGACACCCCATCCAGTTCGAACAGCAATCAGAATGCCTAGCAACCCAAATTGATGAACTTTATAAAAGCTAATCCAACAACCTCTGCTAGACAACCAATTAAAACTCAAGGGAAGTTAACTAGCAAAGCTGCCATGCTTCGACCCAATTTCGTTGATGCATCGAGGCACTCTGTCTCAAACAGAGCCAAGGCTAGCATTCAGGATGTGATGCCTCGACACAACACACCCATGCCTTGATGCAACACAACTTACAAGTTGAGGCAGGTGACCCAAGACAAGAAACCATGAACTCAAAGAAACATGAATAAAAGTGGGGCACACTGGTCAAATTCTTTCTATTCACCAAGATATTTTAACAATCATGATTTTCCAAGACAGAATGGATACATGAAATTCTTAAGGAAGAATCAATCAACCTATTGGAACAAGTTTCCTCCTAGTAAAGTTCAAGGTGGACAAAAGACTGTAAATAATTTCACCAAAACTGTCAACAAGAAACAGGATAAAAAATATTTTAAAACAGTTTTGGATCCCAAAAACTCTACTGAAAGATTTGAATAATGTCTTTGGACCCAATCTTCCTTGGGTTCCAAACCTTTTTGCTTAAATTGATTTCAGGTTAGTCTGGCAGCCCTGAACAATAGGTGGTATCTAGACAGTGGTTGTTCCAGACACATGACTGGAGACCGAAGTAAATTCAGTGAGTTTCAGCTGAAGGTAGGAGGTCTTGTCAAATTTGGAGGGAAAAATAAAGGTACAATAATCGGTTCAGGAACAATTGGTAAGCTCCCTTCAAACATTGTTGAAAAGGTTCATTTAGTTGAAGGTCTCGAACATAATTTGCTTAGCATCAGTCAGTTGTGTGACAAAGGTCACCAAGTCATTTTTGATAATCATGTTTGTAAAAATTTTGAAGAAAATTTTGACTAAGTTAAATTTGTAGGACATAGAGTGAATAACGTCTACATAGTAGTCATGAATGATTCATCTGCATCAAATCTCTGGTTGTCTGCTAGTTTAGAAAATAAAGCTTTTAATTGGCATAGGAGAGTGGGACATGCTAGTTATAGCACTCTAAACAAACTGGTTAAGCATGATCTGGTCAGAGGCCTGCCCAAAATAAAATTTTTAGAGAATTTTAAAATGTGTGATGCATGTGCTATGGGTAAACAAACTAGAACATCATTTAAACTTAGGATAGAACCCATGTCCTCTAAACCTTTGGAATTTTTGCACATGGATCTTTTTGGACCCTCTCGTTCACTGAGCTTCAATGGTAAGAGAATTGGATTTGTGATTGAGGATGACTTTACCCGTTTTGCATGTATTTTCTTTCTTGGCCATAAAAATGATGCATTCTATAAATTCAAACTATTTTTTAATAAAATAAAGAAAGAGGGCTGGGTAAGCATAATGTAGCATCGTGAATTTTTATATCAATATCACCATATTATTCAATTATTTTCTTAGCTCAGATTCCAAAAATTTTATTAAAAATGTAGAAAAATATGTATTTTGTGTAAAATTTAATTTCCAGCAATTTTGTCTTCAAGAAGGAACCCAAAATAAAATTGATTAAGGCCCGATTTCATAATTTAAGCTGAAAATCGTTGTTTTAAAGGACCGAACTTGTGACAACCCGGACTCCAGATACCGAATATACCCGATAAGATTATCGAGTAAGCCCGATACCACTTGAAACTCGTGAAGCCTCCCAAGAGTTGTAAAGCTCCGAAGGGATTAAAGGATTGTCGTGTAGTACATTGAAGCCCCAGATATAACAATAAGCAATTAAATTTCATTAATCAGTTTTGCTAAAGTAGTAGAAATAAAATTACTTTCTAATTAATAGTTAAAATTAACAATTATACTAGAGTCCAGTCCAAAGGAAAGATAAGTACAGTCCAACAGAAAGAAAAACGTACACTGAGGTCGGGGGAAGCCCGACGCAAGTACCACTGGCAACTGCGACCACGCCACACCAGGAACCGCGATGGAAGAAGAGTGCCACACCTGAAAAGTAGGGGTAAGCCTCGTGTCACTAGCTCAGTAGGGGTCACGTGGATGCCCACTGAAAAACTACGCAGTAACAGGGAACAACAGCTAAAACAGCAGTAGTAGTAAAGCAGGAAAAGCAAGAAAAACTACTACTAGAAAGCTGTAAAATAAAGCAGTAACAGTAGGAGTAGAACAACTAAAAGAAAAGGGAAAAACCGCACCGAGCAAAACACGGCTGCTGAACCAACTTCAGCTCCCTAACTATTCCAAACAACGATAGAAGGGCAAACCCTGATCTCACGAAGTAAGGAGTTATCGATCTGTCGGCATGCACAAGGCCCAAAGGGATGGTCCTACAAAATTGGGCAAAAAGCTTAGAAAAGATCGAGATAGACACAGAACACTAACGCATACATGACTAGATCATCATGCACGCAATAGAAAGCTATCTTCGGGCAAGGCTGAGAATAGACTAACCAAAAAGGGAGAGCTGATCTTGGACGAAGCCAAGAACATACTAACTCGGAAGGGGAACACAGACTCCGAGAAACACGAGGGTCACGCGCCAAGTGACGGAAGCACCTCCTCTCTAGAAGAACAGCCAGATGCTTCCACTGACATCTTACACTGCGCCACAAGTATCTCCCTACGGACGTCGAGAACGACAGAGAATGAGAACCTCACTGAACTGAAACAGGAACTACAGTAATGAAAGACTTGTCAGGGTCACGCCCGTCGACGTTCGTCCAAATGTCCCTAACCACGTGTGCATACACAAGCTCAATGCCTTGCGCCAGGACTCTAGCTAGTTTTCTACCCCCAACAGGACGCTACTGCAAGGCAAGGGAGCCAACGAAAACTAGCCTACAAACCGTATCTCGGGAACTGCCCCACCACCACTCCCCGGTAGGCCAACACTCGAGGTCGTCAGGCTACGACTAGTGGAGGCTCACTAGACACAGAGACTATGAAACACGAGTGCTGGAGTACAGACAGGCTAAGCACTCACTGTCACCCATACTGCGAAGTACAAAGGTAGTACACCAACTGCCAATAGACTCAGGACATGGCAACTAGACCTACTAACGCAATGATCCTTGAGTCTCATGACTCGAAGTCAAGATCGTCGCACAACGACGGTGACAAACTGCCAATCAGCCTAATCCTAAGCCGAGGAAAATGACACTGGATCATCGGATCCACAAACCCATATAAAACAACACACGGAGACCTAAGGGTGCATCAAGACCCTCAAAGCATCTGGACACATAAACCGAGGTAAGACAGCACCTCTAGACATCCAGAACCATGTCTCGGTCTATCGAGACACACACAAGGTCACCTGTCAACCACTAGGTGTCACCGAGTTGACCAGAACCTTAATAATGACTCAGAAGACTCAAAAGCAGTACAAAACACTACTCGAGCTAAGGACACTCTTGGCTACCTCATAATATGGTCATAGCCCTTATAGGATATCAAAAGACATTCAGGGGACAACGAGCAAACCATAAGGTCAAGCCAAGACGATTGGAAACCAGAACTTCGGACACACAGCTCTCTGGTGGTACGCGGTCGAATGTTTGGCTGCACAGCAATGTAGGCGGTCAAGTAAAGGGCCGCTTACCAGCCGCAGAGAACACAGACACTAGGCGGTCACAAGGAGGTATGCGAAATCACTGGAGTGGTCATTCGATAGGCCGCTAAGCCCAGTCAACTCACAACCGACCTACAAGTCAAACCACCCAAAACGGTCTACAAAGGGACTGTTCACAAACGTACACGGTCTACTAATGGCCGAAAACAGTCTAGATGGTCTAAGAGAAGGCCGCTATATCAAACTGACTTAAAACAATAACTCGGTCAAACTGTCAATAACGGTCTAGCAATGGACCGCTAAAGACAAGGAACGGTCTAGAGAAGGACCGCTTCACTAGATTAGCGGTCTAGCAAAGGACTGCTTAAGCAAGCAGAACGGTCTATCGTAAAACTGTTCAACTGACCCACACAACCAAGGACACCACACGGCCACGTAAGAGCCGTGTGAAGGGTATAAACGGTCCTATAATGGACCGCAAAACACAGAAGATGGTCTATCGCGCGACTATAAAGACCCAAACCGACATACATAAAATGGTCACGCATTGGACCGTGTAATAACCTAAACAGTTACTGTAACGACCATTCAGGCGTTACAGTAGGAAAACCATGGGATCGATCGGATCTCGGCCTTTCCACGCCCCATTCGCTCCGAAACGAAGGGGATACAACCACAGTGACGATACCGACCTTGCATATTCTGGAAGGGGTCAAATCGATGAACAAATGGCTAGAAATGGTTGACCCAAATGGAATCACATGGATTCCCGGGCTCCTACCGGTCCCAAATGACCACCAATCACAACGAAATCAGTGGAAATGGAGTGTTGACATTCCAGGAGTTCGAATGACACCAACTGATCTAAAAATAGTCGCCATTTTTCTGCGAACCTGACGAACACACCAAAGGCATGATTTTCCCAAACTTGAATGAAACCCACTCGTTCTCGCACCGTTCGATGTGAAACTGCGAGGGAACGTAGCAGAGAAGTAGAGCTTCCATCTCCCTACCTCCACCGACGATTCCGTGTGGCGAAGCGACTAAACCGCGTCTAAAATCATCAAACCAACGAACCGCGTCGGCTTTGAATCCACCGAGAGATCGCGCCGCGCCTATCTGAATCCGCCACTCCATCACGCTCCATGTTCACTCCATCGCGTTCACGCCTCAGCCAGCTCACCACGGTCGCGCGCCCCGCGTCGAGAGGACCAGAGAGGAGAGAGAACGAGAGAGAGAAAGTGAGGGTGAGAATGAGGGAGGAGAGAGGGTGAAAGAAGAATAAATAGAAAAGAAATTAGGAATTTCCCTAATTTCTGAAATTCTGATTATTGTGCCAAAAATCTACTACTTTAGAAAAATACGCAAAAATTGCCGAAACGATCTTCTCAAAGAGTACATCGCAACTGTAGCATCCTCGAGTCGATGAATTGAGAAATAAACTCACCACAAGATTCCGTAACTTGTACGAGAGAAAAACCCATGCGGATCATAAAACTCAACTCAGGACCCACAAAAGTGATCCGAAAGCACTCCGATAAAGATCCAGAAGATCGATAAGAATCCAGGGCATTACAGCCTTCCCTCCTTCGAGAAATTTCATCCTCAAAATTTAAGAAACTACCAAGGAGAAGCAAGGAAGAACAAACCCCAAGATACAACTTGAAACAACACGAATCTCGAAAAACATAATTCAGAGGAACACTGTCAGACCATCATCACTAGCACACGCTCTAGATCTCAAGGCAAATCGATCCACAGAACAAGCATGTCACACCAGTGAACACAAGTCTGACATCCCCGAAGCAAGGTAACGTCGCTTACATCACAAAGGAAAGGAGACACGACTCATGCCACAACAACAACAACCGATAACACAAAATGACAGACACGGCAAGCATCAGCTTAAACAATGAAGCATAGTCCTTTCAGCTGATAGCTCGACACCATCGGCTCTAGTGCCAAGGGCAACAACAAAAGCCTGGCACACAGGACGCCAATGACAACACTAGACCACAAACACAATCAAGTCAGTCCTCACTCAGATATTACATCTGATCGAGTCGCATGCTAACTCTACTAGGAAAGAAGAGTACAGCACAACTAACCAACAAGATCACGGTCCACACGATGCTAAGATAGAATCACAGGGAAACAATAACAAAATGACAACGAGAACAACAATCTTGGCAAACGCATCTCAAGGACCACGATCACGTCTCGAGAGCACAACACCTAAGAAAGAATTACAGAGCAGAGGGTACTCAACTAGCAGAAATGCCTACAGATTCCCCAATACTCACAAATGCCAGTGCCAACACCATAATGCCTCCAAGAACAATGACATGGCAACAACAACATCAAGGCACACGAAGCTAAGATGAAGTCACATCGAGAAAAAAAATTCTCTCGACTGGCCAGAATCTTGCAACCAACGATCCTCGACCCGTGGGTTATCAGCCCACACGCCTCCACTACGCATTCATACAATGCACACAGGCATCAAAAATATCCCGATATCCGCATCTCTGCACACACTCGGCGCCATCGCAATTCGTAAAAATCGCAATGTATCACGCCACGAGGACTGATCTTGCTTACAATCGATCACAAGTCGCCCAAGTGCAAACGAAGGAGAGTACCAGCTTCAACACAAAGCACAGAGAAAGGCTAATCTCAGCTTACCATTACGTCCTGAAACAATAAATGAGCTTGCACAACATATCGGTCGCTAGACACGGCACGATAAACATGGTGCACAACGGCTCTCAACACAAAGATTAGGTCCAAAGCCAAGCAACCGTAGAATAAGGAGGTAGATCAGGCTCAGCATAAACATAGTTCACACTTAAGTAGACACAGGACAAGGGTCTCACTAAGACAGCACTTGTAAGGCTTACCTCGAAAAGACTCCACCAAATGGGATGAGAAGCATCAAGCTCACTAACAGCAGCTCACCAGGAAGGAACATCCTAGGTTTGCTTGAGCATCTTCTTAATTGAGGCAATAAAGCAACCACTTCAATAGGAGTGAAACATCTCAGGAGCTGAACAGACTCAAGCTGGGATGACCAAAACAACATAAGAATGTGCATGGCCATCACACCAACCAGAAAAGTCACCAGCCACCTGAACAAGGCACGGAAAGATATCGAATAATGTACTGCAGATTCAAGCCTACCGGCAAATTCTGCCAAGTACAGCACGATCGAGACAAACACCACGACGAAAAGTATCATCCCGTCGCATCCTGACGAGATCAAAACCATATCGTATAGTGCCAACACAGCACACACAAGACCACTTACGAAAACAAAGCGACAAAGAATCGCAAAACCTAAGCCAGCGAAAGACTGTACTGGACTTTCAGGACTCTGGACACTGTATATCTTGGATTCCCATGTACTTCACACAATAACGCTCTGATACCACATGTGACGACCCAGACTCCGGATACCAAATATACCTGATAGGATTATCGAGTAGACCCGATACCACTTGGAACCCGTGAAGCCTCCCAAGAGCTGTAAAGCTCCGAAGGGATTAAAGGATTATCGTGTAGTACATTGAAGCCCCAGATATAACAGTAAGCAATTAAATTTCATTAATAAGGTTTACTAAAGTAGCAAAAATAAAATTACTTTTTAATTAACAGTTAAAATTAACCATTATACCAGAGTCCAGTCCAAAGGAAAGACAAGTACAGTCCAATAAAAAGAAAAACGTACACTGAGGTCGGGGGAAGCCCGACGTAGGTACCACTGGCAACTACGACCACGCCACACCAGGAACCGCGAAGGAAGAAGAGTGCCACACCTGAAAAGTAGGGGTAAGCCTCGTGTCACTGGCACAGTAGGGGTCACGCAGATCCCCACTGAAAAACTACGCAGTAACATGGAACAACAACTGAAACAGCAGTAGTAGTAAAATAGGAAAAGCAAGGAAAACTACTACTAGAAAGCTGTAAAATAAAGCAGTAACAGTAGGAGTAGAACAACTAAAAGAAAAGGGAAAAACCGCACCGAGCAAAACATGGCTACCGAACCAACTTCGGCTCCCTAACTATTCCAAACAACGACAGAAGGGCAAACCCTGATCTCACGTAGTCAGAGTTATCGATCCGTCAACAGGCACAAGGCCCAAAGTGATTATCCTACAACATTGGGTAAAAGCCTTAAAAAAGATCGAGACAGACACAGAACACTAACGCATACATGACTAGATCATCATGCACGCAATAGAAAGCTATCCTCGGGCATGGTCGAGAATAGACTAACCCAAAAGGGAGAGCTGATCTTCGACGAAGCCAAGAACAGACTAACTCGGAAAGGGAACACAGACTCCGAGAAACATGAGGGTCACGTGCCAAGTGACGGACGCACCTCCTCACTAGAAGAACAGCCAGATGCGTCCACTGACGTCTTACACTATGTCACAAGTATCTCCCTACGGACGTCGAGAACGGCGGAGACTGAGATACCCACTGAACTGAAGCAAGAACTATAGTAACGAATGACTAGTCAGGGCCACGCCTGTCGGCGTTCGTCCAAACGTCCCTGACCACGTGTGCGCACACAAGCTCAATGCCTTGAGCAAGGCCTCTAGCTAGTTTTCTCCCCTAGCAGGACGCTACTGCAAGGTAAGGGAGCCCACAGAAACTAGCCTACAAACCGTATCTTGGGAACTGCCCCACCACCACTCCTAGGTGGTCCAACACTCGAGGTCGTCAGGCTACGACTAGTGGAGGCTCACTGGACACAGAGACTCTGAAACACGAGTGCTGGAGTACAGACAGGCTAAGCACGCACTGTCACCCATACTACGAAGCACAAAGGTAGTACACCAACTGCCAACAGACTCATGACATGGCAACTAGACCTACTAACGCAAAGATCCTTGAGTCTCATGACTTGAAGTCAAGATCGTCGCACAACGGCGGTGACAAGCTGCCAATCAGCCTAATCCTAAGCCGGGGAAAATGACACTAGATCATCGGATCCACAAACCCGTATAAAATGACACACGGAGACCTGAGGGTGCATCAAGACTCTCAAAGTATCTGGACACATAAATCAAGGTAAGACATCACCTCTATACAACCAGAACCATGTCTCGATCTATCGAGACACACACAAGGTCACCTGTCAACCACTGGGTGTCACCGGGTTGACCAGAACCTAAACAATGACTCAAAAGACTCAAAAGACATTCACGGGACAATGGGAAAACCATAAGCTCAAGCCAAGATGATTGGAAACCAGAACTTCGGACACACAACTCTCGTGTGGTACGCGGTCGAATGTTTGGCCGCTTAGCAACGTCGGCGGTCAAGTAAAGGGCCGCTTACCAGCTGTAGAGAACACAGACACTAGACGGTCACAAGGAGGGCCGCGAGATGACAGGAGTGATCATTCGATAGGCCGCTAAGCCCAGTCAACTCACAACCGACCTACTAGTCAAACCACCCAAAATGGTCTACAAAGGGACCGTTCACAAAGGTACACGGTCTAGCAATGGCCGTGAAACAGTCTAGACGATCTAAGAGAAGGCCGCTAGATCAAACTAACTTAAAACAGTTACTCGGTCAAACGGTCAATAACGGTCTGGCAATGGACTGCTAAAGACAAGGAATAGTCTAGAGAAGGACTGCTTCACTAGCTTAGCAGTCTAGCAAAGGACCGCTTAAGCAAGCTGAACGGTCTATCGTAAAACCGTTCAACTGACCTGCACAACCATGGACACCATACGGCCACGCAAGAGCCGTGCGAAGGGTGTAAACGGTCCTATAATGAACCGTGAAACACAGAAGATGGTCTATCGCGCGATCGCGAAGTCCCGAATCGACATACATAAAATGGTCACACATTGGACCACGTAATAACCTAAACGGTTACTCTAACGATCGTTCAGGCGTTACGGCGGGAAAACCATGGGATCGGCCGAATCTCGATCTTTCCACGCCCCGTTAGCTCCGAAACGAAGGAGATACAACCACAATGACGATACCGACCTTCCATATTCTGGAAGGGGTCAAATCGATGCATAAACGGCTAGAAACGTGCAATTCTACCGAATTGACCCAAATGGAGTCACATTGGTTCCCGGGCTCCTACCGGTCCCAAATGACCACCAATCACAACGAAATCAGTGTAAATGGAGTGCTGACATTCCAGGAGTTCGAATGACACCAACTGATCTGAAAATGGTTGCCTTTTTTCGGCGAACCTGACGAACACCCCAATGGCATGATTTTCCCAAACTTGAATGAAACCCACTCATTCTCGCACCGTTCAACGTGAAACTGTGAGGGAACGTAGTAGAGAAGTAGAGCTTCCATCTCCCTACCTCCACCGATGATTCCGCGTGGCGAAGCGACTAAATCGCGTCTAAAACCATCAAACCAACGAACCGCGTCGGCTTTGAATCCACCGAGGGATCGTGCCGCGCCACGCTCAATCTGCCACTCCATTACGCTCCAGGTTCACTCCATCGCGATCCCGCCTCAGCCAGCTCGCCACGGTCATACGCCCTGCGTCGAGAGGACCAGTGTAGCAACCCTGATAAATGAATATTTGAAATAAATTAAAATATATATATTACAGTAGTAATACAGATAATAAGAATAGGGTTAATTCGATGTAGTAAAACAAAATTAAAATAACGCCTCTTATTAGGGCGTTAATTCAAAAAGAAACGTCTCTATCAAAGGCGTGAATAAAGAAAGGACGCCCACACCTACGGTCGTCAGTTCTCACGCGACCAAATGGGTAAGTAAAAGAAACGCCTCTATCTTGGGCATGTTTTAAAACACGAAACGCCCTTTTTCAAGGTGCTTTTTAAGAAACGCCCTTATGCAAGGCGTTAATTAAAGAATACACGCCCTGACCAAAGGCGTTAATTCAGTTCGTGACTCGTTCGAACCCAGAGCTTATCCAGGGAAAGATTAACCTAATCTAGTAAGTGTCTATTAGAGTAAGGACTCTATTGGGGATATGTTACCCTCAATCAAACACTACTTTTAATAGGACTTCCATAACCCTATAAATAATCTACTGCTCGAACCCGTGAACGCTATTTGGCGTTCGAGTTCTCTGAGGGTAATTACAGAGCAATAGCTCTTCCTTCCCTCTGTCCCTTTTTGATTTGGTGGACGGTCATTAATTCGACTTCTTCCTTCTTCCAGGTTGAAGAAGCATTGGGGTTGTGAAGAACAAAGGTAATAATCTTTCCTTTACCTTCGGTCAGGTATTATGAAGAAAATATTAATGTTTCTTCGTATTTCTCTGTAGGAAGTTCAGTCGAAAGGGGTTCATCAGTTGAACATAAAGACTTCTTCCTGCTGATACGGCTGAAGTTATTGGTTGATGTTTAAGCAACAGAGTTTTCTCCCTTCTTCATATCAATCTGCAAATCGTCATCTCCAAATCAACTCTTAAAGGTAGGTTTTCTCAAGTTATTGTAGCCCAAATGAAATTAATGCAAGATATATATATATAAGCATGTCATGCATACAGTTATTATAGTTTCCATGCGTTTTCTGCAATATTTTGAAAGAGACGCCCCTGTCAAGGGCGCTAATTCACATGAAACGACTCTTCCCAGGTCGTTAATTTCATGTTTAACGCCCCGTACTCAGGCGTTAATTTCTTTAAACCGTTAATCACCCATCTTAAGAATTGATTATCTATGAAATCATGATTATAAAATAATGCATGATCCTCTGTCTTCAACCTGCTAACTTTACTGTCATGATATTACATTCGTTCCTCTGTTATCCTGAAATTGTTACTGTCCTTAAAGTTTCTGAAGGAACTTGAATTAACGACTTGGACAAAGTCGTTTTCCACATATTAACGCCCCCTCATAGGGCGTGAATCTGAAAGGTAACGCCCCTTCCTAGGGCGTGTATCAGTTAAAATCCTGAAATTTATATATTCTGAAAAATTGAATTAAATAGTAACGCCCCTGCCCAGGGCGCGTTTTTGATAATTCCTGAAAATTAATTGTATTCTGTCAAATATGTAAACAATAAGACGCCTTCTGGTGTAGTCGTCAGATCTTGAAGAAACGACCCTGACCAAGGCGTGTTTTAGACAATTCATGAAATTATTGATATTCTGTCAAATATATATATAAGGAGACGCCTGCTACTGTAGTCGTCAACTCTTGAAGAAACGCCCCTTCCCAAGGCGCGTTTTAGATAAATTATTGAATTATTGAAAATTCTGCAAAACGGACCATATGTAAACACCCTTCTGTTAGGCGTTAATTACTTAAGAAACGACTTGACCTAGGTCGTTATTTTACTATAAACTGATTTTCATCTGATTTGCTAACCGATGGTTTTATATATTATAAGATATATATATATATCGGCACTATTCTCCACTCCGTGAGTATAGTCCCATGTTTTCATGTTGATTTACCGATCACACTCAACTCTCATTGACATACAAGCTCTCCATTGGACATTCCGTTCCTTTGGACTAGCGAGTTAGTCATAGAGACCTCCGTAAGACTCCTCGTAGCCTTGGATTCCCTCAAGGCCGACTGAGCTGGTTGTACCCTAAAAACCCATTACACGATCCTTGCCATGTCAATCTAAAGAAACATGGTATACCGGCCCTTATGATTATACAAAGAGTATATCATAAGAAATTCTTAATGGGATGATGATATCATGCCATATCATGTCGTTCTTGTAAACCCCAATTCTGTGATAAGAATGAGGGTATCTTACCTTTGATATACTGTTCATGTGGACCTCAATTCTATATAAAGAATGTCCATACTGATTTGTCATGGTACCCAAGTTAAGGGAATCATGTTCTACCTAGTTTTATCGATATCGTGATTATACCGTTATTATCGCCATTCCATGTCCTTTGTCATATTTTGGACTCTATTCTATCAAAGTTGTCATACGTGTCTACAAGCTTGATTATTGAAATTCTATGTTGGCTATAAACAAGAGTGGATGTCAAAACACATGATAAATGCCTGCGCATATAGGGCCCGATCTGGTCCTGGGAGGAGCACCCGAAAGTACTTGTGCCCATGGGAGTTAAAATGATAAGGTATCTGGCATTATACCGAGTACTTGACTTGCTTGATTGGACATTCCACACACATCTTGTACTTGAATCGTACTTGACTTTACATGAAATGCGTGGCCCGAAAGAGGGTAATTTACTTGCTTGATACATGATAGCCAAAGTTCTTGACATGATTTGTTAAATGTACTTGCTTGAATATCGCGAATAAACTTGTTATCTTGTTGAAAGTTCATGATAAGTTCATCTTATTTCCTTGATACTACATTCTATCTATCCTGTCGTTTTATGCGAGCATGCATAGCTTTATTGCATTCATGAAAGATGTAATTACTTAAACCCCTTGCTAGTACTTGAGATATAATTTCCTACTGAGCGTTCGCTCATTCCGTTTGTCCCTTTGTACTTTTCAGGTAAGTCCGACGACGATGGAAGTCAATCGGATGGGAATGGTCAAGAGTGAAAGTGATAGAGCTTCTACAAGTGTCGTCTAGTCTTTTCTATAGTTTCTTGAGTCAAATATGTATTCTTTTCCTTTTTATTAAACAGAGTATTGGATTTGTAATAGTCTATCCATTATGAAATAAAGGATTGGGTTATCTTGCTATTTTGTGCATCTCTGTCTTCGTGTCGAATACACGACCACTCTGATTGACATGATTGATATAGACACGTCGCGCATCTCCGGGTATCTTCCGCGCTCGGGGCGTGACAACCAGAGAGGAGAAAGAACGAGAGAGAGAAAGTGAGGGTGAGAATGAGGGAGGAGAGAGGGTAAAAGAAGAATAAATAGAAAATAAATTAGGAATTTTCCTAATTTCCAAAATTCTGATTTTTGTGCCGAAAATCAACTAATTCAGAAAAATACGTAAAAATAGCCGAAATGATCCTCTCAAAGAGTACATCGCAACTGTAGCGTCCTCAAGTCGATGAACTGAGAAATAAACTCACCACAGGGTTTCGTAACTTGTACGAGAGAAAAACCCACGTGGATCGTAAAACTCAACTCAGGACCCACAAAAGCGATCTGAAAGCACTCCGATAAGGATCTGGGAGACCCGATAAGAATCCAGGGCATTACAGAACTAAACATTCTTAATCGGGCCTAAATTCTTGCCTAATTGGGCCCCGATTGGAGCCAAACCCTAGCCCAACAGTAGAGGTTCATTTTCCCACTGAAAACGCTAACTCTAGAGCCTTCTATTCATATCGGCAGCGACGGATTAGAATCCTCCCCGAATTTTTCACCGTTTTCCCTCTTTGGAGTCTCCACCCAAATTCGATAGCTTGAGGCATCCATAGACTCAGTAAATAGAGGGCTTTTGACCCCCAGAAACGCTATTTGCTCCGGCGGCTGGTGGCGTGATCGATCGTGGCTGGACAAGGGTGAATTTGGGCATTCTAGGAGTGTCGATTAGGGTTCCGGTGACCCCCTTTCTTCTTCCTCTTTCTAGCGATAAAGGTAAGTGTCTCTCAGGCTGAACTAAGAATTAATTATACCATCTTGTTTGTCTTTCCGAGCTCTTTCCGTTGATACCAATTTGCCCAAATTTCATGCATCATGTTGGTCTAATTTCATCGTTTACCCGAGGTACGCCCGAAGGGTTAACTTCTATTCTAATCCGTTTTATGTTTAGTAAATCACTTTAAACTTTAATCAAATCATGTGATCTTATGCATCTTTTAATGCTCCTTCCAATGGTATCTATTTGCCCAATTATTACTCACCCTAACGCTTGCAATCGGAGTTCTAACCGTGTTGTGTCGAGGTTCGCCGTCGATGGAGACTCGGGTTGGTAAACGGTCTTACCAGGGACCGCTAGTCATATACCGGTCGCCCGATAGACCGCTTGGCTGCCCTACATTTTAAAAAATATATATTTTTATATCTATCAAACGGTCGTACGATAGACCACTTTCTAGTATTGGCGGTCTCCATATAGACAATTTTTGGCCTCTGGCAGGGAGATTTTAAAGCCTGATTTATGTGTTTTTACCTTGGTTAGCATGTTATTATGATCAGTAACTATGCATAACGTAGTATTAACTCGGTATCATGAAGTTATACGTTTATGTTCACTATCTACATGGAAAATTTCCTTTGATATTCATCGTTGGACAACTATGTGAATTAACAGAATAAACTTGGTTATCAATTTCATGATCTTAAACCTTGCCACATATAAATTGCTTATTATTATGATTCTGATATCATTGTTTGACAGTCATGCCACTCCGGTGGAATTGACTGACCGCACCGTTCACGCTTTCTATGTTTTATATAGCCTCAATCTTGTAATAGTTGGGACTCTCCGCTGGATATTCCTTCCGTCAGACTAGGACCACTATTATGAGACCTCCGTAAGTCCCCGTGAGCCTGAGATTCCCACCAGGATGCCAGGCGGGTTGTACCATAAAGACCAGAACCCACAGACTTGATTTGATTCATGTTTTGGAGCGGACCAATACCCAGACTATTCTGGACCCTTAGCGGCCCACATGGGGACCGCTAAGAGACCATTCGCGGCCCAGGGTTAGACCGCTAGTCGTTTCTTGGCCTGGTTAGAAGTGGGCTTGTGTTAGTAAGACTATTCTAGAACCCAGTCAACTCGAACCTGACCAACTTCTCTCTGTTGACTTTGGCTTCATGGGCTGACCTCTGGTTTGGGCCCATGATGTCTTAGGTTGAATTGAGGACCTTCCTTTGTCAATTGAAAAGCGTTGTAATACTCAACCCTACGCGGTCTAGGGCTAGACCGTTAGTCTCATCCTAGCGGCCCAGGTAATGACCGCTAACGTTGAGTTTGAGTGTGTTTTTCCGTGTTTCCATTTTGATAGCAGTCGTATCTTGGACTGTGAAGTCTTGTTTGATTCATGGTCACTTTGGACATTCAAGTCATTTCCTTATGATATTTTATTCCAATTTTCCTTTGGAATGTCTCTTGATCTTAAAAGTAAGTTCATAAGCTTAAACCTTGGAATTCTTGGCCATTTAATGTGGTGAATGTCTAGATTGGGATCTATGATCCAACTCTTAAATGCCAACGTATCATAAGGGCTCGGTCTGGCCCTGGGAGGAGTGCTCGAAAGTACTTGTGTCCTTGGGAGTTTGTAATGACAAGGTGTGGTATTGCACCAAAGTGCATGACTAGCGTGTTTGGTCTATGACATTCTACTTCACTCAATTACTTGCAAATTCTTGCGTGACATGGCATGCGTGCTTGTTATGGCCAGTTCAACTATATCTTACTTGAACCCTCGTGAAAGATTCTTGTTATACAGGCAATTATTCCTACATGAGATCTATCTTTCTATTCTCCCGTCTGTTATTTATCGCTTGTCATTTACTTATTATTGTTCTTTTTTAATATTGTTATACATGCTAAAATGATTAATCACTTAAATTGTGCCTAGTGATAGAGATATAAAATCCTACTGAGCTCGTTGCTCACCCCTACTTTCCAATCTTTTCAGGTAGCACAGATGAGGACGTGCGCACAGATGGGGACAAGAACGAGTGATCTTGGAGTGAGCCTTTTAGTTTTATGTTGAGTTGATGTCATAGTTAGATGTCGGATCCTGTTAAGATCAAGAGTCGATGTAATTCTTTTCTTTGATTGATATAGAGTTAAAAAGTCCACAAGTTGTCGATTGTAATAAAGTACTTTTCTTCATTATTATCAATAAAGTTGGTTATTTGGCATTATTAGCCATGTTATGTGATCTCTTGTGGCAATGAATGCTATGATTGACATGAATGATATAACTGCTGCATCCTTATTTTCCGCGTCGGGGCGTGACCATTTTTATGATATCAGAGCCTTGGTTTTCTTTAGACCCTAGGTTTTATTTAGACCCGAGGTTTCTAGTGGTGTCATAGAACCCGTCACATTGGTAAAGATAGGAATCTAACCCAGTGAGTTGGGTAGAGACTTGGGTAAAGCTAATTAACTTGCTCTAAGAATATATAGTCAATAACATATTCTCAATTAATTTTGGTTTTATTATAGGAATTTTCCCATGATGGCAGCGGAACGTGCGTAGTGGCGAGATATGCAACGCACGGTGCAGGGCCTGACCCAGGCCTTGCAGTGGGTAGCTCAAGGTGGTGCACAGCACGGGGCGGGTAATCTACATCAGAACTTTCAAGGCTTGAATCCCCCACGTTTTAGTGGATCCTCAGACCCAAACGAGGCTGAGAATTGGCTGAAGGAGATAGAGCGTATCTTCAGGGTTATGCAATGTGGAGATCAGGATCGCGTCCTCTTGGCAACTTTTCAGCTAGAGCGCGATGCACGCGCTTGGTGGGAAGGAGCGGAAGCCACGATCGACAATCGACGTGCAACATGGGATGAGTTTAAGGAGCTATTCAACAACAAGTATTTCTCGGATGGGGTGCAGGAGAAGTAGGCGGCGGAGTTCACTGCATTAAAGCAAAGAAATCTATCTGTTGCAGAGTATGAAGCACAGTTTGCTAGGTTGTCTAAATATGCACCACATTTAGTATCCACAACGAAGATGAAGGCCAAATGATTTCTAAATGGATTGAAGCTTCAGTACATTAATCAACTGGCACCTTTGGAGATCCATGTTTATGTAGAGATTGTGAGAAATGCCCAAGTTCTTGAAGACACTACAGAAGTGACTGACCGGATAAGAGGTCGGGACAAGAAGAGGGAGCAAACTACCAGCTCTGGGAATTTTAAACCCGTTAATGGCCAGAAGAGGCCCAATGGTGGGCCGAGTTTTTTGAAGAATAAGAATCCGATGGAAGGCAAGAAGAAGGCAGGACCAACTGCTCCACCTAAAGCAGTCTGCAAGTATTGTGACCGCCCAGGTCACAAGATGGAGGAGTGTTGGCGCAAGCTGGGCGCTTGTCTGAGATGTGGTAGCAGGGACCACCGAATCCCTGAGTGCCCCCTTATTAATGAACATGCATCAATTGACTCGCCGCAAGGAAGCCAAAGGCGGCAGGGCAAGCTTCAAGCCCTCCAAGAGGCGGATACTGAGACCGAAGCTACCAAGGAAGGAGGTATTGTCGAAGGTACCCTTACTATTCTTTCCAAGCCAGCATTTGTACTTTTCGACACAGGAGCCACTCATTCTTTTATATCTCTGAAATTTGCTAAGACTTTATCTGTGAAACCAGTATTATTGGATTCTCATCTTGTGATATCAACCCCTGTTGGTTCGGGGTCCGAGATTAAACATTATTACCCTTCTAGTGAAGTTTTGATTAATGATTGTAACTTATCTGCTGATTTGGTATGCATGAAGATGAAAGATTATGATGTGATTCTAGGAGCAGATGGGTTAGCTAGACATGGTGCTAGTGTCGACTGTAAATCAGGAGTGGTATCTTTCGCTAGACGTCCTGGACTTTCCTTTTCTGGCTCTAGATAATCTAAGTCTGTGCCGCTTATTTTGACACTCCGGGCAGATAAATTGTTAAGGAAGGGGTGCCTGGCATTCTTGGCTTTGATATCTTTGACTAATAAGAAGGAAGTAGAGTTGAAGGATATCTCGATTGTTCGGGATTTTTTGAAAGTGTTTCATGAAGAATTACCTGGTTTTCCCCCTGAGAGGGAGGTGATTTTCTCCATTGATTTAATTCCGGGCGCTTCACCTGTTTCTAAGGCCCCCTATCGTATGTCCCCTGCTGAGTTAAGGGAATTGAAGAATCAGTTGTTGGACTTGCTAGAAAAAGGGTTTATTTGCCCGAGTACTTCCCCGTGGGGTGCTCCTGTACTCTTTGTAAGAAAGAACGATGGTCCATTGAGGTTATGTATTGATTATCGTTAGTTGAACCAGCTCACCGTGAAGAACAAGTATCCATTACCCAGGATCGATGAGCTATTTGATCAGATATCTGGAGCCCAGTATTTCTCGAAGATCGATCTCAAATCGGCGTATCACCAGTTGAGGATAAATGATGAAGTTATTTTTAAGACGGCATTCCGTAGCAGGTATGGGCATTTTGAATTTGTCGTAATGCCGTTTTGACTAACAAATGCTCCTGCAACTTTCATGCAGCTTATGAACAGTGTGTTCCGACCCTACTTAGATCATTGGGTCGTAGTATTCATTGATGATATTTTGATATACTCAAAGAGCAAGGAGGAGCATGAAGAGCACTTGAGGATGGAATTGCAAATCCTAAAGGATCATTAGTTATACGCCAAGTTCAGTAAATGTGAGTTCTGGTTGCAAGAGGTATCTTTTTTAGGGCATATTATCTCTAAAGATGGGATTTCAGTGGATCCTTCTAAAGTAGAGGCAGTGTGTAATTGGGAAAGGCCTATTAATGCAACTGAGATCAGGAGTTTCTTAGGCCTAGTAGGTTATTATCGGAGGTTCATTAGGGACTTCTCCAAGATTGAAGTACCCTTGACTAGGTTAACTCGTAAGGAGAATAGATTCGAGTGGTCAGAGGACTGTGAGAAAAGTTTTCAGACTTTGAAGGAGTGTTTGGCCCCTGCCCCAATTTTGGCTTTGCCTTCTGGAGAAGGAGGTTTTGAAGTATACAATAATGCTTCAGGAATCGGCTTAGGTTGCGTTTTGATGCAATGAGGGAAAGTGATAGCTTATTCCTCTAGGTAGCTAAGGAAGCATGAAGAGAATTACCCTGTCCACGACTTGGAGCTAGCAGCAGTTGTGTTTACTCTGAAGATTTGGAGGCATTACTTATATGGAGAAACTTTCACGGTATACTCAGATCATAAGAGCCTTAAGTATTTATTTTCTCAGAAGGAGTTGAACATGAGGCAAAGAAGGTGGCTAGAGTACCTAAAGGATTTTGACTTCTCTATTGAATATCATCCCGGAAAAGGGAATGTTGTAGCAGATGCTTTAAGTAGGAAGCCGATAGCTAGATTAGCAAGTTTGATGCTTCAAGAATGGAAGTTGCTAGAGCAATTTGCAAGCTTAGATCTTAATGTCATAGAAAAAGAGGACCGGGTTATGGTTGCTCATATCCAGCTTTATTCGGAATTACTGGCAGAAATTAGGCCGCTACAGGATAATGACCCATTACTAGTAGAAATCAAGGAGCAGATGGCTAGTCGACCAGATTTTGCGTTAGCTGATGATGGTAGATTGTTGTTTCGAGGAAGAACTTGTGTTCCTGATTCTACAGAAATGAAGAGAAAGATTCTCGAGGAAGCACATAAGTCTAAGTATACTATTCATCCAGGATCTACAAAGATGTATCGAGATCTAAAGAGAACCTTGTGGTGGCCGAACATGAAGAGAGAAGTGGCCAAATTTGTAAGCAGGTGTTTAGTATGTCAGCAAGTCAAAGCTGAACATTTTAGGCCTGCTAGAAAATTAAAGCCCCTTGAAATACTACAATGGAAGTGGGAGAGTGTCGGTATGGATTTTATTATGGGTTTGCCCAGAACTCGTGGCAACTTTGATGCAATTTGGGTGATTGTTGATCGTCTGACAAAGTCCGCGCACTTCCCACCTATTAAATCTAAGTGGACTGTGGATGTATTGGCTGCCCAGTACATGAACGAAATAGTGAGGTTGCATGGAGTCCCTGTATCCATCATATCCGACAGAGACCCCAGGTTTACCTCTCATTTTTGGAAAGGTCTGCAAGCATCATTGGGAACTCGTTTGAACTTCAGTACTACTTCTTACCCTCAGACTGACAGACAGACTGAGAGAACAAATCACATTGTCGAAGACATGTTGAGAGATTGTACTATTGACTTTGGAGGAAGTTAGCATGAACATTTACCTTTGATTGAGTTTGCCTACAACAACAGTAATCAATCCAGCATACAGATGGCATCATTTGAGACTTTGTACGGAAGAAGTTGTAGATCCCCTCTTTGTTGGGAAGAGGTCGGTGAGAAGCAATGGCTCGGACCAGATCTTGTTTCAGAGTCGTCTAAAAACATTCAGGTCATTAGAGATTGATTGAAGATTGCTTAGTCCAGGCAGAAGAGCTATGCTGATAATAGAAGAAGGGATTTGGAGTTTCAGGTCGGAGAGCATGTGTTTCTGAAGGTTTCACCATCAAGAGGAATCAGAAGATTTGGAATTCGAGTTAAGTTAAGCCCCAGATTTCTTGGCCCATTTGAAATCTTAGAGAGGGTAGGTGAAGTTGCCTATAAGTTGGCATTACCACCACATTTATCAGGCATTCATAATATGTTCCATGTGTCTATGCTACGAAAGTACGTATATGACCCTATGCACATCATCCAACATGCTGATTTGGAATTGAAAGAAGATCTATCTTATGAAGAGAAGCCTATCAAGATTTTGGACTACAAGCAGCAGCAACTCATGAACCGATCCATTACGATGGTCAAGGTTCAGTGGAGTCGACGCGGAATAGAGGAGGTAACGTGAGAGTCTAAGGAAGCAATTAGGAAGTTGTATCCTGATTTGTCCTAAGGTTGGTTTTTCAATAGATTCAGTGAATTTGGGGACCAAATTCCTTAAAGTGGGGGAGGGTGTAGCATCCTGAATTTTTATATCAATATCACCATATTATTCAATTATTTTCTTAGCTCGGATTCTAAAATTTTTATTAAAAATGTAGAAAAATATGTATTTTGTGTAAAATTTAATTTCCACCAATTTTGCCTTCAAGAAGGAACCCAGAATAAAATTGATTAAGGACCGACTTCACAATTTAAGCTGAAAATCGTTGTTTTAAAGGACCGTACTAAACATTCTTAATCGGACCTAAATTCTTGCCCAATTGGGCCCCGATTGGAGCCAAACCCTAGCCCAACAGTAGAGGTTCGTTTTTCCTCTGAAAACCCTAACTCTAGAGCCTTCTAGTGGCAGCGGCGATGGCAGATTAGAATCCTCCCCGAATTTTTTGCTGTTTTCCCTCTTTGGACTCTCCACCCAAATTCGATCGCTTGAGGCATCCATAGACTCTTTAAATAGAGGGCTGTTGACCCCCAGAAACCCTATTTGCTCTAGTGGCTGGTGGCGTGATCGATCGTTATCGGACGGGGGTGAATTTGGGCGTTCGAGAAGCGCCAGATTAGGGTTTCGGCGACCCCCTTTCTTCTTCCTCTTTCCAGCGATAAAGGTAGGTGTCTCTCAGGCTGAACTAAGAATTAATTATACCATCTTGTTCATCTTTCCGAGCTCTTTCCGTTGATACCAATTTGCCCAAATTTCATGCATCATGTTGGTCTAATTTCATCGTTTACCCCGAGGTACACCTGAAGGGTTAACTTCTATATTAATCCGTTGTATGTTTAGTAAATCACTTTAAACTTTAATCAAAGCATGTGATCTTATGCGTCTTTTAATGCTCCTTCCAATGGTATCTGTTTGCCTAATTATTGTTCACCCTAACGTTTGCAATCGGAGTTCTAACCGTGGTTTGTCGAGGTTCGCCGTCGATGGAGACTCGGGTTGGTAAACGGTCTTACCAGGGACCGCTACTCATATAGCGGTCACCCGATAGTCCGCTTGGCCACCCTACATTTTCAAAAAAAAAATATTTTTATATGTATCAAGCGGTCGTACGATAGATAGCTTTCTAGTATTGGTTGTCTCCATATAGACCATTTTTGGCCTCTGGCAGGGAGATTTTAAAGCCTGATTTATGTGTTTTTACCTTGGTTAGCTTGTTATTATGATCAGTAACTATATAGAACATAGTATTAACTTGGTATCATGAAGTTATACGTTTATGTTCACTATCTACATGGAAAATTTCCATTGATAATCACCGTTGGACAACTATGTGAATTAATAGAATAAACTTGGTTATCAACTTCACGATCTTAAACCTTGCCACTTATAAATTGCTTATTTTTATGATTCTGATATCATTGTTTGATAATCATGCCACTCCGGTGGAATTGACTGGCCGCACCGTTCACGTTTTTCGTGTTTTATATAGCCTCAATCTTGTAATAGTTGGGACTCTCCACCGGATATTCCTTCCATCGGACTAGGACCACTATTATGCGACCTTCGTAAGTCCCCGTGAGCCTGGGATGCTCACCAAGATGTCGGGCAGGTTGTACCACAAAGACCAGAACCCACAGACTTGATTTGATTCATGTATTTGAGCGGACCAATACCCGGACTGTTCTGGACCCTTAGCGGCCCACATGGGGACCGCTAAGGGACCGTTCGCGGCCCAAGGTTAGACCGCTAGTCATTTCTTGGCTTTGATTAGAAGTGTGCTTGGGTTAGTCAGACTATTTTTGAACCCAGTCAACTCTAACCTAACCAAGTTCTCTCTGTTGACTTTGGCTTCATGGGCTGACCTCTGATTTGGGCCCATGTTGTCTCAGGTTGAATTGAGGACCTTCCTTTGTCAATTGAAAAGCGTTGTAATACTCAACCCTACGCGGTCTAACCGTTAGTCTCATCCTAGCGGCCCAGGTAATGACCGCCAACATCGAGATTGAGCGTGTTTTTCCATGTTTCCGTTGTGATAGCTGTTGCATCATGGACTACGAAGTCTTGTTTGATTCATGGTCAGTTTGGACTTTCAAGTCATTTCCTTATGATATTTTATTCCAATTTTCCTTTGGAATGTCTCTTGATCTTAAAAAGTAAGTTCATAAGCTTAAACCTTGGATTTCTTGGCCATTTAATGTGGTGAATGTCTAGATTGGGATCTATGATCCAACCCTTCAATGCCAACGCATCATAAGGGCCCGGTTTGGTCCTGGGAGGAGTGCCCGAAAGTACTTATACCCCGGGCAGTTTGTAATGACAAGGTGTGGCATTGCATCGAAGTGCATGACTAGCGTGTTTGGTCTATGACATTCTACTTCACTCAATTACTTGCAAATTGCGTGACATGGCATGCGTGCTTGTTATGGCCAGTTCAACTATATCTTACTTGAACCCTCGTGAAAGATTCTTGTTATACATGCAATTATTCCTACATGATATCTGTCTTTCTATTCTCCCATCTGTTACTTATCGCTTGTCATTTACTTATTATTGTTCTTTTGTCATATTGTTATACATGCTAAAATGATTAATCGCTTAAATTGTGCCTGGTGATAGAGATATAAAATCCTACTGAGCTCGTTGCTCACCCCTACTTTCCAATCTTTTTAGGTAGCACAGATGAGGACGTGCGCACAGATGGGGACGGGAACGAGTGATCTTGGAGTGAGCCTTTTAGTTTTATGTTGAGTTGATGCCTTAGTTAGATGTTGGATCCTGTTAAGATCAAGAGTCGTTGTAATTCTTTTCTTTGATTGATATAGAGTTATGAAGTCCACAAGTTGTCGATTGTAATAAAGTACTTTTCTTCATTATTATCAATAAAGTTGGTTATTTGGAATTATTAGCCCTAATATGTGATCTCTTGTGGCAATGAATGCTCTGATTGACATGAATGATATAACTGCTGCGTTCCCATTTTCCACGTCGGGGCGTGACACATAAGATATGCATAATCCAAACTGATCATGGAGGAGAGTTTGAGAATTCTATGTTTTCTGATCTATGTAATAGTGAAGGACTGACTCACCGGTTTTCTTCTCCCAGAACTCCAGAGTAGAAAGGCATAATCGAAAGAAGAAACCGAACCATTGTTGAAATGGCCAGAACCATGCTCGTGGAGAGTCAGCTACCTAGAAGGTTTTGGGAAGAGGCAGCCAACACTGCATGCTATACTATCAACAGGGCCATGGTAAGACTCATCCATAACAAAACCCCCTATGAGCTTTTAAAATGTAAGAAACCAAATGGTGCTTACTTTAGGATTTTCGGTTCTAAATGCTTCATTTACAATAACAATAAAAAAGACCTTGATAAGTTTGAAGCCAAGAGTAGCCCAGGAATTTTTCTAGGATATTCTGAAACATCTAGGGCATACAGGGTTTTCAATATAACCGATCAAACTGTAGAGGAGTCTCCTCATGTTGCTTTTAATGAAACCATCAATTCTACTAACTTGGATGATGATGACAGGAATTCAAGACATGATGGAGAGTTTCTGGAAGAAAAATTGAATGAAGAACCAAAGCCACCTTAACTAGCTGCACAACATGAACCAGTTCAGGGGGAGTCAACCGAGCAAGGTAAGTCTTCAAAAAATCTTAGATTTCTAAAAGATCACCCTGAACACAACATTATAGATAATTTGCAAGACCCCCCTAGAACTAGGTCTTATCATCAGGCTGTAAATAATGAGGATTTGATTGCACTAGTGTCCCAAATTGAACCCCAAACAGTAGAAGAAGCTTTAAATGATGAATCTTGGGTAAATGCAATGAATGATGAATTGGGCCAGTTTGAATGAAATAAAGTCTGGAATCTTGTTCCAAGACCTGAAAACATGTCTATCATAAGAACCAAGTAGGTCTTTAGGAACAAAATAAATGAAGATGGTGTCATCTCTAGAAATAAGGCAAGGTTGGTAGCCAAAGGCTAGTGGCAAGAGTTTGGGGTGGACTTTGATGAGTCCTATGCCCCAGTGGCTAGGATGGAAGCAATTAGAATATTGCTAGCTTTTGCTTGCTCTAAAAATATTAAACTTCATCAGATGGATGTTAAAAGTGTATTCTTAAATGAGTATATAAAAGAGGAAGTTTATGTTGAGCAACCCCCTGGATTTGAACTGTCTGTACAACCTAACCATGTGTTCAGGTTAAATAAGGCACTGCATGGCTTGAAGCAGGCTCCTCGGGCCTGGTATGACATATTAACTAAATTTTTGATCAGCCATGGGTACAGTCGAGGTAAGCTGGATCAAACCCTTTTCACTAAGAATCTGTGTGACCACCTAATTATAGTTAAGGTATACGTGGATGACATTGTATTTGGTTCAACATGTCCTGAACTGTGTAATGAGTTTGCTAGTCTGATGTCAAGTGAGTTTGAAATGAGCCTTGTAGGAGAGCTGAAATTTTTTCTTGGATTACAGGTTCAACAATTGAAGGATGGATGCTTCATCAGCCAGACAAAGTACACCTTGGAGATTCTCAAAATATTTGGCATGGACAAGGTGAAACACATAGCCACTCCAATGGGTACAAACACTTCCTTAGATGTTTATTTGTCAGGTAAAGAAGTGGATGTAAAATTATACCGAGGTATGATTGGTTCTCTCTTATATTTTACTGCCTCAAACCTGACATACAATTTAGTGTGTATATGTGCGCTAGATTTCAGTCTAGACCCACTGAATTACATTTAGGTGTTGTTAAAAGAATTTTTCAGGTACATCTCAGGCACACACAATTTGGGTCTTTGGTATCCTACTGCACACACTTTAGATCTAATATCATACACGGATGTAGACTATGTTGGATGCAAATTAGATAGGAAAAGCACTAGTGGCTTCTACTAATTCTTAGGTGGGTGCTTAGTCTCTTGGGCCTCCAAGAAGCAGCACTCTGTGGCCCTCTCCACTGCTGAATCTGAATATGTAGCAGCAAGGAGTTGAGGTACATAGGTTATTTGGATTAAGCACCAACTCAAGGACTACAATGTAGACCTTGGATGCACACCCATTTATTGTGACAACACCATTGCTATAAACCTATCTAAAAATCCTATACTGCACTCACACACCAAACACATAGAGATTAGACATCATTTCATACGAGATGAAGTGTCAAAAGGAAACTTTGAATTAATCCACGTAGGCACAGCCCAGCAAGTTGAAGATATTTTCACTAAGCTCTTGGATAATGAAAAGTTTTCTACATTAAGGAGATAATTAGGCATCTTCAAACCCCCTTGAACTCTGAATTCCATCAACTCCTCTTGGGGCTACTGCATGCCTCGATGCACTGAGCCGATGCCTCAACCCATCATTTAATCCTTTTCATTTCTATTTTCTCACTTGCTTATTCAATCTTGTTCTAGAAAATTGTGTTAGGAGAAGGGCACCTAAAGTCTGGAAACCTGCACTATGCGTGAGATGGTTTCTAAATCTAAATTCTTCGCCAGGTACCAAGACACATTGTCTCATAAGGTCAGGGGGAGATTCTTTGCTTGTTACTGTCTAAATTCTTTTTGAGGCATGTAGTCTAAGTGTGAGGGGGAGTTGTCCAGACTTCAGGTCTGTCAGTCCACTGTGATTATTTAGATTCGCATGCAGTCTGTTCACAGATCCAAAATCTCATAACTCTCTTCAAAACCTTAAATCTATTCACTAAATGATCAGCCAAGAAGTTTCAATCTTATGATCCTGAAGAGAACAAACTGAATGTTTCTGAAGAATATTTTCCAACAAGAATAATGAATCAAGATCAATATTGGAGTATGATGCCCTGAATTTATTTTAAAAACTTGAATCTTGAACTCATAAATTCCAATCAAGTAGAAAGTCGGTACATGAAGTATTGTCTTCAAACACCCTGCCTTTATCAATTTAAACAGGTAAATTCTTCTCAGAGCAATGATTTGGTTAACTAAGAAACCAACCCTTTCACATTGAAGTGGAAGTAAAGTTGTGTCATGAAGTGCCATATTAACTCTGATTAAAAAGGTATTGCCTATAAAATCGTGGTAGAGCAATGGCACAGGAGGTTGAGTAACTGGGTCACTTCACCTGAGACGTGTTGTGTCTCATGTAAAAAGACATTTCCATTTGCTAACTCTGTTCTCAAAAGAGAGGCACTCAGGTTAGCACACTAAGTAACTGGGGATTCCTGTATCTAATCAATGTGTCTCCTCACAAAGAAAAGTGTAGGTCCAACCTTGTTGCTCATTAACAAAGGAAATCAGTCAAAAATATGTTGAAAAACCCCATCTAACTAAAATATGGTATGGTTGTTTGTCCCCAATACTGTTGGAAAATTGACTACTTGAAATATATATTCATGTTCAGCTAGTAGAGTTTTAAGATAGACTATTCTACGCACTCATATGATAAGTTGATTTAACCTCATTATTCCTGTATGAAGATAATCTTCAAACACATCATTTTAAATCTCACAATGTCATCAGTGTGAAACATCTAGGCAGATTATCTCAGTTACCTTCTTTATAATCTTAAGAGAAAACTCAGCCAATTCTCAAATCTATGAACTTATTGTATCAGGGATCTCTTGATCCTTCAGTCTATCTTCCCAATCCCCACTTTCGTTCTTATTTTTGATGATGTCAAAGGGGGAGAGAACATAAAGATTTAGAATCATTACAGTTGAGAACAGAAAGAGTGAACAAGAGAAAAGATAGAAATAGTGAACATGACAGGAGAAAAGAATGTGGAATGTGGGAGAGAAAAAGAAAGGGGGGAGAGAAAATGGAGAAAATGTGAGTGGTTTGGCGAGTGAGAGTAACTTGCATGGTGATTTTGGCTTAAGAGGGAGTAGTAGAGTTGGATAGTTTAGAATTAGAACTGTCTATCCATTAGTCCATCTCTAGCATCTCCATCATTTCTCTATCATTTTATCTTCTCATAAAAATAAATCTTTTCATTTAATAAAACATTTCATGATGTATTGCCATCATCAGAAATGGGGAGAATGTTAAATTCTAGGTTTTGATTATGTCAATCTAATATGTATTCTTGGTGCTGACATTGACGTTATTCTTACAGAAGATCTAAATCGGAATAAATCCAAGGAAAGGATCTCAAAGAGGATGAATTAGTTGATATGATGAGGCAAGTCTAGACAGATGCATCGACGCATATAGCAGATACCTTGATGCAGCCACAAACCTTCGAGCAAATTTGGAATGTTACATCGACGTAAACACGGGAAATACCTCAATGCAGTCAACATTACCGAAGCAACTTCAGCATGATGCATCGACACAACCAACAAATATAGAGTAGATGCATCGACGCATCAAGAAGATGTCTCGGTGCACTCACAACTTCAGAAGAGAATTACAAAGCCGCGTTGTTGAAATCAAAGGGATGACCCGACACACTAAGAAGAACGACTGCCAGAATACATATGAAGTATACGTATTAGAATGATGCACTAACGCATCAAGGCAGGTTGCATACCTTCAAAAGGAACTACGTCAACCCATCAGGGTGATGCACTGAAGCACCAGTCAAGGTTCAAATTTTAAAAGGCAACAACGTCGAAGCGTCATGATCATGCATCGACGCATAAAGCCACAAGCCATGTCTAAGGTCAAAGCCAAGATCCAATGCTCCGACATCTCTGAAATCAACACAAATGACTGCACTCCAATGCCTCGACCTGTCAGTCATGTGTTGTGCTCCAGATCACTTGTCCATATGGAAGGACTATCTTATGACTTATTTGGATTTATTAAAGTCTCATTCGACCAATTAAGGGTCAAGTGTGATATCTGAGCATCAGTGAAGGGTAATTAAGGAAAGTCTGAACTGCAAAGTAGAATCAGTGTCAGGCACGTGGTAACTTGATGAAGGAACACGTGATGACCATACAAATGACAGACTTGGCGCAAAAACTCTCAGCACACGTGGTTGTCCTCTGCAAAATCTTATTGTTATCAGAATATTATTTATCCATGTGTACAAAGCAGCTTTTGGTTGCTGACCTGGATCGCGGAGAGAAGGACGACGACGCTCTATTCTATAAATATGAGCATTCTCGTTCAGAGAAGTGCTGGAAAAATTGCAGAGAGTATACCACTATCTGAGAATCCTTCTGAGAGAAAGAAAAAAAGAGAAATTCCACAGAGAGGGAGAGAAGCTCGTCCAGCCGGTTTTATCGTGAAATTGCTTCGATCTGAGGCTACATTGCTTTTGTCACATCCCGAGGATTTGGTATAGCCGAAGGAATATCGGAACGTGAATAGCCGGTATGGTAAGCCTCTCGCAAGCAAGTAATCAGAGCGCAAGACAATCACATAAAAGTAAGTGCACAAGTATATTTTTTTTAAAATTCTAACTTTATTTCATACCAGTAACCACAAAGTACATTAGATTCTTGACTTAACCATTCTTACATCATAGACTCAAGAAAATCAAAAATTACAATAAGACTTGACTAGACACTTGACAACTAGGTCTTCTCTCGATCCACTTGACCTTCAATCACTCTCGGACCCGCTACTGGTATAATCCGAATCTGATTCACCAGTATTTCCTGGAGTAGACAAGAAAATAGGTATGAGCACACTTGCCCAGTAGGTATCTTCGCATCAACATGAAGGCGATATTTAAGTGATTAACGTCTTAGCTCTAGAATTAAGATTGTTGTGGGAGTTTGTGTGGTACAATATATTTCATGTCATGTCTCCTCTATCTTAATTCACTAAAGTTATTTTCTTATTTTGTTTTGATGATTGGCATCTATACATTTCATTTATACATTGCATTTTGTTTTGATAACACTGATTAGCAATTTATAGCTTCATGAACTTGCATTGCATACTTAGGTCGGTGCAAGTTTGCGCCATCTGCATATAAGGTCGATGCACCCTTCTTGCTTTATTCAAAGAAGGTCAGTGCACATTTTGTTCTTCTACATTTAAAGTCAGTGCATGCCTTGTATGGCTCTATACAAGATCGGTGCATGTTTTCATGAAAGGTCGTATAAGGTCAGTGTAGACTGTAACATGCATATCTAAGGTCGGTGCATTTCGGCCTTGGTCATTGGCATATAGTCGGTGCATGTTTTGCATAGGCATATAGTCGGTGCAGGTTTTGCATTGTGCATATAGTCGGTGCAAGTTTGCATTGTGCACATAGTCGGTGCAGATTTTGCATTGTGCATATAGTCGGTGCAAGTTTGCATTGTGCACATAGTCAGTGCATGCATTGTCTTACACATGTAAGAAATAAGTGCACTGTGTGCCGTATGAATATAGAGGTCGGTGCATCTTTCTATTGAGATAGCGCGTTCAAACAGAACGCGCTAGGACCCTATAGCGCGACAAGACTAAACGTGCTAGGACCCTATAGCACGACAGGAACCGCCTAACTATTCATCTTCCTCGATGAATGTGCCCTATCGGGGCGGTGCGACCTTCAAGAACGCTCTACCTGAGACTAGCGCGTTCTCAGTCCGCGCCCAAAAATGGCAGAAACCGCAGAAAAACCCATTCCACGCCCCGTTCACCCCCAGGTGAAGAAGAAAGAAAAGGGGTAACCTCCCCCAAGCCCCTACACATACATCTAAACCCCTGGAACGGCCAAAAACACCGTAAAACAGGAGATCCGGCTCACACCCAAAAACATGAGTTTTCCCCCAAATCCCTCGAATAAGCCCGCTCGGCTCACCACGACCTACAAAACTCGCGGGAAATAAAGTACGCGGGTTGAGGGTCCATCTCCCTACCTCCACCGAAGATTCGAAGCACCGTGGACGCCGATCCACGAAGAGAACGCCGTTGAAGCCTCGCCGTTCCACGAACCCACGGCCGAGCTTCACCGCGCCTCCACCACCTCAATCCTCACCCATCCTCGCCCATGCCTCACCCGCGCCGTCCCCACCTCGCCCACGCTCCACCCCGTCAGCCGCCGGAGAGAGAGGAACAGAGGAGAGAGCGTCAGAAGAGAGAGGGAGGGAAGAGATAAAATGAGAGGGGATAGAGAGGAAAGGGTTATATATATAGGAAAATCCAAAAATTCCAGAAAATACCAAAAATAGGATAATCACGTTTCCGTGATCCTCGGAACGCACCGATCGCAACGGTACCACACTCGCATAGGTGAACGGCCCGGTTCACCCGCAACGAGGTTCCGAAGGAATTACCGAAACACACACCGGGAATCAAAAAATGCACGCGGAAAAGCTGCGGAACGCTTCCGGGCCTCCGAAACAACTCCGGATCGGACCGATCTGAACACGAAAGATGTCCGAAATGAAATTTCAGACACAACAGAGTTAGACACTCCGAGAAACCAGATCCAAGACCCACGAACAAGGATCCAAAAAAATCCGGGGCATTACAATCGGCAGCATGGAGCTATTGGCAAAAAGTGCTGGGATCGGCCTTCGAGGCATGGAGCCCATGCCGAGAGCCGACGGTTGAGTGACCCGAGTATAGGCTTCCGCCCAGGCCAGTAGAGAGGTCACCGGAGCTTGAGACGTTGCTCTTGCTCCGAGAACCAATGTTGCGGGGGATGCTGGGGTGCCGAAAATTTGAGGTTGTGAACCTGTGTTGAGTGTCGACCTTGTTGACGTTTGGGGCCAAAGGCCCACGCTGGGTGCTGAGGATGCCATATCCCGAGGCGGAAAGCCTACGCTAGGAGTTGGCATCACTGGATCATAGGGGTATAGACCCTATTGTAGAGCTGGGAGGCCCAAGGTGGAAAGTCCACGTTGGGGACCAACCTTGATGAGACCCAGGGTTGTGTGCTCGAGCCAGGTACTGGGGAGCCTCGTACTCTGGGTTGAGAACCCGTATTGAGTGTTGGCTCAATCGAGGCTCGGGCCAAAAAGCCCGAGTAAAGTGCTAGGGACCTCGAACCCGGGGCAAGGAACCCTTGTCGGGAGAAGGCCCGACTGGAGCTCGTGATTGGAAGCCCGAGTAAGGAGCTGAGATGCCAGGGACCTGGGGCAAGAAACCTGCGTCGGGTGCCGAATTGGCAGGGACTCGGGGTTGGAAACCCGAGTGAAATGCTAAGGAGCCGGGGACCCGGGGACCTGGGGCAAGAGGCCCGTGTCGGGTGTCAGCTTGGCAGGGACTCAGGGTTGAAGACCCGAGTGAAGTGCTGCAGTAGAAGCTGAGGTTCGGGGTGCAGAGCCTGTGTTGCAGATCGATCGGTGCTGGGCCCGAGAGCTGACACTAGTCCGGGCAAGAGACGATCCGGGACCCCTACGGGGGCCGATAGTGGATGCCCCAAGTCTGACACTCGGGCAGGCCACCGGTGCTGGAGACGAGCACGGCGCGTTGACCACACGAGCAGGCACAGGAACTGGAATCAGCTGTAGAACAGCCACAAGGATCATGCTCAGGAAGTAGGGTGATCCGATGACAAGGGTGAAGTCGTCGAAAGCGATCGGCCTCGCCAAGTAGCTGTTAGCATCTAAAATATTACCATACGGTAATCATGTTCCCAGAAATCGCCAACCCGGCAATGGGAAGCTAAATGTTGTTCAAAGATAGGTCCTCTCAGAATGCTGAAGTCGCAGGTTACATGACAAGAGCATCAAGGTCTTCACAACTCATCACCTCGGTATAATGGAAAAAGTCTATGACAAACCGTCAATGCCGTACGTCTGTCAAAATCAACAAACACAATTAACCGGCATCGACTCAGTCTTGCCAAACAAACCCCCAGTCCTCATCTAACTAGGACAAAAATGTATTGGGTGGCTCCCCACCTAATAAGAAATCTTCCTGAGATGAATAAATGTCCCTGGTTCCTAAGAATAAGGTGCCGGAGGCCTAATCAGCGAAAAACCCGGGTGATCCGATCAAAACACGTGAAATCCTGGAATGGTCTGAAGGTGACCGAAAAGTTGCCCAGTCAAGGCAAAAATGCCTCAAGGGATAGCCTACTCGATGAAGAAGCACCATATGTTCTCAAAGAAGGTATGGCAGCACAGATCACACTGCCAAAGGTCAAATAAGGTGAAAACTTGAGAAAATCAGCACGGGTTTGGCACGTGTCGAAAACCACCAAAAACTGCAAATCTGGGCTCAGAAGCGATGAAATCCATACTCCGACACCACTTCATCAAACCTAAAGTTGCTCCGGACGTCAAGCTCCCATCGGGTCAGTTCTAGGACAGAATGATAAAATTATGAAAAATGCCACTGAATGAGTCGGCGGCACCCTCATATACCTTGATTCGGTAGCACCCTGCTTGTGCCATTGAGTCGGCGGCGCGCCCATGCTATAACGTGAGTCGGAGGCACCCTGCTTGTGCTATTGAGTCAGCGACGTGCCCGCGCTTTAACGTGAGTCGGTGGCGCCTGTTTTGTTAAATCGGTGAGGCATTCGCCACAGGAGTTGGCGCCCGCCTTCCGCGAACCACGGGGTGATGAGTCAGTGCGAGGCCGCCCATCCCATCCCTTCGGCGATGCTCTGTTTCGCCTATAAAAGGAACGGCTATCTTTGAAGAAAAAAAGAGACAGAGGAAGCAACACACTAGAGGAAGAAATAGAGAAGGAGACTGAAGAACAGAGATGAGCAGAGAGAGTGAGAAAGAAGGAGCAGAAGGGGGAAGTATAAGGTGGGTCTCCACCGAATCCCCGAGCGGGCTAAAGAGTTCCCTTTTTTTTTCTCGCCGTTTGATGGGAACATCAAAGCAAGATCGCTCATATTTTGCTTGCATTTATATCCTTTTATATTTGTATTATACCCTTGTGTTATATGGGTACACAATTGTGAGTCTTAGTGAGTTTTTGTGCAAAATGCTAGTAGGACCTGCAAGGGGGCCCTCACTCCTTCCTCATTGGTCCAAGTGGCACCATTTGGGTCCATGTGGGGCTGGTCAAAGTCCTAGGTGGCATCTAGAAGGTCAATTGGACACATGGGAGACAAGTGGTTAAAAAATTCAAAGATGCCACCTACCTTACACCTACCTAGTCAAAGGGGCGTCCCCCATTTTTGGTCCAAATTTAATTTTTGAAAAAAATACTAATAAAACTAATTAGTTCTATACCTTGTATACCCCTCCCCAATTTAGATCTGAGGGTACATGTGGTCATTTTTCTTTTATTATACAAGGATTGTATTTCCTTTTTTCATGAATTAATGAGAAGAAAAATTGTGTAAGCCTTGGAGCTTGGTGCGCCCCTCTTCTCTCTCCCTCTGGTTCCTCCTTCCTCCCTCTGCATTTCAGGGAGTAGACCCCTTCTTTCTTAGCCCCTCTATCTCTAGATTCATCTCTGGTGCCGCCGCTGCCGTTCGTGCCACCATCGAGCCACCGCGAAGCAAGATCTGAAGTGTTGTCTTGGATTCTATTTTGCTGGACAGGGGTTCCCTACGAGAATTTTAACTCCCAATTCCAACATCATCTGGAGTTGATATTTTCAGGGTTGGTTTCTATCTTGATTCCCAACCTCCAGTAAATAAATCACGTGATTTAGACTTCTTTTTATATTTTTCTATTTTCGTGTCTTTCTGTCTTCCAGATTTGTGTAGCAGAAGCTTAGTTCTTCCCCCTTTCGACCCCCTTTCTGATTTTTGTTGGAATCCCCAAATTTATTGGAGGTTCTGTCCACCATCCCCATCCTCCACAAATTTTTGTCAAATTTCAAAGGCCTTCTACCTATTTTTAGAAATTGTGTCTTTTTCCCAAATTCAGTTCTGTCTCTGTTGTCCAGATCCGACCCCGATTCAGTATAAAATCCACAAAAAACCAAAACTTCCACCAAACCTTTCATAAAGTATATCCCCATTTTCCTCTCTTCGGCCTCTACAACGTTCATGAAGGTCTTAAAAGCTGAATCGAAGGTATACATCGTGGTCAATGCCAACTCCCAGGAACACTTAGTTCTATCCTATGTTTTCAAGTCCTGTCAACCAGCAGATTCAATATTCGACAAAGGCCATCAACGGGAAATTCAAATTTTTTTCTCTGGCCATAGATCGAAGGATTTCGAGCTATATTTCCAACGGTACCTCTTGTGCGTCGATCCGACGTCGGGAGTGACCGCAGCAACGGATTTTGTCGGGACGCGCGGGTCTGAAACAGCAGTTCAGATCCGTGGGCAGCAACTCCGACAAGTGAAGATCGGAGCCGCCCGGCCTCCCACCGGTGAACCAGCGTACCGCCGTCCCAGGGAGCACCCCTCCAAGCATCCCCACCATAGTGGTGCCACCCCGATCCCACACGGCCCCTCGGACCAGCACGTGGGTCTCACGATCATGAGTACGTGTGCCGCCGAAGCTCCACAAGAAGCTGTCCGTCAACCCAAACCCGCTACTCCTGGGTCCCATTGTGTCGTCCTTTACCTCCCTGCGTGGAGTGGGCATTCATATTCATTTCTGTAATATTTGAGTA
The DNA here is from genome assembly GCA_022559845.1 of Amorphophallus konjac. Taxonomy (NCBI): domain Eukaryota; kingdom Viridiplantae; phylum Streptophyta; class Magnoliopsida; order Alismatales; family Araceae; genus Amorphophallus; species Amorphophallus konjac. Next base: position 108,594,983 of record CM040125.1, on the reverse strand, counting down.
ATAATTGTTCTGGGAGTATCAGTTTAGTCGGGGTCGTCTTCCCCACGCCGAGAGCGTAGAGGTATCGTGTTCACTCTTTACTCGGCACTTTGCTTAGTTCGTATATGCTTTATCTACCGCTGCCAGAGAGCATGCTAGGATCGTAGCTCACTATACATTTTATGTCACCGCTACTGCGAGAGAGAGTGAGACCATCCTGTGACCTGATCCGGGCATGAATTTGTGAGTTGACCACCCTAGCTCTTTGTCGGTTTCTCAACCGCGCACGTCCGACGCTTCCCGCGTTAAGGATGATCGCGAGGTTGCTTAGAGTCCGAGGATCGCATATCCATTTGGAGTCGAGTCGCGTGTCCGTCCCGCATCAATTTTGGTATCAGAGTGCCCGTTGAGTCTAGGGTGTCTAAAATAAAAAAAATGTCATTTACGTCTAGTCATCGTCTAAGTCAGTCTAGGTTGCATTTCATCCCAATAAGCCGGTATATAAAAAGGTGTTGTCCAAACGTTAGGCTACGCCTATCAGGAAGGCCGCACACTTACGCGAGTGATCTTCGGATCGATTAACTCCGCCACGTACCGAGTCTTGGTTTAAGTCTAGGCGCATCATCCTTGCATTAGTCCGTGTCTCCTAGTCCTCGTGTCGTTGCATGCCCACTCGACGAGGTACCCAATACCATCGCCCTCCATCTATGTCCAACCCACGGGATACCATCTCGGGAGACCTTCATGCCATGCACGAGGCGATCATGGCCCTCGTAGCCCGGATGGGCCAATCTGAGGCCGCCATTAGGAGCTTCTCAGACCGCATAGATGGTCGTTTTAACGCCATGGAGGAACGGATGGAGTCGTCCGGTAGATCCGTCCAAGGTCTGGTCGGACGGTTGGATAGGATGGCACACGGAGACCCTCCTATAGTGGCCCAAGACCCACCCACACCTGCTCAGGCAGCTACCCAAGGCCAAGCCATTCCCATAGCCCAGGCCCAGCCCGTCAATGTGGCCCAGGAGCCGCCCGCACATGCTCCTCAGCCACCACATGCTCCTCCACCCGCCCCTCCTCGGGTCCCCGAACTACCGCGCCGTGACCTTGTGTTGGCGATGGTTTTATTCGACCATGTTATTATTTTATATATATATATATATATATGTGTGTGTGTGTGTGTGTGTGTGTGTGTATACATATATCTTATTTCACGTGTCGATCAACCAATTAACTAACTAGTAATTAACTCACTGATGGACGACGCGGGCGTGCCAGTCACGTACGTGACAAGTTTATTATGCGCTCATTCTGACCCGTGTCGGGCGAAAGTGAGGTTCGGTCGGCACCAGCAGTCCATACCATAAAGGCTATGGCGTTAATTACATCCCCCGCGAGGAGGGAACACCTTTGATTAATTACTGAGATAGTGGGCTGTCGAGGCCGTAATACAAGATGCGACGTTATGAACATGACGGAATCATGCGATTTATCTATCATGCAAGAGGGACATGATTCATTAAATTAGAGACCCTGGGTACGTGGCGGAGGGCGTAGGTCCGGAGACCACCATCGCGCATAGCGGGGACTTCCGATCGGGCGTAACCCGACCTTCTGTCTACGCCATTTGATATACCCGAGGGTCTATGCAAGCATGCAGGCATGATGTTCACGACTATGCAAAGCATGGCAGTAGAATTATGATAGCAAGCAGTACTCAATCACATTTGTTAATCTCCGCCAAGTGAGGCAAGAATAGTAGCACAAACCGAATAGTAAAGCGATTCGGATCCAAACATCACTCCTCTTATTCAGTTTATTAGGATTCATTAATTCCGGCCACGGGAGACGAAGGTCACCCTGAGGGTAGGTGGATGATTAAAACAACATCAGGGCTTAAAACCGATGCAGCCACGCGTAGGGGTAGAGTTCTCCGGCGCGGTCAAACGTGGGCAGACCGAACTAATCCGGCGCGGCCACAATATGAGTAAAAGGACTAAACCGGCGCGGTCAAAACGTAGGTAAATGAGCTAAACCGGCGCGGCCATGGGCAGACGTTAGCCCGGCGCGGAGGGCACGGGGCGCGCTGGTTTAGGGTGCGCCGGGAACTGGCCAGGCCAAAAAACAGAAGTTATGAGTCTATTACTAATCCGGCGCGGGGGGGACCGCGCCGTATTAGGGCTCGCCGGATTAGGGCCGCGTCGTTTCAGCTTTTTTTTGATGCATTTCGAAACCATTTAGGTTTATTAAGCTTATATTGAGAGTTTTGGAATTATTTGGGCCAACTGCTTGTTTGATTGAAGTCCCAGATCCTTCGGAAATGATGCAGTGAGTCAGTGCGAGGTTCATACTCGAGTACTGAGTTGATTGAGTTCAAAATGAGCATCTGATTATAGCTTAATTATTCTGAGTCTGTCCAAAATTGGGTAGCATCTCCCCTGAATATGAAGAGTTGCAGGGGAAGAACGGGTCATACTCACTTGTGGAGTAAGCCCCTAAACCGCCGGTCTACACGGTGACAGCCAGCAAATTCCCATCGGATAGGATACCCCGAGGACTAGCCTACGAGGGGCACAAAGGCTCCGTGGGTGAGGATAGAGGGATGAGGCCACTGATAATGGGAGCAGCACCCCGAGGGCTAGCCTACGAGGGGTGGGCAACCCACAGCCTGCGACACATCCCTTGAAGGAACAGACCATTAAGAGAGTGAAGCTCTGAGGGTTAGCCTACTAGGAGCATACATCCCTTGGCCTCTATCGGGTCTCCAGATTGTTGGGGCTAAGCCTGTTAGGCTAGGACCCCTGTTACTGTCTGCTATGGCCTTGAGAAAGCATCTACCATCGAGAGGTAGAGCCCTCGATCACCCAGCAGTTCCGTGAAGTAATGGGGAATGTCCCCCTTCCCGGGTGATTAAGATGGGATGAAAGAATCTCAGAACGGTTCAAATGACTATGATGCAGAGGGGTAGTAGATGCACAGATGAGACGAGCCAATCATAGAAGCATATGCTCGAATAGCTAGGACACAGCATTCAGGGTGATGGATCCGGCCATCCCGAAGGCAACTCCCACCTTGCGAACAATCGGTGCAGTACGAGGGGAGGAGTTAATGGGAATTAGACCCTCGATACCACGGCGGGCAGAAGCATGCGCATGAGCAGAGCTCTGTCCATGGAGGGGATACAAAGATCCTTAAACCAAAGATGAAAGTAGTCGATGGGAAAGACCCGGGGAGGGGTCGTTTCTATAGCCCACGATGCTTCGGGGCATGATCGGGACTTCGAGGAAACCGGAGTCGGGAACCACGCACGGAAGAACTCATACATATACATTGACATAGATAGAGACGGGGAAATAAGCTTCAAGCATTCATTCGACCTATTGGTCCACACATCCATGTACATATCGCCAACCAGTAAACGGGAATAGACTAACATTTACATTATAAATCCGGTGCCGGCATCATCGCTCGGTCGCCGTTCATCAGTTGCAGAGGCAGAGGGGTGTGCAGAGACACAACAATAAAACAAAGGGGAAGAGAGAATCGCAGAGAAAGGGGAGGGGGGTCGACTCGTATCATCGCCATCCATCCCCCTCTCGCTTACATCTGATAGATTGAAACCCCAAAAGAAAAGAATCCATGAAAGCAGAGGAAGATTGGCACCGGCGCCCACCTGTTCTCGGAACAGAGTATCGTATCTTCAGCGAAAGCAGAGGAAGATGGCCGGCGGAGGATGCCCAGACGAGACCCCTTTTTCCCCAAGAGCTCTCTCTCCCTCCTCCTTTTTCTTCTTCTTCTTTGTGTTGAGTTTCCTTTCTCTCGCTTCTTTTTTCTTATTCTGTTGTCTCTTCTCTTTCTTCTTCTCTATCTTCATTTTTGTTTCGAACAGCCATATGTCTATATATATATGATCGAACCCCAAGCCTCATCCGGCGTGAAGAACTGCATGCCGGGAAAGGCTTCATGGCCTTTTGCGCGCCGGAATAGCATGGCCCCGGGTGGGGTTCTTTGCGCGCCGGGATAAGGGGCATCAGGTGGGGGGCGCGCCGGTTTAGGGTGCGCCGTGCTAATGCTCCTCGCGCGCTTCGTGCCAGTCGATGAGTCCGGGTTGATTCCGGGGGTCACCATGGACATTCATCTTGCCAATGCTCCTTGAAACCTCGACAAGATGTCTTTTCGAAGCCCCCAGGTTGATGTACGGCCATTCTCGGAACTTGTGACAACTTTGGTTTGATCATGCGGGTTTCCCACTGACACGGCCTTCGGCTCTATGATTCGTGCTGCCGGCTCGGTCTGGCTTGTGCTCAAAGCTCTTTAGAGGGTGGGATAACACCAGGGATAGTTCCGCCTGAGCTGGGCAATCATTCGGCCACTAACGGGCCCATCTTGGCGGGAAGCCGCACCCGTGCCGGGTGATCGGGATCCTCTGCCGACAGAGCTTTCGGTCCTCCATCCCGGAGAGCCAGGGGGACTCTTTCATCTTTAAAAGAGCCTTTCATGAGGTGGCTAGCCACTGGGTAGACCGTCGTCCTTGATCGGACAACGGGTGTATTGTATGCGGCACGACGGAGTCGATGCCGGTTCATTGGGCAGGCTTGATCGCACTGCCGGTTGGTTGTGAGTTCATCTCGGCTCTCCTGAGGTGAAGTCCCCGTGTCCATACGGGGTGACTCGAGGCTCTGGCAACTTGAGAAGTCTTCAATATGTTGATATTTATTGGCTTCCGTGCTTCAGCGGGCCGGGTCCTTTGTCTTTATGGCTTGGTCGCCGATGATCATATTTTGGGTGCCAACAAATGCCCCCCAGATGTGGGTGTTGTGAGCAAGGCACGAATGCAGCAAGGCCGACGGATGAATTTCACCCGGAATGAACTCCCCTTCGATTAACAGGAGCTTGGGAAGGCCCTTAATCCGACACGGATGGTAATCCGGCGCCGTTTGCATTTTAATACGGCGCGAGGTTGCTTCGGCGCGCTCTTGGCCTTTTGGGTTTTTAATATGGCGCGGCCCTGGGTGTTTGCCCGTTAATCCGGCGCGGAGGTTGCTAGGAGGGAGCTAATCCGGCGCGCCAAGAATCGGCGCACCTTTTGGTTTGGGGGACGTTCATTCGGCACGCTAAATAGCGCGCCGGATTAACATCCGAAGCTATCCCCTATATAAGGCTTTCGCCTTTTGTTTTCTCTTCTTCATCCTTCATTTGCAAACGGACTTTCTCTCTCCTCCCTTTCTTCTCTCCCTGCGGTGCCGAGTGAGCTGAGGGCGAGAGCGGCGACGGTTTTTTCCTTCGGGTTGAGCGAGATGTTGTCCTTTTGGGTTTCAAACCCATTCTTTGGGCCCCGGGAGGCTTCCAGTAGGGCTTGCCCTCGGAGCTATTTCCCCCGGGTGTTCCTTTTGGCCTCGGTGTAATACCAATGGCTGCTTTTAGGGGTCGTTCCCTTAGTGGACGCGTTCTCGCTTTTCTTTGGCAATCTCCCGTGCTGGGGAGACTCTGCCAAAATTTTGTCAGAAATCTACCTCTGATCAACTATTTTTTGACTTTGTTTATTGTTTGATGCGCTTCTTTTCAGCTATCATGGCATCCGGTTCTTCTTCTCGTGCCGTGGTGACGTGGGAGAACGTCAATTCTGTTGATCGGGGGCACGGTCAAGTGGCTGTGGTTGCGGAATCCTCAGATTCGGAGACGGATACTGTGGATACCAGCCATCTCCTCATTCTTGGGGGTGACTCCTTTCATTATGACAGGGAAGGTGTCGCCAGGAGGGACTACCCCAAAGACAAACACCTGATGTCCCTTCTCCAACGCTTCAACCTCCAAGGGAAGAGGGACCTGTTCCTTGTCTGAAAAGCCGATCAGGCCCTACTGGTGGAGAGGGACAGTCTGACAGATTGTGTGGTGCGGGGAAGACCCATTTATCTCCCCGGAGAGGTCAGGAAATGGAGCGTCGTGCTGGGACTGCAAGATCTGGCTTCAGAAGATGGGCTGCTGACCAGGGCCTCTGAATTTGTACCCGCTCGGTGGAATGACTCCGCGGGTAGAGTGGATCGGGAGAAGCCGATCTTTGGCTTGTTCCTTGCCCCGTTGAAGTGGGGGTACAGGGAAGAATCATTTTTGCTGGACTGCCTGGCGATCCGCTTCAAGCACCAGATATCTGTGGGGTGGTTTGCTGAGCTGAGGGCCACCGACGCCCACGCATTCAGGCTCGGAGCAGTGGAGTTCATGGATTACGTGCTGTAAGATTATGCTCCAATCCTGACCAAGGCCGGGATATACCACAGCGTGTATGCTTCAAGGTACCGCTACCCCATCTCCTGGGGTTTGTGTCGTGGCATGATCGAGGTGTTCTGCCGCGAATATAACACTTTCTATACCTCGGAGGGAGAGACCTCTCTGGATCTATGGAGCCTTTCGCAGCTCAGCGGCCTACCCATCGATGGAGAGACGTATGAGGAGGTATGATGGCCTGACTGGCTGAAGGATCAGATCGACGGTGAGGGTCGGTATCTGGCAGGTTATGCTTATCGATATCTGATGATGGCGTACCGCACCCTCTTTCATTCGTCGCACGACACGAGGGAAGCTCGGAAGCCGGGCGAGAAGCGGAGGTTGCGGATGGGCACCTGGCTTCAATATTTCTTCAATGGGAAGAATAAGTATGAAGACTTTCCCCTGATAGCGCCAGTGGCTCAGAAGCGGAAGAAGAGGGTGCGACGCCAGGCCGCTTCATCATCTTCTTCGAGAGGAGGGCAGGGGGAGAACCCAAACCCTACCGGTGTTGACGCAATCACCCACTGTGCTGCGTATCTGGTTTACTGGCTTTGTTCTTTCGCTCTTCCGCAAGGTGACGAGAGTGTGATTAGGGCAGAGGCCATTTATCCGGCCTGTCTCATGGCTTGGGGTTCCAAGCTATCTCTTTGTCCGGTGGCTTTATGCCTTATTTACAAGATGTTGGGAGACCTGCATAAGACGCGTCTCCCCAGAAGTCTTCGGACGGTCGGTCCGTTACACTTTTTCAATGCTTGGGTCTGTACCATGTTCCCAGAGGCGTCTCCTCGGGCGTTACAATCTATTCCTCTTGTTCCGCGGATGATAGAATTCGCGAGTGCCGAGCCATCCTTATTGGCGGAGCAACTCTACGCCATTCGGGGCAAATTGGCCCGTATTCCCACAGATTCGCCTGGGGTTCTTCACTTTTGCAGCTTAGCTGCCCACTCCAGCCCGCTGGTGAACAGGACGAGGCAGTGTAAGCCTTTTGAGACTGAGGAGTATATTCTTCCGCTTTTCGAGGCGAAATGTACAAGACCCATTCTTCAGCCGGAGTTGGTTGACTGGGCGCTGGCTATCAGGCTGAGTGTTCTTGTATTCCGCAAGAGCGGCATTCTGTGGTTGGAGCCGTACTATCCATTCCGCTTCAGCCGGAACTTCGCCTACGACCAGCACATTCCACATTCTTCTTCACAATTTGCGTTGCCTAACAGGCACAGGGCCGAGCAGGTTTCGAATGACGATGCCCGGATATGGTGGGACTTCTTTCACCGCCGGGAAGATGTTTCTTTCAGGGTGCCAACCCCTGCCCGTTTTCCTCGCATCACGCCTGAATATATCAAGTGGTGGAATGCGCGGACGGGATTTTACAGGAGCTCCCGGCGAGAGTGCTAGGCCGTGGCAGAGTACAGGTTCCTGGATTCCCAGCCAGAGCCAGTCCTTGACATTGAGTCTTCTTATTTGAAGAAGTTGAAATCTTGGACCCATACGGAAGTGAAGGCCTATCTGGAGGCCCGCAAGGTCGTAGAAAGTCGCAGGATGAAGGTTGACATGAAGCAGCCCCCGATCAACAAGGACGACTATGTGAAAACCCTTCGGGGTTTATGCCGGGTGAGTAGCGAGAGGGTGGTCCTTCAGCAACTCCCCCTACCGGTAGAGGAGCCCATCTCGGCTGTGGCCGACTGGCGTCCCGAGGTGGATAGGTTGTACCCTTATCGAACCTTCATTCGCAAGGAAGACAAGTGGGCCGCCTTATATGACAACACCCCGTGGCTATTCGCGCTTCTTCACTCACATGGTCTTTCAGTGGGTGGTCCCAGCGAAGCCATCCTGGACCGACCTCTTCATGTCTCTTTCAAATATGCTGACTGTTTAACCCCAAGGTATGATGTGTGGATTGTTTTGATGATGAATAATTACTATGAGTGGTTATCTTATGAGATGTGAGTGAATCAACTCCTTACCCAATTGGTTTAAAGATCCAAACTCTTGTATATCAACAATGGAGTAAGGTAAGTCCAGAGGTACGTGGTGATTTACATAACTACGTTGTTCATTATATTACTCATGTAATGCATATTCTTTTATCACCATGATACTTGTGTTTGATAATATATGTGAAACTAAATTGAACGAATATTGATTCAAGTAATCTGTTCTACAGGCCTGAAGATCATCAATCTTAAATGTCTTCACATCATTGGTAACTTGTTTTAATTTATTTCACTTATTGTGGGGCTTGTTGGTATTTGGTTTGTAAGTCTACAGCATGTGTCGACTCCGGAGTCGACACGTACTATACACATTTCATTCCTGTTGTACAGTCTTCGTGCCATTGTATTTGTGTGTCGACACAGGTGTAGACACATGTGTCGACACCTGTGTCGACACGTGTTGCTGCCGGCCGCCTCTGCTACTCTGCTATATGTGTGTCGACACTAGTGTCGACACATGTTGTTTTGCATCTTATTAAGTTTTGTTTAGTTATAATCATTGTGTTAATCATTTGTTAAATCTTGTTTTATCTGTTATATCATGTTTAGGCATAGTTTTATTTTTGTTGTCGACACATGTGTCGACACATGTGTCGACACTTGTTGTTGTTGTTATATTATTTTTTTATCATGTTCGGCACGTCCTTTACGACTTTCGCGGTTCAGCGCCGAAAGTGCCATTCTTCAGTCAAATTGAGCTCATTCAATTCTGTAAATTGTGGATCTGGTTCTAATCATGTTTGTTGACTATTCAGGCTATTAAATATTTTTTAATTAGGCTCTAATAAGAGAAGAGAACAGATCGTGAAAAATTAGAGGGGGAAGAGACGAGAGTGGTGCGGTTCACGCTTCACACAGAAGGTGCTGCCACTCAGATCTGTACCTATACGTGAAGGGAAAGAAGGGTCTCAAGCCTTCAAACATCTGATTACGTGAAGCTGGTTCAAGATTCAAGCTTACAAATAGAAGATCAACTATTGTTCATCTTCCTCTTCTTCCAGAAGCTTCATCAACCTGCAGAAGTGTTAAAGCTCATTTGAAAAAGAGAAAGGGGGAGCTCTAAATCACATCACTTGCCTCCTAATTTGATCTTTTCATTTCCATATCTTGTGTGGAATTATTGTTGTTATTTGTTAAACTCATCACATGATTTTGTAAGGGTGTGTGCTCGTATATGAGATATGAGCTGTGTGTGGTGACCAAAGTTGGTTACCGGATGTGGTGTTGCTGTTCTTCACAGCGTGTGTGTGGCTCACTCATAGTGTAGTCTTAATCCTCAAGTGTGAGGGGTGGACGTAGGGGACACTGCAGTGTACCCGAATGATGGGGACATCACTCAGAGCTCCCTCTGGCTCGACACATCTCTCCCCTCTGGAGACGGATAGGATAACTTGATGGGGCCTCGACGGCACTGGATCTCACTACTATAGACATCTTGATGTGTTTTCTCCTTTGTTGAGTCCTTTTGATGTATTTCACTTCTATTTTTGAGTCTTGCCCTAGGTGCTCTTATTAGTGGGTCATCATATTGGACTTGTCTGATCTTTTGGCCCATTAGGGAGCTAGGCCCATGGGCGCCCCCTTCTTGCACCCTTGGTTATCTGTTATTTCCCTTTTTCTCAAGGGCTTTTGTACAAAGTTGGGTTCCCTATATATAGAACCCCAACTCCCACTTGAGAAGGTAATGAAGATTTGAAGAATTGAGCATAATTGCAATCCCCCTCTCTCTCTCTAGTTCTCTCTCCCTCTCTCTCTCCTTGGGGCGGATCCCCCTCTCTCTCCTCCCCCTTCTCTCTATCTCCCAAGGGCGAACCTGCCCCTTCACCTCCTCTCTCTCTCCTCCACCTCAGCTGCCACCTCCCCCTCCAACCTTTCACCTCCCCTAGGCCACTTAACCCCCATCAATTCCCTCCCCTTCCCAAGTGACTCTTCCTATTCCCCATACACCTTCCCCACCTCCAATACACCCCTCCCTCTTCCCCAAGCAACCTTCCCACTCCCCCACACCTTCATTCACACCCCAAGACCATTCAAACTCCAGCCCCCCTCCACCTATTGCGCAAACAGCCACCCCCCCCCCCCCTTACATCCTTGCCATGGCCGAACCCCACCTCCACCTCCACTAGCTTCGGCCCCCACTTCCTCTCCACCCTCCTGCCCCTTCACACCCCTGCTCCACCCCTTCCTCCACTCCCACACAACCCCCCTGCCACCTACGAACACCCCCACCCTCTCCACCTCCACCAAACACTAGCCTCCCATGCCTCCATCCCACCCCCTCTCCTACATCCTGCCCCACTACAGGTAGCAGAAGAAGACACGTCTTGCAGAGGCTCCCCCGAACTCATACAGTGGCTTCTGAAGGCAAGGCGTACCATTATGGAAAGGGCTCCCAGTCCTCTTCCCAGGCGAAGTGGAAGCACTCCGTTCCAAGTTCGTGGCCACCCGTAAGAGCCGATCTCCTCCGACAGCGTCTGGAACTAGCTGCAGAGCACCAGAGTCCGACTAGAAGCTCAACCACGGTCGACAGCGACAGATCCAGACTGAAGTTTCTTCTCCAAAGATCTTCCTCTCCCTATCCCCGATCAGGAGCAAGAAACGGAACCCCGTTCGGCCTCCAGGAGCTAGAGTTCCAAATTTTCTCCCACCGTCGCTCGGGTCTGCCTCCTGCTGTCTGCCGTGACCAGATCCCACTCAACGGACCGCTCCTGTCCACCCCGACCTCAGAAGGAGTCTCCATCAGCTTTGCTGTACAGAGGACTTGTCCACGGATCCAAAAACTCCGACGGATCAAGATTCTGAGTCCGGAAGCCCCAGGTACAACTTCTGCATCCGGCTGCATCCATTCTGAAGCTGCCAACCCCAGATTCCGATGTCCTGTTCGAGTCTCCACCACGACCACCAGTGATGGCAGAAGAATGTGACATAAATCTGAGGCATCCCTGTACCTGTTACGAAGCCATCCTCACTGATCTCGTCATCGAAAAAATTCCTGAGAGCAAGCTACGACTGCAACAACGACCTCCTGTCCCCTCCAACAACAAGTGGGCAGAACCCCATCGGCACCCGTTCCGTCATCCTCGGCGGAATTCTCTCTCTCGCCTGGCCGGTTTAGCGCCCCTCCCTGCGTGGAGGTAGTGTTTGATGTAATTGTGATTACCCCACCCCTAGTTCAACCCTCCTGCGTGGGGTGTAGTTCATGTAACTAGCAGCCCAAGCTTCATCGGCGCAGTGTGCGGGGATCACACTTCCCCGCTCGCCCACGTCTCCAAACGGGGTTGGTTTCTTCAAACCAACCAGGTGAGCTCTAAAACTTTGCTCCATTTATATTAGTGTCTGTTTGTTTAATATCCGTAGACATAGCTCCGTTGCGCAAGGAAGTGAGTGCCCGTTCCCGGAGCCATCATCATTGAGTGGTCACCGTGGTCATCGTGAGAGAGTGGGACCTTGTGCCCCAAGTGGCACCGGCCAGCCCCAAAGTGTGGGCCACGTACCCTCGGGAGGATAACCCTAGCCCTGCTGGCACTCTACCAGTTAGGGTCTTGATCCATCACCTCCTTCTAGCATCATATAGTTACCCGGGGCTTGCGAGTGTGCGACGGCGTTTCGGTCTCAATTTATCATTTTACTTGCTATGTGATTGTGAATGCGGATTAGGTCCGAGGTTTGCGTTTGCTTGCGGCATACCCTATACTTGTGTCACATCAAATTGGTATCAGAGCAAGTTTTAGACTTGTCTCTACAAGCCTAGGTCCAAGGGCTCTTGCACTTCCACTCGCGTGTCAATCTCTTCTCCTTCGTCCATGTCCACCCGTAGAGGCACCGCTTACCAAACCAACCCCCCAACTTCCGATCCCCCATGAGTTCCCATTCTCAGGGCAATCAAGGCATCCCTAGTGAAGTCCCACCTGCCCCTATGGAGCAAGTGGACCCTATCCTTAGGGCTATCCTAGAGAAACTTGATGGACTTACCACCCGAATGGATAAGCTAGAGGAATTAAGGGCCCCACCTAGGATCCCTGCCCAAAGAACCCCCCTTCCACAAGTTGAACCGGGTAGGGAAGACCATGAGAATGAGTGGTACCACGAACCGGAGAGGCCTCAACGGCCCCGACATCATGAGAGAATCCCACCTAGGAACTATGCCCAAAGATTTCCCCCTCCGCGGGATGAACATGAGAGGGAAGACCTAGATGATGGGTGGTATCGTGAACAAGAGAGAGCTCCTCAACCACGACACTATGAGAGGCGACCACGTGAGGATCATGATGAAATCCTATTAAGAATGATCAAAGTGGAAGCCCCTAATTTTGATGGGTCTCACAACCCTAGTGTCTACAAAGATTGGGAGCATGGCATGGATCAATACTTCGAGTGGTACCCCATGACCGAGGAGAGGAAGGTTAGGTTGGCCAAGATGCACCTCCTTAAACTAGCCAAAACCTATTGGCTAAAGGTTGAAAACCAAAGGAGGATCAGGCGTGAGGAACCCATTAACACTTGGATTGACATGAAAGATCAACTTAGGAACAAATACCTTCCCATCTCCTATAGCCAACTTCTTCTTGATGAATGGCAAAGCCTTACCCAAGAGGGAAAGACCGTGGAAGAGTATATTGAGAATTTTGATTCATATCTCCTAAGGTGCGGTGTGGTTGAGGATCCAGCCATTACCTTATCCCGGTTTAGGAATGGTCTCCTTCCCCACATCAAACGGGAGCTCTTTATGAGGGAAGTGCATAGCCTGGAAATTGCCTATCAAATAGCTCGCGATGTAGAGAGATTCTCCAGAAATCCTAGGTTTGCCCCTCCCAAAGGGTCAGGACCACGTCCCAACCTCCCTCCTTTGTTAAGAACACCACCCCCCAGCGGGGGAACTCCTACAAGACCCTCCCCGCCACCCACCACACCCAATCCTCCCCCTAGAAAGGAAGACAACTCCAAAGGGAAGACCCCAATGAGTAGCACGATCAAGTGTTTCCAATGCCATGGCTATGGCCACATAGCCTCCCACTGTCCCTCTAAGGGGTTGTCAAGCCTAGTTATTGAGGGTGGACCTTCTACTACTCAGGAAACACATGAGGGTACTATTGAGGATTATCAGGCCAATTTAGAATGGGAAGAGGAATACCATGAGCAATTCTATGAAGAAGGAGTAGAGAAGGACCCCCACTCCAGCCACCTAGGGGTGATAAGGTGCACCCTCACACAACCACAAGAGGATGATTGGCGAAGGACTTCCATTTTTCACACATTTGTCAAAATCGGGGACCATGTTAGGAAGGTCATCCTAGACAATGGGAGTTGTGTCAACGCCGTGTCTCCGGACACCGTCAAACTCCTAGGACTTACCCCTACATCCCACCCCAAACCTTACCATGTGTCCTGGATAAACAACCACTCCCTACCCGTCAACACATGTTGCCTTATCCCCATCACCTTTTCATCCTACCAAGGGCAAATATGGTGCGATATCATACCTATGGCTGTAGGAAGCATCCTATTGGGGAGACCTTGGATATATGATGTCAATGCCACTATCCATGGAAAAACAAACACTTGCACCTTTGACCACGAGGGGAAGACTATCCATCTCAACCCCTCCCCTCCCCAAAAAGAACCACCCACCAAGGGAATCCTTCCCACACCACCAAAACCCAAGGCCTCGATTGCTCCAACCAAATCTTCAACACAAAGTCACACACCTGCAACTCCGACAGTCAAAAGCCTCCACCTTATCACCAAGAAACAGCTCGAAGAAGAGATAACCCGGGGGGCACCCCTTTGTGCCATTGTCATATGCCTTGGGGAGGCAACTCCCTCCAACCCTCACCCCGTGGAAATCCACCCTCTCTTGGAAGAATTTAAGGATGTTTTTCCCAAGGAACTCCCCGACCAACTACCACCCATGAGGGATGTCCAGCACGCTATAGATCTTGTCCCAGGAGCCACCCTCCCAAACATGCCCCACTATCGCCTCAATCCCACCGAACATGCTGAGTTAAGGAGGCAAGTGGAGGAACTGATTAGAAAGGGGTTTCTTAGGCTGAGCAAAAGCCCATGTGCCGTTCCGGCCCTCCTCACACCAAAAAAAGACGGGACATGGCGAATGTGTATTGATAGCAGGGCCATCAACAAGATTACTGTCAAATATAGGTTTCCCATACCTAGACTTGACGACATGCTGGACATGCTCGCCGGAGCCACCATATTTTCCAAAATAGACCTCAAAAGTGGCTATTATCAGGTTAGGATAAGGCCCGGGGATGAATGGAAAACAGCCTTTAAAACCAAGGATGGACTTTATGAATGGTTGGTGATGCCTTTTGGGCTTTCAAATGCCCCAAGTACCTTCATGCGCCTTATGACCGAGGTCCTGAGGCCCTACATTGGAGTCTTCCTGGTAGTTTATTTTGATGACATCCTCATTTACAGCCGAACCAAGGAAGCCCACCTCAGTCATCTAAGGCAAGTTTGCACCACCCTTAGGAAGGAAAGCCTCTTTGCCAATTTAGGGAAGTGTCACTTTATGACCCAATCCATCACCTTCCTGGGGTATGTTGTCTCCACAGAGGGCGTATCCATGGACCCTGACAAAGTCCAAGCCATCATCAATTGGCCTGAACCTCGCACCCTCCATGAAGCCCGCAGTTTTCATGGGTTAGCCACCTTTTACCGGAGGTTCATCAGGGGGTTCAGCACCATCACAGCCCCTATCACCGATTGCCTCAAAAAGGGGACCTTTGTGTGGACCAAGACCGCCACTAGAGCCTTCCAAGAGCTCAAAGAGAGAATGACCCAAGCCCCTGTCTTATGCCTCCCTGATTTCTCCAAAGTCTTTGAAGTGACTTGCGATGCCTCAGGGGTAGGAATTGGTGGGATCCTTAGCCAGGAAGGACACCCAGTGGCCTACTTTAGCGAAAAACTGTGTGATGCCAGGATGAGGTACTCCACCTACGACAAGGAATTCTATGCTGTGTACAATCCCTCCGGCATTGGAGACACTACCTCTTGCCTAATGAGTTTGTCATATTCTCCGACCATGAGGCCCTGAAATACCTCAACTCCCAGCAGAAACTGAATGCTCGGCATGCCCGATGGGTCGAACACATCCAGGCTTACACATTTGTAATCAAACACAAGGCTGGGAGTGAAAACCGAGCAGCCGATGCCCTCAGTAGGAGAATTTCCTTGCTAGCTACCATACAGGTGGAAGTCATAGGATTTGAAAGACTCAAAGAAGAGTACTCTGCTTGCCTGGACTTTGGCCCAATCCATACCACTCTGTCCACTCTGTCCACCCTCTCACCAAAGGAACACCAAGGATTCATTTTAGAGGACGGGTTCATTTTTAAAAGCCATAGGCTTTGCATACCCAGGACCTCTCTACGGGATTTTCTGATCTGGGAATTACATGCAGGAGGCTTGGCTGGACACTTTGGGATTCACAAAACCATTGCCTTGGTAGAAGGACAATTCCATTGGCCCAGCCTCAAAAGGGATGTGACCAAAATTGTGAGGCAATGCCGCACATGTGCAACCGCTAAGCAAATCAAACAAAACACAGGCCTGTACACTCCCTTACCAGTCCCAGACCGACCTTGGCAAGATCTTAGCATGGACTTCGTACTAGGGCTACCCCGAACCCAAAGGAAACATGACTCCATTTATGTCGTGGTGGACCGATTCTCTAAAATGGCTCATTTCATCCCCTGTTCCAAAACCTCAGACGCCTCCCATGTGGCCCGTCTATTCTTTGAAGAGGTGGTCCGACTCCATGGTCTACCCAAGACCATTGTCTCAGATAGGGACGTCAAATTCACCAGCTACTTTTGGAAGACCCTCTGGCATCTTATGGGGACCCTGCTTAAGTTTTCCACAGCCTACCACCCCCAAACCGATGGACAGACTGAAGTTGTCAATCGGAGCTTGGGGAACCTTCTACGGTGCCTTGTTGAGGATCGCCCCGGGAATTGGGATCTCATATTACCCCAGGCAGAGTTTGCATACAACAATTCTGTGAATAGGTCGATAGGGATGAGCCCGTTTGAAGCTATGCATGGGTACAAGCCTAGAACCCCTACAGATCTCACTCCTTTGCCACCGCATGCTAGAGTGTCTATTAGTGCTGAGTCGTTTGCCCAACACATGAAGGAATTGCATGAGGAAATCCGCAAACACATTAACAAAAGCAATGAGCTGTATAAAAAGTCGGCCGACTCCCACCGCCGCCACCAGGAGTTTCACGTAGGTGATTATGTGATGGTACGAACTGAGAGGCTTTCCCCTGGGAATGTCTCCAAATTGAGGTCGCGTGGATCAGGCCCCTTCCAGGTTCGAAAGAGGATTGGCACAAACGCTTACGTGTTAGACCTCCCCGAGGAATACGCAATAAGTCCCACATTCAATGTGGCTGACCTGGTGCCATACAGGGGTTCCACGGTGACACCTAGTGAGGGAATTGAGCCTGTCCCACTTTTTGAGAGAGCCCCCACCCACAAGAAAGTTCCACCAGCCCAGAGAGGCCAACGGGAGCAGATAGAGCGGATATTGGATGAACAGGTCACTGTCACCCGGAGCAAAGTATACGAGCGATACCTGGTCAGGTGGAAGGGCCGGCCTCCTACAGATGACTCATGGGTGAGCAGGGAGGATCTTCAGCAGCTGGACCCTGATCTCCTGGAGCATTACCGCAGCCGAGAAGACCCTTACTCGACAGAGTCGAGTTCTTCCCAGTCCAGGGGAGTTGATGGGGACATCACTTAGAGCTCCCTCTGGCTCGACACATCTCTCCCCTCTGGAGACGGATATGATAACTTGATGGGGCCTCGATGGCACTGGATCTCACTACTATAGACATCTTGATGTATTTTCTCCTTTGTTGAGTCCTTTTGATGTATTTCACTTCTATTTTTGAGTCTTGCCCTAGGTGCTCTTATTAGTGGGTCATCATATTGGACTTGTCTGATCTTTTGGCCCATTAGGGAGCTAGGCCCATGGGCGCCCCCTTCTTGCACCCTTGGTTATCTGTTATTTCCTTTTTTCTCAAGGGCTTTTGTACAAAGTTGGGTTCCCTATATATAGAACCCCAACTCCCACTTGAGAAGGTAATGAAGATTTGAAGAATTGAGCATAATTGCAATCCCCCTCTCTCTCTCTAGTTCTCTCTCCCTCTCTCTCTCCTTGGGGCGGATCCCCCTCTCTCTCCTCCCCCTTCTCTCTCTCTCCCAAGGGCGAACCTGCCCCTTCACCTCCTCTCTCTCTCCTCCACCTCAGCTGCCACCTCCCCCTCCAACCTTTCACCTCCCCTAGGCCACTTAACCCCCATCAATTCCCTCCCCTTCCCAAGTGACTCTTCCTATTCCCCATACACCTTCCCCACCTCCAATACACCCCTCCCTCTTCCCCAAGCAACCTTCCCACTCCCCCACACCTTCATTCACACCCCAAGACCATTCAAACTCCAGCCCCCCTCCACCTATTGCGCAAACAGCCACCCCCCCCCCTTACATCCTTGCCATGGCCGAACCCCACCTCCACCTCCACTAGCTTCGGCCCCCACTTCCTCTCCACCCTCCTGCCCCTTCACACCCCTGCTCCACCCCTTCCTCCACTCCCACACAACCCCCCTGCCACCTACGAACACCCCCACCCTCTCCACCTCCACCAAACACTAGCCTCCCATGCCTCCATCCCACCCCCTCTCCTACATCCTGCCCCACTACAGGTAGCAGAAGAAGACACGTCTTGCAGAGGCTCCCCCGAACTCATACAGTGGATTCTGAAGGCAAGGCGTACCATTCTGGAAAGGGCTCCCAGTCCTCTTCCCAGGTGAAGTGGAAGCACTCCGTTCCAAGTTCGTGGCCACCCGTAAGAGCCGATCTCCTCCGACAGCGTCTGGAACTAGCTGCAGAGCACCAGAGTCCGACTAGAAGCTCAACCACGGTCGACAGCGACAGATCCATACTGAAGTTTCTTCTCCAAAGATCTTCCTCTCCCAATCCCCGATCAGGAGCAAGAAACGGAACCCCGTTCGGCCTCCGGGAGCTAGAGTTCCAAATTTTCTCCCACCGTCGCTCGGGTCTGCCTCCTGCTGTCTGCCGTGACCAGATCCCACTCAACGGACCCCTCCTGTCCACCCCGACCTCAGAAGGAGTCTCCGTCAGCTTTTCTGTACAGAGGACTTGTCCACGGATCCAACAACTCCAACGGATCGAGATTCTGAGTCCGGAAGCCCCAGGTACAACTTCTGCATCCGGCTGCATCCATTCTGAAGCTGCCAACCCCAGATTCCGACGTCCTGTTCGAGTCTCCACCACGACCACCAGCGACGGCAGAAGAATGTGACATAAATCTGAGGCATCCCTGTACCTGTTACGAAGCCATCCTCACTGATCTCGTCATCGAAAAAATTCCTGAGAGCAAGCTACGACTGCAACAGCGACCTCCTGTCCCCTCCAATAACAAGTGGGCAGAACCCCGTCGGCACCCGTTCCGTCATCCTCGGCGGAATTCTCTCTCTCGCCTGGCCGGCTTAGCGCCCCTCCCTGCGTGGAGGTAGTGTTTGATGTAATTGTGATTACCCCACCCCTAGTTCAACCCTCCTGCGTGGGGTGTAGTTCATGTAACTAGCAGCCCAAGCTTCATCGGCGCAGTGTGCGGGGATCACACTTCCCCGCTCGCCCACGTCTCCAAACAGGGTTGGTTTCTTCAAACCAACCAGGTGAGCTCTAAAACTTTGCTCCATTTATATTAGTGTCTGTTTGTTTAATATCCGTAGACATAGCTCCGTTGCGCAAGGAAGTGAGTGCCCGTTCCCGGAGCCATCATCATTGAGTGGTCACCGTGGTCATCGTGAGAGAGTGGGACCTTGTGCCCCAAGTGGCACCGGCCAGCCCCAAAATGTGGGCCACGTACCCTCGGGAGGATAACCCTAGCCCTGCTGGCACTCTACCAGTTAGGGTCTTGATCCATCACCTCCTTCTAGCATCATATAGTTACCCGGGGCTTGCGAGTGTGCGACGGCGTTTCGGTCTCAATTTATCATTTTACTTGCTATGTGATTGTGAATGCGGATTAGGTCCGAGGTTTGCGTTTGCTTGCTGCATACCCTATACTTGTGTCACATCACCGAACCACCTAAAAAGTCCGTGCTTTCAATTGTGGTATGCATATTCGTTATCTTGACGAGTGGGCTTCTCGGTGAGTTGAGTGTACACTGTTTATATCTTTTTTTCATACACCCTTTTCCCGTGACTTCACAAGTGAGATCATGTTCGTGTAAGTATTAGTGCTTGTATGCGTAATTAATCATGTTTTATTGAGGAAAAGTTTTTAACTAGCCAATCAATTCACCCCTCCCCTCTTGATTGCCATCTTCCGGGACTCAACACTGACAGATGGGGGCTGGACCACCTGAGCCTATATTATCTCTGATGTGACACGACCTTGGACTTAGGCAAACAAGCACAATTAAGCATTCAAATGGGCCTTAATGGGCCACCGCTCTCCCGTCGCACTCTATACCCGGAGTGACTTGGCGATGCCAAGAGTGAATTATGGGAATGGGCCCTTGCTGGTAGAGGGCCAGCAAGGCCAAGGATCGACTCCCGAAGGGTGGATGCCCAATTCAATTGGGGCCGACAAAGTGCACAAGGGCACCGGTTCACACTATCCCACGGCGATCACTCTTAAGTCGTGGACTTGAGGATCGGGCGCTCCTCACAAATGCAGCGGCGCATGAATCAAGTATTGAAAGATCAACACTAATTGAGCAAGGAAGAGGCACTTACTCGACCGGTTTGAAGAAACCGGTCCCGATCGGAGACGAGGGCGAGCGGGGAGGCGGTGGCTCCCCACACACCGCGGCGGTGTCGCTTGACCTGCCCAAACCAATTACAAAACTACACCTCACGCAGGAGGGGGGGATCTTGGGGTAGGGGTTAAGGTCTTACATTCAAACACTACCACCGCGCAGGGTGGGGCCTTCAACCGGCCAAGCGGGGTAGGGATATCGGACCGAAGTGAAGAGAAATGGGAGATTAGGGAACTTGCAGCTGCAGTCTGACTTCTGGACAGGAAGTCGCTGTGCCGGCTTCCTCGGACTCGTACGGACTCCAAATTGAGTGCAATCACCTTCTAAAGCTTCCTGACTTGAGAGGGAAGACTCCAGAATTTTTGGGGATGCTCAGAGGGTCGGAGGTGGCCGCACCAGCAACAGGAAGGAGACTCCTCTGTCTGGCCGCAGGTTCAGTCTGGACTAGAAGAGCAAATTGCAGAGGTCACTGTGCGCCCTCCGAGCTCCGATCAGATGAAACCAGCGGCATTGTCTTCTTGGTTGGAGTAGCTTTCAGAAGGAGGCAACGGGGCTACATTCAGAGGTCAAGGGCGGTCGGTGTACCCTGAAGAGTGGACACTGGTCGGAGTAGGCAGCAGGAGACAGAACTGGAGAGCTTGGGGGAGAAAATTCGTAACTCCTTCCTCTGGCAACCAAACAAGGTTCTGTTTCTTGATCTTGGAAGAGGACTGGCAGAGGGAGAACTTTGATGAAGGAACTTCAGCCTAAATCCACTGGGGTTCGTCGTGGCAGAATGAACTCTCAGGCTCTGGTCCAGGATGAAGACCTCTCTGCGCAGTCGTGGGAGAACGGCTTCTACGGTTGGCCCCAACCTCGGAACGAGTTGATTCCACCTCGCCTGCGAAGAAGACAGAGTGACCTTTCCAGCAATGTAGGCTACGCCTTCAGGATCTCCAGGATGAAGCCGTGGCCGACGCTGCAACAGGGGCTGACTTGCTGGTCTGCACAGCTCCAACCTGCAAGAAGAAATGAGAGGGAGGGGTGGCTTCTTTGGTGGAAGGGGAAGTGAAGAGGTGGCCTAAGGATGAATGGGGGTTCTTGTGGGGTGGAGTGGAGAGCTATAGGGGTTGGAGAATGAGGGGAGAATGGCTGAGAGCAGGGGCTAGCAGGTGGAGGAGGAGGGTGAGGATGTGAGAGAGGGAATGGGGAGTGGAGGGGGGCGAACTTGGCTTGGGGGAGGGTAAAGGAAGGGGGCGGCCAAGGCAAGTGGAGGGAAGGGATTTCAAATTTTGAAATGGCCTTGGAAGGTGGGGGATTATGTGGGAGAGTGGGATGCTTGTATTGGAATGGGGAAGATTTGGTTGGAAGGTGGAGAATGGTGTTGGAATGTGGAGATTCCTACCTAGGAACTAGGAGGTGGAGTAAAGGATGCCATGGGGAAGTGGAGGGCATTAAAGGAGGTGGGTGGCTAGTGGAGGTGGTTGGGAGGGGAGGAGAGAGAAGGAAATTCGGAATTGGGGTTGGAGGAGAGAGAAAGAGGGGTGAAATAGAGAGATTAAGAGGGGAATGGGTGGGGAATCTCTCCCCTAGGGTCTCTCACCCAAAAAACTAGAGGAATCACTCCAATTTGAACTCAAATGGCAAGTTTAACTCAAAAGGATTCATGCATTCATTAACTTCAAATGAGGGGAGTGGGGTCCTATATATAGGCAACCCACTCTTTACAATAAGTCACTGACAAAATAAACAACTACAAATAACCAAGGGGGGGTGAGAGTGCTAATGGGCCTAGCCCAACGAATGGGGCCCAATAGCCACATTAGACAGCATGATGATACAAGAACATAGAAAAATAAGTGCTAGACCAAGGGAAATGACTCAAATAAAATGGAAATACATCAAAATGACTCAAAGGAAAGCTACAAAATGGATAAGGGGCCTTTATAGAGTGAGGCCCAAACTCAACCAGCTCCCGAGTGTGAAGAAGTGGACCCGAGCCAAAGGGAGTCGTGGGTGATGCCTCCATCAAATCCCCTGGGCTGCGAAGAGCTCGACTCCGTCGAGTAAGGGTCCATCCGGCTAAGGTACCGCTCGAGGAGGTCCGGATCCAATCGCTGGAGGTCCTCCCGACTCACCCATGAGTCGTCCGATGGAGGCCGATCCTTCCACCTGACGAGATAGCGCTCATATACCTTGCTCCGGGTGGTAGTGATTTGCTCATCCAATATTCGTTCAATGCGATCGCGCTGAGCTCTCTTGGCTAGTGGACTCTTCTCACAGGTGGGTGCTCTCTCAAGGGAAGAAGTAGGCTCAATCTCCTCACTAGGTCTCACCGTGGGGCCCTTGTAAGACACTAAGTCGGCGACATTGAATGTAGGACTTACCCCATAATCCTCGGGGAGATCTAACTCATAAGCATTTGCACCAACGCACCTCAAGACCTGGAAGGGCCCAGTCCCACGTGGTCTCAACTTGGTGTGGGCTTTTGGGGAGAGCCTCTCCGTCCTTACCATCACAAAGTCACCCACTTGGAACTCTAAGTGACGCTGGTGAGAATCGGCCAACCTTTTATATGCCTCATTTTTCATGCCAATGTGCTTGCGAATTTCCTCATGCAATTCCCTAATATGTTGCGCAAAAGACTCGGCAGACATGGACACTCTAGCATGCTGGGGAAGGGGAATGAGGTCGGATGGCTTTCTTGGTTTGTACCCATGCACGGCTTCAAATGGACTCATCCCTATTGATTTATTGACGGAATTGTTGTATGCAAACTCAGCCTATGGTAAGATGAGATCCCAATTTCCTGGCCGATCCTCAACAAGACACCTAAGGAGGTTCCCTAGACTCCGGTTGACCACTTCAGTTTGACCATCCGTTTGGGGGTGGTAGGCAGTGGAGAATTTGAGGAGGGTACCCATCATGTGCCAAAGAGTCTTCCAAAAATAGCTAGTGAATTTGACATCCCTATCGGAGACTATGGTCTTGGGCAGCCCATGGAGGCGGACTACCTCATCAAAGAATAACCGGGCTATATGAGAGGCATCGGATGTTTTGTAGCATGGGATGAAGTGGGCCATTTTGGAAAATCTATCAACCACCACATAGATGGAGTCATGCTTCCTAGAGGTCTTGGGTAAGCCTAGGACAAAGTCCATGCTCAAATCTTGCCATGGTCGGTCGGGAATGGGAAGTGGGGTGTATAGGCCGGTGTTTTGTTTCACTTGCTTGGCCGAAGCACATGTGCGACATTGCCCTACTATTTTGCCTACATCTCTTTTGAGACTTGGCCAATAAAATTGACCCTCAACTAAGGCAATGGTCTTGTGGACCCCAAAATGACCGGCTAACCCTCCGGCATGTAATTCCCAAACCAAGAAGTCTCGAAGAGAGGTCCAGGGAATGCAAAGCCTTGGCCCCTTGAAGAGGAACCCATCCTCTAACATGAATCCCTCATGCTCCTTGCTAGAATGAGTGGTCAAGTTGGCATAGATTTGCCCAAAGTCGGGGCAATTAGGGTACTCATCCTTGACCTTGTCAAAGCCAATCACTTCCACTTGGATAGTGGATATCAAGGACATTTTCCTACTAAGAGCATCCGCGGCCTTATTCTCACTCCCGGCCTTGTGTTTGATGACAAAGGTGTAGGATTGGATAAACTCAACACATCGGGCATGTCGGGCATTCAACTTTTGTTGGGAGTTGAGGTATTTGAGGGCCTCATGATCGGAAAAGATGACAAACTCTTTGGGAAGCAAGTAATGTCTCCAATGTCGGAGGGATTGGACCACGGCATAGAACTCTTTGTCATAGGTGGAGTATCTAGTCCTAGCATCACATAGCTTCTCACTAAAGTAGGCGACCGGGTGTCCCTCTTGACTAAGAATCCCTCCTATCCCTATCCCGGATGCATCACAAGTGACCTCAAAAACATTGGAGAAATCGGGAAGGCATAAGATCGGGGCTTGGGTCAACTTTTCCTTAAGCTCAAGGAAGGC
Source organism: Amorphophallus konjac (assembly GCA_022559845.1). NCBI lineage: Eukaryota > Viridiplantae > Streptophyta > Magnoliopsida > Alismatales > Araceae > Amorphophallus > Amorphophallus konjac. The sequence goes on along the minus strand of CM040125.1, from coordinate 108,570,957 downwards.
TTTAGAGGCGGCTTTGGTCCAAACAAAGGTTCCCTTCTTGAGACAATCAGTTATCGGGCCGGTGATAGTGCTAAACCCTCGAATGAATCTCCTATAGAATGTAGCCAACCCATGGAAACTCCTAACCTCATGAAGGGTGTGGGGCTCCGGCCAATCTAGAATAGCTTGGACCTTGTCGGGGTCCATGGAGACTCCTTTGGTTGACACCACATATCCTAGGAAGGTGATGGTAGTGGTCATGAAATGACACTTCCCTAGGTTGGCAAATAAGCTTTCTTGCCGGAGGACGGTGCAAACTTTTCTAAGGTGGTCAAGGTGGGCCTCATGGGTTTGGCTATAGATGAGAATATCATCAAAGTATACCACTAGAAAGTTCCCAATGAAAGACCTAAGTGCTTCCGTCATAAGACGCATGAAAGTACTTGGGGCATTAGAAAGCCCAAATGGCATGACTAACCACTCAAAGAGACCATCCTTGGTCTTGAAGGCCGTTTTCCACTCATCCCCGGGCCTTATCCTAACTTGGTGGTAACCACTCTTGAGATCTATCTTAGAGAAGATGGTGGCTCTGGCTAGCATATCCAACATGTCATCAAGCCTAGGGATGGGGAACCTATACTTGACGGTAATCTTGTTAATGGCCGGCTATCCACACACATCCGCCATGATCCATCTTTCTTGGGGGTAAGAAGGGCCGGAACGGCACATGGACTCTTACTAATGCGGATGAAGCCCTTCCTAATGAGTTCCTCTATTTGCCTCCTAAGTTCGGCATGTTCCGTGGGATTGAGGCGATAATGAGGAAGGTTTGGAAGGGTGGCTCCCGGCACTAGATCGATATTGCGTGTTGCACATCACGCATGGGAGGGAGTTGGTCCGGGAGCTCATCCGGGAACACATCATGGAATTCTTCCAAAAGTTGTTGGATCTTTATGGGATGGGGGTTAGAAGGGGTAGGTTCCCCTAAGCATATGACAACCGCACACAAAGGCACCCCTTGAGCAATTTCCTCTTCAAGCTCTTTCCTAGTGATGAGATGAATTCCTTTGGTCAACCCCGTGGTTCTACTTTGTTTTGGGGTTTGGATAAGGGCTTGGGTTGGAGGGGTGGAGTTCCCCGAGACTTGTGGAGTGGTGGGGTGTGATCCTTGAGGGAGTGTCCCTCTTGGGCATGGGTCGAGGTGGGGAGGGGTTAAGACGGATAGTCTTACCCTCATGCTCAAAGGTGCATATGTTGCTTCTTCCTAGAATGGTGGCATCCACATCATAGAGCTAAGGTCTTCCTAAAAGAATGCTACCCACTTCCATGGGTATGACGTCACACCATATTTGGCCATGGTAGGAAGAGAAAGTGAGAGGCACTAGGCATTGGGTGTTGACCGGGATGGAATTGTTGTTGATCCATGAGACTCGGTATGGACTTGGGTGGGGAGTGAGAGTAAGCCCAAGGAGCTTGACGGTGTCGGGTGACACGGCATTAATACAACTACCACTATCCAAGATCACTTTCCTCACATGGTTCTCTATCTTGATAAAGGTGTGGAAGATTGAGGTCCGACGCCAATCCTCTTCTTGAGGTTGGGTGAGGATGCACCTAATGACTCCTAGATGGGAGTTGTTTGAAGGAGTGGAGTGATCTAGACCCGACTCTAGATATTGGGCTTCATACTCCTTTTCCCAATCTAGTGAGGCTTCATGTTCCTCAACGTCATTTTCTTGTTCCTTTTGGGGTTGAACTTCTTCCTCAATAAGCAAACTAGATAACCCCTTAGATGGACATTGCCCCGCAAAATGACCATACTCATGACACTTATAGCATTGTTGGCGCCCACTTCCCGGGGTGGCTCCTACACTTGGGCTTTTGTGGTTGTCATCCTTCCGTGGGAGAGGATGACTAGGAGCGGGCTTGTTTGGAGTGATGGGTGGGGGAGGGTTGTAGGACCTTAAAGGGGCATTCGCACTTGGGCTAGGAGCTCTGATGGGAGTGGGTGGAAGGGGACGTGTTCCCAAGTTTTTGGCGTCGGTGGGTCGGGGAGGGATAAATCGGAAATTCCTATAAAACCTTTCCACATCTCTAGCTATTTGGTAAGCTAGCTCAAGGTTATCAACGTCCCTCATGAATAGTTCCCTCTTGATGTGGCTTTGAAGCCCATTCCTAAAACGGGATAAGGTGACATCCGGATCCTCATGGACTCCACACTTTAGAAGATAGGAGTCAAATTTTTCAATGTACTCTACCACGGTCTTCCCTTCTTGGGTGAGGCTTTGCCATTCATCTAGGAGCATTTGGTGGTAGGTTCGGGGGAGGTATTTGTTCCTAAGTTGGTTCTTCATGTCCGCCCAAGTGTCAATAGGCTCTTCCCGCCTAACCCGTCTTAGACCCTCTTGATTTAGCCAATAGGTTTTGGCCAACTTAGTGAGATGCATCTTAGCCAATCTAACTCTCCTTTGGTCGGACATGGGGTACCATTCAAAGTATTAGTCCATGGCGGTCTCCCATTCTAGGTAAACACTAGGTTCATGTGAACCATCAAAGTTTGCGGCCACTACCTTGATCATCCTTAAAAGGGGGTCATCCGGATCATCCCGTGGATGCCGGTCATCGTTTAGATGGGGGCGAGGCCTCTCATACTCATAGTAATGGTCATAGTCCATTTCCTCCCTATAAAGTTCAGCATGTGGGTAATGGGCTCTTGGGCCGTTGTTCCTTGGGGGGAACTCATCCCTATGAGGCTCTACATGTGGAGGGTGGACTCTTGGGCCTTGGTTCCTTTGGGGAAAACCATTCCTATGAAACTCACCATGTGGTGGAGGGGCTCTTGGCTCATTGATCCTTGGGTGAGGATCTTCTCTATGAGGCTCATCATGCGGAGGGGGAATTCTAGGCTCATTGTTCCTTGGGCGGAACTCTTGGTCTTCTAACCGAGCAATTCGGTTGGTAATGGACTCTAGTTGGGCAAGGATGGTTGTGAGGGCAGCATCTACCCTATCCATGTGGCCTTGGGGTCCCTCCCTAGGAACATCTTGGTTGAGTTGGTGAGGATTGGGATCCATTGGTGGAGCCGAAGACGATGAACCGGGTTGATAGCTAGCACTACTACGGGTGGACATGCAAGACAAAGGGCCAAAGTGGTTGGACACACTATGCAAAGGTCCTAGGACTTAGACTTGATAGAGACAAGTCAAGGACTTGCTCTGATACCACTTGATGTGACACGACCTTGGACTTAGGCAAACAAGCACAATTAAGCATTCAAATGGGCCTTAATGGGCCACCGCTCTCCCGTCGCACTCTATACCCGGAGTGACTTGGCGATGCCAAGAGTGAATTATGGGAATGGGCCCTTGCTGGTAGAGGGCCAGCAAGGCCAAGGATCGACTCCCCAAGGGTGGATGCCCAATTCAATTGGGGCCGACAAAGTGCACAAGGGCACCGGTTCACACTATCCCACGGCGATCACTCTTAAGTCGTGGACTTGAGGATCGGGCGCTCCTCACAAATGCAGCGGCGCATGAATCAAGTATTGAAAGAGCAACACTAATTGAGCAAGGATGAGGCACTTACTCGACCGGTTTGAAGAAACCGGTCCCGATTGGAGACGAGGGCGAGCGGGGAGGCGGTGGCTCCCCACACGCCGCGGCGGTGTCGCTTGACCTGCCCAAACCAATTACAAAACTACACCTCACGCAGGAGGGGGGGATCTTGGGGTAGGGGTTAAGGTCTTACATTCAAACACTACCACCGCGCAGGGTGGGGCCTTCAGCCGCCCAAGCGGGGTGGGGATATCGGACCGAAGTGAAGAGAAATGGGAGATTAGGGAACTTGCAGCTGCAGTCTAAATTCTGGACAGGAAGTCACTGTGCCGGCTACCTCGGATTCGTACGGACTCCAAATTGAGTGTAATCACCTTCTAAAGCTTCCTGACTTGAGAGGGAAGACTCCAGAATGTTTGGGGATGCTCAGAGGGTCGGAGGTGGCCGTACCAGCAACAGGAAGGAGACTCCTCTGTCTGGCCGCAGGTTCAGTCTGGACTAGAAGAGCAAATTGCAGAGGTCACTCTGCGCCCTCCGGAGCTCCGATCAGCACGAAATGGGTGGCATTGTCTTAGTGGTTGAGTAGCTTTTAGCAGGAGGTGACGGGGCTGCATTCAGAGGTCGAGGGCGGTCGGTGTACCCTGAAGAGTGGGCACTGGTCGGAGTAGGCAGCAGGAGACAGAACTGGAGAGCTTGGGGGAGAAAATTCGTAACTCCTTCCTCCGGCAGCCAAACGAGGTTCTGTTTCTTGATCTTGGAAGAGGACTGGCAGAGGGAGAACTTTGATGAAGGAACTTCAACCTGAATCCGCTGGGGTTCGTCGTGGCAGAATGAAATCTCAGGCTCTGGTTCAGGATGAAGACCTCTCTGCGCAGTCGTGGGAGAACGGTTTCTACGGTTGGCCCCGACCTCGGAACGAGTTGATTCCACCTCACCTGCGAAGAAGACAGAGGGACCTTTCCAGAAATATAGGCTACGCCTTCAGGATCTCCAGGATGAAGCCGTGGGCGACGCTGCAACAGGGGCTGACTTGCTGGTCTGCACAGCTCCAACCTGCAAGAAGAAATGAGAGGGAGGGGTGGCTTCTTTGGTGGAAGGGGAAGTGAAGAGGTGGCCTAAGGATGAATGGGGGTTCTTGTGGGGTGGAGTGGAGAGCTATAGGGGTTGGAGAATGAGGGGAGAATGGCTGAGAGCAAGGGCTAGCAGGTGGAGGAGGAGGGTGAGGATGTGAGAGAGGGAATGGGGAGTGGAGGGGGGCGAACTTGGCTTGGGGGAGGGTAAAGGAAGGGGGCGGCCAAGGCAAGTGGAGGGAAGGGATTTCAAATTTTGAAATGGCCTTGGAAGGTGGGGGATTATGTGGGAGAGTGGGATGCTTGTATTGGAATGGGGAAGATTTGGTTGGAAGGTGGAGAATGGTGTTGGAATGTGGAGATTCCTACCTAGGAACTAGGAGGTGGAGTAAAGTAGGCCATGGGGAAGTGGAGGGCATTAAAGGAGGTGGGTGGTTAGTGGAGGTGGTTGGGAGGGTAGGAGAGAGAAGGAAATTCAGAATTGGGGTTGGAGGAGAGAGAAAGAGGGGTGAAATAGAGAGATTAAGAGGGGAATGGGTGGGGAATCTCTCCCCTAGGGTCTCTCACCCAAAAAACTAGAGGAATCACTCCAATTTGAACTCAAATGGCAAGTTTAACTCAAAAGGATTCATTCATTCATTAACTTCAAATGAGGGGAGTGGGGTCCTATATATAGGCAACCCACTCTTTACAATAAGTCCCTGACAAAATAAACAACTACAAATAACCAAGGGGGTGGGAGTGCTAATGGGCCTAGTCCAACGAATGGGGCCCAATAGCCACATTAGACAGCATGATGATACAAGAACATAGAAAAATAAGTGCTAGACCAAGGGAAATGACTCAAATAAAATGGAAATACATCAAAATGACTCAAAGGAAAGCTACAAAATGGATAAGGGGCCTTTATAGAGTGAGGCCCAAACTCAACCAGCTCCCGAGTGTGAAGAAGTGGACCCGAGCCAAAGGGAGTCGTGGGTGATGCCTCCATCAATCTCCTATCTTCTCGTGGTCACGAGGACCTGGCGCTGCTGGCCGAGCCGAGCAAAAAGATTGGAGATTTATGCTGGCTTATTCGCGAGGCAGCTTCAAGAGACAAAATGCCATCGCTATATTATTGGCCTCTCTTCCCCTTCTATACGGGGCTGGCAAGTATGTTCCATTTCTTCATTCAGGCCCTTCGGCCAGCTTCTTTCTTTCATTGTGGTGCATTATTCTCACCTGTGTGCATGTGCAGTCCGACCGACTTCGAAGGAGACCCGGCACTTTAGGGAGCTGATAATAAAGGCTCAGAAGCCGGCATATTTTGAAGTTCCCGAGCCGGCACCGACCATGACGCCACTGCCTCCTGGCGATTCGAGAAAGCGGACTCGATCCCAGTTGAGAGAGGCCGTCGGGAAGGCGAAAGCGGCGGTGACCCGGGTGACACGGGCGCGCCGAAAGAAGGCCGCAGAAAGGGAATCAGCAACCGTTTTTCCTTCGGTTGTATCTTTTGAAGAGTTTGAGGCCTCTCAGACACAAAGGCCAGAAGCTGAAGGTAGGCTCTTCTTTTCTTCATAGTTCATTAGTCCACTTTGACTGCCTCGGCTAGCTCATGCTGACGATTGCCGATATAGTTGCCGCGGTCGTCGGGCTGGATGCGACAGTAGATGTCGCGACTAACGAAGGGGCAGAGGAAATCCTTGCTGCACCAATAGAGAGAGATCTGCCTTCTCCAACGCCCAGATAGGAAATGGAAGGTAATTTATAGTTTAATTGTGATGCCCTCACGAATCTTCATGTCTGTATCCGTCTTGACCATTTCTTGCCGTAAATTTCAGTTGACATACAATCGTCATTACTTCCGGGCTCAGAGAGTGTCGAAGAAGCGATTATCTAGGGGCAGGGTGAATTTTCCCTTGAGATCCCATCCACTATCGCTCCTGACGTGGAGTGCACTGGGGAAGCTCCTGCTGCGGGTGATGCCCCTCCTGGCGAGGCTCCTGCCCCGACGGTGGAGCGTCCCGAAAGAGCAGAGGGGTCTTCCTCCTCTGAACAGGTTGATTATGGTGGCGGCTCCCGTGATGAGGAGTTCCCACCTGTTGACACAAAGACGGAGGATGCCGGGGCGTCCTCGGCCTATGAAAGTGATCATCTGACTTTCAGCCCACCCCGATTGTCATGGAGTGGCCTTGGGCCGTCAGGCTCGCTCGGTAGCGGAGAGGCTGGCGCTGGAGAAGTTGCCCTAGAGATTTGAGCTTAGTACCGGCTGAGGTAAGGACCCATCCGTGGTCGGTGCCTGCTGCCCTCTCTTCCTCATCCTTTTAGCTTTTAATGTACATATTTCTGGTACAGACTGAGGTGGTGCTGCCAACCATGACGGTGTAGATACCCCTCCCGGCTCTAGGCACGGGCCATGCAACTCTCTCGTCCGTCATGCGGCCTATCGCGCTGCGATACCCCAAGGACTATGCAGTGGTAATGGCTCCAGCTGGACCCGAAGTACTTGTGAGGGTTGATAGTTCGGCAGCAGTTGCAGACTTTCAGCCATTTGAAGTCACACAACGGTCAGCTCCGGAGAAGGGTGGCCCCTCCGAAATAGAAGCCGGAGAGATCGTCGAAGAACAGACGTCCTTGGCTCTTGATATTCCTGTCGCACCTCCATCCAGGGGGCAGGCAAGGAAATTATTGTCATTGAGGATCCAGCCACCGTATCGGCCAGCGCGGTTGTTCCCCATAGCAGTGGACTACAGCTCATGCGATCATCATCTTCTGGGACGGGCGACGATATCTGGGCCACTGTGGATAGTAGAGTGGAATTTGAACTACCCGAGACATCGCCGCTTGGTCTCCAATCTTCAAGTGACCTCATGTGGCAGTTCCTAGGGACCCTTCAGCAGACCATAACGGCCAGCAGAGATTTAACTTATGTTCAGCTGAGGGGTTTGATAGAGCATTTATCCCGCTCGCTGTTGGCCTTTGGTTGCCCCATGGACGACTGGACTCCACGGGTGATCCTGCTCCTGAAATATGTGAACAGGAGGGAATTCTTGGGCCGGGAGGCAGCCGACCAGCTGGCGGCCGTAACACTGGAGCGGGCCGAATGCCGAACCGCTCTCATTTCTCTGAAAGGGACTGCGGTGAGGATGAGGGATGATGCCAATGCCTCTTTGTAGCGCTGAAGCTTTCTCACGGCCCGCATAGCGGAATTACATGCCGAACTCTCGAGGGCAAAGGCTGAACTTCAAGAGGTAGAACGCCTGGAAGTCCAGAGGGTGGAGGAGGCAGAAATGGCCGAAGGGCAAGTTGCTTCCCTCGGGGAGAGACTATCCAAGCTGGAGGCCACTGAGTTTAGGCTACAGGAGCTGGCCCGCCATCCTTCCCTGGTCATTTCGACGCTGGAGGACATCTTCCGACGCCCCCAGCCATAGTTCTTTTCTATTCGCCTCTTCTTGATGAACTTAATGTATTCCGGGGAATGCCCCGCGTAACATGTACTCTTTATTCCGTAGAATTAAAATCTTCATTTTGCTGTGAAATGACGACTCCATCCTGTCATCATTCTTGTTGTTTTTCTTTCCATTCGCCAGTTGATTCTAGCCTGAGTGTGTGGGTCACGAGGGTAGGAGAGCGCTCACGCCTTCAACAAAGGGGTGAGGTGTTCGCTCCACCGCACCGCTACTATTCTCAAGACTAAACAACGGCCTGTGCGAGTCGAGAGTCCAGAGGACCCAAGAAGATATATGGGAGATGAAAACCGAAACAGATAGCGAGCGACCTTGCCGACAGTGGCAAGGGTCCAGAAGGGTAAACGGTCTTGTCGATGATGACAAGAACCGAGAAGGGGCAACGACTGGTCTTGCCGATGATGACAAGGGTCAAAAAGGGTAGACGGTCTTGCCGATGATGACAAGAACCGAAAAGGGGTAGCGACCGATCTTGCCGATGGTGACAAGGGTCGAAAAGGGTAGACGGTCTTGCCGATGATGACAAAGACTGGTAAGGGGTAGCGACCGATCTTGCCGATGGTGACAATGGTCGAAAAGGGTAGACGGTCTTGCCGATGATGATAAGAACCGGAAAAAGGTAGCGACCGATCTTGCCGATGGTGACAAGGGTCGAAAAGGGTAGACGGTCTTGCCGATCATGACAAGAACCGGAAAGAGGTAGCGACTGATCTTGCCGATGGTGACAAGGGTCGAAAAGGGTAGACGGTCTTGCCGATGATGACAAGGACCGGAAAGGGTAGCGACCGATCTTGCCGATGGTGACAATGGTCGAAAAGGGGTAGACGGTCTTGCTGATGATGACAAGAACCGGAAAGTGGTAGCGACCGATCTTGCCGATGGTGACAAGGGTCGAAAAGGGTAGACGGTCTTGCCGATGATGACAAGGACCGGAAAGAGGTAGCGACCGATCTTGTCGATGGTGACAAGGGTCGAAAAGGGTAGACGGTCTTGCCGATGATGACAAGGACCGGAAAGGGTAGCGACCGATCTTGCCGATGGTGATAATGGTCGAAAAGGGTAGACGGTCTTGTCGATGATGACAAGAACTGGAAAAAGGTAGCGACTGATCTTGCTGATGGTGACAATGGTCGAAAAGGGTAGCAAATACATACATATATGTGGGACATTGGATGAAGACTCCGCTTCAACCCTGTAAAGGGTCTTCAGGATGGATGACGGATCATCACTATTCATCACTAATTTATAATTTTTTCTTCTTTCTTCCCTTTTTTTAATATTCACATTATTGACTTAAGCGCCCTTTCAGGTTTTCGCCGAAGCCAGCCCCATCTTGCTTTTGCCCATGCGCCCTTTCGGGTTTTCACATGGTGGGGTACCCGATTTTGCCTGTGACGCCCTTTCGGGTTTTCGCCACAGCTGGGTTATAGCCATTTTTGCACTTGTCCTAATAAAGGAGCAAGTCTGGCGGGGTATCTCTATTTTTAACCCCATTTTCTTTTCTTCTTTTTTTTTTGAATTTGGAGTATAGAAGAATTTGACTGCGAGAATGCTGACCGGCCTCGCCGATGATGACAAGGATTCGTCTCTGGCTTAGTTCGTCGACACTGGTTAAATGTCGAAGCAAAGATCACGGTTTGTTAACAAGGACGTAAGATCTGAGTTAAGGGTATAGGTCGACCGACCTCGTCGATGATGACGAGGGTCGGACATGGGTTTGTTCATCAGCATGGGTATCATGCTGAAGCAAGGGTAGAATTATTAACAGGGACGGAAGGTCCAAGTTAGGGGTAGAGATCGACCGATCTCGCCGATGATGACGAGGGTTGAACATCAGCATGGGTCACATGCCGAAGCAAGGTAGGATTATTAACAGGGACGGAAGGTCCAAGTTAGGGGTAGAGATCGACCGATCTCGCTGATGATGACGAGGGTCAAACATGGGTTTGTTCATCAGCATGGGTCACAAGCCGAAGCAAAGGTAGGATTATTAACAGGGACGGAAGGTCCAAGTTAGGGGTAGAGATCGACCGATCTCGCTGATGATGACGAGGGTCAAACATGGGTTTGTTCATCAGCATGGGTCACAAGCCGAAGCAAAGGTAGGATTATTAACAGGGATGGAAGGTCCAAGTTAGGGGTAGAGATCGACCGATCTTGCCGATGATGACGAGGGTCGAACATGGGTTCGTTAAAGGATCTCCGATGGGGCTTTTGATGATTGTCCCTTTTGGAGTTTCATCGGGTGGAGAATAAAAGAGGAACTTTTAAATTACCACTTTACTGACTTAAGCACCCTTTCGGGTTTTCACCGAAGCCAGCCCCCTCTTGCTTTTGCCCACGCGCCCTCTCGGGTTTTCACGTGGCGGGGTACCCGATTTTGCCTGTAGCGCCCTTTCGGGTTTTCGCCACAGCTGGGTTATAGCCATTTTTGCACTTGTCCTAATATAGGAGCAAGTCTGGCGTGGTATCTCTATTTTGAACCCCATTTTCTTTTCTTTTCTATATATATTTTTTTTGAGGATATAAAAGGTGGTAGGTCGAAGTGTGATGTCCGACCCTTGGTTGGTGTCAGACGGCTGTTGGCCGGATCACCGGGCCTTATGCCGAGCAGAATGATTCGTTAGCAAGGGCTGAATGCTAACGCAAAGGAATGATCTTTCACCGATTCGAGCGTAAGGCCCATAATGGCAACAGTGTGAGAAGGCCGGCTAGGACACGAAGTCTTGAGCCGAAAGGATTTATTCGTTAGCAAGAAGATAATGCTAACGCAAGGGAGGGATTTCATGCCAGTTCGGACGTAAGGTTCGTAATGGCAGTATGGTGTATTCTTTCGAGAGCTCGGCCAGGGTAGAGTGCCATTAAACCAAGGGAAGGTAGTTCGGTTAGGGCGGAGTGCCACCAGAAATGGTAGCTCGATCAGGGCAGAATGCCACTAGACCAAGGAAAGGTAGCTCAATTAGGGCGGAATGCCACTAGACCAAGATAAGGTAGCTCGGCTAGGGTGGAGTGCCCCTAGACCAAGATAAAGGTAGCTCGGCTAGGGCAGAGTGTCATTAAACCAAGGAAAGGCAGCTCGATCAGGGCGTAGTGCCACTAGACCAAGGAAAGGTAGCTCGATCAGGGCGGAGTGCCACTAAACCAAGGAAAGGTAGCTCGATCAGGGCGGAGTGCCACTAGACCAAGATAAGGGTAGCTCGACTAGGGTGGAGTGCCACTAAACCAAGGAAAGGTAGCTCGATCAGGGCGGAGCGCCACTGGACCAAGGTGAGGGTAGCTCGATCAGGGCGGAATGCCACTAGACCGAGATAAGGGTAGCTCGATTAGGGCTGAGTGCCACTAGACCAAGATAAGGGTATTCCGACCGATTACTCGGGGAATGTTGGTTGTGCTGCATGATACAGCTTTATATGCTTTCTGTTGAGGGGAGAGAAATGGATGACTCCTTTGTGGTCCACCAGGACGTAGGCACCCCCTTCATATACTCGGCGGACGATATATGGTCCGATCCAATTTTTGACCAACTTCCCTTTGGGGTTGGAGGCCATCACTTCTCTTCTTTTGACCATCACCAGGTCTCATTTCTTGAATTCTCGACCTTTGACCAGCTTGTCAAAAGCACAGGCCATGCGAGCTTGGTAGAGTTGGATGTTTTGTTGCGCGCAGAGGCGTTTTCCTTCGAGCTCAGCGAGCTCTTCCAATCTTCTTTCTGCATTGGTTTGTTCACCGCTGGCTAGTCCATGCTGGATGGCAACTCGTAGCAAAGGAACTTCCAGTTCAATCAGCACCACAGCCTCTGACCCATAGACGAGGGAGAAAGGCGAACAGCCGGTTGGGATTTTGTAGACAGTACGATAGGCCCAGAGCGCTTCGTACATCCTTTCTTTCCAATATTTTTTATTAGACTTGACAGTCTTTGCCAGCAACGTGCATAGTGTCTTGTTAAAGGCTTCTGTAAGTCCATTGGCTTGAGGGTTGTAGGGGGATGATGTCCTCCAGTCAATCTTGTATTTGTCAGCTAGCCGAGAAACCTTCTGATTTCTGAAATGGCTGCCATTATCAGAGATGATTCGGCTGGGGATCCCAAACCGGAATATTATATTCTGCCGGAAGAATCTCGCAACTAGCTCTCCCGTCACATCTCTTAGTGCTACCGCCTCCGCCCATCTGGAGAAGTAGTCAGTAGCTGCTAAGATATATTTTCACCCTGATGAAGATGCTGGTAGTGGCCCTACCACGTCCGTGCCCCACTGGGCGAACGGCCAGCTTGGCAAGGTGGGATGCAGCGGCACTGGAGGTCTCCTTGCCACGTTAGCGTGTTCTTGACACTTCTGACAAGCTTTGGAGAACTTGCAGCAATCATCAAATATAGTGGGCCAATAGTAGCCCCATTTCTTTATCTCAATTTTCATCTTTGGGCCAGCCTTGTGTGCTCCAGCTGATCCCGCATGGACTTCTTGCATCACCTGTCCTGCCTCTGTTGAAGATAAGTAGCGAAGTAGAACTTTCCTTCGGGCATCTGCCATTATTCGGAATAGGGTTCCGCTTCTCATATCGAATGAGTCCTTGACCCTTAGGAGCTTCATTCTCTGTTCTTTTTCCCTCGGGAGCTGTTGGTGTTGAAACCACCGCAGGAGATGTTCTCGCCAATCGGGCTGCTGAATCTCCTCGACGGCTACCACCTCAATCTCTTGTTCGTCAGCCAAGACCTCCGTTACACTGGGGACCTGCCGGCGGTTGATCACTGTTATATTTAGGCTTGCATCTGGCGGGACCGCCAATGAACTGGCCAGCTTAGCGAGGGCGTCTGCCTGAGCATTCTGACCCTGGTTGATGTGCTTGATGCTGATGAAGTAGAATCTTGACAACAGGCGGGTTGCCAACTGGTGATAGGGGAGGAGCTCTTACTTTCGCACATCGAACTCTCCTTCCAGTTGTTTTATAACTAGCATGGAATCTCTGAATACCTCCAGCATCTGAATTCCCATGGACAGAGCGATCTGCAACCCGATTATCAGGGCTTCATATTCTGCTTCATTATTTGTGCAATGCTTGTTTATGGAGCAGGATGTGTGCACCACTTCTCCTTCTGGGGATTTCAGTACTATGCCTGCCCCTGCCCTGACCCTGGCCGATCCAGTGGCAGAGGTGTCAATTCTGGAAGCGCCATCAAAATACAGCTGCCATAAGGAGGGTTGCACCTGAACGGCTTCCAGGGTTTCATCTTCAGAAAGTTCCGGTTCCAACGGGCAGTCCCCGGGTATCGGGTGCTCAGCGAAGAAGTCTGCAATGGCTTGGCCCTTGACGGCCTTGCGCGGTACATAGGAGATGTCAAACTCCATAAGGATTACCGTACATTTGCCCAGGCGGCCTTTAAGTGCCGGCTGGGACATGATATATTTCAGGGGATCCTCTTTGGATACCAGGCTGATTTCATATGACAACATATAGTGTCGGAGCTTCTTAACCGCGAAGACCAGTGCCAGGCAGACCTTCTCAATATAAGTATATTTCTCCTCAGTTCTGACCAGTCTCCGACTGAGGTAATAGAGGGCTTGCTCTTTCCCTTCTTCATTATTCTGAGCCAGCATTGCCCCCGAGGAGTTATGTGTAGCTGCTATATATAGTATCAATGGCCGTCCTTTCACTGGTGCGCCCAGCACTGGAGGAGTCTTCAGATAGTCTTTCAGCTTGTCAAAGGCTGTCTGGCAATCTTCATCCCAATAAAAGGGAACATCTTTCATCATCAACTTGTGGAAAGGCTGGCATCGCCCTGACAAATTGGAAATGAACCGTCGGATATAAGCCAGGCGGCCCTGTAGTGATCTCAGCTCGGAGATATTCCTTGGTAGAGGTAACTCCTGAATTGCTTTGATTTTTGCGGGGTCTATCTCGATCCCCCGATATCGGACGATGAAGCCCAAGAATTTTCCGCTCGACACTCCGAACGCACATTTCATGAGGTTCATCTTCAGGTCATGCTGCCTCAGCCTCTGAAAAATAATCCGGAGGTCTTGCAGATGATCTTCTTTTCTTCTGGTTTTGACCACCAGATCATCTATATAGCACTCGACCTTGTGGTAGAGCAACTCATCAAAGATCTTGGTCATTGCGCGCTGATAGGTTGCGCCAGTATTCTTCAGTCCGAACGGCATCCTCTTGTAATGATAAATGCCTTTAGGGGTTCGGAAAGCAGTATGGACCCGGTCATGCTCCGCGATCCAAATCTGATTGTAACCGGATGACCCGTCCATGAATGACAGGGCCTCATGTCTGGTTGTAGCATCGATCATGACTTCCGTTATTGGCACCGGAAAGTCATCTTTGGGACAGGCTTTATTTAGATCTCGAAAGTCGACACATATCCGGATTTGTCCATTCTTCTTCTTCACGGGGATGATATTCGCCAGCCATGTGGTGTACTGGTTTTCTTCAACAAATCCCAAGTCAATGAGCTTGTCAAATTCAGTACAGATTTGGGTAATGAGTTATGGCCTCATGCGCTGCGATGGTTGCTTCACCGGCTCGGCCTCAGGGCTGATTGCCAGCTCATGTTGTGAGACAGCGGGGCTTAGACCCGGTATTTCTTTGTAAGTCCAGGCGAAGCAATCCCGGTACTCTAGCAGCAGTTGGACGTACAGCTCCCATTCTTCTGGGGACAGCTGGGCACTGAGGAAGTTGGGCCTAGGGTCCCCCTCATTTACCAAGTTGACTTCTATTAGCTCATCGACTGTGGCCTGGCCTCCGTCTTCTATCTCCCGATGTGCCAGCTGGAGGTCAACGAAATCTGGAATACCATCTTGAGGGTCGAGTACTTCGACTTCCTCGTCAGACACCACCAGAGCTTCTTGAGGATTCTCTGTTTCTGGTGCTAGTGGCTGCGCGGATCGTTCTATCAGCAGATCCACTGCCGTTGCAGCTCCCAAGGACGAGAGAGCAGCTTCGGTGTTTGTAGATGAGGTTGCAACCGTGACAGGCTGGTAGTTTTTTATTGCCGAGCTTGGACAGCATCCCGGTTTTGTAGCAGAAGTTGTGGAGGTCTCACCTTCTGGGGCAGTTGCATCTTCCGTAGAAGTGGCTTTTCCTTTCCTGGCGGCTTGTTCCCCTTGATCGGAGTCGACCGAGGCTTCCCTGATTGGTAGAAGGGGTGCTGAAGTTATCATCAGTAGGACTCCACTGGAGGGAGAAATTCCTGCTTCTTCAGTATCTTCAGCTTCACTGTTGCTAGCCGTGTCAAATTTGGCTTGAAGGGCCGCCTCTTCAGGATAGACCTGCTCCCAGCATCGGCAGGGGACCATGGTTTCTGCTTCTTGATTTCCGGGCTAAGCCAGTTCAACATGTTCAGCTTTTGCCGGGTATTCATCAAAAGTTGCCCCCAGCGGGCTATCTTCAACAGGATAGAAGGCGGAGATGGTGTCCACCTCGTATCGCCCACTATAATAATATTCCTCCAAGGTGAAGCCCAACCCCGGATGTCGGGAGACACGTCTCATTTCTTTATCCAGATTTGTGGGATACCACATTTTCTGGAAAGCTTCCTTGCGTTTTGAGACTGATCGGGGGGGATGTGTTGCTTCTGAAACATCCTGGCCATCCGATCAGTTGTAAATGCCAGACCCTGGACGGGAACCGATGGGTTGCTTATATCTTCGGGGAGGCTGCAGTCTGTGTCTTCCCGAGTGGGGTGCTCTTCAGCCGTATAGAACAAGCTGCTGGGTCCATCTTCCTGTGTCACCTCCCAAGTCTTGAAAGGTTCGACAGTAGGGTTGTCAAGGATGGGAGTCGGCTTGGTAAGGCCATCCGGGATTTCAATATGATTGTGCCGCTGAGCGACCCGCACTTCATTAGCTTCAGGGTATAATGTTGGGGGTGCTGTTCTGCCCACTTGCGCGGATGCTGTGATATGGGAGACCACCTTGGGCTTGACATATCCGCGCGGCGGTGGTGGATACCAACTACTGCCGGATGTACTACTCGATGCCCCCGCAGGGGTCTTAGCTTCAGAGGTCTTCTGGGAAGGCCCTGTATATAGGTTGGCATCTGCCAAATGACATTCAAACACCTCGAACGGGTGGGGGTCTGCAAATATCCTCTCCTCCTTCCCTTCGAGACTGTATTTGATGCATTGGTGGAGCGTGGAGGGCACCACCATATTTTCATGCAGCCACGGGCGGCCGAGCAGCGCCTTGTACGAGGTGCGGGAGTCAATGACATGGAACTGCACCGTCATAGTGAAATCTGCTAGGGTGAGGGTGAACTCTGCCACCCCCATGGACACCTCACATTTTTGATTGAAGCTGACGATACGCATATCCCCGACTTTCTCGAGATGCACATTAAAGTGGTGCCTCTCATATATTCTATATGGCAATATGTTGACCGCTGCACCGGGATCAACCAGAATTCTGTTCAGCTCCCTTCCATTCAGGTGCCCCTTCATATACAGCTGCCTGTTGTGGCTGATGGTGGGCAGCAGCATATCGTCCGGAGTGAAGGTCGTGCTGGCCTCCGGCATTGCTTCAGCCAGACATGTCTCAAAATGAGCAGGCGTCTGGGGAGTAGTAATAATCAGCTGCCGGGTCTCTTCACTAAAAGATAGGATCTCCCAGATTGTAAATCGAGCAAGGAGCTTCTTGAGTAGCTTCATTATTCGGCTCCCAGCTCGGATATTGGAGAGCTTCATCTCTTCAGCCCATCTGGGCTTTGGGAGGTTTTGATTTGCGGGCCCTGATGGACCTGCTTCATCTTCCTCAGATTCGGTGCCCTTCTGGCTGGTACCAGCTTCTGGGTTTTCTTTGTTAGTTGCTGCGGGGTAAACTCTGTCTGCATTTGGCTCTTCGGCAGATTGTGCCAGCTGTGGGTGAACGTCCCCGGGTGTAGGGTTAGCCCCCTGGCAAGGCTGCTTCCCCTTGGACATCTTCATGAATTCAAGAAACGAAGGGACCCCCTTGCCCCCACTCTTGTTATATAGGTCTGACGGAGGGGGGATTTGGACTCCCTTGACCTCCGGCGGAGGTGTCTTGTAGGGTTGCTCCCCTCTGAACATGATGTTGTGGTTGGGTTGCGGCTGGCGCCCCCATTTTCAGCCTGACCGAGTGACATGCGCAGCGGTTGCAGCCTCGGCCTTGCCTCCTCCAGCATGGGGTGTGAAACAAATTCCCTCTTCTTCCTCCTCTACGGACAGGTTGAAGAGTGCTGATAGGGTATTACAGGAGACAACCTGCACTTTATCGGCCTCAGCGGCCTTCTTTTTATTCTTCCTTTGTTTCTTCTTCTTCTTTGCTTCTGCGGGCGGGTGCCCCCAGAACAGACTGCCCTCTCTGTCGGGTGCCTCTTCAGCTTTCTCCTCTTGTTCAAGTGAGAGTTGCTCTAGTTCTTGCCATGGGACGTGGTCCCGCACCAGCAAGGGCTTCAGTTCGGGCTACACGTATTCGTCCAGCCCCTCGATGAGGTTTTGCAGTCGAAGGACCCCAGGATTGGTCTCTTTAACCACTGGCAGCGGAGTTTGTCTCCTCCGATTATGCGTAGGTATCCTGACAATTGTAGGTGGAGCGACCCATACGGGCGCTACCACTGGCGGAGCAGGCCGGGGTGTAACACCACGGATATGTGCCCCCTCTTTCGGGCGAGGTGCCCTCTTTTTCTTATGCTTCTCAAAGACCTGCTGCCATCCCTGCTGTTCTTTCGCGGGCTTCAAGAAATGAGCTTCATAGGTGCTCCGCGTGCTTGTTTCAGAGATCTCCTCAGGCAGTGCCTGGTATAGAGAGACCATGTTGACTCCTGCCCTCCTCCGAGGGGCTTCATGTGGCTGAGGAGGATCCACTTTGTACTCTCCCAGCTCGATTTCATTCTTCTTCACCATCCCTTCGATGATGTCCTTGAACACATAGCAGTCCTCGATTGGATGTCCCAACATATGGTGGTAGGGGCAGAATCTTGGACTGTCTTTTCTTTCAGGTCCTCCGGCGTCCTTGGCTCTGGCAGGGTGACCATGCTATATTCTGTTACCCAATCGAACAGAACCCGAGTCTTGTCCTTTGGAAAGGAATAGGCCTTCTTCATCTTGTCCCTCAGCGAAGGACCTTCTTTACCGTCTGGGGCTTCTGCAGGCTGTGGGGTGACTCCCTTCTTGCCTTCACTTTTCTGTTGCTTGAACGCCTTTATGTCAAGAGCGTTCGCTTCTTTAGGCGAGGAGCGCCGCTCCACCGCCTTGCCCTTCTGGGTCGTGCTGGCAGCAGATGTAGGGGCAGGTCTGGCCAGGAAAGCTTCCACCTTGGCCACGACATTGTTCAATCGATCAAACGATCGTATTTCCATCCCGATCATTTTTTCTAGAACCTCCCTTCTGAGATTCTGTTTGCATATTTGCACAGCATCCTCTTGATGCAGGGGCCGCTTGCACCTCATTCCGAGGTTCCTCCACCTTTTGATATAATCGAGGGCTGTCTCATCGACCCTCTGCTTTGTTGAGTAGAGTTCGGCCACTGTGACCTCCCTCTCTGTAATATGAAATATTTCTCTGAACTTCTTCTGCATATCTGGCCAGTCGCTGATCGACCCGGCCGAGAGGCTAGAATACCATTCAAATGCGAGCCCCGTCAGCGAGGACCCAAAAAATTTTAGCAAGTACGACTCGTCGATGGCCAAGTCACCCATGACAGTCATATAATAGGCAATGTGTTCTCTCAGGGATCCCTTCCTGTTGAATTTGTCAAACTTGGACGGCTTGTTGATTCCCGGGGGAAGCCACTTAGCAGCATGGTGTTGCGGGTATGGCACCCGGTATGCATCAAACGCGACGTAGTCGCCTTCACCTCTTTCTGCGAGCTTCAGCTCGATCATTCTTTCCACCATCATCTGGTTCATGACTGCAGGGTCAACCGGCTCCAGGTAGAAGTGTGTCGGCTGCAGGTACGGGGTGACCAGGGTGGTCGCCTGTGGAGGACGCGGCAGCGGGGGTGTATGGTGCGCCTGAGGGAGCACCGGTGGTAGCAGCAGCTGGAGCTGTGGTGGCCGATGTTGCATTGTCGCCATGCTTGGTTCTGACGATTGAGGCAGCGTGTAGAGTGGTGGAGGGCCATCATGACAGACTGCTCCCCGAGATGATTCACCCTGGACTTTGGGTGGTTTGGAAGTTGAGGACTGTTCAGTCTTCTCCATCAGCTGCTTCTTCAGCAAGTCTATCTCTTGCCGGTATTTCTGAAGTAATATCAAGACCGATGGGTCTATAGTGGCTATAGTGGGGATAACTTCTGCTGTGCCCCCGGACGTACCCTCGGGCAGGATGTCGAGGGGAACGTCGTCTTCTTCCTCTATCGTCACCACATTAGCGGTCAGGACGGGGGCCTTATCATCCCACTGGTGGTAGACCTGGGGTTTGTTTTTTTTAGTCATTATGAGGAGCTCCCTTGCTGCTTCTGTTATGCGAGTGCTCGGCCCTGGCCGCGCAGCCAACTGAGCCAATTCTCGGGGATCTTCGGGGAGCCCCCCATATTGGTTGGATACACCAGCCATGTTGCAAGTGAAGACCTGCATCCTTCTCCTCCGTAAATGGACCCTCCTTTTAGCTTGCTGCGGGAAGGTCAACCTCTCGAACACAGAAGTTCTTCTTGTTTCCTTCCGCTCGGGGACGGCTCCATCGGCTCCGAACTCGAAGCCGTTGTCATATCCATTGTCGTCGACTGACGACACCATCATTCTTTCTCCTATATCTTCTTCATCTACCATTGATAGGCAGTAGTCTTCATCGGCGGCTGCTGCTTGCATCAATCGTTGTTGCCCAAGCGAGGGGTTGCCTAACCCTCGAAAATAATTTCTGACCAAACAGGTCATCTCTTTTTGACCCCGCTCCTGATGTAACACGGGGGATGATTGTCGACCTCCCGAAGGAGGGATATAAGCTAGCCGAGCTCTATCGGCAGGTTGTTGGAATCTTCGTCCCACAGCTGGGACGTTGGCTTGACGGGCAGCAGCCCAGAAACTTTTACGGTGCGGAGGATCCGCAACGACTTCTTCTTCTTCTTCGGGGGCAAGCCCCTTTCTCTTCTCTCCTCCGCCCCGTCGTACACAGGACGGCGGTGGATAGGTGCCAACTGATGGACAGGTTGGACCCGCTTGGGAAGCCACACATGTTTGAACTTTCTCGGCCTGGGGGCCGACCTTCCTTGGCCATAGTGGCCGATTTCTTCTCTTTCTACCCTCTTTCCAGCGAGGGCCTGGTATGTGTTGTTGACAGGGATGGTGGGGATGACTCGATCTGGGGCCACCCGTGCATTGCGTCCGTTGAGGAAGACGCGCATGCCGCCAACCATCATAGATTTCCCGGACTGAGATAGAGTCCCGGTAATCACAGCAGCACTCCTGTGGGCTTGGCGACGTTGACGTCCTCCAGGGTGCTTGTTGACAATATTGGGGTGGGCCCCACGTATGGCGTGGTGCACCAGACAGCTAGCGGCCGGGGCTTGACTCTTGGATGTATCGTTGCAGCAAGGAACCTTCAGAGGCTCCACCATCCCCACAGCTTCCTTGATAGGTTTCAGGGCTTCAATCTCCAGCATGTCCACGAAGGCCAACCCCAAGAAGTTGGGGAAGCCGACGGCGGCAGGGAAGCTGCCAAACTCCATGGGCACCGCCAGGTACCCTTGTCCATGCCCAGCAACGATCGATGGACCGAAGCCGACGCCAGTTACTCCATTTGTTGTCATCGTTCGCCTGCAAAGACAAACAAGCCAATGATCAGTAGCCTTTGAGAGGGCCTCGAAGCCCAAGTATCTCGGCAAAGAGATGAAAGGTGACACTGGTCCCACCATGCGTGCCAGACTTGTTGGTGATGGTTTTATTCGACCATCTTATTAAATTATTTATATATATATATATATATGTGTGTGTATATACATATATCTTATTTCACGTGTCGATCAACCAATTAACTAACTAGTAATTAACTGGCTGATGGACGACGCGGGCGTGCCAGTCACGTACGTGACAAGTTTATTATGTGCTCATTCTGACCCATGTCGGGCGAAAGTGAGGTTCGGTCGGGACCAGCAGTCTGCCATACCATAAAGGCTATGGCGTTAATTACATCCCCCGCGAGGAGGGAACACCTTTGATTAATTGCCGAGATAGTGGGCTGTCGAGGCCGTAATACAAGATGCGACATTATGAACATGACGGAATCATGCGATTTATCTATCATGCAGAGAGGCATGATTCATTGAGTTGAGACCCTTGATACGTGGCGGAGGGCGTAGGTCCGAAGACCACCATCGCGCATAGCGGAGACTTCCGATCGGGCGTAACCCGACCTTCTGTCAGCGCCATTTGATATACCCAAGGGTCGATGCAAGCATGCAGGCATGATGTTCACGACTATGCTAAGCATGGCAGTAGAGTTATGAAAGCAAGCAGTGCTCAATCACATTTGTTAATCTCCGCCAAGTGAGGCAAGAATAGTAGCACAAACCGGATAGTAAAGCGATTCGGATCCAAACATCACTCCTCTTATTCAGTTTATTAGGAGTCATTAATTCCGGCCACGGGAGACGAAGGTCACCCCGAGGGTAGGTGGATGATTAAAACAACATCAGGGCTTAAAACCGATGCAGCCACGCGTAGGGGTAGAGTTCCCCGACGCGGCCAAACGTGGGCAGACCGAACTAATCCGGCGCGGCCACAATATGAGTAAAAGGACTAAACCGGCGCGGTCAAAACGTAGGTAAATAAGCTAAACCGGTGCGGTCATGGGCAGACATTAGCCCGGCGCGAAGAGCACGGGGCGCGCCGATTTAGGGCGCGCCGGGAACTGGCCAGGCCAAAAAAAAAGAAGTCATGAGTCTATTACTAATCCGGTGCGGGGGGGGACCGCGCCGTATTAGGGTGCGCCGGCTTAGGGCCGCGCCATTTCAGCTTGTTTTTGATGCATTTCGAAACCATTTAAGTTTATTAAGCTTATGTTGAGAGTTTTGGAATTATTTGGGCCAACTGCTTGTTTGATTGAAGTCCCAGATCCTTCGGAAATGATGCAGTGAGTCAGTGCGAGGTTCACACTCGAGCACTGAGTTGATTGAGTTCAGAACGAGCATCTGATTATAGCTTAATTATTCTGAGTCTGTCCAAAATTGGGCAGCATCTCCCCTGAACATGAAGAGTTGCAGGGGAAGAACGGGTCATACTCACTTATGGAGTAAGCCCCTAAACCGCCGGTCTGCACGGTGACAGCCAGCAAATTCCCATCGGATAGGATACCCCGAGGACTAGCCTGCGAGGGGCACCAAGGCTCCGTGGGTGAGGATAGAGGGATGAGGCCACTGATAATGGGAGCAGCACCCCGAGGGCTAGCCTACGAGGGGTGGCAACCCACAGCCTGCGACACATCCCTTGAAGGAACAGACCATTAAGAGAGTGAAGCTCCGAGGGCTAGCCTACCAGGAGCATACATCCCTTGGCCTCTATCGGGTCTCCAGATTGTTGGGGCTAAGCTTGTTAGGCTAGGACCCCTGTTACTGTCTGCCATGGCCTTGAGAGAGCATCTACCATCGAGAGGTAGAGCCCTCGATCACCCAGCAGTTCCGTGAAGCAATGGGGAATGTCCCCCTCCCCGGGCGATTAAGACGGGATGAAAGAATCTCGGAACGGTTCAAATGACCATGATGCAGAGGGGTAGTAGATGCATAGATGAGACGAGCCAATCATAGAAGCATATGCTCGAACAGCTAGGACGCAACATTCATGGTGATGGATCCGGCCGTCCCGAAGGCAACTCCCACCTTGCGAACAATCGGAGCAGTACGAAGGGAGGAGTTAATGGGAATTAGACCCTCGATACCACGACGGGCAGAAGCATGCGCATGAGCACAGCTCTGTCCACGGAGGGGATACAAAGATCCTTAAACCAAATATGAAAGTAGTCGATGGGAAAGACCCAGGGAGGGGTCGTTTTTGTAGCCCACAATGCTTCGGGGCATGATCGGGACTTCGAGGAAACCGGAGCCGGGAACCACGCACGGAAGAACTCATACATATACATTGACATAGATAGAGACGGGGAAATAAGCTTCAAGCATTCATTTGACCTATTGGTCCACACATCCATGTACATATTGCCACCCAGTAAACAGGAATAGACTAACATTTACATTACAAATCCGGTGCCGGCATCATCGCTCGGTCGCCGTTCATCAGTTGCAGAGGCAGAGGGGTGTGCAGAGACACAACAATGAAACAAAGGGGAAGAGAGAATCGCAGAGAAAGGGGAGGGGGGGTCGGCTCGTATCATCGCCATCCCTCCCCCTCTCGCTTACATCTGATAGATGGAAACCCCAAAAGAAAAGAATCCACGAAAGCATTGGAAGATAGGCATCGGCGCCCACCTGTTCTCGGAACAGAGTATCGTATCTTCAGCGAAAGCAGAGGAAGATGGCCGGCGGAGGACGCCCAGACGAGACCCCTTTTTCCCCAAGAGCTCTCTCTCCCTCCTCCTTTTTCTTCCTCTTCTCTGTGTTGAGTTTCCTTTCTCTCGTTTCCTTTTTTTTTCTTATGTTGTCTCTTCTCTTTCTTCTTCTCTGTCTTCTTTTTGTTTCGAACAGCCATATGTCTATATATATATGATCGAACCCCAAGCCTCATCCGGTGTGAAGAACTGCGTGCCGGGAAAGGCTTCATGGCCTTTTGCGCGCCGGAATAGCATGGCCCCGGGTGGGGTTCTTTTCGCGCCGGGATAAGGGGCATCAGGTGGGGGGCGCGCCGGTTTAGGGCGCGCCGTGCTAATGCTCCTCACGCGCTTCGAGCCAGTCGTTGAGTCCGGAGATGATTTCGGGGGTCACCGTGGACATTTATCTTGCAAATGCTCCTTGAAACCTTGACAAGATGTCTTGTCGAAGCCCCCCGGTCGATGTACGACCATTCTCGGAACTTATGAAAACTTTGGTTTGATCATGCGGGTTTCCCGCTGACACGGCCTTCAGCTCTATGATTCGTGTTGCCGGCTCAGTCTTGCTTGTGCTCAAAGCTCCTTAGAGGGTGGGATAACACCAGGGATAGTTCCGCCTGAGCTGGGCGATCATTCGGCCACTAACGGGCCCATCTTGGCGGGAAGCCGTACCCGTGCCGGGTGATCAGGATCCTCTGCCAACAAAGCTTTCGGTCCTCCGTACCGGAGAGCCAGGGGGACTCTTTCATCTTCAGGAGAGCCTTTCATGAGGTGGCTAGACACTGGGTAGACCATCATCCTTGATCAGACAACGGGTGTATTGTATGCGACACGATGGAGTCGATGTCGGTTCATTGGGCAGGCTTGATCGCACTGTCGGATGGTTGTGAGTTCGTCTCGGCTCTCCTGAGGTGAAGTCCCCGTGTCCGTACGGGGTGACTCGAGGCTCTGGCAGCTTGAGAAGTCTTCAATATGTTGATCTTTATCGGCTTCCATGCTACAGTGGGCCGGGTCCTTTGTCTTTGTAGCTTGGTCGCCGACGATCATATTTTGGGTGCCAACACCTTGGTCTCGAGGACTATGGGTCTGATAACGCCTATGAGGGGTATGGTCAACGCCGTCATGGCCTCCAACTATAGAGAGATGAGGAGGACGATAGGGTCCTTAAGATCGTGCGAGCGGACCCTCCCATTTTTTACGGGTCTTTGGATCTGAAAGTCTATCTAGATTGGGAGTTTGTCATGGATCGATACTTCAATTGGTACGATATGTCGGAGCGTCGAAGAATCTGATTCGCTACCATGAAGCTCATGAGACAGGCACAAACCTATTGGAAGAATGTAGAGAGCCTGTTAATTCAACGCCTAGAGCCCCTGATTGATACATAGGGTGAAATGAAGATTAAGCTTCGGCAAAAGTACCTTCCTCCCACGTACCGTCAGCGACTCATCGATAGGTGGCAGAGTCTTAGCCAGGGAGACCGGTCCGTCTCCGAATACTTCGTTGAATTTGATGAGTACTTTCTGTGACGTGGTGTCATGGAGGAGAGTACCATGCCCGTTTCATGCTTTCGACGTGGTTTGCGGCCCCACTACCAGTATGAGCTTTTCCGCCGCAATGCCAAGAAGTTGGAAGAAGCATATCAGGTTGCTCTCGAGTTGGAGTAATTTGAGGGAGAGTTCGAGCCTAGCCATCGGTCGGGCCCCACCCCTCTTCGTACTACCAAGCCCCGTCACTCTTTAGGCCCACCTCAGCGGGCCCCCATGGCTCGATCTCAGGAGCCCGCCCGTCAGGAGCATTTAGCTCCAAGGCCTCGCCCTCCCCCACCCCGTGATCTACCTCCACCCCAACCACATGCACCCATTGCCCGTCCTCTGGCACCGGCACCCCCACCCCTATTGCCCACGGCACCTATAGCCCCACCTCTGTTGCCTACACCCCCTGCCCGTCGGAAGGATAAGGGTAAGGGCCCTCTTATCGGAGAGACCAGTAGGTCACGGGTGCAGTGTTTCCACTGTCATGGGTTTGGCCATATCGCCAACCAATGTCCCACTCGTGCCACACTAGCCCTAGGGATTGGAGAAGCCTCGCCTTCTGGGCTTGTGTCTGTCAGTTACGAGGCTGATCCGGAACTCATTGATGAGTACAAAGCTCTGGAGGAGTCTATCGATGCTCATGATGCGGCCACTTAGTGGGGTTGATGTCATTGCATTAAGTCTAGGGTCATGCATGAGTCAGTTTTGTTTCTTTGTGTGGTTTGTTTTGTGTGGTTTGTTTTGAGTGGTTTGTTTGTGTGGTTTGTGGTTTGTTAGGAGTCTGCATGTGTCTTGTGCGAGCTCGTTGATGTCAGTCCCTTAAGAGGCGAGTGGACTCGCTCTAAGAGTATGGGATCAGCTCTACATCCATGTCCCGGATCTAGTCACCTATAGGGACCCAGCGGTGATTCCTAGTGAGTCTTCGAGCCGCCTCCTCCCTTGAGAGTGACCCCACCCCGGAGTGTTCCACCTCTAGCCTCTTCCCATAGCAGCATGTGCATATCGAGTATATACGGAATGAGCAGGTGACGATCACTTGGAGTGGAGCGTACCCACGCTACTTGGTACGGTGACAGATCCGCCAGAGCTACTCGAGCAGTCACCCCCCTTTACTCGAAGGGGTCGAGTTCTTCCCACCCGGGGAGAATTGATGGGGACATCGAAGCCAGACCGCTCATATTTTGCTTGCATTTATGTCCTTTTATATTTGTATGTATACCCTTGTGTTATATGGGTACATAATTGTGAGTTTTAGTGGGTTTTTGTGCAAAATGTCAATATGACCTGCAAGGGAGCCCTCACTCCTTCCTCATTGGTCCAAGTGGCACCAGTTGGGTCCATGTGGGGCTGGTCAAAGTCCTAGGTGGCATCTAGAAGGTCAATTGGACACATGGGAGACAAGTGGTTAAAAAATTCAAAGATGCCACCTACCTTACACCTACCTAGTCAAAGGGGCGCCCCCCATTTTTGGTCTAAATTTAATTTTTGAAAAAATGCTATTAGAACTAATTAGTTTTATACCTTGTATACCTCTCCCCAATTTAGATCTGAGGGTATATGTGGTCATTTTCCTTTTATTATATAAGGCTTGTATTTCCTTTTTTCATGAATTAATGAGAAGAAAAATTGTGTAAGCCTTGGAGCTTGGTGCGCCCCTCTCCTCTCTCCCTCTGGTTCCTCCTTCCTCCCTCTGCATTTCAGGGTGTAAACCCCTTCTTTCTTAGCCCCTCTATCTCTATATTCATCTCTGGTGCCGCCGCCGCCGTTCGTGCCGCCATCGAGCCGCCGCGAAGTAAGATCTGAAGTGCTGTCCTTGGTTCTGTTTTGCTGGACAGAAGTTCACTACGAGAATTTTACCTCGCAATTCCGACATCATCTAGAGTTGAGATTTTCAGAGTTGGTTCCTCTCTTGATTCCCAACCTCCAGTAAACAAATCATGTCATTTACAATCGTTTTATATTTGTCTATTTTCGTGACTTTCTATCCTCCCGATCTGTCCCTTTTCAGATCAGTGTAGTAGAAGCTTAGTTCTTACCCCTTTCGACCCCCTTTCTGATTTTTGTTGGAATCCCAAAATTTATTGGAGGTTCTGTCCACCATCCTTATCCTCCACAAATTTTCGTCAAATTTTAAAAGCCCTCTAACTATGTTTAGAAATTATGTCTTTTCCCCAAATTCAGTTCTATCTCTGCTGTCCAAATCCGACCCTGAGTCAGTATAAAATCTACAAAAAATCGAAACTTCAACCATACCTTCCATAAAGTATATCCTCGTTTTCTTCTCTTCGGCCTATACAATGTTAATGAAGGTCTCAAAAATTGAATCGAAGGTCTACATCACGGTCAATGCCAAATCTCAGGAACACTTAGTTCTATCCTAAGTTTTCAGGTCCTGTCAACCAGTAGATTGAATATTCGACAAAGGCCATCAACGGGAAATTTAATTTTCTTTCTCTGGCCATAGATTGAAGGATTTCGAGCTAGCTTTCCAACCGTACCTCTTGTGCGTCGATCAGACGTCGGGAGTGACCGCAGCAGCGGATTTCATCGGGACGCGCGGGTCTGAAACAGCTGTTCAGATCCGTGGGCAGCAACTCCGACAAGTGAAGATCGGAGCCGCCCGGCCTCCGACCGGCGAACCAGCGTACCGCCATCCCAGGGAGCGCCCCTCCAGGCGTCCCCACAGCAGTGGTGCCACCCCGTTCAAACACGGCCCCTCGGACTAGCACGTGGGTCCCACGATCGTGAGTACTTGTGCCGCCGAAGCTCCACAAGAAGCTGCCCGTCAACCCGAACCCGCTACTCCCGGGTCCCATTGTGTCGCCCTTTACCTCCCTGCGTGGAGTGGGCATTCATATTCATTGCCGTAATATTTGTGTAATAATTATTCTGGGAGTATCAGTTTCACCGGGGTCGTCTTCCCCACGCCGAGAGCGTGGAGGTATCGTGTTCACTCCTTACTCGGCACTTTGCTTAGTTCATATATGCTTTATATACCGCTGCCAGAGAGCATGCTAGGATCGTAGCTCGCTATACTTTTTATATCACCGCTGCTGCCAGAGAGAGCGAGACCGTCCCTTGACCCGATCCGGGCATGAATTTGTGAGTTGACCACCCTAGCTCTTTGCCGGTTTCTCAACCGCGCACGTCCGACGCTTCCCTCGTTAGGGACGATCGCGAGCTTGCTTAGAGTCCGAGGATCACATATCCATTTGGAGTCGAGTCGCGTATCCATCCGGCATCAATTTTGGTATCAGAGCGCCAGTTGAGTCTAGGGTGTCTAAAATCAAAAACAAAGGTGTCATTTACGTCTAGTCATCGTCTAAGTCAGTCTAGGTTGCATTTCATCCCAATAACCCAGTATATAAAAAGGTGTTGTCTGAACGTTAGGCTATGCCTATCGAGAAGGTCGCACACTTACACGAGTGATCTTCGGATCGATTAACTCCGCCACGTACCGAGTCTTGGTTTAAGTCTAGGCGCATCATCCTTGCATTAGTCCATGTCTCCTAGTCCTTGTGTCGTTGCATGCCCACTCGGTGAGGTACCCAATACCATCACCCTCCACCTATGGCCAACCCACCTGATACCATCTCGGGAGACCTTCAAGCCATGCACGAGGCGATCATGGCCCTCGTAGCCCGGATGGGCCAATCCGAGGCCACCTTTAAGAGCTTCTCGGACCACATAGATGGCTGTTTTAACGCCATGGAAGAACGGATGGAGTCATCCGATAGATCCGTCCAAGGTCTGGTCGGACGGTTGGATAGGATGTCACACGGAGACCCTCCTATAGTGGCCCAAGGCCCACCCACACCTTCTCAGGCGGCTGCCCAAGGCCAAGCCATTCCCATAGCCCAGGCCCAGCCCGTCCATGATGCCCAGGACCCGCCCGCACATGCTCCTCAGCCACCACAGGCTCCTCCACCCGCCCCTCCTCGGGTCCCCGAACTACCGCGCCGTGACCTTGGTCTCGAGGACTATGGGTGTGATATCGCCTATGAGGGGTATGGTCAACGCCGTCATGGCCTCCAACTATGGAGAGATGAGGAGGACGATAGGGTCCTTAAGATCGTGCGAGCGGACCCTCCCATTTTTTACGGGTCTTTGGATCCGAAAGTCTATCTAGATTGGGAGTTCGGCATGGACCGATAGTTCGATTGGTACAATATGTCGGAGCGTCGAAGAATCCGATTTGCTTCCAAGAAGCTCATGGGACAGGCACAAACCTATTGGAAGAATGTAGAGAGCCTGTTATTTCAGCGGCTAGAGCCCCCGATTGATACATGGGGTGAAATGAAGATTAAGCTTTGGCAAAAGTACCTTCCTCCCACGTACCGTCAACGACTCATCGATAGGTGGCAGACTCTTAGCTAGGAAGACCGGTCCGTCTCCGAATACATCATTGAATTTGATGAGCACTTTCTGCGATGTGCTGTCACAGAGGAGTGTACCATGCCCGTTTCCCACTTTCGACGTGGTTTGCGGCCCCACTACCAGTATGAGCTTTTCCATCGTAAAGCCAAGACGTTGGAAGAAGCATATCAGGTTGCTCTCGAGTTGGAGCAATTTGAGGGACAGTTCGAGCCTAGCCATCGGTCGGGCCCCACCCCTCTTCGTACTACCGAGCCCCGTCACTCTTTAGGCCCACCTCAGCGGGCCCCCATGGCTCGATCTCAGGAGCCCACCTGTCAGGAGCATTTCGCTCCAAGGCCTCGCCCTCCCCCACCCCGGGATCTACCTCCACCCCCACCACAGGCACCCATTGCCCGTCCTCTGGCACCGGCACCGCCACCCCTATTGCCCACGGCACCTACAGCCCCACCTTTGTTGCCTACACCTACTGCCCGTCGGGAGGATAAGGGAAGGGCCCTCTTATCGGAGAGACCAGTAGGTCACGGGTGTAGTGTTTCCACTGTCATGGGTTTGGCCATATCGCCAACCAATGTCCCACTCGTGCCACACTAGCCCTAGGGGTTGGAGAAGCCTCACCTTCTGGGCTTGTATCTGTCAGTTACGAGGCTGATCCGGAACTCATTAATGAGTACGAAGCTCTAGAGGAGTCTACCGATGCTCAGGATGCAGCCACTTAGTGGGGTTGATGTCATTGCATTAAGTCTAGGGTCATGCATGAGTCAGTTTTGTTTCTTTGTGTGGTTTGTTTTGTGTGGTTTGTTTTGAGTGGTTTGTTTGTATGGTTTGTGGTTTGTTAGGAGTCTGCATGTGTCTTGTGCGAGCTCGTTGATGTCAGTCCCTTAAGAGGCGAGTGGACTCGCTCTAGGAGTATGGGATCAGCTCTACATCCATGTCCCGGATCTAGTCACCTATAGGGACCCAGCGGTGATTCCTAGTGAGTCTTCGAGCCGCCTCCTCCCTTGAGAGTGACCCCACCCCGGAGTGTTCCACCTCTAGCCTCTTCCCATAGCAGCATGCGCATATCGAGTACATACGGAATGAGCAGGTGACGATCACTTGGAGTAGTGAAGCGTACCCACGCAACTTGGTACGGTGACGGATCCGCCGGAGCTACTCAAGCGGTCACCCCCCTTTACTCGACGGGGTCGAGTTCTTCCCACCCGGGGAGAATTGATGGGGACATCGAATCAAGACCGCTCATATTTTGCTTGCATTTATGTCCTTTTATATTTGTATGTATACTCTTGTGTTATATGGGTGCACAATTGTGAGTCTTAGTGGGTTTTTGGGCAAAATGTCAGTAGGACCTGCAAGGGGGCCCTCACGCCTTCCTCATTGGTCCAAGTGGCACCATTTGGGTCCATGTGAGGCTGGTCAAAGTCCTAGGTGGCATCTAGAAGGTCAATTGGACACATGGGAGACAAGTGGTTAAAAAATTCAAAGATGCCACCTACCTTACACCTACTTAGTCAAAGGGGCGCCCCCCATTTTTGGTCCAAATTTAATTTTTGAAAAAATGCAATTAGAACTAATTAGTTCTATACCTTGTATACCTCTCCCCAATTTAGATCTGAGGGTATATGTGGTCATTTTCCTTTTATTATATAAGGCTTGTATTTCCTTTTTTCATGAATTAATGAGAAGAAAAATTGTGTAAGCCTTGGAGCTTGGTGCGCCCCTCTCCTCTCTCCCTCTGGTTCCTCCTTCCTCCCTCTGCATTTCAGGGTGTAGACCCCTTCTTTCTTAGCCCCTCTATCTATAGATTCATCTCTGGTGCCGCCACCGCGGTTCGTGCCGCCATCGAGCTGCCACAAAGCAAGATCTGAAGTGCTATCCTGGGTTCTGTTTTGCTAGACAGAAGTTCACTACGAGAATTTTACCTCCCACTTCCTACATCATCTAGAGTTGAGATTTTCAGGGTTGGTTCCTCTCTTGATTCCCAACCTCCAGTAAACAAATCACGTCATTTACAATCGTTTTATATTTTTCTATTTTCGTGACTTTCTATCCTCCCGATCTGTCCCTTTTCAGATCAGTGTAGTAGAAGCTTAGTTCTTCCCCCTTTCGACCCCCTTTCTGATTTTTGTTGGAATCCCCAAATTTATTGGAGGTTCTGTCCACCATCCCCATCCTCCACAAATTTTTTTGGAATTTCAAAAGCCCTCTACCTATTTTTAGAAATTGTGTCTTTTCCCCAAATTCAGTTCTGTCTCTGTTGTCCAGATCAAACCCCGAGTCAATTGAAAATCCACAAAAAATTGAAACTTCCACCAAACCTTTCATAAAGTATATCCTCGTTTTACACTCTTCGGCCTCTACAGCGTTCATGAAGGTCTCAAAAGCTGAATCGAAGGTCTACATCACGGTCAATGCCAACTCTCGGGAACACTTAGTTCTATCTTAAGTTTTCAAGTCCTGTCAACCAGTAGATTGAATATTCGACAAAGGCCATCAACGGGAAATTCAATTTTCTTTCTCTTGCCATAGATCGAAGGATTTCGAGCTAGATTTGCAACGGTACCTCTTGTGAGTCGATCCAACGTCGGGAATGACTGCAGCATTGGATTTCGTCGGGACGCGCGGGTCTGAAATAGTAGTTCAGATCCGTGGGCAGCAACTCCGGCAAGTGAAGATCGGAGCCGCCCGGCCTCCGACCGACGAACCAGCGTACCTCCTGTTGCATCCCTATGGTTTTGATGATGTCTCACACTATAAATCAATCTTCTATCTCTAGATTAATGCTGTTTCATCATGTGAGTGAGTACAGTTCAATGGCTATCAGATAACATGTTCTTCTTTAATTCTACCTACACTCTATCTGCACAGTCTTCACACCAGTGCGTCAACTCAGCGTGCTGATGCGTCGACCCTTCAGTCATTGCATGTCTCTGTTCTCACACCAGTGCGTCAACTCAGTGTGCTGATGCGTAGACTCTTCTATTCAGATTCTTCATTTGATTAAGTCTATACATCATCAGTTGAACGTAAAAGTAATACGTTGCAGCGTCAACTCATTGGGCTGCAGCGTCAACTCAGCATGTTTGCACTTCGCCTTGATACTTTCAAGTCTATACACCTTACACTCTTTGCAAGTCTGTACAGCCTACCGTCTCATGGAGCGTCTAATGTTAAAGTCTCCACATCGCATTGCATCGTCTCTATCAGTGTCTCACTGGTCTAGTCCGTATAGACTTTAGCATCTCATGAAAGTCTATACAACGCATCAGTTTTTAGAAGTCTGTACACTGGCCTTTGCATTAAGCCTCAAAGTCTGTATAGTCGTGTAAGTGGATTCCAAGTCTATACATCCTTCAGCTGGATCTGTTCAAGTCTGTACATCGCCCAACTGATTTGGCAAGTCTATACAACGTGAAGTCTTCACCTCATCTTGGTTCAAGTCTATACAGTCTGAAGTCTACATTGCTTTACATCCACAGACTCTGTACAGCCTATCTGACTTCATGGGTAGCATGCCTTTAGTGCGTTGACGCACTTGGCTGACTGCGTAGACGCAATGGTGCGTCTTTTGCTTCCTTCTTGTTCACTGCGTCGACGCTGACACTGGATGCGTTGACGCATTGGTCAACTTGCCTAGGGAGTGAGCACTTTTCTTGAGGAGCTGAGGCGACGCTGCATGTTGGAAGTGTTGACGCCTTGGCTGTTGACCAACGGTCTTTTGATCAGCATCAAAGTCTGACAATTGTCCACTTTTTACAAGTCTACACATTGGGTTGTACGACCACAATCCTATACATTCTGTTATTACAACTTGAGTCTTCAGAGCTCACAGCTCATTCTTTACAAGTCTGTACACTGGTTAGGCTTTGTGAAGTCTACACAGTGGCTGAGCAATGTGATGTGTACACATTTGTCTCCTCTAGAGGTCTATACATCCGCTAAGGGTCTTCAAGTCCATACAGAGTCATCTGATGCATGCTGTCTGAAGTCTGTACAGCATGCCTTGCTGTTTACAGCTTTCAAAGACACATTGCACTGCGTCAACGCAGTGCATAGGCACGTAGTGTAGCGTCAACGCATTGCATTGTGTATACCCTGGTAAAGTCTATACATGTGTTTATCCCTTAAGTCTATACATTCTCTCACGATGTACACACTTACTCTGTTGATGTTTCTGAAGTATATACATCCTTGTTAATAGCCTGAACTGACTAAGTATATACATTACTTCTGTCTGTATGCAGGCGATTCAGGCTGATGATTGGGCACGTGAATCGAGGTTGGCACCTGACACGTGATCCAAGACAACAGGCGCATGACACGTGGATGGCAACCTTGTCAGGATGCTGCCATGTGGTCGAAATTCAAAATGATCTGGCCAAAAGTGCATGGGCGGGAACCTGGCAGCCACACGCCATTATCTGCTATAAATATAGAGCCTCATCCTTCAGTAGAAGTTTAATCGTGAAAAGAAAAGGCAGAAGCCATTGGTGAGAGTCTACACGATCCAGAAAAGAAAAAGAGCAGAGAGTTCCATATCTGAGAGAAGATTGTTCGAGAGAGAGAGAGTGTGTGTGGATTGATGAATTGCTTCATTTGAAGCTACAGTTGTATTAGGTTTTAGAACCGATTTCCTCTTCATTATTTTTGTGCCTACTTTGCT
The DNA here is from genome assembly GCA_022559845.1 of Amorphophallus konjac. Lineage (NCBI taxonomy): Eukaryota > Viridiplantae > Streptophyta > Magnoliopsida > Alismatales > Araceae > Amorphophallus > Amorphophallus konjac. The sequence continues at coordinate 108,536,906 of CM040125.1, read as the reverse complement.
CTCGTTTATTTTCATTCTTCCATTTTGATTTGAATTGGTTTCCCTCCGGTGTGTGGAGGAAGGGAGTACTACTCCAGTTTCCCTCTGAGTTGCAGAGGAAGAGAGATCGGTGATCTCTGGTGTTGTTAGTGACAGGTTGTCATTAACAGTTTCCCTCCGTGTGTGGAGGAAGGGAGAGGATTCTCCGGTTGTGTTCTAGCTGGGAGCTAGAACAGGTTTCAAGTTCTGTGGGTAGCAGAACTTGGTTGAGGGATTTGTTTCCCTTGGTGTTCAAGCTGTGTGGCAGCATCTTGTACGCAGACTGAGTCTGCTGTGATCTAGCTTTGTCTAGTGGAATCCTCACTCTTGTTGGAGTGAGGGGTGGATGTAGATTGCGGACTGCAATCGAACCACCTAAAAACTGAGTGCCTCCTCTGTGGTTTGCTATTGTTTTCTGTGCTCTTCATCTGCTTGTCCCTTTGCCTTCAAGTGATCAGTTCTTCACTCTCATCTATATTTCTCTGTGTACGGGTTAAGGAGGTGCGTTAGCCGTAGAATCTTTTTTCTGCCTGAGTTTCTGCAAATTGGGAGTGATCTATTCATCCCCCCCTTCTATATCACTCTTGCTGCGCTAACAATTGGTATCAGAGCAGGTTGACGCCATGTGGACGAACGGTCAAGGAAATGCTGGTGGTCCTAGAACCTTCATGGCCGAAGGTCAATCCATTAGTCGCCCTCCTTATTTCGATGGTAGTAACTATCTGTTTTGGAAGAACATGATGGAAGTGTTCATCAGATCTCAGAGTCATAAACTATGGAGAGTAATCACGGTGGGGCCATATGAACTGCCACCAAACGAGGATGCTTGGACAGATGACCATGTCAAGCTCTCTTCACTCAACTGGACGGCGCTGAACATAATCCAGTGTGATGTTCATCCAGAGGAATATGCTCGTATATCTGCATACAGAACTACCAAGCGAATGTGGGATGAGCTACAATTGATCTATGAAGGTACAGCTCAAGTGAAAGCCTCGAAGGTAAACCTCTACACTTCTAAGTATGAAATGTTTAAGATGAATGCAGATGAGAATATAACCGAAATGTATGCCAGGTTATCCTTGATCACTAACACTCTTAAAGGGCTAGGGAAGGATCTTGCTGAGGCAGATATAGTCAGGAAAATCCTTAGATCTTTATCCCCGGCATGGCACACTAAGGCCATTGTGATTGAGGAATCAAAAGATCTGACTGTCTTGACTGTGAATGAACTCATAGGATCCCTTATGACCTATGAGATGAATTTCCAAGGAGGTGGAGAAGGAAGTGAGAGGAAGGGTAAAAATGTAGCTCTAAGAGCTTCCCGCAACAAGGGTAGTAATAGTGGGAGCAGCAGCAGTAGCCCCGAGTCTGAGTCCGAGCTTGAAGGTTTATCAAATCTCGACCAGGAGGAGCAGGGAATGCTCACTAGACAGTTCAGAAAATTTTTGAAGAAAAAGGGAAAGACCTTTAGGAAGAAGAAGCCACAACCCTTTAACAAGAATGCTGAATTTAGCAGTTACAGGGATAGAAATCCTAAGAAACTGACTTGTTTTAATTGTAACAAATATGGACACATGAGAGGCGAATGCCCAGACCTCCAGAAGAAGGGTCCCTATCTTCAGAAGAAAAACATAAAGGTGCAGAAGAAGAAGAAGCCATAGGCGATGGTCTGCACATGGAGCGAGGAAGAAGAAGACCCCGAAGATGCTTCCTCAGAAGAATATGACGATGGAATTTGCCTTATGGCAAATAGTGAAGAGGAGGTAATAAACGTTTTTAAAAATTTCTCAATTGATGACTGGGAAGATGCTTATGGTGACTTGCTAGATAAATTTAATTCTCTTAGCAAAGAGCACAGAGTTCTGAAAAGAAAATTTAACACAAATATTGAAGAACAAACTCTGGTCTGTGAGGAAAATGAAAATATAAAAGAACAACTAGAAGAAATGACCTCACTAAGGAAAGAGAATGATAAGCTTAAGGGAGAAATTCAAGAAAGTCAAAAATAGCTCAATGAATTCAAAACTAAAATTGAAGAAAGCATGAATGAAATTAGAGTGAATTCAGAGAAATATGAAGCTGTGAAGAAAGTAAATGCTGAACTCCTAAAGAATTCTGAGTCTCTTCAAAAGGAGCTGGAAGACAAACAGAAAATCTTAGAAAAGTTTGTCCAATGAAAGACTAGCCTAGATGCTATACTAGGGACTAGGGTCAATTTCAATAAGGAATGTCTAGGCTATGACCCAACCAACAAGAGACCCTTGCAATTCAAGACCATCACCTTCTGTCCAGAGAAGGGAAAAGAAAAGCTGGACACACCATCCAGCTCAAACAGCTCTAAGGGAATTCAAAGTCCTAAAGAAAACATAAAAATCAGTACTGGACAACCATTTAAGATGGGAATGAATTTTATGAAGAATAACACTAAGCCCACTTACCAGAACACAAATGGTAGATGGACCAAGAAAGTAAATCAGAATAAGAGCTGGAATTACAACAATCAGATGGGTCCAAACAGGACCTACTGGAGAAATAACTTTCATGGTCAAAGATATGCTAATCAACAAGCCTACAAGAAATTTCCTAGGAATAGGAAGACTAATGAATGGAATAGAACTCACTTCTCCAGTTCAGCTGGATTCAACTTTAATAAACCAGAAAGGAAGGTGCCAGAGAAAACCATGCTGAAACAAATCTGGATACATAAACACTTGATCAGAGATTTGAATAATATCCTTGGACCCAACTCATCCTGGGTTCCAAATCACTCTGCTTGATATATTTGTGTAGGTCGGCTTGGCAGCTGAAGATAACAAATGGTACCTCGACAGTGGCTGCTCCAGGCATATGACAGGAGACCGATCCAAGTTCAGCAAGATAGAGATGAAGCCAGGGGGTCTGGTCAAGTTTGGAGGAAAGAACAAAGGTAAAATAATTGGAGTTGGCACAGTAGGTAAGTCTTCCACAGATTCCATTGAAAAAGTATTACTTGTGGAAGGGCTTCAACACAACCTGATTAGCATTAGCCAATTATGTGACAGGGGTCACAGGGTTGTATTTGATGAGAGTTCATGTAAAATCCTTGAAACAAATTCTGACATGGTTAAATTTGTAGCCAACAGGATTAATAATGTCTACATTGTAGACTTAGATGAGAATTCTGACTCTACTATTTGCTTATCTGCCAATTCTGAAAATGATGCCTTTGAATGGCATAGACGTCTAGGTCATACTAGCTTTTCAACTTTAAATAAATTGGTCAAGCATGATTTAGTTAGAGGCATGCCTAGAATTAAATTCAACTCAATATCAAAAGCATGTGATGCCTGTGCTCTAGGCAAACAGACCAGAAATTCTTTCAAATTAAGATCTGAGCCATTGTCATCTAGACCAATGGAACTTCTTCATATGGATCTTTTCGGTCCAACTAGAACTCAGAGTCTTAATGGAAACAGGTTTGGCTATGTCATCATAGATGACTTCTCTAGGTTCTCATGGATATTTTTCTTAGCAAATAAGAGTGATGCATTTCAAAAGTTTAATCTATTTTTCAATAAGGTCAAACAAGAAGGGAAGTACAAGGTTAGTTCTATTCAATCTGACCATGGAGGTGAGTTTGAAAACTCCATGTTTACTGAACTTTGTGACAAAGAAGGACTAACTCACAGGTTTTCTTCTCCCAGGACACCTGAACAAAATGGGATTGTGGAGAGAAGAAATAGAACAGTGGTGGAGATGGCCCGAACCATGTTGATTGAAAGTAAATTACCTAGAAGGTTTTGGGCAGAATCGGCCAATACAGCAACCTACATAATCAACAGGGCCATGGTAAGACCCACACACAAGAAAACACCCTATGAGCTTCTAAAAGGTAAGAAACCAAACTTGTTTCATTTCAGAATTTTTGGAGCAAAATGTTTTATTCATAACAATGATAAGAAAGATTTAGACAAGTTTGAAGTCAAGAGTTCACCTGGAATATTCTTGGGTTACTCTGAAGTGTCAAGGGCATATAGGGTATTTAACATATCAGATCAGAAAGTGGAAGAATCTCCACACATTCTTTTTAGTGAAAAGAAAGATGTCTCTAATGTTGAAAATCTTGACAGGGATTCCAATCATGGTGGAGACTTTCTAGAAGACCAACAGGAAGAAGAGAAGACTCAGCCAAATGGAGAAACAAATTCCCCCAATCAGGAAGGGCCAAGAGAAACAGGTGAGTCTTCAACAAATATCAGATTTCTTAACGACCATCCTTTAGATAAAGTCATAGGCAATCCTGAAGATCCTCTTCAGACTAGGTCTCATTTTAGAAATGTGAATAATGATGACTTAATTGCTTTAGTCTCACAAATTGAACCCAAAACAGTAGAAGAGGCCTTAGCTGATCAAGCTTGGGTCAATGCTATGAGTGAGGAATTAGGTCAGTTTGAAAGGAATAATGTCTGGGAGCTTGTCCCAAGACCAGATGGTATTAATGTCATAGGAACCAAGTGGGTGTTCAAAAATAAGATGAATGAAGATGGAATTATCTCGAGGAATAAAGCCAGACTAGTAGCCAAAGGCTACTGTCAGGAATTCGGTGTAGACTTTGTGAATCCTATGCACCTGTTGCTAGGATGGAAGCTATAAGACTGTTGCTTGCCTTTGCATGCTCAAAGAACATAAAACTCCAACAAGTGGATGTTAAAAGTGCCTTTTTAAATGGAGTTATTAAAGAAAAAGTTTTTGTTGAACAACCTCCTGGATTTCAATATTCTCCTCAACCTAACCAAGTTTTCAGGTTAAACAAAGCCTTGTATGGTCTAAAGCACGCTCCAAGAGCTTGGTATGAAAGATTGTCTGAATTTCTGATCAGCAAGGGCTACAAAAGAGGTAAAGTTGATCAGACTTTATTTACCAAGGGCATGAATAAAGATCTCATCATAGTTCAGGTATATGTAGATGACATTGTATTTGGATCAACTAAGCATGAACTATGTGATGAATTTTCTACCATGATGTCTGCTGAATTTGAAATGAGCTTGGTTGGTGAACTAAAATATTTTCTTGGATTGCAGGTACAGCAGCTAGAAGATGGGTGCTTCATCAACCAAACCAAATACACAATGGAACTGTTCAAAAGGTTTGGCATGGAAAACTTAAAGCACATTACTACACCCATGGGTACCAATACTTCATTGGATGCAGATGAGACAGGTAAAGAAGTAAATGCCAAACTTTATAGAGGTATGATTGGATCACTACTTTACTTGACAGCCTCTAGACCTGATATACAATTCAGTGTAGGAATGTGTGCAAGGTATCAGTCTAGACCTACTGAACTACACTTAGCTGCAGTTAAAAGAATCTTCAGATATTTGTCAGCTAGTCACTCTCTTGGTTTATGATTTCCTGCATCTCACACACTTAACCTAGTAGCATACACAGATGCTGACTATGCAGGCTGTAAACTAGACAGGAAAAGCACAAGTGGCCATTGTGAATTCTTGGGTGGGTGTTTAGTGTCTTGGGGCTCCAAGAAACAACATTCTGTGGCCCTCTCCACTGCAGAAGCTGAATATGTGGCTGCAGGGATTTGTGGAACACAAGTCATATGGATTAAACACCAGCTTCAGGACTACCAAGTAGACCTGGGGTGCACACCTATTTACTGTGATAATACTAGTTCCATCAATCTTGCTAAAAATCCTGTTTTACATTCACGAACCAAACACATAGAAATAAGACATCATTTTATAAGAGATGAGGTGTCTAAGAATAACTTTGAACTGATTCATGTAGGCACAGATAATCAGATTGCTGACATATTCACAAAACCTTTGGATAATGAAAAATTCACCACATTGAGAAGAGAATTAGGCTTATACAAATTGTCTTAATTATGAAGCCTGCTCTTGTTGTGAGGGGGAGTTGTGTCTATCTGATGTTTAGCCTTCCTGCATGCTGGTTTAAGGGGGAGTTCAGAATGCTTACTGGTTAGCTGTCAGGAATGCTCTAAATAAAGGAAAGCCTTGAGATCTTGTTGGAATGTTTTATTGAGGAATGTTATGTCTTAGGGGGAGCTGAGTTGTAATGTGTGAAGAGAAGTTCTTTGACAGATTCAAAAGGGCTGTCCAGATGTGTACTTTTGCTGGTCTTGTATGACTGATTTAGTGTGGTTCTCTCAGGAAGTAGAGTGTCACTTATCTCTTAAGTCTATAAGTCAGTGACTCTAATCTCCAAATTAGAATCTTTCCTTTGGTACTCCTTCAGAGATCTGGACTAATTGCATAAAGTATATCTTCCTACATTGTCATTGATTATGGTTCAGGCCAAAAACTTGTATGTCTTGATATCTGACCCAATCAACTTGAAATCTAGACTTCAAGACTCAATTCAAGAAAAGTCCTTTTTGGTATTGTCTTCAATCATTCTATCTCTTTAACTCAAGGGCTTAACTGAACAAACATGTTCTGTTTTGATCACTGAGAAACTGGGAGCTTCATCAATGAAATGAATATTTCTCCCAAGTCATGAGGTGTCAAATGCTTAAAATGAATGAAAAGTCATGACAGAGCAATGGTGACTTGCTGGTGAGTAACTGGGGACTCTGGCCTCTAATCAAGGCGTTTCCTCATGTCAAAAGCCACAGTTACTAACTCTGTTCCTTAATAAAAAAAAGGAAGGAAGTAATGAGGTACTCACTCTGAGTAACTGGGGATTCAGGCCTCTAATCAAGGTGTCTCCCTAATGTCAAAGGAAGTGAACTACCAACTTACTCATTGATCTTCTTGAAAATCATCTCCAACAAAATTCCTTGTTGTTATGCAACTAATGGATTGCTTGTCTTCAATACCTTGAGAACACCTCTCTGATTTAGTCTCTTGCTGTCTTGTGGAATAGTTGAATGATCAGCTATATTTGGCCATACTTGTGAACTCCTGCTCTAAATCATCCACTATGTATGCTGATAAACTTGTCTATCATTCTACTTCTCTATTGTGTACTGAAGTCTAAAGAATCCTCTCTTGAGATTAGAAACTCACTTATTCTCTTAAGGCCTACTCGTGACTTTCTGCACTAAGAAGTAATTGCCCTTAGTCCTCATGTTTCCAGCACTGTCACACATTCTGTAGTTCTTTTTGCTGATGTCAAAGGGGGAGAGAAGTTTGCAATGTCTGCAATTTCAGTGAGAAGTTTGCAATATCAGTGAGTATTGGTTTTGTCTTGAGCTTTGAGGGGAGTCATGTTGCTTCGTGGAAGAAATGGTTATGAGTTGTGGGGGAGATGAGAGTGTGTTGTAGGGAATGTTTAATTCATTTGCATGAGCATGCCTTGAATTTAATCTGTTTGTTGCAGCTGATATAAATTTCTCGTTGAATCTTGATATTACTTGATTCATAGTGTTGTCATCATCAAAAAGGGGGAGATTGTTGCATCCCTATGGTTTTGATGATGTCTCACACTATAAATCAATCTTCTATCTCTAGATTAATACTGTTTCATCATGTGAGTGAGTACAGTTCAATGGCTGTCAGATAACATGTTCTTCTTTAATTCTGCCTACACTCTGTCTGCACAGTCTTCACACCAGTGCGTCAACTCAGCGTGCTGATGCATCGACCCTTCAGTCATTGCATGTCTCTGTTCTCACATCAATGCGTCAACTCAGTGTGCTGATGCGTAGACTCTTCTGTTCAGGTTCTTCATTTGATTAAGTCTCTACATCATCAGTTGAACGTAAAAGTAATATGTTGCAGCGTCAACTCATTGGGCTGCAGCGTCAACTCAGCATGTTTGCACTTCGCCTTGAGACTTTCAAGTCTATACACCCTACACTCTTTGCAAGTCTGTACAGCCTACCATCTCATGCAGCGTCTAATGTTAAAGTCTCCACATCGCATTGCATCGTCTCTATCAGTGTCTCACTGGTCTAGTCTGTATAGACTTTAGCGTCTCATGAAAGTCTATACAACGCATCAGTTTTTAGAAGTCTGTACACTGACCTTTGCATTAAGCCTCAAAGTCTGTATAGTCGTGTACAGTGGATTCCAAGTCTATACATCCTTCAGCTAGATCTGTTCAAGTCTGTACATCGCCCAACTGATTTGGCAAGTCTATACAACGTGAAGTCTTCACCTCATCTTGGTTCAAGTCTATACAGTCTGAAGTCTACATTGCTTTACATCCACAGAGTCTGTACAACCTATCTGACTTCATGGGTAGCATGCCTTTAGTGCGTTGACGCACTTGGCTGACTGCGTAGATGTAATGGTGCGTCTTTCGCTTCCTTCTTGTTCACTGCGTTGACGCATTGGTCAGCTTGCCTAGGGAGTGAGCACTTTTCTTGAGGAGCTGAGGCGATGCTGCACTCTGGAAGCGTTGACGCCTTGGCTGTTGACCAAGGGTCTTTTGATCAGCATCAAAGTCTGACAATTGTCCACTTTTTACAGGTCTACACATTGGGTTGTACAACCACAATCCTATACATTCTGTTATTACAACTTGAGTCTTCAGAGCTCACAGCTCATTCTTTACAAGTCTGTACACTGGTTAGGCTTTGTGAAGTCTACACAGTGGCTGAGCAATGTGATGCCTACACATTTGTCTCCTCTAGAGGTCTATACATCGGCTAAGGGTCTTCAAGTCCATACAGAGTCATCTGATGCATGCTGTCTGAAGTCTGTACAGCATGCCTTGCTGTTTACAGCTTTCAAAGACACATTGCACTGCGTCAACGCAGTGCATAGGCATGTAGTGTAGCGTCAACGCATTGCATTGTGCATACCCTGGTAAAGTCTATACATGCGTTTATCCCTTAAGTCTATACATTCTCTCACGATGTACACACTTACTCTATTGATGTTTCTGAAGTATATACATCCTTGTTAATAGCCTGAACTGACTAAGTATATACATTACTTCTATCTATCTGCAGGCGATTCAGGCTGATGATTGGGCACATGAATCGAGGTTAGCACCCGACACGTGATCCAAGACAACAGGCGCATGACACGTGGATGGCAACCTTGTCAGGATGCTGCCATGTGGTCGAAATTCAAAATGATCTGGCCAAAAGTGCATGGGCGGGAACCTGGCAGCCACACGCCATTATTTGCTATAAATATAGAGCCTCATCCTTCAGTAGAAGTTTGATCGTGAAAAGAAAAAGTAGAAGCCATTGGTGAGAGTCTACACGATCCAGAAAAGAAAAAGAGCAGAGAGTTCCATATCTGAGAGAAGATTGTTCGAGAGAGAGAGAGTGTGTGTGGATTGATGAATTGCTTCATTTGAAGCTACAGTTGTATTGGGTTTCAGAACCGATTTCCTCTTCATTATTTTTGTGTCTACTTTGCTCTCGTTTATTTTCATTCTTCCATTCTGATTTGAATTGGTTTCCCTCCGGTGTGTGGAGGAAGGGAGTACTACTCCAGTTTCCCTCTGAGTTGCAGAGGAAGAGAGATCGGTGATCTCTGGTGTTGTTAGTGACAGGTTGTCATTAACAGTTTCCCTCCGTGTGTGGAGGAAGGGAGAGGATTCTCCGGTTGTGTTCTAGCTGGGAGCTAGATCAGGTTTCAAGTTCTGTGGGTAGCAGAACTTGGTTGAGGGATTTGTTTCCCTTGGTGTTCAAGCTGTGTGGTAGCATCTTGTACGCAGACTGAGTCTGCTGTGATCTAGCTTTGTCTAGTGGAATCCTCACTCTTGTTGGAGTGAGGGGTGGATGTAGATTGCGGACTGCAATCGAACCACCTAAAAACTGAGTGCCTCCTCTGTGGTTTGCTATTATTTTCTGTGCTCTTCATCTGCTTGTCCCTTTGCCTTCAAGTGATCAGTTCTTCACTCTCATCTATATTTCTCTGTGTACGGGTTAAGGAGGTGCGTTAGCAGTAGAATCTTTTTTCCGCCTGAGTTTCTGCAAATTGGGATTGATCTATTCATCCCCCCCTTCTATATCACTCTTGCTGCGCTAACACCTCCGTCCCAGAGAGCACCCCTCCAGGCATCCCCACCATAGTGGTGGCACCCCGATCCCACACGGCCCCTCGGACTAGCACGTGGGTCCCACGATTGTGAGTACGTGTGCCGCCGAAGCTCCACAAGAAGCTGCCCGTCAACCCGAACCCGCTACTCCCGGGTCCCATTGTTTCACCCTTTACTGATGCGGGACGGAACTGACAAATGGACTAAACCTATGATGAAGACCAAGTGCGGCCAGCACTCACACGTGACAAGGCAAGCCGAGAGATCGACCTCCGTACTATTCCTCCGAAGAGAGGTGTCTCTCAACAAGAAACCCAAGTCCACGGTCGTCCCTATGAGGGAAGCGAGTGGATCAAAGCGGCAAAGGAGCCGACGCGCAACTATAGGAGTCTAGTCCGAGCTCGGTGCTCGACTAGGGCCACGGAATGGGATACTCTCACTCACGATCTCGCGGTGTTGAATGCTAGCTAGGATCCCTACACTCTCATGCGGCATACAAGATCACATACTAGTAAAGCAAAATGCCGAAGGGGGAGCGTCGCACGTACCTCCACGCCTAGGCGTGGGGAAGGAACCCCGGCCGAGACCGACAACCCCGATACACACAATGAAAGAAAAATACAAGCCAGCAATGGTGCCCACTCCTCGTAGGGAGATAACAGGCTACAACAACTCCATTCGGGGTGGCCGATACACGGGCTGACGGGCGGCACTCGGTGGAGGGGTTGATCGCGAGGAAGGCCCGGACGCCGACCGGCAGAATCGCAGCAACGCGCGACTCGGCGAAAAGGGCTCTCACGGTCCGCTCCGGGGTCCGATTGGGGTGCCGTCAGCGACGACGCGCAGTTAGGTCGCAGGAGGAAGCCTCGGCCAAAGGGCGCCCTCAGATTCCGATCGTGGAAGCCGTGGCCGCACCTGCAAGTGGGGACAAGAAAGCTGCCTCCAGAACCGCGCTGTCGAGCAGGGAAAATAGTAACTCGCTGTTCTGGAAGGCGAACGAGGCTCCGCTTGAGGGAGGACGCTGGGGACGCAGAGCAGCAGGTCCGGACCAAAGGGCTCGACCAGATCTGGTCGAGGTTGGATGCCGTGAACTCGGGAAGTCGCCGGGTCTTCTGGCGCCGGGTGGACTGGACAGATCCGCGCGACCTCACGGGAACGGACGCCACGAACAGCTCGGGCGTCGGAAGGAGACGAGGTTGGCGGCGTTGGAAAGAGCACGACGAGAGGTACCAACCCTGAAGAAATCAGCTCCAAACTCAGCGTCGTACGTCCTGTGGGATTTTCGCAAGGAGGAGGTTGGATCTGGGCGCGCAGAGATGGAGGCTCCTGCGCTAGCTCACGAGGAAATCCGCCACGGGTGGTGCCGACCTCGGATCGAGGTGAAACCAAGGCCCACGCGTTGCTGACTTGTAGACGTATCCACAGAAAAAGGAGGGGGGCTCAGATTCGATCAGCACCGGACAGGGTCGCCGCTGCAACTCGGGGCTGAATCTGGAACTCACGAATTGAACCGGAGACGACGTAGAAGAGGGAGGGAACCTCGGCGTCGCACCAAGGGGATGGGGCGTCGCACCCCGGGGTTGCTCCCGTCGCAGGAGCTGTGGAGGAGGAGAGGGTCGCCCTCTCCAAGAGGTGGATGCGCAAAAAGGCTCCTCAAGAAATTGTTTGATTGTTCATTAATTTCAAAAAAGAGGAAAATACAAGGGTTATATACCCGGGGGGGGGAAACTAGGGTTTCAACCTAGCCACATGGGGGGTGGGGGCGCAAATGGGAGGAGGGGTGGGCCCCAACTCCCTCCATTCAAGGGGGGTTGCGACCAGCCCTCCCTCCAATCAAGGAGGGTGCGCTCAAGTGAGGCAAGGGGGGGAGAGTGGAAAGGGGAAAGGGGGGGGCGCCCAAAAAGGAAGGCGGCTGCTACCTCCTCCACTTGGGGGAGGTGGGATGCGCCCAAAACCCTAACCCTAGGGGTGGGTGCGCAAATCCCCACATGGGCCAAGGAGGAGTGGAGCACAAGATGGCCCACTAACCCTTTGCCCTCTAAATAAGCCTACAAAGCATAAAAAAATGTCCAATTGGCCTACAAGGGCCCACAACTAGAAAGCAGTGTCCACGCAGGGACTAATCCAAGGCCCAACATGGCCTAAAGCATGAAAAAATAAATAGGGATAACTCTGCTAATCTGCTAGATGATCGCCGAGCCAAAGGGATGTCGGCATGCTCCGTGTGCTCCGTCGAGTGATGCGGCGTGTGTCCTCACCAATTCTCCCCGGGTGGGAAGAGCTCGACCCTGTCGAGTAAGGGTCACGGTCGCTCAAGTAACGCTCCAGCAGGTCCGGGTCGATCCGCTCCAGCTCTCCACGTGTGATCCAGGTGTCGTCTGTTGCAGGGCGCCCTCTCCAACGCACTAGAAAGCGTTGGTAGGCTCCGCTCCTGGTCGTGGTCACCTGCTCATCCAGTATGTAATCTACATGCTCGCGTGTCTGTAATGGGGCTGGAGGAGGTGGACGCTCAGAAGGTGTAATGCTCTCAACAGGAGGGGTAGGCCCAAAAAGCTCGCTGGGAATCACCGCGGGATCCCGATATGCCACCAGATCTGAGACATTGAACGTCGAGCTGATCCCATAGTCGTCTGGCAGCTCAATCTCATACGCATTCGACCCTATTCGCTTCAGAACTCGGAAGGGTCCTGCACCGCGGTCCTGGAGTTTCTTCACGGCCCCCGAAGGGAACCGTTCAGGTCTAACCCTGATCATGACGTACTCTCCCACTTGGAACTCACGGGTGCGTCGATGCGCGTTAGCTAATTCCTTATAATGTGCATTGCTGGCCTCGAGGGGGTGATGATGATGTAGACTCCGAACTAGCTGTGTTGACTCATACCTATGTGAATGCAGTGGTGGTCCTGGACATCCAAACACAGACCTAGCATGCCTATGACTCCTACATGATTGGACAACACGGGGAGGACCAGGACAACCAAAGTTGTATCTATCATGCATGGGTGTCCTACGGAATGTGGTAGACTCATGGGGACTAAATTGCCCAAACTCACTCATGACATTCCCTATATGAGACAAACCCCTATATGATGGTGGACATGAAGAAACATGGGGAAGAGATATGTGTCCCTGGCCTCCTAAGCTCGGGCATCTGGACGCCGGTAAGGTGAGGTGTTGACTAGAAGGCCTAGGTGGTGTATGATAGTGGACCTCCTCGACATGGTGGGGAAAAGAATATGGGTCGAGAGGCTCACTAGGGAGGGGATCGAAAGGGTCAAAGAAGTGATGACCCCTCCCGACAGGTCCCTTCACTATACTTGCCCATGTGCGACATTCGCCCAGGTGCAGATAATCACCTTCAGGCACTCTCATGTATGGGGCAAGAGGCTCATGAGGAAGGCAAGGAAGGCAAGGTTCCTCCCTCGGGACCGTGAAACCATAAGCGGGGACAAAATCAACCTCCACGGGTATGGGAAATAATAAAAGGACCTCGGATGTGATATGTCCTATGGTGTAGACCGAGGTAATAGACCCCAAAGCAGGGAGTGTAAAGCTATGACTATAGGGTTGGTCAGACCCTAAGATCAACATATAAGTCAACTCCCATTGATAATCTAAACTCCTAAGGAAGTCCTTCACATTTTCAAGAAAGCAGAAGGACCGAAAAGTGGTGTGAAAGGAGTTAAGGGGTATTATTGGGAGGGCTGGTCCCATGGGTGTATAGCAAGGAATGGAGACATCTAGAAGTGGACCCTCCCTTAGCCAGCTAGCTAAAGACTCACCAATGACCAGTTCACCCTCGGAAGGTAAGAATGTCTCTATATGAGGGTCTAAGGGTGAAGCCTCTCCCTCGGGAGGGGAAACGGAGTCCTCTATGATGTGGAGGGGATCACTCCCTAACTCCTCAACCTCAGTTAGGTACTCCTCAATCAACTCCTGTTCAGCCTCGTAACTCACTGGAACAAACCCAGGTGATGACATGGAGGTGGTCGGCGTAACGCCGTCATGGAAGACAAACTCACCGGGAAGGTGAGATGGGTGTAAGGTGCAGGTCCTCCTATCCAGGTCGATGGTCGCACTTCTTTCCTCCAACCAAGTTCGCCCTAAAATGATGCATGGACCAGCAAGTGTGCTGATCTTGCACCAAGCGCCATCGGAATATTTAACGGGGCCAAACCACCGTTGAAACTCGATAAAAGCTAAACCATCACGGAGAACAATCTCCCCAGTCTTAGAGAGTGACTCAATAATGTCTTGTGAGACACAGTTAGACGACACCCTACTGATGAAGTCGATCTCCGTATGCATCCCATTAGGTAGGATGGCAGTGGACATGACAGGGCGCTGGAATGACTCGGTCATCGGTATAGGGATCGGGTCTCCCGACGACTGAGTGGTAGGGGCGACACTTAGGGGTCGTACCATAAGAGCATCGAATCGGGCCAATAGGGATGACTAATCTGACATGTGGGCTCGAGGAACCACCATGGGGTTGGCGCGGAGCTGGACATGCAAGACTCAACGAGACAAGGACAAAACTCTAACTAGACACAAACCTAACATTACAATGCAATGGTGGGTTACCTAGATGAACTAAGAGACTCAATGCAACCTAGATAACTCTAAGGCCTCAATTGCACCCTAGACAACCTAAAGACTCGAATGACCTAAGACCCCAATTTGTTAGAACAAACTGGTTCCCTAAGCTCTGATACCAAATTTGATGCGGGACGGAACTGACAAATGGACTAAACCTATGATGAAGACCAAGTGCGGCCAGCACTCACACGTGACAAGGCAAGCCGAGAGATCGACCTCCGTACTATTCCTCCGAAGAGAGGCGTCTCTCAACAAGAAACCCAAGTCCACGGTCGTCCCTATGAGGGAAGCGAGTGGATCAAAGCGGCAAAGGAGCCGACGCGCAACTATAGGAGTCTAGTCCGAGCTCGGTGCTCGACTAGGGCCACGGAATGGGATACTCTCACTCACGATCTCGCGGTGTTGAATGCTAGCTAGGATCCCTACACTCTCACGCGGCATACAAGATCACATACTAGTAAAGCAAAATGCCGAAGGGGGAGCGTCGCACGTACCTCCACGCCTAGGCGTGGGGAAGGAACCCCGGCCGAGACCGACAACCCCGATACACACAATGAAAGAAAAATACAAGCCAGCAATGGTGCCCACTCCTCGTAGGGAGATAACAGGCTACAACAACTCCATTCGGGGTGGCCGATACACGGGCTGACGGGCGGCACTCGGTGGAGGGGTTGATCGCGAGGAAGGCCCGGACGCCGACCGGCAGAATCGCAGCAACGCGCGACTCGGCGAAAAGGGCTCTCACGGTCCGCTCCGGGGTCCGATTGGGGTACCGTCAGCGACGACGCGCAGTTAGGTCACAGGAGGAAGCATCGGCCAAAGGGCGCCCTCAGATTCCGATCGTGGAAGCCGTGGCCGCACCTGCAAGTGGGGACAAGAAAGCTGCCTCCAGAACCGCGCTGTCGAGCGGGGAAAATGGTAACTCGCTGTTCTGGAAGGCGAACGAGGCTCCGCTTGAGGGAGGACGCTGGGGACGCAGAGCAGCAGGTCCAGACCAAAGGGCTCGACCAGATCTGGTCGAGGTTGGACGCCGTGAACTCGGGAAGTCGCCGGGTCTTCTGGCGCCGGGTGGACTGGACAGATCCGCGTGACCTCACGGGAACGGACGCCACGAACAGCTCGGGCGTCGGAAGGAGACGAGGTTGGCGGCGTTGGAAAGAGGACGACGAGAGGTACCAACCCTGAGGAAATCAGCTCCAAACTCGGCGTCGTGCGTCCTGTGGGATTTTCGCAAGGAGGAGGTTTGATCTGGGCGCGCAGAGATGGAGGCTCCTGCGCTAGCTCACGAGGAAATCTGCCACGGGTGGTGCCGACCTCGGATCGAGGCGAAACCAAGGCCCACGCGTCGCTGACTTGTAGACGTATCCACAGAAAAAGGAGGGGGGCTCAGATTCGATCAGCACAGGACAGGGTCGCCGCTGCAACTCGGGGCTGAATCTGGAACTCACGAATTGAACCGGAGACGACGTAGAAGAGGGAGGGAACCTCGGCGTCGCACCGAGGGGATGGGGCGTCGCACCCCGGGGTTGCTCCCGTCGCAGGAGCTGTGGAGGAGGAGAGGGTCGCCCTCTCCAAGAGGTGGATGCGCAAAAAGGCTCCTCAAGAAATTGTTTGATTGTTCATTAATTTCAAAAAAGAGGAAAATACAAGGGTTATATACCCGGGGGGGGAAACTAGGGTTTCAACCTAGCCACATGGGGGGTGGGGGCGCAAATGGGAGGAGGGGTGGGCCCCAACTCCCTCCATTCAAGGGGGGTTGCGACCAGCCCTCCCTCCAATCAAGGAGGGTGCGCTCAAGTGAGGCAAGGGGGGGAGAGTGGAAAGGGGAAAGGGGGGGGGCGCCCAAAAAGGAAGGCGGCTGCTACCTCCTCCACTTGGGGGAGGTGGGATGCGCCCAAAACCCTAACCCTAGGGGTGGGTGCGCAAATCCCCACATGGGCCAAGGAGGAGTGGAGCACAAGATGGCCCACTAACCCTTTGCCCTCTAAATAAGCCTACAAAGCATAAAAAAATGTCCAATTGGCCTACAAGGGCCCACAACTAGAAAGCAGTGTCCACGCAGGGACTAATCCAAGGCCCAACATGGCCTAAAGCATGAAAAAATAAATAGGGATAACTCTGCTAATCTGCTAGATGATCGCCGAGCCAAAGGGATGCCGGCATGCTCCGTGTGCTCCGTCGAGTGATGCGGCGTGTGTCCTCACCATTTACCTCCCTGCATGGAGTGGGCATTCACATTCATTGCTGTAATATTTGTGTAATAATTATTCTGGGAGTATCAGTTCGGCCGGGGTCATCTTCCCCACGCCGAGAGCGTGGGGGTATCGTGTTCACTCCTTACTCGGCACTTTGCTTAGTTCGTATATTCTTTATCTGCCGCTGCTAGAGAGCATGATAGGATCGTAGCTCGCTATACTTTTTATATCACCGCTGCTGCGAGAGAGAGCGAGACCGTCCCGTGACCTGATCCGGGCACGAATTTGTGAGTTGACCACCCTAGCTCTTTACCGATTTCTCAACTGCGCACGTCCGATGCTTCCCTCGTTAGGGACGATCGCGAGCTTGCTTAGAGTCCGAGGATTGCATATCCATTTGGAGTCGAGTCGCGTGTCCGTCCCGCATCACCGTTTCTTTATGTTCTTGCTATTATTGTTCCCATGTATTGTCTATGATAACAGAAATACAAAAAAGGTATCATCATCTCCTATTGATTTTTGCCACATATTGTCATATTGTTTGATCATTGATTGTTAGCTTTAGGATAGACTTTGCATGCACTCCGGTGCACATAGGATTCATCCATTTTACCATACTAGTTGCATTCCTACCTTGGTAGGGGATCCTCTCGTCTCCATACTCCTTGGAACTGACTAGGTGACCTTACTTGGGATCTCCGTAAGCCCCCGTGAGCCGTGGATTCCCACGCGGACATCGGGCAGGTTGTACCTTACAACCCCAAGTCTAGGTTGCATCTGTGAGAGAGAGAGTACACTTAGAGTCAACCAAGTCCCCATTCCACTCCTACTAGGAACCTTATTGTTGAGAGAACCTCATTTAATTTCATTAAAGGTTCCAAAAGGAGAAACAGATAAAAACTTTCGTGCATCATTCAAAACTTGGTTGATAATTGGTTGCCTCTCATCTCCTCTCTGATTGTGCATGTTTGTTAGCTATCTCTAGTTAGGTGTTTATTAGGTGTTGTCCTCCAATTTTAGGGTGTTCATTGCATGTGGAGTTGCTTCACACCCTCAGGATCTACTCCTAGGGGAAACTCCTTGTTCATCTCCTACCTAAATCCATTGTTCGATTCTCCTTCCAATATGTCTTTCCATGATTTCTCTCACTCCCGCGAGGACTCTCTTCCTCAGGGATTTTTGGAGGACCCACCTAGGGTCACCGCTATGCAGGGGAGAGAGGGGTCCGCCCCTCCTCTTCTGACCATTGTTGTTGAGGGTAGTCAACCCTCTCATTCTTATTCCTCTTCTCATAATTCGGCCAACCATGTTCTTCACATGATGGCCCAGTTGGATCCCACCCAGCTCCACCTTCTTCGCCAAGCCTTGCAGGGGCCGGATGCCCCATCTGCAATTCCTCCTTTGGGCGGACTTGCCACCGCCACTTCGTCTCCAGTTGTTGGGTTTGGGGCTTCTTCTACTGCGCCCATTGATCTCACTCCTGTCCATCCCTGGACCCTCCAATTTCCTAGTATGGAAGTGGGCCAAGCTTCTAGCTCAGCCCATTAGATTTCTGATAAAGGGAAGACCCAGATCCCCTCGTCTTCTTATTCAGATCCTTATATCACCACTTCTCTAGCGCCGTAGGCTCTTGTGGCCCCGGATGACTTCGTTCATCTTCAATCGGGGGCTGCCCAGCTAGCTCATGTGGATATGGGCCCTTCCTTGGCCCATTATCCTTCTTATGGGCTACCCCCTCTGTCGGTCTATCCTTTGGCCCCATACGCCGAGTCTGCTCTCCCAGTTTTTCCTCCTCCATCCCGGGAACGGGAACTTCTTGATAAGGGGGCTGCCATGCAACAGCAAATTGATCTCCTTTATAAATGGGTCGGCCCACAATCCCTTGCTGACATCCCTGTTCCCAATTTCTGTGATATTCGTTTTCCTCCCCAGTCGGAGCTCCCCCCGTACCGCAAGTACGATGGGAATGGCAACCCCTTCATTCATATAAGGGAGTTCTTGTACGAGTCGACGCAGTTTCAGCTTGATGACCGCCTCATGGCGTATCTTTTCCGCCGCTCGTTGGACGGGGTAGCATTGGAGTGGCTCTACACTCTGCCATTGGAGGAGGCGGAGAGTTTTAAAGTTGTGAAAGAAGAGTTTATTCAAAGGTTCCAAGACCGGGTGGCCCCGGAATATTCTTTTACTGATTTACTGGCCGAGAAGATGAAGGCCGATGAAGATTTCACTACTTATGCTGACAGATGGAGGCAGATGGCCTCCCGTGTGCCCGTGCAAATTTTGGAAGAAGAGAAAGTGAAGCTGTTAATCTCCAATGCCACACCCGCGTTCCGGAATATATTAGCAATGAATGATATCTCCAACATGCACCAGTTGTACAGTAGGGCCCGGTTTATCCAGACCCAGTTTAAGGACTCCCCCATTCATTCCTTGTTTGAGGCCCAGAAGCCCAAAACCACCAGAAAACGTCAGGGCCCAGTCACCGAAGGAGTCAAGACAAACGAGCAAGTGCAGGCTATCCACTTTCCTAACCCGTCCGCTCCACCACGCTTTCAGCAACCTCCCCGTAACCCCCAGTTCACCGCTCCACCAGCTACCCAACCATCATTTCCTGCTCCTCGTCCACCACAACAACCACCACCACCACCACAATAGCCACAACAGCCACCACACTACCATAATGTCTCGCCACCAAATGGCTATGCATTTGCTCAACCGGGTCCTAAGAGGGCCCACTACCCTCCACTTCCTGAAACTCTCCCAGATTTTTTTTTGGCTCTGATGTACACTGGTGATCTTCAGCTCCCTCCGGAACGCCCGAATTGGAATCCGACCGTAGACCAGTCAAGATATTGCATATATCATCAGTAGCCCGGGCACACTTTAGAAAGGTGCTATCAGTTCTGTGACCTTCTTTATGATTTGCATGAGGGGCAGAGAATTGATTGGGCCCAGATGCATAAGTTGATCGAAGACATGAAAGAAAGAAGAAGACAGGCGCCAAGGACACAGCAGTCGGCGCCGCAGCAGCAGCAGCAGCAACCTCAGCAACAGCAACCCTAGATGCAGCAGCAGCCTGCACCAGAGTTAGGGATTCATCAGAATCCAATGCCGAACCACCCGCCCGCTCCCCAATAGCAGTCGTCGGCACTGGCTCAGGTAAATATTGTTCACCGTCCAGCTCCCAATGCTGGGTGGTCCTTTGATGATGAGACTCCTGCTCATCTTTTGGCCCTCCACCATACATACACCAACTCACCTTCACCTTATGTCCCTTCCCTCATCTCGCCCACCATTCTGATCTCTGCTACGCCCACCATTTCCTTCAAATCTCCCATTGCACCTACGACCTTGCCCACCATTTCACCAATCCTTGCACCCTCACCCGTCATGCCTTACATTGTCACCCCCTCACCTAACACTTCACCCATCATCCTTCCACCAGGGCCTATCAGACCCGCCTCCACCATCACCTTTCCTACCATTGTTCCTTCCACTTACCCCACTGGACCAGTCTGGAGTCCATCCAATGCTGTGCCGACGCAGAACCTTGCCCTCTGGTGCGGGCATCTATTTCAGAGAAGCTATCCCTCTACTGGTGCACCTGAACCCAACCCTCTAGTTTCCTCATCCCTAGTTGAACAAGAAGAAGCCGACCCCCTTCCTAGCACAAGATATGACCTACTGCAGTGCTTGGACCAGACGCCAGCCAAGATTTCAATATTAGTGTTGATTAAGAGATCCACACTGCATCAGGATGCTCTGGAAACTTTCCTTCAAAAAGTTATGGTCAGTGAGGATATGGTAGTAGAAAGTTTACCGACGACGTTGGCTACAATTACCAAAGGGCCGTCCATTTCTTTTTCAGAATTAGAATTACCACCCCCTGACGCACGCCAGATGCCACTTTGCATTTCAATCACATTAAACAAAGTGGCGGTCAATGCAGCCCTAGTGGACACGGGAGCATCGATAAATGTTTGTCCCTTGAGCACTCTACGTGCATGTAATATTTCTGAAGATATGTTAAGGCCAACCCCGACGACTATTGCTGCTTATGACAACTCCAGGAGAGCATGCCACGGGGTCGTGACTGTTCAGGCCGAGCTTGGGCCTCTCATAATGGTTGTGGAATTCTATGTGTTGGATTTTTTTTTTAATCAAGAAAAACCTTACCAAGGGAATTTTATGTGTTGGATATAGATCCCATGTTTAAAGCCATCCTGGGTCGACCATGGATCAATAGTCTTCATGTTGTGCCTTCGACCGCTCACCAATGCCTCAAATTTCCATTTCAAGGGCGAGTGGTCAAGGTTAAGAGCATTTCCACAGTGCAAACCATTGAAGCTATTTATGATAAGATTTTGCCAACTCTTTGGCCGACCAATAAGTCGGTCCTTTCTGTGATGGACTTGGATTTTTCTTGGGCATATGCGTCACGTAAGCCCGCCACTATACCTATTTATGTCAAAGCCAAGTGCAAAATACGAGATTCCAAGGGTTGGAACATGATTCTGAAGCTAGGTTACCAGCCAGGCATGGGTCTCGGAGCCCAGTTACAGGGGCAGACCACGCCCATCCCAAGGGGCAGAAAGATGAGCAGATGACGTTTTGGCTACCGAGAGTCAGCATTGTCAATTCGGGGAGATTCCGGGCCACTGACGTGGGACTACCGTCAGCATTTTGTGAAAGGACCATTTCAGCCCAGCACTTTGAAGATGCCGACGCCGATTCGTTCTGGTATGGGAAGTGATGCCGCTTGTACCGTTGCTGACCCGCCGCCGCCACTGAAGGGGATGGTGGGTGACATGGAAGATTTTTGTGGTAGCTTTGAAAAATTGTTTTATGAAGAAGAGGATTTTTCGAGAAAGACCGAAATGCAGCTTGTGAGGTATGCTCCAGTAGGGCCAGTTTACCCTAGTTTGCGGGAAGAGGGGAGCTCCCTTGTCACCTTCTCTTGGTCTCCTTCCCGCCTTGCCTCCCTTTTTCAAGAGCTGGAATCCATACCCCGCTCGCCTCCTATCATGGTCGATCCATTTTTCACGGAAAGGCCCTTCGAAGTTTTGTTTGTGCCCACTGATTGAATTTTCAACTATGTTTACTCCCTCCTCTGATCTCTCTCAAATGTGGTTTTCGTCATCTGATCCATTCTTTGATGTCCTTTTCTCATCTCTCTTCCCCCTTCAACTTTCTCCTCCTTCCTCCTCTAACCCCTCTTGTTACGTGATTTCCTCCGATGTCAAAAAAAAATGCCAACTTTAAAACGTAGATTTCAATGGAGGATTATGCTATGTTTTATCTGCATTTTTCCCAGGGGCACGAGACCCCAGTTTCCCTTCTTGTAGATTTTCTATCCCCTAGGTTAGATATAGAACTTGTTGATCTTAGAGAAGTAGAGTCGGTTGAGTCTAGTGAATTAGGGTCTTGTTCCAATGTCTCCAACCCTTCCACGCTGGCCACGCGTCTAGTGACGCGTCACTCTAAATCCGTTCCTGATAGGTTCCTTCAAGATCTCGTTCAACGTTGTCACTCCCTCCTTAGATGCCCTGAGTTTGTAGAGACATCCATCGTCTTGGAGGGTGATGAGGAGTTAGAGGGGGTATGGAGCGATGATGGATTAGGTGTTTATGAAATCTTAGATGAGAAGGACCCAATTGATGATGAGGATAGCGATGTGGATGACACTGCCGATTTGTACGCACAGGGTTTGAAGAGATTTGATGAACCGTCGTCGACAGTGGATGAACCCACGAAAGAGATTAACCTTGGAACTGAAGGGTATTCCAGGCACATAATCATCTCTGCTAATCTCCCTCCTCAGGTTGAAAGAGGAACTAGTCAAGGTTTTGAGGGAGTATAGCGATTCATTTACCTGGTCCTACGAGGACATGCCGGGACTTGACCCCACTCTAGTAGAACATAGATTGGTACTTAAACCAGGGGCAACGCCCGTTAAACAAAAATCAAGAAGATTCCACCCCCAAATGGCCTTAAGGATAAAAGATGAAGTGGATAAGTTACACAAGGCCAAGTTCATTAGAGTCGTTTTATATCCTCAATGGGTGGCGAACACTGTCCCTGTGATGAAAAAAGATGGAAAAATTTGGATCTGTATTGACTTAAGGGACTTGAATAAGGCATGTCCAAAAGATGATTTCCCGCTTCCTCACATCGATGTGTTGGTGGACAACACGGCTGGGTATGAAGCCCTCTCATTTATGGACGATTATTCTGGATATAACCAAATCTGTCTCGCTTCCAAAGATCAAGAAAAGACCCCATTCACCATGCCCTAGGGCACCTACTGCTACGTGGTCATGCCGTTTGGATTGAAGAATGCGGGTGCCACATACCAACGGGCAATGATGGCCATCTTCCACGATATGATGCATGTTTATATGGAAGCCTATGTGGATGATATTTTGGTGAAATCAAGGTCGTAAGAAGAACACCCCACTGTCCTAGCCAAGGTGTTGCAAAGGGCTAGGGAGTATAAGCTGAAGATGAATCCGAAGAAATGTGTGTTTGGGGTAGCATCAAGGAAGTTGCTAGGTTTTATAGTTAGCAAGTGGGGGATTCAAATTGATCCAAACAAAGCAAAGGCCATTCTGGAAATGCCACCACCTAAAAATATCGCTGAGCTTAGAGGATTGATTGGGCGTATGCACTAGCATCGCTTGCTTCTTCCCTTTCTTTCCCCCTCAGTCACTCCACTGAGACCATTGTGGTCTAGCGGTTAGACGCTCATTCCCTTTAGGATCCCTGGTTTGACAACCTTAGAAAATATGTAGAGAAGAAAGCTGAGAAGGAGGATTTGAAAGAAGTGTCGTTAACTAAGCTCGAGGAAATTCTAGAAGAAGAGGAATTACCTTGGTATCACGAAATTGAGCAGTATTGCAGGGATGGATCATTCCCGAAATCAGCTAACGCCACAAGAAGAGTCACCTCCAGATACACCATTATTGCAAGAGAGTTGTATAGGCACGCTCTTAATGGAGTTCTCATGAGATGCTTAGACGATGATGAGGCCTGGAAGGTTGTTGAAGCAGCTCACTCGAGCGAGTGTGGAGGGCATGTCAATGGTCAGGCTTTGGCGAAGAAGATTCTTAGGCAGGGCTACTACTGGCCAACCCTAGAAGAAGATTGTTCCACCTATGTCTATAGGTGTCTTCAATTCCAACTCCATGTCGACAAGGTCCATGCTCCTGTTTCATCTCTCCATACTCTTTCTGCTCCTTGGCCATTCTCCATGTGGGCTTTTGATATTGTAGGCCCACTAGGTGATCCAAACTCCCAGGTTAAACAGAATCTTTTATTCTCACTGCTACGGAGTATTTCACCAAGTGGGCGGAAGCTGAAGCATATGCGGAGATCAAGGCCACCACAGGTTGCCGCTTCATCTTCAAAAACATCATTTCGCGATTTGGGGTGCCAAGCGACATCGTCACCGACAACGGATCATAGTTTGTGTCACAAGAACTCTAGGACCTCTGTAAGAAATTCAACATTTCATTGCATCATTCATCACCATACTACCCCCAGGGCAACGGCCAAGCTGGGGCCACCAATAAGACTCTTCTTAAAATCATTAAGAAAACATGCGAGTCACATAAATTTGCTGATTGGGCCGATAAGTTAGTAGAAGCTCTATGGGCTTATCGCACCTCCGTCCGTACTCCCACGGGGCAAACTCCCTTTGCTCTCACTTATGGGCTGGAGGCGATACTCCCGTATGAGATTTTGATCCCTTCCCTAAGAGTGTAACTCAACAAAGAACTTAATCTCGATGAACGTCGAGAGGCATTGCTAGTCCAGCTGGAACTCTTGGACGAGAAGAGGCTTAATGTGGCCAATCACGTCTCCGTTTATCAAAAGCGTGCCTCGCGTCATTTTCAAAAGAAGGTCATCGAAAGAAAATTTCAAGTGGGTAATATGGTTTTGAAACGTAAATTTATTAGGTCAGCCGGTCCTAGGTCTAAGCTGCAACCCAATTGGGAGGGTCTGTTCGTAATCAAAGAAATTTAACCTGGGAACGCGTACCGTCTAGTCAACACAGAGGGTGAAGAATTGTCTAATCCGTGGAACTGGTTGTATCTTAAACGCTTTTATCCTTAGAGTCAAGCCAGCAACGGCCCGGTGGCGGGGCATTCCCCTCCTTGATCATGAAGGAAGATCCCCAGTACGACACTCACACACTACACGACCTCCAAGGTTGGGTTTTCCTCTTTTACGTAGGACCATTTCTCCTTTGGCCATGCTTAGGGGAAAGTGAAAATCCTTGTTTTTCTCTTCTCTTCGGCTGAAAATAGGGGCAAGTGGTGAATAAGGGGGCGAGAACCGATTTAGACACCCTAATAAAAGAGAGGTCTCAAATAGGGGCAGTTCGTTATGACCTAATTCCGCGAAAACAAAAAGAAAGAGAGGAAAGAAATAAAAGAAAAGGGGCAAAATCCAGGCAAAAGCTAAAGGCTCATTCCAATGCTCGAAGCTCAAAAGTCAAAATGCTCCTAAAGAATGAAACTAGGCATGGCAAGAGTGGCAGTACAGTTTCCCCGCGGGACATTATGAGCCCGGTCATATGCATGCCTAGAGCGGATGAAGGTTCGATGACGGACACAAAGTCCCGGCGCAACAGACCAAATCTCTTGAAGAGGGATTGTCGTGAGAAGGACTCAAGCCCTAAGAACCCCTATATCTATTACCGACTTTCCCTATCAAATTCTATTTTATTTTCCCAAGGATTGGATCGTACCCCGGATATGACCTTGGCAGAGGCATCATTAAGTGAAGTTGGACCCCTGGCCATGGAGGGTCACCTATAACGCACATTGTACTTGGGGAACCCCTAATAAGATATGTGGGTCTCCCGTCGCCGGGTCTGAACTAGTTCAAGATCAAAATCTAAAAAAAATCAAATATTTCAAAACTAAAAAAATCAAATATTTCAAAACTCAAAAAAATCAAAAATTTCAAATCCAAAAAAAATCAAATATCTTCAAAAACTACAAAAATATTTTTAAAATCATCACTTACATTTCATAGCATGCATTGCATCCTTTTCTTCTTGTCATTTTTGCCTATTTAATAAGACTTACCCCCTTGACCAAGAATCAAGGATTGGTTATCCCCTAACTTGCTATAGACAAGGGATTAAGCCTAAAACAGGTTTAACCTGTTTGATCTGAGTGTGTGTGCAGGGGCAGGTTCTACAAATGATGTTGGCAGCTACAGGTACGCAGTCTCTAAGACGACCATCTAAGTCTTTCAAACGGCCATCATATGACCCTTCTAGGCTTTTAGACGACCTCTATAAAGCCGCCTTCATTTTGTTCCACATGACCCTTCCTTGCGCCCACAGAGTAGCGATCTCTCACCAACCACTCTAGCATCCCAGACGGTCTCTTGATAGATCGCCTGCCTTTTGTTCTAAACCACTCACATCTCTCCAATGGGCGGTCTATCTGAGGCCGTTTGCATTTGATCCGCGGTCATATGATGGCCGTTCAAATTTTTTAGCGGCCTTATATGGACCGCTTCATTTTAAGAAAGTTACCTCAATCCACACAAACGCACGAGAAACAAAGGCCAATTTCATTCAATCAAAAGCATCCCATTCTTTATTCAAAAAATGAATCAAAATCAATTCATGAGTCTCCATACATCATAAATGCTCAAAATCACTCAATCCTCAGTCGGGCATCCCCGCGAGGCCTAATCTCTCTGAGCTTTGTCACATAAGTCTGGTACACCTTCTGAAGCTCTGTCACCTCTATAGGCAGGATGCGTGTCCTGTCGATCTCCCACATGATCAGAGCGCTCCTGACCGCCTGCTCATCCTCCTCTGTCCCAAGCCTCCTCACCTGTAGTGCGGGAAGGTGGGGTAGTGCTGGAACTGTTGTCCTGGAGAGCCCGACCTGTAGAAAACATCTGTGTGGGCTGTACATCGCCAAGCTGATGTCTCCCACAAGTCGTAAGTCGAACCCAAGCCTCCTAGGAAGCCTTAGGGTGGTGCCGTGGAGGAAGAACGGGCGCATCACGAACCTGTCCAGGGGCAGAGTGTTGATGTAGAGGCGCCATTCATCCCTAGTCTTCTTGTCTGCAGTCCTGCACTCCACCTGCTGAGAGAACTTGACAGAACCGCCAATGAAGAACAATGGATGGCTCCTGAAGATCCGGCTGACCGAAGTGATATCCTCTCTAGGCATGAATTTCTACCTACTACCCATCCAGCACTCTAGGAGAATCATAGAGCCAAAGAGTGGGCCCCCTAAGGCTGCTGAGCTAAGACCCTCGTATAAGTAAGCAAGAACGGCCTGAGATATAGAAAGACCCTGCCATAGGCCACTAATGGTGCTAAGGATGGGTATATCAAGGACATGGTCGGCAGAGGGGAAGAGCATGGCCCCCCACAAGCAAATGGAAGCAGCCTTGGCTATGGCTTCATCCCACCCACACTTGTTCTTACAATAAGCTATGACCCACTGGCTCAAGGGTAGCACATGGATATGGTGTGGACCAATCATAGTGCGGATGTCCTTAGTGCTAGTTAGGAACTCCCCTAAGATGAGGGCAGGATCCACAGGGGCAACCGTATGGCAGACCAAGTCTTCCTCACCCACTTTGGATCTAGGAAGGGATAGGTAGGTCTCTACCTCCTCTAACAAGATGGTGGCCTCAAAGGAATGGAAGATGAAAGTATGTGTCTGTGGATGCCACACTTCTATCAAAGTTGTGATACTATGCCAATCTAAGGAGAGCTTGGGGTAATTTTTGGCTAGGAATAAGAGAGGATGCAAGTGCTAGGCCTTTAGGATGGATATCATAGTTATATGGAGCTCACGAATCATGGGAGCCATCCACTTCAAGGTGGAATAACGTCTCGGGTAGGGAGATGTTGGGACTGGTGCGATGGATTCAGAGGGGGGTCAATGAATCTGTCATTCAAAATTTTTGCCTAATTTAAAAAATTAGAACACTCAGAGATGCGAAGCTAAAGACAGATTCAGTTCTACCGAATCTTAAATACTGTGATGTGTTCAATCAAATAGTAGACGTGCAATCAATGAGCTCAATGGACATATGAAGACAGATCCAGCCTAAGCATTCATCTAGCGGAATCAGATATGACAATCAAACCACAGTAGACGAAGGATTTTTAGGTGGTTCGGTTCGCAGACCTACGTCCACCCCACACTCCAACCAGAGTGTGGATTCCGCTGATACACAGCTTAATAGCTGGGCCTCACAGCTTGCCTACATCAGCTGAGCATCACAGCTTGCTTTCGCTGGGCAATACAGCTTAGCCATCCATAGCCTAACAGCTTAACCCGCTGGGCAATACAGCTTAGCCGACCAGAGGAATCCTCCTCTGCAACCGCTGAGCAACACAGCTTGCTCCGCTGACTAACAGCTTGAATAAAGGTTCAAAAGAAAACAAAAGATGATAAATCACAGCGACAGAAAGCTGTAAACGATGGAACATAGATGTGGCTCTCATGGAGCTAACTGGCTTGGATATGATCCAAAGTCTAGTGAAAATAAATCTTCCGATGAAGCTTTTCTTCTTCCCCTAGAGCTCTCTACCTCTCTCTTCCTTTCATTCTCTTCTTCTGCTTCTATATACTTCTCTACTGCTCACTCTTTTCTTCTCTCAATCACTACTCTCAAAAGCTCTCTCTCTCTCTCTCTCTTTCTTCCTCTTCTTCTCTCTTTCTCTTTCGAACACTCTCCTCCTCTGCTCTTCTTCCTTTTTTCTTCTCTCTGGATTGTGCAGTTTCTGTCTGCTTCTACTCTTCTAATGTAACTTTTGATCCTCTCTGCACGAGCATCTTCTCCAGATGGAGAACTCTTCTTTTTATAGCAGGAGCAGATAGGTGGACGTGTGTCCTCCACGAATTCCCGCCCTAGCGCCTTGAACACGTGGCAGCATTTCAGCCTGCTGCACTACACGTGTCACGATCCTGGCACTTCCTCATTCTTGGATCACGTGTCCATACTAAGCTTCTCGAACATGAGTCTTGTCAGATAAAACTTGATATCAGTTCGAGTCAATCTGAAGGAAAAGAAAATGATGCATCGAGTAGGTTTGAGATTTAAACTAAGCATGTATAGACTTGCTAGTGTGTAGTGCAGTATGCATGTAACAAAGTATGCACAATGAAGGTGAATGCACAGGCATGCCATCAAGGAGTGTATGGACTTTGCGTGCATTCGACAACGATGTATAGACTTGCTGGTGTGATGATGCATGAACTTGAACACTCATACCAGCAATGGAATGTATAGACTTTGAATGCATGGTAAAGAGTGTATAGACTTTGTTTTGAAAGATTGCACAAATGCCACTGAAGAATGTACAGATGTTGAACGTGTAAAATGCAGTTTGCATCTATCAAAGTATGCACAACGAAGATGAGTGCTCAGGCATGCTGTCAAAGAATGTACAGACTTTGTGTGCAATGTGCAAGCGATGTACAGACTTGCTAAAATGATGCACGGGCATATCATCAACGAGTGTACAGACTTTGTGTGCAATATGCAAGCGATGTACAGACTTGCTAAAATGATGCACGGGCATATCAGCAGAGAATGTGCAGCTTTTGTATATGCATGAGACAACCGAATGCACTGACTATGCTCATGAATGTATAGACTTGCTAAGTCATCAAAGCAACCGTGTGCAGACTTGGTGTATGTGCGAGACAAAACAATGCATTGACTATGTATATGCATGAAGAGCACTGACTGTACTGACTAGTCGAGTGAAACATCGGAGGTTGTACAGACTAGCCACCAAGTAATGTATAGACGTGAGTTGATGCAGTCTAGGCAAAACTATGTACAGACTTTATCCCTTGAACATGCATGAGTCTAGGCATTCACTAACTTATGGCCACCAAGAAACATAGTTATGAAATTCACAAGCCTAGACAATTAACCCTGCACTGACTATGTATGCATAATGAACACGCATCGACTTCGAAATAAAGCACCTGATGAATGCACCGATGCAATGTATGCATATGGCAGATATGGAACTGATGCAATGTATGTAGGAGAACTAACAATGCAGTCCCGATGCAGAGACAGACAATGCAATGAGATGAATGTGCCCACTCTTAAATCAATCAATCAATCAATCATGCTCATAGTGCTTGCTGACATCAAAACAATTCATACTCATAGTGCTTGCTGACATCAAAACCATAGGGGCACAACAGGAGAAGCTGAGATAAAAAGAGGAAAAAGAGAAAAAGAGAGGAAGAATATAAGCATTTTTGAAGGAATTGAATGAAATAAAAAGAAATTGCATTGACTTACCTCTCTCAAAGGGCTGGAGCTTAGATGCCCAGGGATGGTGGTCAGCCATTGTACCACCCCATGCTCCTTCCTAGCTGGCTTTGGCCCACCATAAGCAGCCCCCTCTATAGAACTTCCTTCAAGGGCCCTCTTCATGGTATTTTGGGAAGGATTAGCAAAGTTTTCAATGTCTAAAGGAGAGGGTTTGTGTGAAGAACGAGATTGGAGTGCCCCTCTACTTATAGGACCTGATTTGTGGCCTAATATCCCTAGGATTGAGATAGGATAACTCTAGAATGGGTTAGGATAGGCTTTGGCCTCAATTGGGACTCTTTCCCCTCGGGTTGGGACTCTCCAAAGCTATCAGAGTTTCTACATAAGCGGTCTATCGAGCGACTGCGGATGTGTGGAAGCGGTCTACCAAGGACCGTTTACATTCCTTCCCCACACTTCACCTCCTGGCGCACTAGGCGGTCTGTGTAAGGGTATCTGTCAATGCCAACGGTCAAGAAAAGACCATCTTTCAGGATTCACGGTCTATTGGGGACCATCTACATCCTTCTTTGGAGCTTTGGCCGAACAAACACCCGTGGTCCACTATGGGACCGTTTGACTCCTGGAGCGGTTATCTTGATGACCGTTTATCTACCTGAAGCCTCAGTTTTTTGTCCTTCTTGCACCAAGTCCATTCAAAGCATTTTTTTCGTCCCTCTTTCACTCTCTCGTGTCGGTCTAGGAGTCGTTAGTTAGTTAGTATTACACGCATTCATTCACACATTCATTTCGCAAAATAAAAAAAAACATGTCATATCACTATCATATTATGCTGTCTATATGAACATAATTCACATCTAAAGATACATCAGGCTGGTCCCTCTCCCTGGCCCCCACTCTCACCCGAGAGGAGGCGAGCTCAGCGATGCCCCAGCCACCGAAGAGGCATGAGGGCTCGCACGGCTCCTACAGGAGTTACTTCACGGGCTCCTCCAGATGCGAGAGTGGGGGCCAATCGGAGCTCCGCTACGCTCGGATCTCCGACTCATTCCCTCCACGACGCCCTCCAGCCACACCACCTAAAGCCAGGCTCGCTCTGCCTCGGCTCGGTAGTGCTCTGTCTCTGCAGCCCCAGCTTGGCTCCGCGCAGAGGATCGCCACCTCAATCGCATCCGTCGGACGACTCTGCTCCATCTCCTCCCAGAGACGGGCAACCTCGTCCCGCGCCGCTACACGGCTCTGCTCCATCTCCTCCCAGAGCCGGGTCAGCTCGGTCGTCTGCATATGCATACATCATGATTAGATAAGTTGTATTTCATAATCACAATCAAATGGGAAAGCGTAGTGTGCTTACCCTCTCGGCGAGAGCGGCCTCGGCCTCCTCGGCCCATGTCACCATCCTCGTGAACTCTGCATCCCGCTCGGCACGATCCGCGGACGGCTGGGAGGAAGAAGAAGGTGCGTCAGCTCCCTGACGCTGGGTCCCCTCGGCTCGCTGCATTTAGAACTCTAGGACAAACAATATCGTAAGCATATGCACAATTAAGTCTAAGGTTCAGTAACACTCACTAGGAGGTCCAACGCCTATCGGAGCTCGTCCCACTGCTGGACGGTGGAGTGCAGAAGGCCCTGAAGCTCGACAATCCGCCCTTGGGGGTTGAGCTGCATGTAGAAGTCAAGTGTCAGTGCATCATAATCATAAAGCATAATGGAGAGCATGGGGTTAAAGTCTTACCGATCGTCGAGTGCCACAGAAGACCTGGTCTCCGTAGCACCTAGCGTACGCTGTCAGGTACACCTCGTCACTCTCAGGGCGGGCGCGCACCACTCGTCCGAGCCCCATCCAATCGTAGATATGCTCTGCTGCTCTGCTGGTCCAGTCGATCTCCGCCGCTAGTCCTCGCGCGTGCCGACCGACTCGCTCCTCCGGCTTCTCGGGAGCCGGGAACTCGACCTCCGCCTGATGGACCCCAAGGGTCCTCATCACGCGCCGGTAGTAGAGGGGCTCCACCACGTTCATGCAGTGGAGCCAGATGTCACGCCCAGCGTAGGCCAGGGCAGCCACCACCCACGGCTGGCCCTCCTGCCCCTCTCCCTGGTAGGGGGTCCATCGGACCTGTCAAAAGAGCAATTGCATCAGCATATAGGCACATAGGCATATAGTTGCATTCACGGAGTTCAAGTTCAAGATCTTACCGAAGCGTAGGGTAGAGTGTCCAGGTCATCCTGAATCGGCCGGACCTGGCAACGTAGGGAGCAGACCCCCCGTGGTGCCGTCCACTATCTCGCGATCGGCAGCCGGTCCGGATGGGTCTCCTCTCCTCTCCCCAACCTGGGGAGGTGCACATAGGCCCACACTTGCATTGCATTGCATTAATTGTTAGCACATAAGCATTTAGAATTCATTTAGCAGTTGAATAATCATTTTAGGAGTCGAGTCGCTTCGAAGGAGGCGCTTCAAAGCCTGGCTCTTGAAACGCATAAGAGACTAGAGAAAGGAGGAAAGGAAGGCTGGGGATGTTGTGCCCCTTAGTTTTGATGATAGCAAACACCATTAGAGTTGTGCCCCTTGGTTTTGATGATAGCAAACACCATTAGCTTCATCTACTAAATAGTGCATATGAGTAAAGTTCATGTCATGCATAAAGTCTGTGCATATCATCGCTCATGGGCATTAAGGTCCGTGCATTCCATTCTCTGCACGCAGCCTTGGCAAGTGTTAGGTCAGTGCATGTGTGTGTGTCTAAGGCATAGCAACTCGGTGCAGGTTCTGGCCCGCGCTAAGTCGATGCAACTTTTATGCATGTAAGGGTTAGTGCATATTTGGTGTTAGTCTAAGTCGGTGCAGCTTTTGCTGCAAGCACAAGTCGATGCATACTTTGCATTGGGCAGATCACGTCGGTGCAAACCTTGCTTTGAGCATATACGTCTTAGCACACTTAGAGTCTGTGCAAATTTTGTCTTGCAGCATACCTCCAAGTCAGTGCATGTTTTCCTTTCATTCCCGTTAAGTCGGTGCATGTTTTCCTTTTGTTCGCGTAAAGTCAGTGCATGTTTTCCTTTCGATTCTTGTAAAGTCGGTGCGTGTTCTGCCTCTCATATATAGAAAGTTGGTGCACCTTTTCAGTTAAGTCTGTGCATGCATAACTCAAGTCGATGCAACTTTCGTTACTGCACGCGACTAAGTCCGTGCATGTGTGCAGCTTACACAACAAAGTCTGTACATTCTTTAGTGGCATGTCTGTGCATATTTTGTACAATGCACACAAAGTCTGTACATTCTTTGGGGGCAGTCTATACTTTCTCGAACCAACTCTGTGCATCTTTCTACTATCCTCATATTGCTTGTAACTGATACTAAGTCTGACCTTGTCAGGATATCTGCTCGAGAAGTTCAAGAAGGGCACGTGATCCAAGAATGGAGGATGTGCCAGGATCGTGACACGTGTAAAGCAGTGAGCTGAAATAATGCCACGTGGTCTAGGTGCTAGGGAGGGAATTCGTGGAGGACTCATGCCCACCTGTATGCTGTTGCTATAAAAGGAAGACTTCTCCATCTGGAGAAGACTGATCGTGAAGTGTGATGATTGTGAAAATACTTCAGAAGAGCAGAAGCAGAAAGAGCCTGCACGATCCAGAGAGAAGAGAAAGAGAAGAAACAGAGAAGAAGAGAAGGAGAGAGTTGAGAGAGAGGAGTCTGAGAGAGTTACGTCGAGAGTTTGTTCCTCAGTCTCTCAGTTCAGATACCGGAGCTGAGATTGCTCATTATGAGCTACATTCTCTTTGGGGATTTCATGTTTTTCGTTTGTTTCTTCCTTATTTTTTGAAACCTTATCTTCAAGCTGTGTGTCAGCAGAGCAAACTGTGATGCTCAGCGGGCAGAGAAGGATTCCTCTAGACAGGTGAAGCTGTAAGTCCCCAGTGGTTTGCAGAGGAGGATTCCTCTGGATGGCATAAGCTGTAACGCCCAGCGGTCTGTAGGGTTTTGACCCCAAAGCTGTGGATTAGCGAAGCTATGTATCAGCGGTAGAAGCCACATTTCGGTTTGGAGTGTGGGGTGGACGTAGATCTCGTGTTAGAGATCGAACCACCTTAAAAATCCCTGTCTACTGTGTGATTGTCGTGTGACTTGTGTGCATCTTGTTCATCTCTTCCATCCGCAATAGATGCATGTATAGGATCATTTAAGTTCAGATCTGCTAGAGTTGGTATTCTGTGATCGTGTTTGTTTATCCATCTGTTGTCCAGCAACAGTTTGTTTTAATTCCGCACTTGCAGCTGTTGTAGTTGGTTTTATTTGGTGACTGATCTTTTTACCCCCCCCCCCTCTAGATCGTCTATAGAGTCTTATCAGGGGAGTGTGGGAGAATGGAGGTTGAAATGAGGGGGAGGATGGCCTCCGTCGGTTGCGGTGGAATGGGAAATGAGGGGGGTGAGGAAGAAGACAATGAAGGCGTCGGTTTATTTTTTTGAAATCGATGATTTAAAAGCTGTCTAGCGATAGACCGTTTATGTTTCGGGCGTCTCCCATATGGCCATTTATTCGTTACGATTGTCATTCAAATTCTCACGGACTAGGCGGTCCTTTCTGGACCGTGTATAATCTCTGGCGGTCTGGTCTAGACCGTGTATGTGCTGAAGTATTGAATGACCTTTTGGGTTTTGTCTTCGATGCGTTATGTGCTTAAGTTATTAATATGTTTGGCTCAATTGGCTTATTTTTTTGATATATCAATTGCAAATCCTGCTCATGATTCCCTTGCAGCCTCACTTTACCTTGCCTTCCACTACCGGACAGGTAAGTCAGGTAAGTATCTCAATCTTTATATCCCTTAATGTATTACTATATGGTAACTATACTATATTATCTCGAGAACCGGCTGGTTGTTCATGTGTTCCAGAATCTGACGTTCCCCTATAACAAAATGATGATGATTTAGGTTCACGTGTTTAATCATCGGATAGGCCGTTAGGTTGGGGAAATTGGGGGACGATGGTTCTATCTTGCATGCCGTGGTTGTAGATAGTATCCTGATCCTGATTATCCCGGTCTAGTATTACTATTCTCGAGTATTTTCTATTTTATGATTTCTTTGCATTCATTTTAATGATTTCTTTTATTTTTAGCACAGCATGCATCATGTGCATCTTTTGAGCATTCACGACCCATGGTCTGTCTGAAGTGTCTCGTTAGTGATGGATGATTGTCCGTTCACAGTTTGGGTAAGAGGAGCTATTCCATTCCGAGTTGGAAGGTTCTCTCTCATCTGTTCACCTGGTTTGGTTGACTAAGAGTTCTGGTCTGGTGTTTTAGTTTGCCCTTTTACTTTACTGCGTATTCTGATCTCCTCATTGGTCCGAGGGATTGTGTCCCCCATGAGGTTGATCATGTGTTTTCCTTTTCTTTTAGTTAGCTTCTCCAGACTGATGTCGTTTTAGTTCGATCATTTCATGTGTTTGGTTCAAATTTTTTTGGAAGATTCCTATTGCTCATTGGCGAGAAAATGGGTGTTTTTTACCTTAACACCCACTTTTCAGTCCGCTCCGCTTCATTTCTACTTCATCCATGTTCCATTTCGCTTTCGCTTCACCTCCGCTCGCTCCCCTACAAAGAGGACGTTAAGGAGGGGCATCTGTTGACACCCGATTTTTACCTTAAAGTTAAGTCTTTCTTCTTACCTTCATTTTTGATGTCTCGATTTGTCTATTACTCATTGGGCCATTTCCAGGCAAGTCTGTGGGCTGATTTTTATGGATACTTCCTCCCTGGCTCGGTTTGCTCTTGAATTCGGGCTTGGTGGGCCTTGATTCCATTTGGTTTTCGGAGTAAGCGGGCTTATTTATCCCATTTTATTAATTTCAACCACCCAGCATATAGGCGGTCTAACAATAGACCGTTTAGTATTGTAGGCGATTTCCTTGAGACCGTTTTACATCACTCAAATTTATCTCTAGATTTATTGGCTATCTTCTAATTTTCCACTGACATCGTTACAGACGGTCTTACATTAGACCGCCTATACTTGTCGGGCGGTCCATCGATAGACCGTTTATTGGCCAGAGTACTAAATGGGATTATCTTTTAGATAATTATCTATTTATCTTGGTTTCTTGATTTATCACCGACACTTTGTACACGGTCTGGGAATAGGCCGTGAGGATTTTGGAGCGGTCTAGAGATGGACCGTCTTTAACTTGAGAGTCCTACGCCGAATACTTCGGTCAGTTCTCTGGGATAATTGGCTTATTTATCTTATTTTCTATTTATCACTGACAGACATAGGCGGTCTAGCAATGGACCATTTATTGGCATGGGCGGCCTATCGAGAGACCGCTTATATGTCCGAAATCCTAGCCTTAACAGTTTTTTCTCTCTCCACCCGTGGTTAAACCTCTCACTTGCTCTGCCATTTTCTCTGCGGATTCTCAACCGAATGAGGTCTCGTTTGATCCTGGCGGGATGTGGAAGTATTATCTATGAATTATCCTAAATAATCATGGCTTAATTCACGCTGGAAAACCCTAATTCACGGCTGGACTTTCAGGGGTCTAAAAATAGTACTCTTAGTCCAAACTTGAAAAGGGAGAGATCCAGCGTTCGCGTCGAAGTGTTGTTGGATTTTTGAACGAACTGTAGCCAGGGAGGGAGGCTCTCTACGTCCATTTGAGCCTCTGGTTCAGGGAGTAGTGTTTATTTGGTGTTTTGGTCTAGGTGTCTAAGTCATTCTTTCATCCATTGCATGCTCTTTTTCCTTCCCTTTTCATCCACGTTTTTCACTGTCATCTCTATCTAATACCCCTCCTATTATTTTTCACGCCCCATAGGGGTTAAAAACCCAACCCCAGGTATTCCCCCTTCCATTTGTGATGTTAATCCTTCATCTCTTTCTATAGTTATTGCACGTTCCAGGGCTAATTTGGGTTGCATTGTCTTGTTATTTGCTTTGTTTTACAGGTCAACAGAAGCTAAGCACGAGGCCCATCCCCTCTGGCCGGCCAGAAGTGGTGGAGGAAGGCGTTCCACATCTTGGGGTCTGGACGGTGTACGCGGCCTGCATTCACCCGCTTGAAGACGTAAGCGGTCTCCAAAGGACCGTTCATATCGATTCTGCAGCCTGTCAGAGACCGTGTAAGTACCAGCCCATTGTTCGTCCAATGTTCCTCTACAGTGTTGTAAGCGGCCCATCGATCGGCCGTGTACCTTCTCGGTCGGTCCTCTGTAGGACGTGTTCATCCTGATAACGCTGTACATTGGCAAGTGCCTCATCCTCTTCCCTTTCCAAGGTACGTAGTGTTATTACTTTGCATTTCATGCCTTGGTGGCGATCACATTCTTTTTGTGTGTTAATCTCTCATACACACACCCTCTTTGTTTTCTTAATTCCCTTTAGCATTTGTTTCACACATTTGTCCAAGGGAAAGAAAGAAAAAAAGTTGTCTACAATCCTGACTTCGCGCATTGACTAGGCCTTGTGGTGAAGGACCAGGCTTGCTGGCCAGAGTTGCTGAAGACTCCGAAGATGTCTTTTCTATGATCTGGACTGGGCTGTAGGGTATATGGAGAGGACCCAAAGGCTCGCCGGTTGGAGAGACATGGCATGGTCGCGCCACGGTCCCACCCTGCTTTTGCTTCCCCTTCTTATCTCCTGGTATAGAAGGTGGAGACGGGGCAGGAGAGTAGCGAGAGGAGATTGGGGCACCCATCGTCGTCTCACTTACCTGGACATCTTCTCGGCCGAGAAGGACTCGGAGTAGCCTGGCGATATCCTCCTTAGAGAATGGAAGAGACTCCAGCTCTTGCCAAGGCCGCCATTGGGAGGCCAGGGTGGCAGGAACTGGCCGACTAGTACTCGGTATTTGGGCGTCTGGAGGAGCTGGGGTGGTAGGAGGATGGATGACATTGACCGAGAATTTTCTCGGCTCAGTCTTCTGGCTGGTGTCCTACCTTCTACGGCTTCGGAGTCGCTCGAGAGCTTCTCGATTATTAGTCCGAAACTTGAGCCACTCCAGAACATGTTGGTAAGGCAACCCGTGCCCATTTGCTTGAGGAGGATCTAGTTGATCAGGGGAATTTCAGGCATTGCTCCGGGTCTCTTCAACGGCTTCTCGAAGTCTCAGAATCGCCATAGAGTTCCCCTCAACATCTATCTACTCCC
This sequence comes from Amorphophallus konjac, assembly GCA_022559845.1. Classification (NCBI taxonomy): domain Eukaryota; kingdom Viridiplantae; phylum Streptophyta; class Magnoliopsida; order Alismatales; family Araceae; genus Amorphophallus; species Amorphophallus konjac. The sequence goes on along the minus strand of CM040125.1, from coordinate 108,498,679 downwards.
ACTGGATCTGTTCCTAGATTAAGTGCTGAACTTCCTCACAGGATTCGATTGTGTGGCAGATTCTGGCATGAAAAGGGCAGTACTAGGGATGACCAAAGTCCCATCGGGTGTAGTTTGTTGGCGGCTCGTGGGCCATGATTTGCCCCCTCTCGACGAGGACATTGAAGCGCCGCCTGGTCCTTTCTTCTGGAAAGGAGAGAGGTATGCGGTCATGCCAGGGTCTCCACCCCGGATACCACAATGAGTGCTCACCTTGGCTGGTGCTGGGCTACTCTGTTTCGATGTCAGAGAGAGAGAATGCAGCCATCATGTGAATTACATTAGTTGTGTAGTGAATCACATGTGCTGTCGTAGCGGGTCTGGACCACACATGTGGCTGTGGGGGATCGACGAGACCGCTCTTCATTTTGATGAGACCGTCTCAGATCAGCTTCTGTGCCTGAGTCTTGAAGACATAGCAATCTTCAAGTGGATGGCCTAACATGTGATGATATGGGCAATAGCTAGGGTCATCAGTTTTTTGGGTCTCATCGGGTTTGCGAGCTTCTGGCAGCTCGATGATCTTCTAAGCCATGCAGAGGTCGAAGAGCATCTTTGTATGTTCCTTCTTGAAGGAGAAGAGAATCTTCATACGCTCCGAAAAGGAAGGAGCGGCTGGCTTATCTATTGGCTTCTTGTCGGAGCCGCTTGACTCGCCCCCCCTGCTGGCTTTGGCGGCAGGGGCGAACTCGATGATGTTCACCTCTTTCCTGGGTTGGCATTCTCGCGCCTGTTTACCCTTTACTAAAGTATAGCTCGGGTTATCGATGAAGAACATCTCTATTTCGGCGACTGCCGAGTTGAGCTAGTCGAAGCCTTTAATATTGGTGCCGAGAAGCTTTTCGCTGACCTCGGCTGCCAAGCCTTTGCGGCATATGGTGATGGCGACCTCCTAGACTGGCGGATTGATACACCTCATGTTGAGGTCTCACCATCTCTTGATGAAGTCTAGAGCACTCTCGCACTTCTTCTGTCGGAGAGAGCAGAGCTCCACCAGGGAGATCGTGTGCTCGGTCATCTAGAAGCGGTCGAGGAATTTCTTCTGGTGATCTACCCAGTCGACTACTCAAATGGGCTTCAGGCAAGAGCACCATTGAAAGGCTGTTCCCGTAAGTGAGGTGGCAAAGTAGCGGAGGAGGTATGACTAATGCAATGCTAGCTCGCCCATGGCTGTAATGTAGTAGGGCAAGTGCTCATGTGGAGACCCTTGCCCGTCAAACTTTTGTAACTTCGGGGGCTTGGCGTTCTCCGGGGAAAGCTTTTTTAGTTGGTGATGCAGTGGGTATGGTACATTATAGTGGTCTATAGTGGCAACCCTTCCCCGTACTAGGCGAGCTTTGTTTCGACAATCCGCTCAATCATCTGTCGTTGTGCCATGAGGTTTTCCGACACTGGCATGTTGGACGCTCATGGATGTGCTTCCACTAGCGGTATGCCGAACCCTGCTGCCGTCGGGGTTTGAGCGGTGACTGCTCAGGCGTTGGCACCATTGTGCCCCACTGGTAGTGCTGGTGCTTCGGCTGGAGGCCTAGCAGGTTGCTAAGGGTGAAGGTCCTGCTCTTGAAGAAGATCTTGTAGAAGGGCCTTCAAGTGTTGATTCTTCTTCAGGAGAGTCTCAAGAGTTACCTCTTGAACCTCATTTGCCAGAGGATCATTGTTGACTAGATCAGAATTGACAGGAGTGCCACGGTCCTCGGCCGGAACTTCTTCTACACGTTTCGATGCCTGAGGTCCGGTAGAAGTGTCGATGTGGCCCGGCGGTGCCGGGGGTTGAGTTTGATGGCGAGGCCTCCTGAGCTGGGCCAGTGGCTGGTTCAGGTCATCGGACTGAGTTTCGGGCTGGTGTCCGGTGGCATAACACGCGAACACCCGAACCGCGTCGTTGATGAACTGAACCATCCGCTTCTTCTGGGAATGCTTATCGGAGCGGACTGGTGCACCCATTCTGTCAAAGACTGAAGTCCATTGAGGGGGCTCTTCCGTCATGATGCCAGGATCGACTCGAGGAGAGCCTAAGTTCTTGGAGGTCTACCATACTATGGTATGTTCTCCTAGAAGCCCTTCCTATAGAGTGAACAATAAAAAATGAAACACCACCCAGTTGGCAACATTGGATGCCCACGTTTCCAAACTCCAACATGGATTGTTAGGACCCTTATCAGGCTAGTCCTCAGAGTTTCCGTAATGAATTCCAGTTACAAGATCACCGTATCCGGCCTCTCGATTACTGAGTTTCACCTCGTGTGATTCTCAATTGCATCTCCTACAATCCTCTGAAATGAGGGGAGATGCTACCCAATTTTTTTCGAATTTCCTCTCATTCGTTCGTCTTATTTAAATGTTTTCTACTCTAATCTGACCTTAGTTTGAGACGGACAGCTTGAGTGATGAATGGCCTCAATGGCCCTCTTCCCCACACGCGAGAGGATTGCAACTTGTTTGCCTGCGCTTGAGTACGAACCTTGCACAGATGGTAGAGCATGAAACTGAACTGAATAAAGAACTCTAACATAATCAACTTGTCTACCTCATTTCATCCCTTCGAAGTTTGACTGACTAAAGGCAACTTGATGTGGGATGGACAGCGGACTCGACTCTAATTTGATATGTGATCCTTGGACTCTAGACAAGCTCGCGATTGTCCCTAAACGAGGGAAGCGTTGGACATGCGCGGTTGAGAAACCGGCAGTGAGCTAGCGTGGTCGGCTCTCTCTCGTACCAGGATCGGGTCACGGGACGGGTTTCACTCTCTCTCTCGCAGCGGTGAATAACAATATATGACGAGCTAATTTATCCTATCATGCCCTCTAGCAGCGGCATATACAAATCAATACGCGTAAAGCAAATGCCGAGTGAAGGAGCGAACACGATACCTCCACGCGCCGGGTGTTGGAAAGATGATCCCAGCCGAACTTGTACTCCCGAACAACAATTATTAAGAATTACATAAGTGAATATTTCTATCCACTCCATGTAGGGAGGTAAATGGCTACACAGTGGGACCTGGGAGTAGCGGGTTCGGGTTGACGGGCAGCATTTTGTGCAGCTTCGGCGGCATGCGTACTCACGAACGTGGGGCCAACGTGCTGATAGGCGGGTCCGAGTGGGCCCGGAGTGGTACTGCTGTGACGTTGGCACGCTGGTTCGCCTTGCGGAAGGCGAGTCGGCTCCGGTCTTCACTTGTTGACCTTGCTGCCCACGGATCTGAAGTTCTATTTTTACAGCGCGCGACTCGGCAAGAACTGCTGCTGCGATCAATCCTGACGTTGGATCGATGCGATACTAGCGCCGTTGGAAAGCTAACTCAAAATCCTTCGACAAAGGACTATGGCAGGAATTTTGAAGGCTCTGGATTTTTCGTGTTAGATTTATGAACAAACTGACTGACAGACTCAGAAAACTCAGGACAGAAATGGAATTTCCTGAGAACAGATGTTGACCATGGCTTAAACCTCAGATCTGGAAGTTGACCTCTTCATGAAAGTTGGAGAGGGATAAGTAAGGAAGACGGGAGTATTTTTATAGATTTTCTATTGGAGGTTTAATGGAGGAAACGGAATTTATGACACTGGTGGGTCGGATCTGGACTGCACAGGACAGAACTGAAACTTGACTGGGTTTTAATTTTTTGGAAGGGGAAAAGAGCTCCTAATTTCGAGGAAAAATTATTGGAGATGGGCTTTGGTGGGACGAATACCCAATCCAAATTTGGACTCAATCAAAAAAGGGGAAGGGGGTCTAACAATGGAAACACAGGGTTTCTGTGACATAAAATAGAACATAGATAGATCTGGAAGGCTGGAGAACACGAAATTGGAAAAATAGAAAACGAAGGGTAGAAATTGGGAAACCTTTCTTGGGAGAGGGTATTGGCGTAGTGAACCTACTCTCAAAATTTGGGCTCCAGAAGATCTGTAGATTTGGAGCTAAAAATCAGACATGGGGGCTCTGTCCAGATTTGGGCAGAACTCCGACGATGGTGGCGGCGGCGCGATGGCGGCACGACGGTGGCGGCGGCGGCAGCAGAAGTAGAACTCAGAGGGGGAGAGGAGAAGATAGAAGGGCTTCACACCCTAGATTTGACAGAAATCCATCTGCAAGGGGGGAGGAGAGAGGAGGATAGGGTGCACCATTCTTGGCTTCAACCAATTTCACAATTTTTTCATCACTAATTCTACTAAAATGGGCATTACATGGTATTTGCATGAAATGTAAAATGACCCTAATTAACCTCAGATCTAAGTTAGGGGAGGGGTAAATGGGGGAGATCAGAAGTATTTCTCCTATTGGTTTGGAAAAACATTTAATATGAATTTAAGGGGGGCGCCCCCTTGACTATAAGGGAGGCATCTTGGACATTTTTTACCACTTGTCCCCCTTGAATGGTCAATCCATCTAGAAGCCACCTAGGACCTTTGACCAGCCCCACATGGACCTCAAGATGCCACTTGGACCAATGAGGAAGGGGTGGAGGGTCCTGCAGGGCCTATATGGACTTTTACACAAAAACTCAAAGATCCTTAAGGAATGACAAATTGGCTTATAAAGCCTTACGATTACAAACCTACACAAATGCAAACTAAAAGGATACAAATGCAAACTAAAAAGTTAGTGCCTGGTGTTGATTCCCATCACAACTACGGAATGAATGGTGCTCTGTGGTCAATCTAACCTTTCAAGCCCTTAAGTTTTTCTCTCAAAACCCTTCCTAAGCCAAGCCAAGGCCTCCTTGCATCAACCTCAGACCGCCCGAGTCCATTCCCTGGCTCAAAGAGCCGGATCCCCTTCGAAAACCTCATGAGTCGACACCAGCTCCCTCACAATAAAGTGAGTCGGTGGCGGCCCCCATGAATCAGTGCCACTAGCACCGACTCACCTCTACTCACCGACTCCCCCACCCTCGAGCTCCAATGGCCCCGATTCACCTCATCCTTGCATAGTGCCGAATCATCCCCCATCTCCGCTCTCACCACACCGACTCATCTCTTCTTCAAGGCTCAAGGGTGCCGAATCACCCCCATCCCTATTCCATGGCCACCGATACATCTTGCATGTTACCCAGGTCGACTCCACATAAACCCCAAGTCAACTCCAGCTTCGGTCAACTTCTGAAAAGCCCCCCCTTGAATGCCTAATTCAATGCTATCCTTTGGGTAAATAACAAACAAATAACTCAAACCTCCTTTTGGATGATTGTTCTTTCCATGATTATATATCTATTAGTGTATATATATGCATATACAAGTACCATTACTTAATTGTGTGCTTGCCTGCTCGAGTGCTCGGTATATTAAATGGTGATTAGTAGGAGGCCGGTTTACGCCCGACCAAAGGTTTTCACTATGTGTGATGATGGTCCTCGGACCTAAAGTTCTCCACCTTGTACCGAGAGTCAGATGTAATAAACCTAAATTGCATTGTATGTTCAAATGGATATCTAGGCTTTGCGCCTTGCAATGTCAGCTTTGTTTTGCATATGTTTTTACACCTTCAGCCCCGGTGGCGTTTTATCTTGGCAATTAATCAAGGGTTTTACTCCTTCCTGGAGGATGTAATTAACGTCATAACCTTTACGGTATGATGGATTGCGGTCCGGACACGGACTTCACATTCGTCTAACCAAGTCAGATCGAGCGCATAATAAACTTGTCACTTAGTGACTGGCACGCCTACGCAAATAAACTCAAAACAAATAAATATAAAGAATTTAATAAAATCAAATCCCCACAGTAGCCCACCCGCACATGGGTGGCGATGACGATGGGGCCATAGGTCACGATCGCCATAGATATTGGACTATTGGTTACTGGAGAGAACGATGATCAAAGATGGCCGTCGGACGCGGTCCGGGTGTCGGAACGTGAATTGGAAGCTATAGGGGAATGTGTGTCCCTCCTCTAGCTCTCTTGCAAGGACAAGACAAGGACACCACAGCTTCAAGGGTGGCACAGGCTTCTCTTCAGCAGAAAGAAGAAAGGCAGGAGACGCCCCACTGGGCATGCCAACTTGTTGTGTTCACGTCTCGCGTCCCTCCCGACCCAAGTGGGGGAGGGGGGGAGACAGAACGATGTCGGTGACCGCAGTGAGAAAGGGAATAAAGAGATAAAGGAAAATAAGTGAGTTTATGTTACCTCGGAATATTCTCCTTCGTAGCCATATGCCTCTCACAGCGGTACTGGGCACTCGCCTTTTATGGAATGTCGAGAGGGGTCAACTTGCATGAGAGATTTTCGAGTGTTAAGGTGACCGGACAGGGTGCGGGCGTGCCAGTTGATTTTTTGACAATCACCTATAGAACTGAAAGTTGACAGGGGAAGCGTCGCCAGGACGCGGCACGTGGGCATGGGGTATCGGGTGACACGTGGAGAGAAGGGAGGTTCCATGGGTACGAGTGCGCATGCGATTATGGGGATTCGTGTATGGGACATCTTTCCCCACTGGTCGCAAGCAACCGGTGTTTATTTACATCGGATTGAATCTGAACACCTTTGTTCTGTGCTAAAGAAGAGCCTGGATATTTTTGAAGCCAAGGACAAGGAACCGGGTATATCCTACAGCTAGGGGATTGGTAAATCGGGACCAGAAAAATGGTTTGCACACTGGCTAGTGTGGGTAGGAAATCAGAACCCAGGGTACGAGTATGCATATTCAACTGGTTTCATGCTTTATGAGTGCCACGTGGGCTTTACAAAGAGGCCGAAAGGGCTAGAATACAACTGGTGCAAGCCCCATGACAATTTTGACTCATGGGTCGGTCCCCGGGTCGTTGCAGGATAAAGTGGATTGTCTGCGTGTTTTACAGGGGCTCTCCTAAAGGAGCTTGGGACGTGCCCGAGTCGTCGAGGGAGGGCTAAACTAGATGGCAGGGGCGGACGCTGGCTGGCACTTGAGGGAGGCCGGACGTGGCTCGGGATGAGCAGTCGAGTCCCGTCCTAGAAGGCGAGTGTCTTCATGCTGGGGAGTCACGGTCGGTCCCAGGAATATTACTTCCGGGCCAGGGTCCGGCTAACTCGGGTCAGCGGTCGGGACGGTTGGTTGCCAGGTCGGGGTAAGCGGTGGGCACGTGGTCCCGTGACGGAGGAGAATGCTACATTATGGCGTATGCTTTGTTGTCATGTCGCGCCGTCCGTGAGCGGACCCGATATGCGGGTATGTTCGCCATTATCATAACACCTCGCATATGGGGGGATAGACTTGAGTGAGACGGCTAGATGCTGTGTGAGGGAAGTGCATTTCACATATGCTCGACGTATACGAGCCGGTCAACAAGCCACCCAACACGCGTCTAGCTCCTCGCGTCCTTGCCGGATGCCTTGGGGCTTAGGTCCTCGCGCTTGAAGGTCCGGTGCTAGTAGTTCATCCCTTGCGTGCTTGCATGCATACCCCTTGAGTTTCTATGGGGGATTTTATAGGGAAGTTGAAGGGTCAGGGGGGGTTTATGTGGACTGGATTGGAGGGGGGATCTGGTCCTCGTTATCACCCTAAAAATATATATTTTTTTGTTTTCAGAGTCTGGGAGGTAGGTTTACGCGAACCAGACTGGGGGGGTCTGGTCCGCGAAAACCCCCCCGAGGGAGGGGTTAATGCGGACCGGCTTGGGCTTCTTTTTTCATTAAAATTTTTTTTTCTTTTTGTTTCTGGGGGGTTTACGCGGACCAAACCCGGGGGGCCGGTCTGGTCTGCATAACACCCCCTCCCCCCCGTCTTCTTTTTTCATTAAAAAAATCTTTTTTTTTTCTGGGGGGTTTACGCAGACCAAACCCGGGGGGGTTTACGCAGGGCTGGAAATGGGGTCTTTTTCCATGTAAAAATTTTTTTTTTTTGTTTTCTGGGGGTTTACACGGACTAGACCGGGGGGGCCGGTCTGGTCCGCATAATTTTTTCCCCATTGGCCTATAAAACCCATTTTTTCTCCATTTTGGGCCCACGTTGACTTTGTGTGACTGCAAGAGGACAAAGGATACGAGCTTGGACTGGTGGGCTGGCCGGTTGTGAACGTGGATCGAGGAGTTGACCTTTGTGATCTCGAGGTTGCATCTTGCAAGTTTCTCCATGCTGGTATGTCGATCGGCTTTTGCACGGAGCTGGGGTGGGATGGAAGCGGGACCCACAGAGCTGGGAGGAGGGCGCGACCCCCAAGGGGATCCCCCCCCCCCACTAGGGCACGACCGCTCCCGGGGTGAACTCCCCCCAGGTGGGATGGCCGTCACACGTGGTTGGCCCGGGTGACCTCCCGTGGTTGTTTGGCAGTGTCATTTGAAGGACTCTGGTCAGAAGAGTTTTGGGGTTGACCCGTGGGGGTTCGTTGTTGCCGTGTTTTGGGCACTATTCGTAAGGTGTTCGGGAAATTCCCGACACACCTCGGGTCGTCAAGCGGCTTCGGTAGCAGGCTGGAGGGCCTCGTGTTTGGCCCAAAGACAGTTAGTATGGCTTGTAGGAGCCATAGGGAGGCACTTCGGGCGTGTGGGCCCAGCCTCTGTGGTATATGCCGCGTTGTGAGGCAAGTTGATCGATGGCCCCGGGTTGGCCCGGGAGCTGAAAGTAACCGGCTTGTCGCCGCATGTCTAAGGGTCGGGGGTGGTCCAAACTTGCTGGAGGGTTGCCGTGGGACACGCTAGGGTGTTCGAGCCATGGGTTGGCCTCCGACTTGCTGTAGAAAGGCTGGAATATGCGCGCCCGCGAGGTGTTCGGGGAAATTCCTGTCACATGTGCATGGGCTGCATGAGCGTGCTATGGGCCTCCAAAGCCCGTGGTTCATTGGGATGAGTCTTCCTTTAGCTCTAGTGGGCTGAAGGGAAGCATCTTGGGGATAGACCACAGCCTCGTTCCTGGGTGCCACGTGTCATGGCGTGTAGTCAGGGTGCCCCCAGGTTGGCCTGGGTGGCTCTGTTAAAGGCAGGTAACACCGCGAACGGGGTGATCGGGGGTGGCCCCAATCAATTGTAGATGATGCCGTTGGTCACGGCAAGTTGGTGAGGACCCTTGATTCGGCCTGGTGTGTCGTAGAAAGGGCTGGGTAAGCAATGCCTTAAAGGTGTTCGGGGAAATTCCTGAGCCCTTATTTCTTGTTATTTTGCTGGGAAAATGCCTGGGTATAATAGTCGTGTTGTAAGGGATGGTGTTGAGCCTCCCGATGTGTTTTAACATTAAGACCTGTGCATGTGAGTGGATTGTCAAGTGAGGAAGGGAGGTTGTGCTCTAGAATTGAGGAGCATCAGTTCCTTCACCCCCATGTCTGGATTCAGCCAATTTTAATTGGAGGTCGTGTCATAGCAGATGTTAAGTTTCCCCCCCTGTTCTTACAGTATAATTGGTGCATAGTTGGGTAGCGGAAGCGTGGTGGGGCCATAACCCACACAATCTAGGATCGGATTAGTAGTCGAGAAGGGTGGATAATTTTGTGGTAAGCGAGTCCTCGAGGTTTCATAGTCAACCATGGAGAGTTGACTTCAGATGTAAGGTTGTGTTGGCCATGTGAGTGGCCTTGGTTGCTATGTGCCGGCAGCAGTGTCATACACTGGGTGGCGCTAGCAGAATTGAAAAGCGATAGTGCAGCAATGAGAACCATCGGGCGAGAAGAATCATGATGCCAGTCTTCTCCGCGAGTTATGTCACGTTGCTCAAAGTAGGGTCGCTTAGTGATTGGTATTGGGGCAGGTTGTGGCTATTTGGACTGGTTATAAGGTGCAGGTGTGCGTTGCTCAGAGTTGAGACAATGGTTAACCGACCCTAGTCAAGGTGGATGTTTAGAGGTGGATCCAAGGAATAAGCAGTGATAATGGCGGGATCGAGGTCCTGTAAGAACTACCGTGAATAGTTGAAAGAGCCAATTGATTTGTCTAAGCACCCTGATAATGTGTGGATTAGTGCGCTAGTTGATCGACAGATGTGCTATTATAGACTAGATAAATGATGTGATGGTTATGGATGGAGAGCTTGGCTATGATAAGACTCGGGAGAGTTTGGAACTCGATGCTTCCTGTAGTGCCACTGATTGAATTATTGTGCTAAGGTCATAGGCTTCCCCTGGCTCGAAAGGAGCTGTACAAGGGGACCGTGTGTGAAGCGAGATATTGTTTGATCTGAATGGCATTTCGTGCATGTGGGCGCTGGGAGTTGGTCGTTGTCGGTTAGCAGTTAAAGTGGAACTGTGGGTATAGATGGTTGTAATATGGAACAACCATCTCCTTGATGAAAGAATCCCTGGAAGGGTTAATATGAGATGAGGGCCCGCCACTGGAAAGAAGCTTGAGGTGGTGTGCTCCAGACTCGTGTCATTGAGGAGCCCGAGGTTCACGCGAGTGACCTCATTGTTATTTTCCCATCTCGAGAAGCTAGAATTGGCCGAAGGCCTAGGGACGACCAAGATGGTGCCAAGCGATGTGTGACTAGTGTTCAGAGGAACTGGTTGATGGCCCTATAGAGAAGTAGGAGAAGAATGTGGTTAGAGGACTTCTGGTTGATGTATGACCAGTAGCTGGTAGATGGTTTTCTACAGTCAATGTGTGCCCAATGAGTTGGTTATTCTATGATGTGGATTTCAGACTGTGAAGTCCCAGGCGGTTGATCGCAATGTGTTCCATGGATGTTGATAGTGACCGGGGAGACATTGGCCTTGGGACCGATGTTAACTGCTGAGCTTTGAGCTAAGCAGCTCCGGAGATGAGTATCGTTGGTGGTGAGGAGCCGATGGAAGAGTTGTATCCAATCGAGATTGGCGGTGAGGTTGTCATTCAGGGATGAAGTGTGATTGTGCCCCTTCTAAGGAGTACTTAATGTTCCGCAGCTAAAGAAGTCGATGTCCTAAATGAGGGGGTAAGTGTGGATTCCCCATTGAGGATTGTGTGTTTCCTCCATGCATGGAGTGTATCGGACGTTGTCCGTGCCCTTGAGAGTTTCAAGGATGCTGAGGTGATGCCAGACCTATCGATTTTGGGTACCCCGATCGGTCCGAGGATCGGCGTGAATTATCGTGATAGAGCGAGAGGGCTTTATTGGTTGTTTTGGTCTAGAAGCGTTCCTCAGAGGATGTTGTGTGTTGAGTATAGGGCTTGTGCGGTGATTGCGAGGTCTTTCCCATTGGGTGAGTTCTTCCCCGTGAGGTCTGTGCCTTGTCCCAATTTTTGAGGATAAAATTTCTATAAGGGGGGAGGACTGTAATGTCCTCGGGTTTCGAATCATGTTTTCGTAGGTTACGGATCGTGTCCATATTGGTTTTAGACTTTAATATTGGATCTTCAGACCCTTAGATGGTATTTGCGAGAGTTATTCCGGGTCTTTGGTGGCGCGTTGAGCGGCCTTGCTTTTTTTTGGAATTTTTCTAAGTCAGAATATATTTTTTGGGAATTTACAGAGTTCATGTGAATTTTTTAAATGGAAAAAAAGGGGAAAAGATAAATAAAATTATAATATTTTATTTATTTTAAACACCCTCCCCTCATTTCTCTCCCTCACTCCCATAACCCTTCTCCCCTTTCCCGTTCTCTCCCTCTTACTCTCACGTCCTTCCTCTCTCCCTCTTCTTCTCTGACAGCCGACGGGGAGGACTTGCAGGCGAGCTAGAAGATGACGTGGGCGATGAACGGCGAGGACTGGAGCGTGGAATGGGAGGCAGTGTCATGGAGGAGAGTTTTTGCATTTTCGTGAAGAACCGATCATGGAACGAAGCGATTTCGGTGTGGATCAACCCCGAACTTGTGTGATTTCTTCGAAAAACGTAGGGGGTGGATTCTTACCCTCCTTGTGTTATTTCCTCACGATTCCAAGTCAATTCGGGCGAGGAAGAGTGGGTTTCCTTCATGTTTGGGTTAAAATGCATATTTCGGGGCAACAGATAATTCCACTGATTTGGGCAACGATTTGTAGTCTAAAACATGTTTTCCGGTGGTTTGGATGGTGGAGGATGGTTCCCCCTTGTTTCTCCTTCGTATGGAGTGAGTGGGGCGTGGAACGGGTCCCCTGGAGGGGTTCCCGTCCCAAACGTGTAGCATTTGGTCGACTGTTCCCTAGGTTCGGTCGACCAATCGGGCGCCTGGCTGATCAGGAGGTCACTGGGAATTTCGATCAACTGCCCGCACCAGGCCGGTCGACAGAACCTCCCAGTCGATCGACCGACTGGGATGGCCAGTCGACTAATCCGTCCCTGGTAGGGCGACCGACTAGTGGTGCAAGTCGACCGAATTGAGGCCTATTCAGCCCATTTGAGTCTTGCGGACTGGCTTTCATCCTGAAACCTACAAATTAATATTAAATTTGCATAAACATATGGAAATTGGGCCATTTCACCTCGTGAGGGTGGCGATCGCTCGAGAATGGATTCACGTAGTGCGAAGTTTTATGGATTCCCAACGGTGGGTTTGGCCATAGACTTACAGTATTGTTTTCACGTGGCTTCTATACCCATGGTGAATTATATTCGCGTGAGTTCTGTGACCACGGAGGGTAATATCCAAGTGAGTTCTATAATCGCGATTGGTAGTCCTTGTGTGAGTTTAGTGGGCCAGTATCCACTAGTTCCGTCATTCGATCGTGTGTAGTTTTCTTAGCACCCCATGGCATCATACATTGGTTTATGGTGGTTTGCGTGCGTGTGTACGCCTATTCCCGAGATTCCTGCGAGACCACGGAAGATCATGTTTTGTGGTTAAATTGCCATGAGGGCACTTCGTGTCAGGCCAGGTGAGGGCAGCCTTGTAGAAACCCAACAAAATAAATAGATAAATAAATATTTTAATTTAGTTATATAATTATAATATTTATGAAATAATGAAATTCCATTGTTACTATATGAAATAAACTAGATAATTGAATTTATCTTGAAATAAATTAATATTAAATGTTTTAAATTTCAGAAATATATTATGAGACCTAACTAAATTCCCTAGAATGGTTTATGATCAACAATTGGGCCATTGGATAACCCATAATGGGCTGGATTATGGGCTAAAAAGGGGTTAAATCGGCCTAAATTCGTAGCACATGTTAAACACCCATTTGTATGATTAAATTAGTCTCATTTCTAGAAGATTGTCACAAAATTCAAACCCTATATGATAGCCCACCATGGATTAGGCTTATTTCCCACATTTTCCCATCAAATTAAGGCTAGATTAAGACGAAAAGTTAGAATTTGCTTCTTAGAACACTAAATTTGGAGTGGAGAAGTTTGATTTTTGAGGGAATGAATCTTGACGATTTTGACCAAGTTTTTCCTATAAATAGGTCCCTCTCAGACCCTTTAATCACCCTTTAGGCATTTTCTATGTTGGAGGAAAGGTTGGAGGTGATTTGGGGGTGTGATTTGGAAGAAGAAAGGGAGCTCTTGAGCATCTCGTCCAGTTTTTTCTCTTCATCTTCAATTCAAATTAAGGTAGATTTATATCAGGCTAAATCTTTAATAATTCATGTCATCTTGTGCGTTTTCAAGTCCTCTTTCCATTGGTATCATTTTCCCCTTTTTTATTGAGTATAAAGTATGTTATAGCCGTTTTATTGAAGTGGTATCATCAACTCGCCGAAACGTGGCCGGCTTTTTTAAAGCGGTTCACCAGAAACCGCGACATCAGGCCACGGTCTTCGACAAACTGCCTTTATGTAGAGTTTTTCCCGCCCATTTGAAGTTTTTCAAAAATATATATAAATTTTCATGAACGCGTCAAGCACTTGGACGCCTTCTTGTAGATGCGTCCGCCCGAGCGGACGCCTTCATTAAATATTTTTCAAAAAAATAAAAACTATAATGTTAACTGCGTCTGGACTCATGGACGCCTTCTTTTATACGCGCCCACGGTGGTGGATGCCTTCATTCGATCTTTTCAAAAAAAAATGTTTTACATGTCAGAAAGCGGTTTCCAGAGAACCACCTTCTCAAGAAGACGGTTCCCAGAGAACCGCCTTCTGCCTGCAGAAACCAGTTTTTGTTCGATCCCGTCCAATTTTGCAACGTTCGTCCGACCGTAATGTCTTCAGGTTCTAATTGAACCAATATATCGCCCAGCACGTAGATTTGTCATGTTATGTTGGATATCAACTAAATTCACACACAATTAAGTTAAGGATTTGAAAGAAAATGATTCTAATCCATGAGCTTATGTTCTTATTACCTTCATGATATTCTTGATCTCCGTGACTATATTATCTTTTCAGCATGTTAAATGGAATAAATATTATCTATTAAAACTGCATGGGTTTAGTTGCATAATCTTGATCGATACAAGTTTAATGATTCTGTATTACCGCGGTTATCGTGTTTTCGGCAGGTCATTTAGCTTGCTATATTTCCAAGGAAGAATGGTGTCTAAGGAAAGAAGTCCATGGGCAAATACTTTAAGTGGATAAGTGGTTTATTAATTAGGACCTCATGTATACGAGGGGAGCCTCCTACTGTCCCACCTCTCACCTGGCCGTAATTCCTCGGGTTCTAACTAAACACCCGACTGTGAAAAACTTGATCTAAACCTGTTTTACGAGATTTTTCGCAAGGACTGAGTGTGCCTTGTCCGGCATTTCAATCCCTTATCAACTTAATGTCGTTAAACATTACGCCTTAAATCCTCTTCGAACTTCTCTTACAACTACTTGAAATATTTGCTAGATCTGTACCTTATTTCCAGAGTCTTAGCTTGAAATTCTTTGGCCATACATAATATATGGATGTCTAAAAATTCTTGGGATCTATGATCCATAACCCCAATGTCTGGTGTTAATGGGGCCAGGTCTGGTCCTTGGGGGAGCACCCGAAAGTACTTGTACCCATGGGAGTTCATTGACTAGGTGTGGCATTGCACCAAAGTGCTTGACTTGTTATATTCATTTATGACATTTCATAGTTCATGAATTACTTGCTTGAATACATGAAGTACTTGAATTACTTGACTTGTACATGTTTACGTGAAATGGCCAATTCCACGCTAATACTCTCTACATGTTCTGATGGGGACATCAGAGCAAGACCACTTACTTTTTATTTTGCATTTGAGTCCTTTTATTTGCATTTATATGTTTGGGAAAAAATATACGCAATTGTAAGACTTTATAAGCCAATTTGTCATTCCTTAGGATTGTTTGGGTTTTTGTGTAAAACTCTAGTAGGACCAGCAAAGGGCCCCCATCTCTTTCCCCATTGGTCCACCTAAGCCTTAGGGTCCCATGTTGGGCTAGTCAAAGGTCCAAGGTGGGCTTCTAGATGCTTGACCATTCAAGGGGACAAGGTGGATGAAAATTCAAAATTGGACCAAGCAAAGTCCAAGATGCTTCCCCCTTATAATATAGTTTATCCCATGTTGTATTTTTTATTTAATTTGGTCATTTGACCACATGGGGGGGGGGAATCCCCTCTCTCCCATGAAATTTCTATCCTCCCACCCCTTGCCATTCTCTATATAAGCCTATGTATAGTGTCATTAGAGATTATAATGAAGAAATAAGCATTTTTGCCAAGGGCAAGCCCAAGGGCACCCCTTATTTCTCTCCTCTCCCCTCTCCCCCTTGCAGCAGTGATTGCTGCCCATTCTAGGGTGTGAAGCCATCATCTTGGTGTGACTCCAAGATCTCCAACCTATGCTGGATGCGACTTTCGGCCGCTGCCTTCCGTTCGTGACGCCATCGCGATGCCACCGCTTCGCCGGAGTTCTATCTCCATAAGGATAGAACCCCAATCCCAAAATTCTAGTTATTTCTCTTGTTGTCAGGTCGAGCCCTAATTTTGAGGGTTTGTTCTATCCTTCTCCCTTAACCTCCAGTTCAAATTTCGTGTCGTTTGAACTTCATTTGGTATTTTTCTCGCATTTATTATTCTTCCCCCTGTAATCTGTCATTCTGCGGATCTACGGGACAGAGTCACCTTCTTGTATTTTTCCCACCCACTTATAAATTTCCAAACAAATCACAACAATTCCCTGATGTTCCTCATGTCTTACCCTGTCTTCCATAATTTTTGTCTCCCTTGAAAAAATCATTTACCCCTCAGTCAAAGGTCAGTTTCAGGCAGATCCCTTCCTGCCCTGTGTGTCTATCAGTCCGGGTCAGAAAAAAAAATAATCTTACAGTCATCCTCATTTTCAATCCGTCTACTGGATGGGGTTGTGAAAATTATATGTTGTATATCTAGAAGTGCTCTTTCCAACGGTACCATCCACGCCTCGATCGGATTCCGGATCTGAGCACCACAATTCTTGCAGCCGAGACGTGCAGATATGTTCCATGTGCAGGTCTGAAATTACAGTCCGGGAATAATTCGTGCAAAATTATCAAAAGTCAACTTCTGGACCGGCACTCCAGGGAGTCGATCAGGGACATACCGCCATCGTCCCAGCCAAGCGGTGCCTTCAGAAGACCTCAGGAGCGTGACGTTCCTTTGGAATATGTGCCTTGCTGTCCAGCGAGTCAGAACCGAGTCGGTGCAGGACCGAGTCGGACCAGCAGGCCGAGTTCGCCCCGAACGCCCCTGTAGATTGCTGCCCGTCAACCCAGGAACGGTCCTCCCGGGCCCACTTGTAGTCCTTTACCACCCTGCGTGGAGTGAGCAATATAATTCACTGTTGTAATTAACTCTTTACCATTGTACCGGGAGTTACCGTAACTGGCCGGGGCCGTCTTCCCCATGTTCGGAGCGTGGAGGTAAACTCGCCCCCACACTTTATCGCATTTTGTTTAGTTCATATTCATTCGTAAATGCCGCTGCGAGTGTAAGTTCCTAACTTGATATCTATTTTTTATCACCGCTGCGAGAGACTGAGTGTGATCCGTCCCGTGACTCAATCCGAGTTAACGCGGAAAAGTCGATACCCGAGGCTCATTGCCGATTTCTCAACCGCGCCCGGTCCCACGTCTTCCCTCGCTTAGGGGCGATCGTGAGCTAGAGTCCCAGGTCGCGTGTCCGTCCCACATCAATTTGGTATCAGAGCGCCAGTTGAGTCTAGGGTAGTCATTCGTCATTGCTTAACAAAAATACAAAAAAAGAGTCTAAGTCTAAGTCGGTCCAAGGTTGCATTTGCATCCCAATACCCGGTATATAAAAAGGTGTCACCCGACCGTTAGGTTACGCCTATCGGAGAGGTGATTCACTTGCGTGAGAGGATCTTCAGATCCCCAGACTCCGCTAGGTACCGAGTCTTGGTTGTGTCTAGGTTCATAGTCGAGTCGGCATTCCAACTTGCATTGTCGTTTATGGTCGTGTCTAGTGTCTTGTCCAAGTGTCTTCATGTCCATCTTATAGCTCCCCATTTCCAATGGACTTTCGGTCGCCCAGGCGAGATAACCGTTGACACACCCATGGGTTGGACAACCATCCTCTCCACTTCCTAGGCCCGAAGCCTTGGATTTTTATGGCTCTAATGACCCGGGCGACTACCTCAAGTGCGAGGCTGCCATGGACACATACTTTGATTGTTATACCATGTCTGAAGCCAGGCAATTCTATTTTGCCAAGGAGAGGCTTCTACACGAGGCCGCCGAAAAGTGGGACCACATTGAGCGCTTGAGAGAGGTTAGGAGGCAATGGCCCATCGAATCATGGTGGGACATGAAGAGAGAGCTTAGAAGGGTCTACCTTCCCCATTTGGTTCCTTCCAACCCGTCCCACCCATTTACTTCCAACCACGTGGGTCACACCTCCAGTCGACCCCACCAACTCACTTCCAACCAAGTGGGTGATATCCAGAGGCAAGAAGCCCCTCAGGTACCCAAGCTTAGGCCGGTTGATTACGGGCGAATCCACCGCGATACCCGTACTCCAACCCATACCGTTGCCGAACTTGTGCAAATGATTTCGGATCGGGTGGATAGGAGGTGTGCGTATTTTGAGTCGTTGGTCTCCCCTTGCCCACCTCCGAGACCGGACGTAGCCATACCCAAGCCTAGGGATGTCATAGCTGGTAACCCCAACCCGGCCCCACCTCCGGGGTCCCAAGGACCTCTTCCCCTCTGGGAGGACGTTTCTTCCCCACCCATTAGAACTCCGTTGCCACCACCCTTATCTTCCAATCTTTATGTGGAGCTATCTCAGCCTGAGCCACCCGTGTTTCTAACGGGAAGCCTTTTCATCGCCGAGCCACTCCTTAGCTGGCTCAAGAATGGCTTGGTCCCACCTCCCTTCCCATCCATGGACCCCACAATACCTCTTGTGCCAATCAACTCATTTCATACAACATTCCGGTGTAGTCACCATGTGGATACATTGTGTGACCTTTTTAATGGATTAGACCGGCAATTGACATTTACGCACTTGTTGGCCCCAGGCTTCGACCGACCCACAGGTCGTAGCTTCACCCATCTGGCTTTGGGATCCATTACCTCCATGTGCACCGTGGGTTGTGTCACCACGGAGATTCTTCTACTCCTTCCGTTACCGGCCGAGCCCGACTTCATTCCTTTTATCCCAGGGGAGGAGCCATATCTTCTATACACTGTCCCATCTATCACGATGGATGGAGGTGACCATCACCTTCATGAATTTCAAACATGGGACTATGTAATGGAGGAACTGAGGGGTCACACATTCTTTGACCCATTCGACCCCTTCGCTAGTGGACCTCGTGACCCACCATTTCCCTTACACCTTGTTAGGGAAGTCCACTACCACACCCCTTCCCCACGGGCTAGTCCACCAACACCCAACCCGAGGATCGTTCCATAGTCATCATATAGGAGTGTCAAAGAAGGTGAATTCGGTTCTCCACCTATCAAATCCACTAGGGAGCATGTGCATGCATGGTGCCTCTTAGGATGTTTAGAAGTTCCCCATTCTTCCAACCACTGGTTACATCTAGTGTATGCATGGCACACATTCGAGTGTCCTGGTCCGCCACCACACATGTATGGGTCGGACTAACAATAGGTTTGTCTAGGGTCTTGTGTGTCTGTGCATATATCGAGTCGAGTCGGTCCTTTGTACGCTAGCGTTGTCAGTCCCTTTCGAGTGTGATACTTCTCGGACTTTGGGATCGGCTCTACCTCTACATATCGGATATTGTCACATAAAGGGACCTAGCGGGGATTCCTAGTGAGCCTTCTAGCCGCCTCCCTCATTTGAGAGTGACACCACCCCGGAGTGTCCACCTCTAGCCTCCTCCCCAGCAGCGTGTGCATATCGAATCTATACGGAATGAACAGGTGTCGAATACTTGGAGTCGAACGTACTCCGCGATTCCTGGTACGATGACGGATCCGCCGACGACACGAGCAGTCGCACCCCCTACTCGACGGGGTCGAGTTCTTCCCACCCGGGGAGAATTGATGGGGACATCAGAACAATACCACTTACTTTTTATTTTGCATTTGAGTCCTTTTATTTGAATTTATATGCTTGGGAAGAAAATGTACGCAATTGTAAGACTTTATAAGCCAATTTGTCATTCCTTAGGATTGTTTGGGTTTTTATGTAAAAGTATAGTATGACCAGCAAGGGGCCCCCATCTCTTTCCCTATTGGTCCACCTAAGTCTTAGGGTCCCATGTGGGGCTGGTCAAAGGTCCAAGGTGGGCTTCTAGATGCTTGACCATTCAAGGGGACAAGGTGGATGAAAATTCAAAATTGGACCAAGCAAAGTCCAAGATGCTTCCCCCTTATAATATAGTTTATCCCATGTTGTATTTTTTATTTATTTGGTCATTTGACCACATGGGGAAGAAAATATCCTCTCTCCCACGAAATTCCCATCCCTCCACCCCTTGCCATTCTCTATATAAGCCTATGTATAGTGTCATTAGAGATTTTAATGAAGAATTAAGCATTTTTGCCAAGGGCAAGCCCAAGGGCACCCCTTGTTTCTCTCCTCTCCCCTCTCCCCCTTGCAGCAGTGATTGCTGCCCATTCTAGGGGGTGAAGCCATCATCTTGGTGTGACTCCAAGATCTCCAACCTATGCTGGATGCGACTTCCGGCCGCTGCCTTCCCTTCGTGCCGCCATCGCACTGCCACCGCTTCGCCGGAGTTCTATCTCCATCAGGATAGAACCCCAATCCCAAAATTCTAGTTATTTCTCTTGTTGTCAGGTCGAGCCCTAATTTTGAGGGTTTGTTCTATCCATATCCCTTAACCTCCAGTTCAAATTTCATGTCGTTTGGACTTCATTTGGTATTTTTCTCACATTTATTATTCTTCCCCCTGTAATCTGTCATTCTACGGATCTACGAGACAGAGTCACCTTCTTGTATTTTTCACATCCACTTATAAATTTCCAAACAAATCACAACAATTCCCTGATGTTCCTCACGTCTTACCCTGTCTTCCATAATTTTTGTCTCCCTTGAAAAAATCATTTACCCCTCAGTCAAAGGTCAGTTTCAGGCAGATCCCTTCCTGCCCTATGTGTCTATCAGTCCGGGTCAGAAAAAAAATAGTCTTACAGTCATCCTCATTTTCAATCCGTCTACTGGATGGGGTTGTGAAAATTATATGTTGTAGATCTGGGAGTGCTCTTTCCAACGGTACCAGCCACGCCTCGATCGGCCTCCAGATCTGAGCACCACAATTCTTGCAGCCGAGACGTGCAGATATCTTCCCTGTGCAGGTCTGAAATTACAGTCCAGGGATAATTCGTGCAAAATTATCAAAAGTTAACTTCTGGAACCGCCACTTCTGGGAGTCGATCAGGGATATCCCACCATCGTCCCAGCCAAGCGGCGCCTTCAGAAGACCTCAGGAGGGCGACGTTCCTATGGAATCTGTGCCTTGCTGTCCAACGAGTCAGAACCGTGTCGGTGTAGTATCGAGTCGGCGCAGGACCGAGTCGGACCAGTAGGCCGAGTTCGCCCCGAACGCACCTCCAGATTGCTGCCCGTCAACCCAGGAACGATCCTCCCAGGCCCACTTGTAGCCCTTTACCTCCCTGCGTGGAGTGGGCAATATAATTCACTGTCGTAATTAACTTTTTACCATTGTACCGGGAGTTACCGCAACTGGCCAGGGTCGTCTTCCCCACGCCCGGAGCGTGGAGGTAAACTCGCCCCCACTCTTTATCGCATTTTGCTTAGTTCGTATTCATTCGTATATGCCGTTGCGAGTGTAGGTTCCTAGCTTGTTATCTATTTTTTATCACCGCTGCGAGAGACTGAGTGTGATCCGTCCCGTGACTCAATCCGAGTTAACGCGAAAAAGCCGATACCCGAGACTCACTGCCAGTTTCTCAACCGCGCCCGGTCTCACGTCTTCCCTCTCTTAGGGGCTGTTGGTCCCTGGGTAGGCGAGTAGACAAGAAGGGGGGGTTGAATTGTCCCCCACGAACGATGGTAAATTAAAATCTAACACAACGGAATTAACAACTTTGAACGTGATTGAAGAAATCAGACTAAGCAAGGTAAACTTAGTTCTCTCAATCTCACCGTTCACACACGAACATTCAACCAATATAAACAATTAAACATGCATCCACAAAAGCAAACCACAACACAAGGGTTTTTAAGGTGGTTCGGGACCACGACGGGCTCCCTACGTCCACCCCTCACCAAACTCAGTGAGACTTCACTCGGGGAATGAATCCCCAACACGGAGACGACGCTCCAACACACACAGGGATAAATCCCCCCACACACACGGAGTAAAACTCCAACACACACGCGTAGGGCGACGCCTACGCAACCACACGGGAGTAAACTCCCAACCACACACGGGGAACACACCCCACAATGTGTCCATGCACACACGCTGATATGCTCTGCACCACACGACGCACATGCGTCAACACAAACACTCGGAGAACCCTTTCTCCGATCCCCCACACACAATATTCCTTTAGAAATGTATGAAGCCTAGACAAATATATACAATGAATCCCAAACAAAGTCTAAAGACTGAAATGAAGAAGATATAGCATATAGAGAGCTCCCCCTTCTTCGATTCTTCCGGTTCCTCTTGGTTCGTTATCGGATGATAGCGATTTTGGCGTCCTCTTGTTCCTCTCTTCGAGACGCTTCTTTTCTTCTTTTACCACGAGCTCCAAATCTTCATGGATGTAGATGATAACCACCTTGCAAGAGCACCACCTTGTTTTCCCCCTTTTCTTCACCTACAAGAAGGAACAATATCAACATTAGAGTTCTTATATCCCAAATTCGTAACTCCTATATAGGCCAATATGAGAAGCATGAAAAGACACATATAACCCTCACAAAACATGTTAGAAACCCCCTAATATATTTAAGAACCAATGGGGGTAGTTTGGTAAAGTTTAGAAGGGTTTTCATTAGGTTTAGAACGCTCCTGGAAATCCCGATCGGAAGGGGTCGACCCCGACCCCTTGGGGTCGACCCTCGGGCAGCAGAGGGCCAAACAGAACCAAAACAGGTTCTATTTTTACAGGGGTCGACCCTTGCAATGGGTCGACCCCTGCAGGTGACTGGGCACAGCCCAAGGGGGGGTCGACCCCAGGGGTCGACCCCTTCTGTAGAGGGTCAAGAAAATGCGGTTTTAGCCCTGATTAAGTGCCGGAAAAATTCCCAAAAATCAAGAATAAATTACCATGAATTCAACAAAGTATTAAGACCATCTAAATCACATTTCAACAAGATTTATGAGAGAACATTAAGCACATTGTAAAGGCTCAAAAATCTCATTTTAAGGATGCATAAAACACTTCCAATGCAATGCAACATCATGAAAGATGTTCATGAAAACGACCCAGAACTTAGCATAAAAATGGTTAGATGTTACCATCATCCACTTGACATGAGAGGGTTTAAAAACCATCCTTGAACCTGTAAAAATATGATAAACTAAGAAGTTAGATGATAATCAAAACTCATGAACCAAACATCAACTCTTTGAAGTAGTTCACATAAAAATATATCATTGAACACATTCAAGTATGTATTTGACTTCTCAATTCAACCATCAAAAACATATTCACCATATGACAAGGTTTTGATATGATGAACATGACATTTTGACATTCTTTGATCAAATTGATATGTAGGAGAGCATATTGATACGTAGGAGAGCATATTAACACACAGAAGAGCATTTTGACACTCAGGAGAGCATATTTCATTATTTTGCTAAAACAAATGACCATGAGTCCAAATAATGACCAAGCATCATTAAAATAACAATCATCAAATTTCAAGTTATAAGGTTGAGGATATTTCAAGTCCAAAAATCTCATAAGGAGAATCCATGAAAATACCGAACCAAGACTTTAAAAGTCTATTTGATGAAATGTATGAAACATAGTGGGAGTCGACATAAGGCAATGAATGAGTTAACCCCCTTTTGCAAGAAGAGCTTCATTGATGGACTCCTTTAAGTTCCAAGCATGAGCCATTGATTTTATTCCTACAAGCCAAGATAAATATAGCATTAGTTCCTTAAACACCAAGGATTCATATGACTTTCAAGAGTAAATCTTGAAGCCATCTTTCAACTCATCAATCACAATATACACATGTTGCTCAATGAAACACATACACACACAAACACAATCGTTTTGATATCATTGAAACCAAACACCAACTAGGGGATGCAACAATCTCCCCCTTTTTGATGATGACAAAACGATGTGTGTGATAGAGTAGTATTACAAACATCTTATGGAAATATCAAGCATTAACATGAACATTGAGCACATACATCAATTCTCTAATTCTCCCCAAAATAATAACATTCATAAGACAATGAGCACACACAAACATTCTCCCCCTTTTTGTCATCTACAAAAAGACATGTGGTTATGTGACATGGTATGAACGTGTTAGGTTAAAAGATATGATACCAATGTAAATACCAAGTGATAATAATCAAAGGCCCAAAAGTATGATACCAAATGTTGTTCAGATGCCAATTGGTGGTCAAATTGGCGGATACCAATTGTTGGGGTCAAATCAAAGGCCCAAAGATTTACGATTGCCATTCTTGAGAAAATTGGCCCAAAGATGTGATACCAAAAGTTGGAAGAACTCATTTCAACATTCATGCAACATACCAATTGTTGAACAGTATGAATTGCTCAAGATGATGTCATGTGTAAACTATATGCATGTTAAAAATGCCATACATGAAAATATGCACATGATGAGCTTCATCTTTCAATTACAATGAATATGCAATATGTGAATGCTAATCATGCAAGATATAAAGCTATGCACATGATGACTTCTTTCCTTCAAATGCAAGGTTTATGCTCAGAATTAGATTCAAGGGAAATGCATGAACATGCAAGCACGCAAGCACAATCGTCATGCACACATAATGTTACATATAGTAACTCCCCCTAAATGAGGCACGGGTTAAGAAATGAGCATGCGATTCAAATTCAAGAATGTAAGACATGAAGCATAACTAAGAGATTTATGCATACACAACTAGAAGTACTACATAAACCATGAATGTAGACAAATTCATAAAATACATTCATCACAAAAATACCCATGTGAGATGTGATGTAATGAATAATGAGCTTCAAAATATATGGATTTTCAGATTTTCTAAAGAACACTAGAAGGTAATTTCCTCTCTACACTTTCACTTTAGATTCTCGACTTTCGGTAGCTTCGCACAACCCCTATTTTGTTTCTTTTAATAGACTTCACCTTTCGACGCGAGTTTCCTCATATGTCTCAATGGGGATTCCCGGCTACTTGGATTCGTCACACATGTGAATTTTTGCTTCTCCTTTTGACACGAGTTTCCTCCTTTGTTTCAGGAGGGATTCCCGGTTACTCGGATCCACATTCCACTTATTGAAATTTTGTGGGGTAGACAGCTTTTTCCTCACGATTACTCTTTAATGTCCATGTAAAGATTCAAGTTCCCTTTAAAATGTTAGAAGGAATTTCTTAAATCCTTATCAATGAAGGTCATTAAATTCATTATGTGCAAGAGTGTGGGGGTAAATTTTTATTTTGCATGTATAAAATGAATTCAACAAGACATAGCTATGACTTCCCCTAAATGTATGCACGGTCGGAATCAAATCCTCCCCCTTAATATATGACATGTATCACATATGAATAAAATCACTGCATTGTTATTTATCAAGGAGGTGAGGTCTTAGAATTTTCCAAGAAAGGTTTTATAAAATAAATACTTACAAGCATGCAAGGATTCATGAAACATTCATGCAAGCATTCATGAGTCAAGATATGCGATTATCATGAAATATATGCATATGCTCTATATGCATGAATATGTAATATGCATCTTTTTGTCATTTTATATGCATAGTATGTATATGCAAAAATGTCAATGCATTCTTTTTATGCAAGTTTTCAGTTTTTGTAATTACTTGAGCATTTGAGAGAGGCATGAAGTAAGTGAATGCATGAGATGAATTTTCAATGAATCTAGCACTGAACCATGAACAGTTTATGTTAGATTTCATCATGGAAAATCATTTTCCTCAAAACCCAAACATTCAACCTTGATCATTCAAAATAGTATAGCATGAGACATGTGTTCCAGTTTGAACAAATCAAGTAACCTGTCATTCATGCAAGGCAACCACACAAGGTCAATGAGCTTTAAAATAAGCCATGGTCAACATTCAATACCAATTGTTGCATTTGATCAAGCAATTCCACAGTTCAAAAATTTTGCCCTTTTGAAACAAGAAGGTTTTTCAAATTCAATTTAAAAGCACATGCAAATCAAAGATAAATTGATTTCATTCAAAACGAATGGTTCCTTGTAAGCCAAATAATTCAATTTCTGAATTTTGGTACTAGGCAGAGAACATAGGTCCGAAAACCACCATCACGCTTAGTGGAAGTATTCAGTTGAACGTAGTCCAACCTTCTCTAACCACCATTTGATATACCAAATATTCATCCATTGAAGACATATGTGGCTTGTGAAGAGTTTAGAGCATAACATGAGAACACACTAAAATATCATCCCAAGTCATCAAAACCATCAAATTTGACAATGAAAGAGCAAAGTTGGGATTTTACCAAGTGAGTTTGCCTTGTTCCTTTTTATTGGAACCCATTTCATTCTTTATTTACCTCAAGGCACACCTTCACAACAACCGACTCATTTGTAAGATTTGGGCACCCAAGCCTTCTTGAGTCCTTGGATGTTGGTAGTATTTCTTCCAAATATTTTCTTTGACTTCTTCATTGCCACCATGTCATCACTTTCCATAATCCTGCAATCCTCAATGACATATCCATGGTTTCCACAATAAAAACATTGAGGATAAGTATTTTTGCCAAAAGATTTCCTTTTAGGAGCAAAGGAATTTTCAATTACATTCCATCTTCTATTTTCAAAGTATCTAGATTTAACAAAATTAAACCTAGCATTCATTTTTGAAGCATGGAAAGTCTCAGTTTTTAAAAACCAACATTCATTCATAACATGACCGTATTTCCCACAATGAAAGCAACAAGGAGTTGTGAGTTTACGGAATGATTTTCCATTATTTGCATGAATTTTTGAAAATGAGTTTCCATTATAAGATGAAGACCTTTGAGCATGGGAAGTATGTTCATTTTGAATTTCCTTTGAAAGTTAAACTTAGCATTCATGGCATGAAAATCATCATTTTGCTTCACAAAATAATTGTCAATGACATGGCCAAGTTTGTGACAATAAGAACAAGAAACATTTCTTTTTATCTTGAAAACTCTTTGTTCAACTTTCTGCTTTGAAAAATAATTTTTCATCGTGTGGCCTAGCTTACCACAATGAAAGTAAGAAATGTTTCTTTGTGATTTGAAAATATTTTTCCCTTTGCATGTAAACTTGTCATCCTTTTTCATAACAACACAACCATCCATCACATGTCCAAACATACCACAATAGAAACATTCAACATTAGACTTTGATTTTTAAAATCTATTTGGCATGGTTGGTTTGACATTTTTCTTTTTCGTAAAATCATTTTCAGAAATTTTCATTTGTGCAATTGGAGGTGGTGCCTTAGAAGTGCTCAAAATATCAGATGCATGAACAAATGAAGTTTTCAATTTGGATTCAAAAGACTTTTTGTTGACCGGGGTGTATCCAAGACCTTCTTTTTAAAAGTTCACCTTAGCACCCAACATTTTATCCAAATTTTCCTTTCCTTTGATAAATCATCTTTTAAGCTTTGCACTTCTTCTTCAAGAGCAGAAACATGCATTTCGGCACTCGTGAGTTCTTCTTCACATGCACAAACTTTATCATTCAATAGGCAATTCACAGATTTGAAGTTTTCATTTTCTTCCTTGAGTTCTTTATTTTCAACATTCATAGAATGTAATTTTTCAGTCAATTTCTCAAGGACTTTCTCAGTTTCAGCAAGTTTTGAAATCCTAGCAAGCATTTGTTCATTTTCAGATTTCAACAACATGTTTTCTTTTTCAAATTTATCAAGACTTTTCAAGTTACCTTCAAGTAGAGAAATTTGAATTTGCATGACGCCATTTTTTCTTTTAAGTTCCGCATTCTCATTCATGATGCTCTTGCTATCAATTTCAAAATCAAGAAGTTTTTCAAACATCTTATCATCATCAGACAATGAAGCTATCTTGATCTTAAGAGACTCTTCATTTTTCTCAAGCATGGAAATTTGAGACATCAAGAGTTTATTCTGTTCCCTTAATTCATCACACTCATTTTCAAAATTCAAATATCTATCAGATTTTTCAACGAAGGTATGTTCTTTACGCATGTCAAAAATTTCTTTATCAAGCTCATCTATTCTAGATTCCATATCTTCATTCTGTCTTTCCAAGCATTCATTTTCTGACTTCAAAGCTTCATTTTCCTTTTTCAAAGTTTTACAGTTTTCACAAGAAGCATTAACATGCGCATTTTCACATGAAGCAGAGGAGTTCACAACATCTTCAATTTTCTTAGTCAATTTCTTATTTTCAGATTTGACCTTTTTATATCTACCTAACAATTTCTCATAAAGCTCCATTAGCTCTTCAAAGGAAATTTCCTCACCTTCGGATCCTACCTCCGAGCTTTCTTTGGTTTCTTCATCATTGGCCATGAAGCTTGAGCCGGCTTGTGAAGTCTTTTCATTGGCTTCATACTTTGCCAGTTGATCCCATAAATCTCTTGCTGACCTATACGAAGAAATTTGAGATAGAACATTAGATTCTACACAATTCCTTAAAACATTCAAAACATGAAGATTAATTTCATTTTTCTTCACATGCTTGTCATTCCACTTAGCTTCATTTGATGGAAGTTTATGTGGACCGTTACATATGACTTCCAAAATTTCACATTCATTAAAGCCAAGGTAAGAACACATGCTATTTCTCCAAGAAATAAAATCATGTCCATCAAAGCGAGAAGGAAGAGTAAAACTAGATATGTTGCTAAATGAAACTCGCCGAGGGATCACTCTAAAGGTCGTTAGACCCTATAGATAGAGCCGTGGCTCTGATACCAATTGTTGGTCTCTGGGTAGGCGAGTAGACAAGAAGGGGGGGTTGAATTATCCCCCACGAATGATGGTAAATTAAAATCTAACACAACGGAATTAACAACTTTGAACGTGATTGAAGAAATTAGGCTAAGCAAGGTAAACTTAGTTCTCTCAATCTCACCATTCACACACGAACATTCAGCCAATATAAACAATTAAACATGCATCCACAAAAGCAAACCACAACACAAGGGTTTTTAAGGTGGTTCGGGACCACGACGGGCTCCCTACGTCCACCCCTCACCAAACTCGGTGAGGCTTCACTCGGGGAATGAATCCCCAACACGGAGATGATGCTCCAACACACACGGGGATAAATCCCCACACACACACGGAGTAAAACTCCAACACACACGCGTAGGGCGACGCCTACGCAACCACACAGGAGTAAACTCCCAACCACATACGGGGAACACACCCTACAATATGTCCAAGCACACACGCGGATATGCTCCGCACCACACGATGTACATGCGTCAACACAAACACTCGGAGAACCCTTTCTCCGATCCCCCCCACACAATATTCCTTTAGAAATGTATGAAGCTTAGACAAATAGATACAATGAATCCCAAACAAAGTCTAAAGACTGAAATGAAGAAGATATAGCATATAGAGAGCTCCCCCTTCTTTGATTCTTCCGGTTCCTCTTGGTTCGTTGTTGGATGATGGCGATTTCGGCGTCCTCTTGTTCCTCTCTTCGAGACGCTTCTTTTCTTCTTCTACCACGAGCTCCAAATCTTCATGGATGTAGATGATAACCACCTTGCAAGAGCTCCACCTTGTTTTCCCCCTCATTAGAGTTCTTATCTCCCAAATTCGTAACTCCTATATAGGCCAATATGAGAAGCATCAAAAGACACATATAACCCTCACAAAACATGTTAGAAACCCCCTAATATGTTTAGGAACCAATGGGGGGTTGTGACGACCCAGAGTTCAGGATACCGATATACCGATAACATCAGTATACCGACACCAAGAACTGGGGAGGCCACCCAAGAGGCTGATGAGGCCCCTGAAGGGTTAGTGGGGGGGTTAGCTGAGGAATATGCATAATTAATTGCGAATTGGGGCGCGCAATACAAATAAGTATTTAAGATTTAAACACAAGTGCGGAAGTAATTTAAAATAACCAGAGTGATATATATAACTAGTCCAGAGTCACAAACACTAGTCCACAGGGCACAACTACGCGGGGCATACCCCGGCAAAAGTACAACACAAGCCTCAAAAAGGCAGCTCGTGCTCAGCTGGCAGCTAAGGAACGGTCCCGAAACAGCACGCTAAACTCCGGGAGATGTCGGGCGCGGCTCACCTGAAAGGAGAAGGGTGAGTCACAGCCAGACTCAGTAGGGGTCACGCGGATCCCTACCTCGCACTAAACAAGCGAACATGCATAATTAACAGCAATTAAAGCATGCATTCAAATAAATACACAGGCAATGGCATGAATATCTAATCACAAGAAAGCTGTAAACTCTATCTAAGCAAGTATAACAGCTAACACATGCCGCTACTAATTAAATGCAAGCGATTAAAGCTAAAACTACCAATTAGAATGAGCTGCAACTAGTCCAAGCAACAAGGAAGGACAACCACTGGAGCAGAAACCAGAAGCGTCCACTGACGGCTTACACTGCGTCTCAAGCACTCGCAGTCGACAAGCGACAAGCTAAGCGCGCAAACAGTACCAAACCAAGTGACCAGTCGGAGTGACACCCGTCGGCGTCAGTCCACAGTCTCCGACCACGTGTGCACACACTGACTCTAGCCTGAGCCAGGCCCTCTAACTAGTTTTCTCCCTTGGCAGGACGCTACCATTGGCTGGGAGCCCACGGAACTAGCTTACAAACCGTGAATGGGAAATATACCCCTCCGCCATCCTCAAGCGGGTCGGTACTCAACAGACCTTAGGGCAACAACAGTGGCTCCATTGCCTGGAAAGAAAAGCTACTCTATTGGCACATAAAACACGCCACAATATAGTAAAACAATACAACTATGGCATGAATATAGAACGGAACGCATAAGCAATGGGCTGGGAATATATTGCAGCCATCAGGGAAGTGGCGGTCAAGGACCCACGCGCCACATGCAAACGACGGTCGGGGGTCGGCGCGTTACTTCAAGAATGACGCTCCAGTCCCCATCCGTCACTCCCTTCAGGATTCCAGCTCAAGAGGCACCAAAGGCATGTAACGGTGGGGGCCCTGCGCGTTACTTCGAAGCGACGCGTGGGGTCACCGCCGTCACATCCACCCGAGGCTCAAACCACCTATCAGCGTTCTAAATGGTAGCAGGCGAAGTAACGCCCCGGTCTAGGCGCGCCGGACCGAAACGACGGTCGGCCGACTGGCCGCCGGGCGCACCGCCTGACCAAAATCACGGAAAACAGTTGATGAGTAACGGATGGGAGCCCCACCGTTACTCTCCAAGTAACGCACCCCCAATGGGCCGCTATTTGGTAGTGACGCGTCCACCTTGGACCGTCGGGCAAGTGACGGTTCCTGGCAGGACCGTCACTGCACCTGGGTTACGGGCGGGTACGGTTTGTAAACCGAAGCCCTCCCGGACGGCTGAAAACGCCGGGTATCGACGAGAAACCTAATAACCTGTCAAACCACGCATGCTAGACAACAATCTAACATCTAAATCTAGCACATGCAAGGCCTAAAACGCATTAAACTCAAGATTTAGGCTAAAACCCCAAAAATGGAAATATGAACATCATGCATGCTACGGGGTGCTAATCAACAAGCGAGCTAAAGGAAACGATCCTAGCAAGATCGAGGTTCCATCCCCCTACCTTTCGCAAGCCGAAACCGTCGAACGGGCCGCATGCAAGGAGGAATAGCCACGGAGCTTCCACGCTCCACCTCGCTCCCACGATCACCGATCCACGCCGAAGTGGACACCCACGCGCTCTACTCGACGCGAGGAATCCAACGGTGCCAACCTCGTCTCAATCCGACGCCGTCTCGACCCCGATCCCTAAGAAAGGAGAGGAGGTGGCCGCACGGAGGAGAGAGAGAGGGAGAGGGTGAAATGAGAGATCGACGGGGGAGAGAGAGTGAGGGTGAGAGATATAAAAAAAGAAAAATAAATAAAATTAATATATATATAATATAATCATTATATATATATAAATCTTATTAATATTCAATAACCCTCAAACAGCTCCGAACAAATCCGGAAAAATGCCAGACAGATTCCTAAAAATCCAGGAAAATAGCCGGAATTTCCAGAACAATTAATAGAACAAATACCACGAAGGATCCATTAAGGCACGGGCCTTACAGTCCCTCCCTCCTTACAGAAATTTCGCCCTCGAAATTTACAATAACCGAAAAGGAGGAAACTGAGAAAGGACTTATACCTCACTGGAACAAGAAAGGAAAAAGCTGACGCATCTCATCTTCACACTCCCAAGTAGACTCGTTACCAGAGTGACGCTGCCAAGCAACCCTTACCAGAGGAATAACCTTATTTCTCAACCGCTGCTCACGACGGTCTTCAATTCGGATAGGAAACTCTGGCGTGGACAAATCAGCAGTCACCTCGGGCCACACTGAATCATCGAGAACATGAGAAGCATTAGACACATATTTCCTCAACTGAGACACGTGGAACACATTATGAATAGCTTGCATGGCCGCCGGCAGTTGCAAACGATAAGCCACTGAACCAATAGCTTCAACAATCGGAAAAGGGCCAACATACCGCGGACTAAGCTTTCCACGCTTCCCAAACCTGGAAACACCCTTCATTGGAGATATTTTAACAAACACCATATCTCCTGGCTCAAATTGTAGTGGACGTCTGCGTCGATCTGCGTAACTTTTCTGTCGACTCTGAGCCGTCAACAATCTCTGTCTGATCAGACGAACCACATCAGAACACTGCTGTACCATGTCCGGTCCTGTCAACAGTCGGTCCCCAACATCAAACCAGTTCAGAGGAGTACGACAAGGACGACCATACAGCGCTTCATAAGGAGCCATGCCAATACTGGAGTGAAAACTGTTATTATAAGCAAACTCAACAAGTGGCAAATGCTGACCCCACGAACCTTGCCAATCAAGGCAACACGATCTCAGCATATCTTCCAAAGTCTGAATAGTTCTCTCTGACTGTCCATCTGACTGTGGGTGATACGCTGAACTGAAAGCTAACTCAGTGCCCAAAGCTTTTTGGAAACTACGCCAGAAGCCAGAGGTAAAACGCGGGTCACGATCTGACACAAGTGAAACAGGAATTCCATGCAATGGCACGATCTTCTGCACATAGAGCTCGGCCAATCTCTGCACACTCCAAGTAACTTTAATTGGCAACAATCTGGCGGTTTTCGTCAATCTGTCGACAAGCAGCCAGATTCCATCAAACCCTTGAGAAGTTCGAGGCAAACCCACCACAAAATCTGTAGTAACATGGTCCCATTTCCACATCGGAATTTCCAATGGCTGAAGCAGACCACCTGGCTTTTGATGTTCGGCTTTAACTAATTGACAAGTCAAGCACTTAGAAACAAAAATAGCCACGTCCTTCTTTATGCCGGGCCACCAGAACTGCTTCTTCAAATTCTGATACATCTTGGTGACACCAGGGTGAATAGCAAAACGGGAACCATGGGCTTCACTCAAAATCTCATTCCTCAAATCATCATCAACAGGAATATACAATCTGCCCTGGAAACTGACGACCAGCTCGTCATCAAATTCCACATCATATCTTGATATAACACGGGCCAAATCAGAATCAGCTTGTTGGGCTTCTAGAATCTGCTGATACAAAGCTGAACCCAAAACCAAGCTAGCACAAACTGCCATCCTCGGATCGGCAGGAATCTCTACACACAATGCCTCGCTCGGAAGCTGTTCCCACAATTTCCATTCATGAAGCAACAAATGACTGACTTGTACTTTCCTGCTCAGAGCATCGGCCACAACATTCATTTTACCTGGCTGATAGGAGAGTGTAAAGTCATAATCTTTCATGTATTCCATCCATCGCCTCTGCCTGAGATTCAGATCTTTCTGGGAGAAAATATACTGTAAACTCTGATGATCAGTAAGAATCTGAAATTTCTCACCATACAGATAATGTCTCCAGATCTTCAAGGCAAAAATAACTGCAGCTAGCTCTAGATCATGAGTGGGATAATTTCCTTCATGCTGTTTCAATTGCCGAGATGCATATGCGATAACCTTACCATGTTGCATCAGCACTGCACCCAAACCTACTCGAGACGCATCTGTGCAAACAAGAAAACCACCCGAGTCGGAAGGCAAAGTCAACACTGGAGAAGAAGTCAACAGCCTTTTCAATTCAACAAAGCTAGCCTCACACTGATCCGACCAGACAAATGGCACACCCTTCCGTGTCAAATTAGTCATCGGTGCTGCAATCTTCGCAAAATCCTGAATGAATCTGCGGTAATACCCAGCCAATCCTAAAAAACTTCGTATTTCCGTGATGGTCCTCGGTCTCTGCCAACTCAAAACGGCATCAATCTTTGCAGGGTCTACTGCTACTCCATCACTAGAAATCACATGGCCAAGAAAATGAATCTCCCGAAGCCAGAATTCACATTTACTGAGCTTCGCATAAAGCTCGTGATCTCTTAGAGTCTGCAGAACGATCCTCAAATGCTGCACATGATCATCAACAGAGGCAGAATATATCAAGATATCATCAACAAAGATCACCACAAAATGGTCCAGAAATGGACGAAAGATACGCTGCATTAGATCCATGAAGGCTGCTGGGGCATTAGTCAAACCAAACGGCATGACTAAAAATTCAAAGTGACCATATCGAGTACTGAAAGCAGTCTTCTCCACATCAGATTCCCGGATCCGCAACTGAAAATAGCCAGATCGGAGATCAATCCGTGAAAAGACAGCAGCAGACTGTAACTGGTCAAACAAATCATCAATCCTGGGGAGCGGATACTTATTCTTGATAGTCGCCTGATTCAGCTGCCTGTAATCAATACAAAGCCTCAGGTTTCCATCTTTCTTTTTCACAAACAGTACTGGGGCACTCCACGGAGAAAAACTGGGACGAATATAACCCTTCTCCAGTAACTCTAGTAGCTGTGCACGCAGTACTTTCAATTCAGCTGGAGCCATTCGGTACGGCGGCTTTGCTAAGGGGCCAGTACCTGGAATCAGTTCAATCACCATCTCAATCTCTCGCTCTGGGGGCAAGCCTGGCAACTCGTCAGGAAACACATCAGGGAACTCACAGACAACCGGAATATCACAAACATCCCGTCGTGGTTTTTCAACAGCCACCACTGAAGCAAGGAATCCCTGACAACCTGTGCTAAGCAACCTATAGGCTCGAATAGCAGAAATAATCATACGAGAAGAACGGGATCGAATACCTTGAAAATAAAAGGCTGATTTTCCCTGGGGCTGAAAATAGACTTTCTTCGATCTGCAGTCAACCACAGCTCCATAATGCTCCAACCAATCCATTCCCAGAATAACATCATAATCTGCCAGCTGCAACGCATACAATCTCGCCGGCAACTAGTGATCATCAATCATCACAGGAGACTCATCCAAACACAAGGGAGTAACCATGAAATCTCCAGAAGGCAATTCCACAAACAACTCACAAGACAGCTCAGAAGTTGGTTCCTCAATACAAGCCATAAAATCCTCAGAAATAAAAGAGTGAGAAGCACCAGAATCAAATAAGACATGAGCTGAATGACCATAAAGCATAATCGTACCTTCCACAAGATGGGACGCAGCAGCATCAGCTCTTGTCAAATGAGAAACTTTGCCTTTCTGCTTCTTAGAACCAACTGAAGATTGCTGAGAAGACGCCGACGCCTGAGAGAAAAATTGCTGTGGAGCTTGAGGTGCAGGAGGTCTAAACTGCGGCTGAGGTTGAGAAAACTGAGGAGCTTGCAATGGATTCGGCCTCAGCGGGCAATCTCGAACCACATGACCTGGCTGGTCACACCTAAAGCAAACAACAGGAAGAGAACACGGTTGGCCCTTATGATGACCACCGCATCTCCGACACGTCCACGGCTGACTAGCAGCTGAGCTCTGTCGAGTCTGAGAAGAAGGTGCTGTCGGCTGCTGAACAGAATCTGCACCGGACGGCTGCTGAACAAACTTCTTCTTCTTCTTGAACCTTTTGAACTTGGGCTTAGAAGGAGAGGAAGCACTGGAAACCTCTGACTGGACCGAAGGAACACTAGGCACGGGCTGTCGGTAAGCCTGCTGAACCTGAGCCACCGGCTGCACTGACCCTGCCTGGGGATATCCACCCGGTCTCGCCATCTCCAGCTCTAAAGCTACAGCTGTCTGGCACGCAGTATCGAGATCCGCAACACGACTCGCTATCAACGGCATCTTCAACTCTGGCCTCAACCCTCGCAAGAATTGCTGGGTCTTCAAAGCTTCGCTGGCCAGCACATGGGGCGCATACTGACCCAATTCCAAGAACTTATTCCTGTACTGAAGCACGGTCATACTGCCCTGGGTCAATTCCATAAACCGATACATCTTATCCATCTGCAAGCAGGCAGGAGTATAGGCACGCTCAAAAGCAGCAACGAACTCTGCCCAAGTGATTTGCCGAAGAGGTCTGGATCGAAAGGAAATCTGCCACTCGGCTTTCCACCACGCAATGGACGTACCCTGGAGTTGAAAGGCAGCGAGCATGACTTTCTCATCTTCAGCACACTCCATCGAGACAAAAACACGCTCTATCGCATCCATCCATTGCCTCGCGACTTCTGGATCAGCTTGGCCATCGAAAGCAGGCGGATTGAACATCAGAAATTCCTTCAAAGCCTTGCCTCGACTGCCAGGCACTTCAGCTTGAACGATCGGCACTGGAGGAGCAACTGGAACGACAGGAACAGCGGGAACTGCAGGAGGAGGTGCAGAACCGCTATCTTCCCTGGGCGCATCTCGAGGAACACGAGGAGCTCGAGGAGGTCTTCCTCGACGAGGCGGCATAATTATGCTGCCAAAAACACAATCAACAATGAAATCCATCAATCATACGGAAAACATCCTATGCCAGCAAGAGACAACAACAGGACTAGCTCTGGACCAAGCGTCAATTCCAATTCTTTACGCAAATCCTCAACTTCAAGCTCTGATACCATCTGTGACGACCCAGAGTTCAGGATACCGATATACCGATAACATCAGTATACCGACACCAAGAACTGGGGAGGCCACCCAAGAGGCTGATGAGGCCCCTGAAGGGTTAGTGGGGGGGTTAGCTGAGGAATATGCATAATTAATTGCGAATTGGGGCGCGCAATACAAATAAGTATTTAAGATTTAAACACAAGTGCGGAAGCAATTTAAAATAACCAGAGTGATATATATAACTAGTCCAGAGTCACAAACACTAGTCCACAGGGCACAACTACGCGGGGCATACCCCGGCAAAAGTACAACACAAGCCTCAAAAAGGCAGCTCGTGCTCAGCTGGCAGCTAAGGAACGGTCCCGAAACAGCACGCTAAACTCCGGGAGATGTCGGGCGCGGCTCACCTGAAAGGAGAAGGGTGAGTCACAGCCAGACTCAGTAGGGGTCACGCGGATCCCTACCTCGCACTAAACAAGCGAACATGCATAATTAACAGCAATTAAAGCATGCATTCAAATAAAGACACAGGCAATGGCATGAATATCTAATCACAAGAAAGCTGTAAACTCTATCTAAGCAAGTATAACAGCTAACACATGCCGCTACTAATTAAATGCAAGCGATTAAAGCTAAAACTACCAATTAGAATGAGCTGCAACTAGTCCAAGCAACAAGGAAGGACAACCACTGGAGCAGAAACCAGAAGCGTCCACTGACGGCTTACACTGCGTCTCAAGCACTCGCAGTCGACAAGCGACAAGCTAAGCGCGCAAACAGTACCAAACCAAGTGACCAGTCGGAGTGACACCCGTCGGCGTCAGTCCACAGTCTCCGACCACGTATGCACACACTGACTCTAGCCTGAGCCAGGCCCTCTAACTAGTTTTCTCCCTTGGCAGGACGCTACCATTGGCTGGGAGCCCACGGAACTAGCTTACAAACCGTGAATGGGAAATATACCCCTCCGCCATCCTCAAGCGGGTCGGTACTCAACAGACCTTAGGGCAACAACAGTGGCTCCATTGCCTGGAAAGAAAAGCTACTCTATTGGCACATAAAACACGCCACAATATAGTAAAACAATACAACTATGGCATGAATATAGAACGGAACGCATAAGCAATGGGCTGGGAATATATTGCAGCCATCAGGGAAGTGGCGGTCAAGGACCCACGCGCCACATGCAAACGACGGTCGGGGGTCGGCGCGTTACTTCAAGAATGACGCTCCAGTCCCCATCCGTCACTCCCTTCAGGATTCCAGCTCAAGAGGCACCAAAGGCATGTAACGGTGGGGGCCCTGCGCGTTACTTCGAAGCGACGCGTGGGGTCACCGCCGTCACATCCACCCGAGGCTCAAACCACCTATCAGCGTTCTAAATGGTAGCAGGCGAAGTAACGCCCCGGTCTAGGCGCGCCGGACCGAAACGACGGTCGGCCGACTGGCCGCCGGGCGCACCGCCTGACCAAAATCACGGAAAACAGTTGATGAGTAACGGATGGGAGCCCCACCGTTACTCTCCAAGTAACGCACCCCCAATGGGCCGCTATTTGGTAGTGACGCGTCCACCTTGGACCGTCGGGCAAGTGACGGTTCCTGGCAGGACCGTCACTGCACCTGGGTTACGGGCGGGTACGGTTTGTAAACCGAAGCCCTCCCGGACGGCTGAAAACGCCGGGTATCGACGAGAAACCTAATAACCTGTCAAACCACGCATGCTAGACAACAATCTAACATCTAAATCTAGCACATGCAAGGCCTAAAACGCATTAAACTCAAGATTTAGGCTAAAACCCCAAAAATGGAAATATGAACATCATGCATGCTACGGGGTGCTAATCAATAAGCGAGCTAAAGGAAACGATCCTAGCAAGATCGAGGTTCCATCCCCCTACCTTTCGCAAGCCGAAACCGTCGAACGGGCCGCATGCAAGGAGGAATAGCCACGGAGCTTCCACGCTCCACCTCGCTCCCACGATCACCGATCCACGCCGAAGTGGACACCCACGCGCTCTACTCGACGCGAGGAATCCAACGGTGCCAACCTCGTCTCAATCCGACGCCGTCTCGACCCCGATCCCTAAGAAAGGAGAGGAGGTGGCCGCACGGAGGAGAGAGAGAGGGAGAGGGTGAAATGAGAGATCGACGGGGGAGAGAGAGTGAGGGTGAGAGATATAAAAAAAGAAAAATAAATAAAATTAATATATATATAATATAATCATTATATATATAAAAATCTTATTAATATTCAATAACCCTCAAACAGCTCCGAACAAATCCGGAAAAATGCCAGACAGATTCCTAAAAATCCAGGAAAATAGCCGGAATTTCCAGAACAATTAATAGAACAAATACCACGAAGGATCCATTAAGGCACGGGCCTTACAGGGGTAGTTTGGTAAAGTTTAGAAGGGTTTTCATTAGGTTTAGAACGCTCCCGGAAATCCTGATTGGAAGGGGTCGACCCTTGGGGTCGACCCTCGGGCAACAGAGGGCCAAACAGAACCAAAACAGATTCTATTTTTACAGGGGTCGACCCTTGGGGTCGACCCTTGCAATGGGTCGACCCCTGCAGGTGGCTGGGCACAGCCCAAGGGGGGGTCGACCCCAGGGGTCGACCCCTTCTGCAGAGGGTCAAGAAAATGCGGTTTTAGCCCCGATTAAGTGCCGAAAAAATTCCCAAAAATCAAGAATAAATTACCATGAATTCAACAAAGTATTAAGACCATCTAAATCACATTTCAACAAGATTTATGAGAGAACATTAAGCACATTGTAAAGGCTCAAAAATCTCATTTTAAGGATGCATAAAACACTTCCAATGCAATGCAACATCATGAAAGATGTTCATGAAAACGACCCAGAACTTAGCATAAAAATGGTTAGCTGTTACCATCATCCACTTGACATGAGAGGGTTTAAAAACCATCCTTGAACCTGTAAAAATATGATAAACTAAGAAGTTAGATGATAATCAAAACTCATGAACCAAACATCAACTCTTTGAAGTAGTTCACATAAAAATACATCATTGAACACATTCAAGTATGTATTTGACTTCTCAATTCAACCATCAAAAACATATTCACCATATGACAAGGTTTTGATATGATGAACATGACATTTTGACATTCTTTGATCAAATTGATATGTAGGAGAGCATATTGATACGTAGGAGAGCATATTAACACACAGAAGAGCATTTTGACACTCAGGAGAGCATATTTCATTATTTTTCTAAAACAAATGACCATGAGTCCAAATAATGACCAAGCATCATTAAAATAACAATCATCAAATTTCAAGTTATAAGGTTGAGGATATTTCAAGCCCAAAAATCTCATAAGGAGAATCCATGAAAATACCGAACCAAGACTTTAAAAGTCTATTTGATGAAATGTATGAAACATAGTGGGAGTCGACATAAGGCAATGAATGAGTTAACCCCCTTTTGCAAGAAGAGCTTCATTGATGGACTCCTTTAAGTTCCAAGCATGAGCCATTGATTTTATTCCTACAAGCCAAGATAAATATAGCATTAGTTCCTTAAACACCAAGGATTCATATGACTTTCAAGAGTAAATCTTGAAGCCATCTTTCAACTCATCAATCACAATATACACATGTTGCTCAATGAAACACATACACACACAAACACAATCGTTTTGATATCATTGAAACCAAACACCAACTAGGGGATGCAACAATCTCCCCCTTTTTGATGATGACAAAACGATGTGTGTGATAGAGTAGTATTACAAACATCTTATGGAAATATCAAGCATTAACATGAACATTGAGCACATACATCAATTCTCTAATTCTCCCCAAAATAATAACATTCATAAGACAATGAGCACACACAAACATTCTCCCCCTTTTTGTCATCTACAAAAAGACATGTGGTTATGTGATATGGTATGAACGTGTTAGGTCAAAAGATATGATACCAATGTAAATACCAAGTGATAATAATCAAAGGCCCAAAAGTATGATACCAAATGTTGTTCAGATGCCAATTGGTGGTCAAATTGGCGGATACCAATTGTTGGGGTCAAATCAAAGGCCCAAAGATTTACAATTGCCATTCTTGAGAAAATTGGCCCAAAGATGTGATACCAAAAGTTGGAAGAACTCATTTCAACATTCATGCAACATACCAATTGTTGAACAGTATGAATTGCTCAAGATGATGTCATGTGTAAACTATATGCATGTTAAAAATGCCATACATGAAAATATGCACATGATGAGCTTCATCTTTCAATTACAATGAATATGCAATATGTGAATGCTAATCATGCAAGATATAAAGCTATGCACATGATGACTTCTTTCCTTCAAATGCAAGGTTTATGCTCAGAATTAGATTCAAGGGAAATGCATGAACATGCAAGCACACAAGCACAATCGTCATGCACACATAATGTTACATATAGTAACTCCCCCTAAATGAGGCACGGGTTAAGAAATGAGCATGCGATTCAAATTCAAGAATGTAAGACATGAAGTATAACTAAGAGATTTGTGCATACACAACTAGAAGTACTACATAAACCATGAATGTAGACAAATTCATAAAATACATACATCACAAAAATACCCATGTGAGATGTGATGTAATGAATAATGAGCTTCAAAATATATGGATTTTCAGATTTTCTAAAGAACACTAGAAGGTAATTTCCTCTCTACACTTTCACTTTAGATTCTCGACTTTCGGTAGCTTCGCACAACCCCTATTTTGTTTCTTTTAATAGACTTCACCTTTCGACGCGAGTTTCCTCATATGTCTCAATGGGGATTCCCGGCTACTTGGATTCGTCACACATGTGGATTTTTGCTTCTCCTTTTGACACGAGTTTCCTCCTTTGTTTCAGGAGGGATTCCCGGTTACTCGGATCCACATTCCACTTATTGAAATTTTGTGGGGTAGACAGCTTTTTCCTCACGATTACTCTTTAATGTCCATGTAAAGATTCAAGTTCCCTTTAAAATGTTAGAAGGAATTTCTTAAATCCTTATCAGTGAAGGTCATTAAATTCATTATGTGCAAGAGTGTGGGGATAAATTTTTATTTTGCATGTATAAAATGAATTCAACAAGACATAGCTATGACTTCCCCTAAATGTATGCACGGTCGGAATCAAATCCTCCCCCTTAATATATGACATGTATCACATATGAATAAAATCACTGCATTGTTATTTATCAAGGAGGTGAGGTCTTAGAATTTTCCAAGAAATGTTTTATAAAATAAATACTTACAAGCATGCAAAGATTCATGAAACATTCATGCAAGCATTCATGAGTCAAGATATGCGATTATCATGAAATATATGCATATGCTCTATATGCATGAATATGTAATATGCATCTTTTTGTCATTTTATATGCATAGTATGTATATGCAAAAATGTCAATGCATTCTTTTTATGCAAGTTTTCAGTTTTTGTAATTACTTGAGCATTTGAGAGAGGCATGAAGTAAGTGAATGCATGAGATGAATTTTCAATGAATCTAGCACTGAACCATGAACAGTTTATGTTAGATTTCATCATGGAAAATCATTTTCCTCAAAACCCAAACATTCAACCTTGATCATTCAAAATAGTATAGCATGAGACATGTGTTCCAGTTTGAACAAATCAAGTAACCTGTCATTCATGCAAGGCAACAACACAAGGTCAATGAGCTTTAAAATAAGCCATGGTCAACATTCAATACCAATTGTTGCATTTGATCAAGCAATTTCACAGTTCAAAAATTTTGCCCTTTTGAAACAAGAAGGTTTTTCAAATTCAATTTAAAAGCACATGCAAATCAAAGATAAATTGATTTCATTCAAAACGCATGGTTCCTTGTAAGCCAAATAATTCAATTTCTGAATTTTGGTACTAGGCAGAGAACATAGGTCCGAAAACCACCATCACGCTTAGTGGAAGTATTCAGTTGAACGTAGTCCAACCTTCTCTAACCACCATTTGATATACCAAATATTCATCCTTTGAAGACATATGTGGCTTGTGAAGAGTTTAGAGCATAACATGAGAACACACTAAAATATCATCCCAAGTCATCAAAACCATCAAATTTGACAATGAAAGAGCAAAGTTGGGATTTTACCAAGTGAGTTTGCCTTGTTCCTTTTTATTGGAATCCATTTCATTCTTTATTTACCTCAAGGCACACCTTCACAACAACCGACTCATTTGTAAGATTTTGGCACCCAAGCCTTCTTGAGTCTTTGGATGTTGGTAGTATTTCTTCCAAATATTTTCTTTGACTTTTTCATTGCCACCATGTCATCACTTTCCATAATCCTGCAATCCTCAATGACATATCCATGGTTTCCACAATAAAAACATTGAGGAGAAGTATTTTTGCCAAAAGATTTCCTTTTAGGAGCAAAGGAATTTTCAATTACATTCCATCTTCTATTTTCAAAGTATCTAGATTTAACAAAATTAAACCTAGCATTCATTTTTGAAGCATGGAAAGTCTCAGTTTTTAAAAACCAACATTCATTCATAACATGACCGTATTTCCCACAATGAAAGCAACAAGGAGTTGTGAGTTTACGGAATGATTTTCCATTATTTGCATGAATTTTTGAAAATGAGTTTCCATTATAAGATGAAGACCTTTGAGCATGGGAAGTATGTTCATTTTTGAATTTCCTTTGAAAGTTAAACTTAGCATTCATGGCATGAAAATCATCATTTTGCTTCACAAAATAATTGTCAATGACATGGCCAAGTTTGTGACAATAAGAACAAGAAACATTTCTTTTTATCTTGAAAACTCTTTGTTCAACTTTCTGCTTTGAAAAATAATTTTTCATCGTGTGGCCTAGCTTACCACAATGAAAGTAAGAAATGTTTCTTTGTGATTTGAAAATATTTTTCCCTTTGCATGTAAACTTGTCATCCTTTTTCATAACAACACAACCATCCATCACATGTCCAAACATACCACAATAGAAACATTCAACATTAGACTTTGATTTTTAAAATCTATTTGGCATGGTTGGTTTGACATTTTTCTTTTTCGTAAAATCATTTTCAGAAATTTTCATTTGTGCAATTGGAGGTGGTGCCTTAGAAGTGCTCAAAATATCAGATGCATGAACAAATGAAGTTTTCAATTTGGATTCAAAAGACTTTTTGTTGACCGGGGTGTATCCAAGACCTTCTTTTTAAAAGTTCACCTTAGCACCCAACATTTTATCCAAATTTTCCTTTCCTTTGATAAATCATCTTTTAAGCTTTGCACTTCTTCTTCAAGAGCAGAAACATGCATTTCGGCACTCGTGAGTTCTTCTTCACATGCACAAACTTTATCATTCAATAGGCAATTCACAGATTTGAAGTTTTCATTTTCTTCCTTGAGTTCTTTATTTTCAACATTCATAGAATGTAATTTTTCAGTCAATTTCTCAAGGACTTTCTCAGTTTCAGCAAGTTTTGAAATCCTAGCAAGCATTTGTTCATTTTCAGATTTCAACAACATGTTTTCTTTTTCAAATTTATCAAGACTTTTCAAGTTACCTTCAAGCAGAGAAATTTGAATTTGCATGACGCCATTTTTTCTTTTAAGTTCCGCATTCTCATTCATGATGCTCTTGCTATCAATTTCAGAATCAAGAAGTTTTTCAAACATCTTATCATCATCAGACAATGAAGCTAGCTTGATCTTAAGAGACTCTTCATTTTTCTCAAGCATGGAAATTTGAGACATCAAGAGTTTATTCTGTTCCCTTAATTCATCACACTCATTTTCAAAATTCAAATATCTATCAGATTTTTCAACCAAGGTATGTTCTTTACGCATGTCAAAAATTTCTTTATCAAGCTCATCTATTCTAGATTCCATATCTTCATTCTGTCTTTCCAAGCATTCATTTTCTGACTTCAAAGCTTCATTTTCCTTTTTCAAAGTTTTACAGTTTTCACAAGAAGCATTAACATGCGCATTTTCACATGAAGCAGAGGAGTTCACAACATCTTCAATTTTCTTTGTCAATTTCTTATTTTCAGATTTG
The DNA here is from genome assembly GCA_022559845.1 of Amorphophallus konjac. Classification (NCBI taxonomy): domain Eukaryota; kingdom Viridiplantae; phylum Streptophyta; class Magnoliopsida; order Alismatales; family Araceae; genus Amorphophallus; species Amorphophallus konjac. Next base: position 108,454,105 of record CM040125.1, on the reverse strand, counting down.
ACCTTTTTATATCTACCTAACAATTCCTCATAAAGCTCCATTAGCTCTTCAAAGGAAATTTCCTCACCTTCGGATCCTACCTCCGAGCTTTCTTTGGTTTCTTCATCATTGGCCATGAAGCTTGAGCCGGCTTGTGAAGTCTTTTCATTGGCTTCATACTTTGCCAGTTGATCCCATAAATCTCTTGCTGACCTATACGAAGAAATTTGAGATAGAACATTAGATTCTACACAATTCCTTAAAACATTCAAAACATGAAGATTAATTTCATTTTTCTTCATATGCTTGTCATTCCACTTAGCTTCATTTGATGGAAGTTTATGTGGACCGTTACATATGACTTCCAAAATTTCACATTCATTAAAGCCAAGGTAAGAACACATGCTATTTCTCCAAGAAATAAAATCATGTCCATCAAAGCGAGAAGGAAGAGTAAAACTAGATATGTTGCTAAATGAAACTCGCCGAGGGATCACTCTAAAGGTCGTTAGACCCTATAGATAGAGTCGTGGCTCTGATACCAATTGTTGGTCTCTGGGTAGGCGAGTAGACAAGAAGGGGGGGTTGAATTGTCCCCCACGAATGATGGTAAATTAAAATCTAACACAACGGAATTAACAACTTTGAACGTGATTGAAGAAATTAGGCTAAGCAAGGTAAACTTAGTTCTCTCAATCTCACCATTCACACACGAACATTCAACCAATATAAAAAATTAAACATGCATCCACAAAAGCAAACCACAACACAAGGGTTTTTAAGGTGGTTCGGGACCACGACGGGCTCCCTACGTCCACCCCTCACCAAACTCGGTGAGACTTCACTCGGGGAATGAATCCCCAACACGGAGATGACGCTCCAACACACACGGGGATAAATCCCCACACACACACGGAGTAAAACTCCAACACACACGCGTAGGGTGACGCCTATGCAACCACACAGGAGTAAACTCCCAACCACATACGGGGAACACACCCTACAATATGTCCAAGCACACACGCGGATATGCTCCGCACCACACGATGTACATGCGTCAACACAAACACTCGGAGAACCCTTTCTCCGATCCCCCCCACACAATATTCCTTTAGAAATGTATGAAGCTTAGACAAATAGATACAATGAATCCCAAACAAAGTCTAAAGACTGAAATGAAGAAGATATAGCATATAGAGAGCTCCCCCTTCTTCGATTCTTCCGGTTCCTCTTGGTTCGTTGATGGATGATGGCGATTTCGGCGTCCTCTTGTTCCTCTCTTCGAGACGCTTCTTTTCTTCTTCTACCACGAGCTCCAAATCTTCATGGATGTAGATGATAACCACCTTGCAAGAGCTCCACCTTGTTTTCCCCCTTTTCTTCACCTACAAGAAGGAACAATATCAACATTAGAGTTCTTATCTCCCAAATTCGTAACTCCTATATAGGCCAATATGAGAAGCATCAAAAGACACATATAACCCTCACAAAACATGTTAGAAACCCCCTAATATGTTTAGGAACCAATGGGGGGTAGTTTGGTAAAGTTTAGAAGGGTTTTCATTAGGTTTAGAACGCTCCCGGAAATCCTGATTGGAAGGGGTCGACCCTTGGGGTCGACCCTTGCAATGGGTCGACCCCTGCAGGTGGCTGGGCACAGCCCAAGGGGGGGTCGACCCCAGGGGTCGACCCCTTCTGCAGAGGGTCAAGAAAATGCGGTTTTAGCCCCGATTAAGTGCCGAAAAAATTCCCAAAAATCAAGAATAAATTACCATGAATTCAACAAAGTATTAAGACCATCTAAATCACATTTCAACAAGATTTATGAGAGAACATTAAGCACATTGTAAAGGCTCAAAATCTCATTTTAAGGATGCATAAAACACTTCCAATGCAATGCAACCTCATGAAAGATGTTCATGAAAATGACCCGGAACTTAGCATAAAAATGGTTAGATGTTACCATCATCCACTTGACATGAGAGGGTTTAAAAACCATCCTTGAACCAGTAAAAATATGATAAACCAAGAAGTTAGATGATAATCAAAACTCATGAACCAAACATCAACTCTTTGAACTAGTTCACATAAAAATACATCATTGAACACATTCAAGTATGTATTTGACTTCTCAATTCAACCATCAAAAACATATTCACCATATGACAAGGTTTTGATATGATGAACATGACATTTTGACATTCTTTGATCAAATTGATATGCAGGAGAGCATATTGATACGTAGGAGAGCATATTAACACACAGAAGAGCATTTTGACACTCAGGAGAGCATATTTCATTATTTTGCCAAAACAAATGACCATGAGTCCAAATAATGACCAAGCATCATTAAAATAACAATCATCAAATTTCAAGTTATAAGGTTGAGGATATTTCAAGCCTAAAAATCTCATAAGGAGAATCCATGAAAATACCCAACCAAGACTTTAAAAGTATATTTGATGAAATGTATGAAACATAGTGGGAGTCAAGATAAGGCAATGAATGAGTTAACCCCCTTTTGTAAGAAGAGCTTCATTGATGGACTCCTTTAACTTCCAAGCATGAGCCATGGATTTTATTCCTACAAGCTAAGATAAATATAGCATTAGTTCCTTAAACACCAAGGATTCATATGACTTTCAAGAGTAAATCTTGAAGCCATCTTTCAACTCACCAATCACAATATACACATGTTGCTCAATGAAACACATACACACACAAACACAATCGTTTTGATATCATTGAAACCAAACACCAATTAGGGGATGGAACAGGGGCGATCGCAAGCTGGAGTCCCAGGTCGCGTGTCTGTCCCGCATCATGTTCGCTCTTTACTTGAACTTTACTCTTGATATCTTGTCTACGTGTTATTCCAATTACTTGCATATCTTTACTTCATCTCCTATTCATGTTCCATATTTTTATTATGTTTTCTCGCATAGCATAGCAACATATCCAAAGATGTTAAATACTTTAAGTTACCTGGTGTTGAGATATAAATTCCTAGTAAGCGTTTCACTCGCCCTACGTTTTCGGTTAACATTACAGGTAGTTCCGACGATGAACCCTAAACACATGGGGATGAGCTAGAGTGAATGAGGGATCAAGTTATCTTAATTACCTAGGTTTATGAGCGGTCGCTCTCGCTAGAATTATGTACTTAGAAGTTGTCTCTTAAGGCTTAAGATTGTTGTAAAATTTTATTTCAATGAAATAAAAGTATCTTTTTCTTCTTATCTCTCATTGTGTTTGGACCCTATGATACATGCTCTGATCGACATGAGTGTTACGACTCGTCGCGCCTCGATTTTTCGCATCGTGGCGTGACAGTCTTTGTGATATCAGAGCCTATGTTTCATAAACCCTAGGTTTCCCTTGATATAGGTTCTAGATGTTGATCTAGAAATTTAGATAGTGTCTTGAACCTTACCGGTGAGATTGGGTAGAGCCATGGGATAAGCTTTAAAGAATGATTAATCAAGAAAATGAACAAACGCTTAAGTTTGGTAGTTGTGCTTGCAGGCTTAATTCTCGCCAATGGCTGTCGAAAGAGCTCAATGGCGCGAGATGCAACAGACGGTGGAAGGTTTAACCCAAGCTCTGCAGCATGTAGCTCAGGGAGGAGCAAACTGAGGAGCCGGAGATTTACATAGAAATTTTAAAAGCATGAACCCTCCCAAGTTCACTGGGTCCACAGACTCGGATGAGGCCGAACATTGGGTAAAGGAAATCAAGAGGATATTCCAAGTCATGCACTACGCTGATGAGGAGAAGGTCCTACTCGCTACTTTTCAACTAGAAAAAGATGCCCATGTTTGGTGGGAGTCAGTTGAAGCAACTCTACCACACGATCATGTGTTGTGGGAAGAGTTTGTGGAGCATTTCAACAATAAATATTTCTCTGATTGGGTACAAGAAAGGGTGGTTGCTGAATTTGCCTCCTTGAAGCAAAGGAGTTTGACGGTGGCGGAATACGAAGCACAATTCACGAGAATATCATGGTATGTGCCACACCTTGTGGCTACCAAAAATATGAAGGCGAGGAGGTTTTTTAATGGTTTGAAGGCGCAGTACATTACTCAACTCGCCTCGATGGATATCTAAGTTTATACTGATGCTGTGAGAAGAGCCCAACTCCTGGAAGATGCAACAGAGTTGTTTTATCGCATCCGAGGAAGAGATGCCAAGAGGGAGCCCGTAACTAGCTCCGGTAATTTCAAGCCCTCATTTGGGAAAAAGAGGCCCAATTTGGATGGGCGTAACTTCAATAAGATGGGTGTAACTTTTAGAAGGACAAGAAGCAGAGATCGTTTGACAAACAAATCGTTCCTATTGCTGCATCATCAAAGGAACTACGGAAATATTGTGAGAAGCCCGGACACAAGGCAGATGAGTGCTGGAGAAGACTGGGTGCCTATCTTCGTTGTGGGAGTCAGGAGCATAGAATCCCGAGTTGTCCACTTCTCAATGAGCAAGCTCCGCTAGAAAAGCTTCTAGTTGCTGTCAAGAAGCAAGGGAGACTCCAAGCTCTTATATATGTGGAACCTACCAAAGATGGAGGCATCATAGAAGGTACTCTTTCTGTGTGCTCAAGGTATGCCTCTATCTTATTTGACACTGGAGTTACGCATTCATTTATATCTAAGAGCTTTGCTAATATTTTGCCTATGAGGCCTCTTCCATTAGAATCTAAACATGTTATTACTACTCCTTTTGGAGCGGGTTAGGAGATTAAATATTTCTACCCTGCTAGTGAAGTTCTAGTAAGCAGTTACAACTTACCTGCTGACTTAGTATGCATGGAGATGGAAGGGTATGATATTATTTTGGGAGCCAACTGGCTATCTACTCATGGTGCTAGTGTCCACTGCAAATTGGGTACGGTAACCTTTATTGGTTACCCAAATCTCTTATTTTTTGGTATCAGGCATTCTAGACACCTATCTCTTATCTCGGCCCTTAAAGTCGATAAATTATTGAAGAAGGGTTGTTCGGCTTTCTTAGTTTCTATTACTATGGCCGAGCATAAGGAACCCATTCTGGAGGATATTCCTATTTTTCAGGATTATTCTGATGTATTTCCGGACGAGTTGCCTGGTATTCCTCCAGAGAGAGAAGTGGTCTTCTCTATTGATTTGACTCTGGGAGCTACACCGATTTCTAAGGCTCTGTATCTGATGTTCACTATCGAAATGAAGGAGTTAAAAGAACAACTATTGGAGTTATTGGAGAAAGGATTTATCCGACCAAGTACTTAACCTTGGGGAGCCCCGGTCCTATTTGTCAAAAAAAAGGACGGGTCAATGACATTGTGTGTTGACTATCGACAATTGAACCAACTCACAATCAAGAACAAATATCCATTGCCGAGGTTGATGAACTATTTGACCAGATCTCTGGAGCTCGATAATTTTCAAAGATTGATCTTAGATCTGGTTATCATCAATTGAAGATCAAGGAGGAAGATATTTACAAAATGGGATTCAGGAGCAGGTATGGACATTATGAGTTCATTGTTATGCCTTTGGGCCTAACCAATGTGCCTGCCGCATTTATGCAGTTAATGAATAGTGTATTCAGGCCATACCTTGATCAATTTGTGATAGTCTTTATTGATGACATTCTGATCTACTCCAAGTCCAAGATCGAGCATGAAGAACACCTCAAGAAATCCCTGCAGTTATTAAGAGATCACAAACTTTATGCTAAGCTTAGTAAGTGTGATTTCTGGCTAGAAGAAGTTTCTTTTCTAGGTCACATAATATCCCAGAAAGGTATTGCGGTCGATCCTTCTAGGGTCGAGGCTATAAAGAACTAGGAAAGACTTACTAGTGTGATGAAAATTCAAAACTTCTTGGGATTGGTAAGATATTATAGAAAATTTATTAAGGATTTCTCTAAGATCGCTATATCTTTGACAAGATTGACAAGAAAGGAGATTCCTTATATATGGTCTGAGGAATGTGTGAAAAGCTTCCAGACTTTGAAAGATTATCTGAGTACTGCCCCTATACTCACATTGCCTACTGAAGGAGGAGGATTCGAAGTTTATGTTGATGCATCCGGAATTGGCTTGGGATGTGTATTGATGCAACATGGCAAGGTGATCACCTATTCTTCAAGGTAGTTGAAAAAGCACGAGGAGAATTATCCCGTGAATGACTTAGAGCTGGCGGCTGTGATCTTTACTTTGAAGATCTGGCGGCATTATCTCTATGGTGAGACCTTTATTGTGTATTCCGACCACAAGAGTCTCAAGTACTTATTCTCTCAAAAAGAACTCAATATGACACAAAGAAGGTGGCTGGAGTATTTGAAATATTTTGATTTCTCCATACAATATCATCCTGAAAAAGGTAATGCCGTAGCTGATGCTCTTAGCCAGAAGTCGATGACATTATTATTAAGCTTAATGATTAAAGAATGGCATTTGTTGGAGCAAATGATAAACTTGGACCTCAATATGGAGGAGAAGGAAGACGGAGTCTTGATTGCAAATATTAGACTCCAACCCAAGTTACTCTATGAAATTAAAGAGCTACAAGATGATGATCCGTTGATCTTTGAAATCAAAGAGAAATTAGATCAACGACTGGATTTTCTTTTGACAGATGATGGAAGGATGTTGTTCCAAGGAAGAACTTGTGTACCTGATTGTTCTACTATCAAGGATAAAATCTTGGGAGAGGTACATCGATCGAGGTACACTATTCATCCTGGTGCTACAAAAATGTACCAAGATGTTAAAAGAACTTTTTGGTGGCCTAACATGAAAAGGGAGGTAGCCGAGTTCGTGAGTCGATGTTTGGTCTGCCAACAAGTCAAAGCCGAACATCTCAAACCGACTGGTAAGTTAAAACCTCTCGAAATACCGGAATAGAAATGAGATAGTATTGGCATGGATTTTATAGTTAGATTGTCGAAGACCCGAAGTGGATTTGATGTTATATGGGTAATAGTGGACCGATTAACTAAGTTCGTTCACTTCTTGCCCATCAAGATCAAATGGACCGTGGATGTTCTAGTTGTCTTATATATTAAGGAGGTTGTGCGGCTGCATGGTATTCCTACTTCTATTATTTTTGATAGAGATCCGAGGTTCACCTCTCATTTCTAGAAAGGCTTACAATCATCTTTGGGTACTAGGTAAAACTTTAGTATGGCTTTCCACCCTCAGACTGATGGACAAACCGAGAGAACGAATCAGATTATCGAAGATATGTTGAGAGCTTGTATGATAGATTTTGGCGGAAGTTCGCATTTACACTTGCCCTTAACTGAATTTACATATAATAATAGCTATCAATCTAGCATACAAATGGCGCCTTTCGAAGCATTGTATGGCAGGAGCTGTAGATCACCTCTATGCTGGAGCGAGGTTGGAGAGAAAGGATTGATTGGTCCTGATATTATTCAAGATATAACTCACAAAATCTAGTTGATCCGAGAAAGGTTGAAAGTTGCTCAATCAGGGCAAAAGAGTTATACCGATAATCGAAGAAGAGATCTTGAATTCTAAGTGGGACAGCACGTTTTCTTGAAAATCTCACCCACAGAAGGATTTAAAAGGTTTGGTATCAAAGGAAAACTTAGTCTAAGATTTATTGGTACTTTTGAGATTCTGGAGAGAATCGACGAAGTAGCGTACAAGCTGGCTTTGCCTCCACAATTGGCTGGTGTCCATGACGTATTCCATGTATCCATGCTGAGGAAATATGTGTATGATCTCTTGCATGTGATTCAATTTGACGACTTGAAGTTGTAAAAGAATTTATCTTATGAAGAAAGACTGATCAAGATATTGGATCAGAAATTACACCAGCTAAGGAATAGGGCTATACCGATGGTAAAAATGCAATAGACCAAGCGTGGATTCGAAGAAGCTACTTGGGAATTGGAGGAGTCAATCAAAAATAAGTAACCCGATTTGATCTCAAGTTATAATTTTGACCCCTCTATTTTAATTTTTAAATTACAATTGCATGATGTGAATTTGGAGGACCAAATTCTTTAAGTGGGGGAGGATGTAGAAATCCAACAAAATAAATAAATAAATAAATATTTTAATTTAGTTATATAATTATAATATTTATGAAATAATAAAATTTCATTGTTACTATATGAAATAAACTAGATAATTGAATTTTTATTAAAAATAAATTGAAATTAAATATTTTAAATTTCATAAATATATTATGAGACCCAACTAAATTCCGTAGAATGGGTTATGATCAACAATTGGGCCATTGGATAACCCACAATGGGTTGGATTATGGGCTAATGGGCTAAAAAGGGGTTAAATAGGCCTAAATTCGTAGCATATGTTAAACACCAATTTATATGATTAAATTAGTCCCATTTCTAGAAGATTGTCACAAAATTCAAACCCTATATCATAACCCACCATGGATTAGGCTTATTTCCCTTCACTACAAGAAAAGGCGGCTTTTGCGACGGCCATATTCCGTCACAATTCCATCGCAAAATCTGTCGCTAATAGATTTTGCGACGGATTTACGACGGAATTGCGACGGAATAGGGCCGTCTAATAAAATTAGTCACAAATAACCGACGGATTTCATTCTGTCCTAAATTCCGTCCTAATATTCAGACGGAATAAAAATCCGTCGCAAATTTCGTCGGTACTTCGGACGGAATGTTCCGTCTTATAATCCGTCTGAATTTTGCGACGGTATAATTCTGTCTAAATATCCATCTCAAATTTTTCGATGCAAATTAATTTTCATCGTGATATCCGTCGCAAATTACAGACGGATCCGTCTCAAAATCCGTCTGATGTTTGCGACGGAAACATTCCGTCTAAATATCCGTATGTACTTTCGTCTGAAATCCATCTTGCATTTCAGATAGATTTATTTCCGTCCTTATATCCGTCGCAAATTTCAGACGATCCGTCTCAAAATCCGTCCGAAATATTTTTTCTCTTTTTTTTAAAACAAAGAATTTGTATTAAAAACCTGTTCACAAAATCACCGAAAATAAAAAATACACACGAACAAAAATAAAAAATCTGTTTAATTAAAATTACATCAAATATCACAATAAACTCATCAGCGTTACATAGAAAAATATACAACAAAATCAACAAATATCCTCCAGATCGTCCATATCTTCATCCCCCCCGCCGTGCTCATCTCCCGTGCTGCCGCTCGTAAAAGAATCCTCCTATATTAAAAAAACATACATAGAAGATAAATTAAATATTTTATTAGATTACATGAATTTAAATCAAACATAATATCAAATCGATGACTGTAAAGATATCCAATTGTAGACCCCCGTCAGCTCTGACAAGTCACGTCTACCTCCCAGGTCGTGTTGGAACGATCGAAATATCGATCGGATCAGTATTTCACATTCTGGACCCCCGGACCCGACTGCTTTAATTTTAAACAAAGTGCATTTACAAAATGCACTTTTGAGCATCGGGCTCAAACCGGATGTCCGATTTGGAATCCGTCAGCTCTCACAAGTCACGTCTACCTCCCAGGTCGTGTTGGAACGATCGGAATGCCGATCGGATCAGTATTTCACATTCTGGACCCCCGGACCCGACTGCTTTAATTTTAAACCAAGTGCATTTACAAAATGCACTTTTGAGCGTCGGGCTCAAATCGGATGTCCGATTTGGAATCCGTCAATTCTGACAAGTCATGTCTACCTCCCAGGTCGTATTGGAATGATCGGAATATCGATCGCATCAGTATTTCACATTCTGGACCCCCGAACCCCTACTTTTTTGAATTATTCTAAACTAAGTTAGTTTTGAGCACTAACTTAGTTTTGAATTGAGTTATTTGAGCGTCGGGCTCAAACCGGATGTCCGATTTGGAATCCATAAGCTCTGACAAGTCACGTCTACCTCTCAGGTCGTGTTGGAACGATCGGAATGCCGATTGGATCAGTATTTCACATTCTGGACCCCCGAACACCTACTTTTTTGAATTATTTTAAACTAAGTTAGTTTTGAAAACTAACTTAGTTTTGCATTGAGTTATTTTAGCGTCGGGCTCAAACCGGATGTCCGATTTGGAATCCGTCAGCTCTGATAAGTCACGTCTACCTCCCAGGTCATGTGGGAACGATCGGAATACCGATCGGATCAATATTTCACATTCTGGACCCCCGAACCCCTACTTTTTTGAATTATTCTAAACTAAGTTAGTTTTGAAAACTAACTTAGTTTTAAATTGAGTTATTTTAGCGTCGGGCTCAAACCGGATGTCCGATTTGGAATCCGTCAGCACTCACAAGTCACGTCTACCTTCCAGGTCGTGTTGTAACGATCAGAATGCCAATCGGATCAGTATTTCACATTCTGGACCCCCGGACCCGACCACTTAAATTTTAAACCAAGTGCATTTACAAAATACACTTTAGAGCGTCGGGCTCAAACCGATGTCCGATTTGGAATCCGTCAGCTCTGACAAGTCACGTCTACCTCCCAGGTCGTGTTAGAATGATCGGAATGCCGATCGGATCAGTATTTCACATTCTGGACCCCCGGACCCGACTGCTTTAATTTTAAACCAAGTGCATTTACAAAATGCACTTTTGAGCGTCGCGCTCAAATCGGATGTCCGATTTGGAATCCGTCAACTCTGACAAGTCACGTCTGCCTCCCAGGTCGTGTTGGAACGATCGGAATGCCGATCGCATCAATATTTCACATTCTGGACCCCCAGACCCGACTGCTTTAATTTTAAACCAAGTGCATTTACAAAATACACTTTTGAGCGACGGGCTCAAACCGGATGTCCGATTTGGAATCCGTCAGCTCTCACAAGTCACGTCTACCTCCCAGGTCGTGTTGGAACGATCGGAATGCCGATCGGATCAGTATTTCACATTCTGGACCTCCGGACCCGACTGCTTAAATTTTAAACCAAGTGCATTTACAAAATGCACTTTTGAGCGTCGGGCTCAAACCGGATGTCCGATTTGGAATCCGTCAGCTCTGACAAGTCACGTCTACCTCCCAAGTCATGTTGGAATGATCGGAATGCCGATCGCATCAGTATTTCACATTCTGGACCCCCGAACCCCTACTTTTTTAATTATTCTAAACTAAGTTAGTTTTGAAAACTAACTTAGTTTTAAATTGAGTTATTTTAGCGTCGGGCTCAAACCGGATGTCCGATTTGGAATCCGTTAGCTCTGACAAGTCACGTCTACCTCCCAGGTCGTGGTGGAATGATCAGAATGCCGATCGGATCAGTATTTCTCATTCTGGATCCCCGGACCCAACTACTCAAATTTTAAACCAAGTGCATTTACAAAATGCACTTTTGAGCGTCGGGCTCAAACCGGATGTCCGATTTGGAATCCGTCAGCTCTCACAAGTCACATATGCCTCCCAGGTCGTGTTGGAATGATCGGAATGCCGATCGCATCAGTATTTCACATTCTGGACCCCCGGACCTGACAGCTTTAATTTTAAACCAAGTGCATTTACAAAATGCACCTTTTAGCGTCGGGCTCAAACCGGATGTCCGATTTGGAATCCGTCAGCTCTCACATGTCACGTCTACCTCCCAGGTCGTGTTGGAACGATCGGAATGCCGATCGCATCAGTATTTCACATTCTGGACCCCCAGACCCGACTGCTTAAATTTTAAACCAAGTGCATTTACAAAATGCACTTTTGAGCGTCGGGCTCAAACCGGATGTCCGATTCGGAATCCGTCAGCTCTGACAAGTCACGTCTACCTCCCAGGTCATGTTGGAATGATCGGAATGCCGATCGCATCAGTATTTCACATTCTGGACCCCCGAACCCCTACTTTTTTGAATTATTCTAAACTAAGTTAGTTTTCAAAACTAACTTAGTTTTAAATTGAGTTATTTTAGCATCGGGCTCAAACCGGATGTCCGATTTAGAATCCGTCAGCTCTGACAAGTCACGTCTACCTCCCAAGTCGTGTTGGAACGATCAGAATGCCGATCGGATCAGTATTTCACATTCTGGACCCCCGGACCCGACTGCTTTAATTTTAAACCAAGTGCATTTACAAAATGCACTTTTGAACGTCGGGCTCAAACCGGATGTCTGATTTAAAATTTGTCAGCTCTGACAAGTCACGTTTGTCTCCCAGGTCGTGTTGGAATGATCGGAATGCCGATCGCATCAGTATTTCACATTATGGACCCCCGGACCCGACTGCTTTCATTTTAAACCAAGTGCATTTACAAAAGACACTTTTGAGCATCGGGCTCAAACCGGATGTCCGATTTGGAATCCGTCAGCTCTAACAAGTCACGTCTACCTCCCAGGTTGTGTTGGAATGATCGCAATACCGATCAGATCAGTATTTCATATTATGGACCCCCGGACCCTCCTGCTTTAATTTTAAACCAAGTGCATTTACAAAATGCACTTTTGAGCGTCGGGCTCAAACCGGATGTCCGATTTGGAATCCGTCAGCTCTGACAAGTCACGTCTGCCTCCCAGGTCGTGTTGGAATGATCGGAATGCCAATCGCATCAGTATTTCACATTATGAACCCCCGGACCTGACTGCTTTAATTTTAAACCAAGTGCATTTACAAAATGTACTTTTGAGCGTCGGGCTCAAACCGGATGTCCGATTTGAAATCCGTCAGCTCTGACAAGTCACGTCTACCTCCCAAGTCATGTTGGAATGATGGAAATACCGATCGGATCAGTATTTCACATTCTGGACCCCCGGACCCGACTGCTTTAATTTTAAACCCAATGCATTTACAAAATACACTTTTGAGCGTCGGGCTCAAACCGGATGTCCGATTTGGAATCCGTCAGCTCTGAAAAGTCACGTCTGCCTCCCAGGTCGTGTTGGAACGATTGGAATGCCGATCGGATCAGTATTTCACATTTTGGACCCCCGACCCGACTGCTTTAATTTTAAACCAAGTGCATTTACAAAATGCACTTTTGAGCGTCGGGCTCAAACCGGATGTCCGATTTAGAATCCGTCAGCTCTCACAAGTCACGTCTACCTCCCAGGTCATGTTGGAACGATCGGAATTACCCAGGTTGTGACGACCGGAGAGTCCGGTTACCGGGAAGGCCCGATAACCCGAGACTCGAACCGCCGCCCACGAGCCGGGAGGGCTCGAAGGGCTAAAAAGGAGTGTGGAGGTACAAGGAAATAGGAAATAAGGAAGGATAATTCAAAAATTAACAGAAATAAATAAACAACTACAACAGAGTCCAGTCCAACAAAAAGTACAGTCTAAAGCAGTAAAACGTACCACATGCCAAGTGAACACTCGGCCCGACAAGCTGGCAACTAAGAACCTCCACGCAACGCCCTCGAACCTCGAGGAAGAACCACCGCACCTGAAACGCAGGGGTGAGCCTCCTGTCACTGGCCCAGTAGGGATCCCGCGGAACCCCAACTGAGAAACAACGGTAGAAGGAAAGCTACAACCGCAAGAACAACAGTAACAGCAGGAACAGCAAACCGGTGGCCGGTAAAACCTCGGCTCTACAGCTACTCCTACTGTACCAGAAAACATTACCTAGTCTCCTGTCGGGGGACAACCAAGCCACGCACCCGACCACCCGATTCCACGATCGGGGACCACCAGACACGAACCACCCTAGCCACGCCACTAGGAAAACGCCACGATACCTCCGTAGCGGAGGCCTGCCCTCACCAAAAGGGGCCCGAGCCAAAACCACACGGTCACGGAACACGGTCACGACCTCACCATGGTGAATACAACGCTGTCTGGGGAAAGGCCTTCGGTGAAGCTCACCGGAAACCCCCGACCTCGACTCCGGGAACACTCTCGAAACCACTCACGAAGTCCCGTCTCGCGGACAGAAATAGAACCCGGTACACGACAACTCACGTCACGTGACAGAAGCACCACCCACTAGAAGAATGACCAGATGCGTCCCCTGACGTCTTACACCGCGTCACAAGTGTCTAGCTACAACGCCCCAGGCGGAGACTCAGACACACTCAGTAACCAGTACCACAGAACAAGGACTAGTTGGGGTCGCACCTGCCGGCGCCGTCCGACGCCCCCAACCTCGTGTGCACAGTCAGACCATACGCCCTAGGCATGTCCTCTAGCTGGTAATTCCCCCTAAGCCCGGACTCGGCTGTACGTGGGGGCCCTACGGTAACCAGCCTACTCACCATCTTTCTCGGGTCAGCCGCTCCACCACTCCCAGGTGGGTCAGCACACACGTGCCGTAAGAAGGCTACGACTAGTGGACGTGTCACAGAACATGGACACAGGAAACCACGCATGCACCCATTGCGAGTAACACGGAGTAACAGGTGGCACGACGCCACCAGACTCTAGATGGTCCACTAGACCTACTAAACTCAACGGTCTTTGAGTCACAAGACTCGGGGTCGAGACCGTTGCACATGACAGCACTAAGCCGTCAATCTGGCCTAATCCCTAGGTCCAAAACCATAATGCGATAACTCACGAGGCAGTTCACAACCGCCGAGACCCATCCCTCGGGGAGGGACTTAAGAAACCTCCAGCCCCAGGCTGGGAGATTGGACTCACCGTCCAAGGCCACACGCTTGGCCCACTCGGAAGCCACCTTCCAGAGAAGCAACGACCTGTGGGGAAACCTCACCGCACTCACACCGATACACGGTGACTCGATCTACCAAGAACCCAGAAGCCCGGGACACTTGGGGTCACCCGGACCCACCAAGCCCACGGGCACGCTTATCGAGGTAACACGGTACCTCCGGACACCCAAAGACACGGTAACGAAACCCACGGGGTGCCCAGGACACTCACGAGGCCAAAGATCGACCACTAGGTCACAACCGGGTCGACCGGAGATTAACACAACACAATCAGAACGCTAGAGGGTCACCCAGACCCTTAAACTCACGGGGACACTAATCGAAGTAAACGGACCTCCGGACACCCAAAGACACGGTCACGGAACTCCACGGGGTGTCCGGGACACACACGGCCCAAGGGGAGCACGATCAGCTGCAGACCGCCCGCCCCGGGCAGCCCGGCTGGTCACCTACAAGAACGCGCTATATGTCCATAGCACGTTCAAGCAAAACGCGCTAGGATCCTATAGCGCGACAATAATGAACGCGCTATAGGTCCATAGCGCGACCAGGCCAGGTAGCGCTATGATCCTATAGCGCGACAATCCAGAACGTGCCATAACCCTATAGCGCGACAGGAACCGCCATACTGTTCATCTTCTCCGATGAACACGCCCTATCGGGGCAGCGCGACCTTCAAGAACGCACTACCCAAGGCTAGCGCGTTCTCAGTCCGTGCCTGAAAACGGTGGAAACCGCGGGAAAAACCATTCCACGCCCCGTCCACCCCCAGGTGAAGGGGAAACAAAAGGGGAAACCATCCCCAAGCCCCTAGGCATGCATCTAAACCCCTGGATCGCCCAGAAACACGGTAGAACGAGAGATCCGGCTCACACCCCAAAAACATGCATTTTCCCCAAATCGCCCCGGTTAGCCCACTCGGCTCACCACGGCCTACAAAACTCGCGGGAAAAGAAGTACGCAGGTTGAGGGTCCATCTCCCTACCTCCACCGAAGATTCGACGCACCGTGGATGCCGATCCACGAAGAAACGCCATTTAAACCCTCGCCGGTTCACGATCCCACGAACCGCCTCCACCATCGCGATCCTCGTCCCGTGCCCGTCGCTCCAAATCCCACGAGCCACGCCGCCCCACCCTCGCCGCCTCCGTCGGCCGCCCGGAGTGAGAGGGGAGAGGAGAGAACGTGAGAGAAGAGAGAGGGAGGGAAGAGAGAAATGAGAGATGGGGAGAGAGAAAAGGAGGTTAATATAGAAAATCTGGAAATTCTCCAAAAATACCAAAAAATAGAAAACCACGTTTCCACGATCCTCGGAACGCACCGATCGCAACGGTACCACTCGCGCCCTGGTGAACGGCCCGGTTCACCTGCAACGAGGTTCCGAAGGAATTACCGAAACACACATCGGGAATCGGAAAACACACGCGGAAAAGCCGCGGAATGCCTCCGAGCCTCCGAAACAACTCCGGATCGCGCCGATCCGAACATGAAAGATGTCCGAAACAAAATTTCAGACACAACGGAGATGGACACTCCGAGAAACCAGATCCGGGACCCACGAACAAGGATCCGAAAAATCCAGGGCATCACAGCCCTCCCCCCTTAAAGAAATTTCATCCTCGAAATTCGGGAGTAGCACCGAGCCACAGGGGAAGAACGCTTCGGCCAACTGGCAACGCTGCCAGGGCCCCAGCACAAGAAAAACCTCGATTCTCACAAAACCACGATCATGAGGGATACGGCCAGACCATAATCACGAACGACGCCACGCTCTGCGCACTGCACACACATCGGCCACCAGAGCAGGCACAACCCAAGGGCACAAGTCTGGTATCACCTCAGACATAACAGAACCCGAAACACGGCATCGCTGCCACCCTCTCGCTCACCGAGGGAAGGCAATCCTCGCCACAAGAACCAATCCACCGATCAAAGCTCACGCTCGGCAGACCAACCTAACACCAGCTTCTCTGCCAGCTGACCAATCCCACGCCCTACACCAGGGACAACCAACACGGAGCTCCCACCAGCTCACACTTGGCAACCTGAACGCCAACAACAGCACGGGGCTAACTCTGCCAAACGACCAACTTCGACAGAGCCCAGATCCCATCCGTAAAAGCACATCTCAGAAATGGCCACCAACGGCCTCATATGCACATGGCTCTCGCCATTCTCGATGCATAACCACCAGCATCTTCTATCTGTGAAAGACCATCCACTGGTCACCTGACATTTGCTGACGGGAAACCGCCACCGGCCCAGCAGGCACGATCCAACACACAGGCCTTCCGCTGACACTCGCACAGACCACCACCACCTCCAATCTCGAACCTCACGCCAACTCTACCCTCTCAGGGGAGCACGGCGAGACCCAATGACACCATCTCCCCTCGGTCCTCACGTCACTCGACTCAGACTTATGGGGAATCCTCCCTTGCTGGCCACAGACTGAGGATCAATACCCAACGCCAACGTCTCATCAGAGACCTCCACATACAGGCATCAACCACCGTCCTGTCTCATCGAATCCTATCTCATCAAAACCTCCATCTCAATTAATCCAAGAGGATGCCTACCAATCCCGACTCCCGCTGTTATCACAGAGCCACGGGACACACAACCTCTTACGATCTACGACACACTTCTCCAGAACACGATCTCATCCGCGAACACAACCTCCAATGCAAGAATAGGGTACTCATGCGGCAACCTCACCAGCACATTTCCCCAACTCTCCACCTGCCAGTGCCATGAACGACAAGATCTCAAGCAATGGCACGGCAACAACACGTCTCACACAACTAGAGACAACGCACATCGATGAACCAATCCCCCGCTGCTCTGCACTTCCTCAGAAATCCACCCGCAACAACCAACGCTACGATCCACGCACTCTGATCCACACGCACAACCACCACGACAACAACTCGGGATCCACCAACCCGACAACCATCTGCAACCCCGCATACTCCGATCCTCCGCACCTCAGAAATCGCAACACCAACCGCAAATCTCAAAAATACCGCCCAACTGACACTCGTCCTTCCGGAACAGCGCCAACACCCTTACACATCAGGGAACGGGCAACGCTTCTCACAGGCAACCACCTTTCCAAAACACGGAACACGTCTCGCACGGACTTCATGGCACACCGAGGCCAACCAATCCGGACACGCAATGCAAGACGACGAACCTTAGCCAAACACGATTCTCACCAACCAAAGGAGAACCCAATCACACCTCCGACCAACGGAAGGAAAACTCCACACTCGACCTGACCTTGAGCCTCGCGCATGCTGGGAACAGCACCTTCCAGCACCAAGAAAACCATCACCACGTCAGGTCAGTGCCTCCGACACACTCAGCAAGTGTCACGTCGGACCATGATCATAACATCTCTCGATGCACCATCGCTGCAATTCCCCGAATGCAGTACCACAGCAACACACCCGCCGGCAACCTCTGCCCAACGCAACATGACCAGGGCCACCACTCAAGGGAGAAAGCTCTCGACCTCGATCCGTAGACCCCACGCCGGCACGAAAGCCGCGAACAGCAACCACCCTCACCGCGCCGCACATCGCACTCAAACTCTCAAGCGAGAAACAAAGCGGAAAACATGCACGAAACCCTATGCCAACTGCTGACTGTACTGGACCTTAAGGACTCTGATCACTGCAATATCTCGAATTCCCATGTACGTCCACAACCACGCTCTGATACCAACTGTGACGACCCGAGAGTCCGGTTACCAGGAAGGCCCGATAACCGGAGACTCGAACCGCCGCCCATGAGCCGGAAGGGCTCGGAAGGGCTAAAAAAGAGTGTGGAGGTACAATGAAATAGGAAATAAGGCAGGATAATTCAACAATTAATAGAAATAAATAAACAACTATAACAGAGTCTAGTCCAACAGGAAGTACAGTCTAAAGCAGTAAAATGTACCACATGCCAAGTGAACACTCGGCCCGACAAGCTGGCAACTAAGAACCTCCACGCAACGCCCTCGAACCTCGAGGAAGAACCACCGCACCTGAAATGCAGGGGTGAGCCTCCTGTCACTGGCCCAGTAGGGATCCCGCGGAACCCCAACTGAGAAACAACGGCAGAAGGAAAGCTACAACAGCAAGAACAACAGTAACAGTAGGAACAGCAAACTGGTGGTCGGTAAAACCTCAGCTCTACAGCTACTCCTACTGTACCAGAAAACATGACCTAGTCTCCTATCGGGGGACAACCAAGCCATGCACCCGACCACCCGATTCCACGATCGGGGACCACCAGACACGAACCACCCTAGCCACGCTACTAGGAAAACACCACGATACCTCCGTAACAGAGGCCTGCCCTCACCAAAAGGGGCCCGAGCCAAAACCACACGGTCACGACCTCACCGTCGTGAATACAACGCTGTCTGGGGAAAGGCCCTCGGTGAAGCTCACCGGAAACCCCAGACCTCGACTCCGGGAACACTCCCAAAACCACTCACGAAGTCCCGTCTCGCGGACGGAAACAGAACCCGGTACACGATAACTCACGTCACATGACAGAAGCACCACCCACTAGAAGAACGACCGGATGCGTCTCCTGACGTCTTACACCGCGTCACAAGTGTCTAGCTACAACGCCCCAGGCGGAGACTCAGACACACTCAGTAACCAGTACCACAGAACAAGGACTAGTTGGGGTCGCACCTGCCGGCGCCATCCGACGCCCCCAACCTTGTGTGCACACTCAAACCATATGCCCTAGGCCTGTCCTCTAGCTGGTAATTCCCCCTAAGCCCAGACTCGGCTGTACATGGGGGCCCTACGGTAACCAGCCTACTCACAGTCTTTCTCGGGTCAGCCGCTCCACCACTCCCAGGTGGGTCAGCACACACGTGCCGTAAGAAGGCTACGACTAGTGGACTTGTCACAGAACATGGACACATGAAACCACGAACGCACCCATTGCGAGTAACACGGAGTAACAGGTGGCACGATGCCACCAGACTCTAGATGGTCCACTAGACCTACTAAACTCAACGGTCTTTGAGTCACAAGACTCGGGGTCGAGACCGTTGCACATGACAGCACTATGCCGTTAATCTGGCCTAATCCCTAGGTCCAACACCACAATGCGATAACTCACGAGGCAGTTCACAACCGTCGAGACCCATCCGTCGGGGAGGGACTTAAGAAACCTCCAGCCCCAGGCTGGGAGACTGGACTCACCATCCAAGGCCACATGCTTGGCCCACTCGGAAGCCACCTTCCAGAGAAGCAACGACCTGTGAGGAAACCTCACCGCACTCACACCGATACACGGTGACTCGATCTAGCAAGAACCCGGAAGCCCAGAACACCTGGGGTCACCCGGACCCACCAAGCCCATGGGCACGCTTATCGAGGTAACACGGTACCTCCGGACACCCAAAGACACGGTAACGAAACCCACGGGGTGCCCGGGACACTCACGAGGCCAAAGATCGACCACTGGGTCACAATCGGGTCGACCGGAGATTAACACAACACAATCGGAATGCTAGAGGGTCACCCAGACCCTTAAACTCACGGAGACACTAATCGAAGTAAACGGACCTCCGGACACCCAAAGACACGGTCACGGAACTCCACGGGGTGTCCGGGACACACACGGCCCAAGGGGAGCACGATCAGCCGCAGACCGCCCGCCCCGGGCAGCCCGGCTGGTCACCTCCAAGAACGCGCTATATGTCCATAGCGCGTTCAAGCAGAACGCGCTAGGATCCTATAGCGCGACAGTAATGAACGCGCTATAGGTCCATAGCGCGACCAGGCCAGGTCGCGCTATGATCCTATAGCGTGACAATCCAGAACGCGCCATAACCCTATAGCGCGACAGGAAACGCCATGCTGTTCATCTTCTTCGATGAACACGCCCTATCGGGGCGGCGCGACCCTCAAGAACGCGCTAGCCGAGACTAGCGCGTTCTCAGTCCGCGCCCGAAAACGGTGGAAATCACGGGAAAAACCATTCCACGCCCCGTCCACCCCCAGGTGAAGGGGAAACCATCCCCAAGCCCCTAGACATGCATCTAAACCCCTGGATCGCTCAGAAACACCGTAAAACGAGAGATCCGGCTCACACACCCAAAAACATGCATTTTCCCAAATCGCCCCGTTTAGCCCGCTCGGCTCACCACGGCCTACAAAACTCGCGGGAAATGAAGTACGCGGGTTGAGGGTCCATCTCCCTACCTCCACCGAAGATTCGACGTGCCGTGGATGCCGATCCACGAAGAAACGCCATTTAAACCCTCGCCGGTTCACGATCCCACGAACCGCCTCCACCATCGCGATCCTTGTCCCGTGCCCGTCGCTCCACATCCCACGAGCCACGCCGCCCCGCCCTCGCCGCCTCCGTCGGCCGCCCGGAGTGAGAGGGGGAGAGGAGAGAACGTGAGAGAAGAGAGAGGGAGGGAAGAGAGAAATGAGAGATGGGGAGAGAGAAAAGGAGGTTAATATAGAAAATCCAGAAATTCTCCAAAAATACCAAAAAATAGAAAACCACATTTCCACGATCCTCGAAACGCATCGATCGCAACGGTACCACTCGCGCCCTGGTGAACGGCCCGGTTTACCTGCAACGAGGTTCCGAAGGAATTACCGAAACACACACCGGGAATCTGAAAACACACGCGGAAAAGCCGCGGAACGTCTCCGG
Organism: Amorphophallus konjac; assembly: GCA_022559845.1. Lineage (NCBI taxonomy): Eukaryota > Viridiplantae > Streptophyta > Magnoliopsida > Alismatales > Araceae > Amorphophallus > Amorphophallus konjac. The sequence continues at coordinate 108,432,864 of CM040125.1, read as the reverse complement.
GCCTCCGAAACAACTCCGGATCGTGCCGATCCGAACATGAAAGATGTCTGAAATAAAATTTCGGACACAACAGAGTCAGACACTCCGAGAAACCAGATCTGGGACTCACGAACAAGGATCTAAAAAATCCGGGGCATCACACAGGTCATCTTTAATTTTAAATAATTCTGCCAAACTGAGCTCATGGAAAAGACTCATGGAAAAGAATCACATGTGCCGCTTGTGCCGTGGTGGTGGATGCATGAGAGAGAATTCCCGCTTGGGAGAGCAGGCCAGTGAGTGCCTGCAACATGGTTGCATGCTGGGTAGACATCTCCTGTCGGAACTGCCGCTGCATCTGCAGCTGCAAATCAGAAATCTGGCCAGACATCTCCGATCGGACGATGTCTCTGACGTCGCTGGCAGAAGTACTGGGGGCAGGTTGAGGTATACTGAAGGCAGAAGTATTGGTTTAGGCAGAGTTCGAACTCGCACACGATGATATCACCGCGCTAGAGTCCATGCTCTCCCCAAAACCATATATCAGGCCCTTCTTCGGTACACCAGTTGCGGCCACCCATTCTACCGGATCCAACTCTGGCTGCTGCCCCTCTCCCTCCCCGTACTTCTCTGTCACAGCTCTGCTATATGTTTCCTACAAAAAAAATAAAATAATTAGTCAATTTTATATGAATCAATCTGATTTAAATGAACGGTAGAAGTTGCACACGTAGATAAACTTACCGCTACTGAACGAGCTCTCGCACTCACAAATTGACCTGTTGCCTTCTTTTTGTGTGTTCTGTCGAACACCTCGAGGAACGTCGGAGCTCGATTAAGCTCCACAGCCTGTTATATAATTCATAGTAAAAAATTGTCATATATATTAATAAAATGTAAGAAGATAAATTGAAACATTACTTACCATTTTATTTTTATGAGTCGCGAATGAGACGGACCCACATGTATGCAAATTTGCCTCCGGTTGTGACGCCCTATTTGATTTGACTTTTTGGGACTTTTCTATCCACTTGGGGTTGGCAAATTTGTCACATAGTATGTCCCAATCCTTCTTCCTCATCCATAGAGGACGGTGCTCCTTCCACAGCTATCGGTCTTCACTCCCACCAGCATTTTTTTAGCCTTCCTCTGAGCCGCATATCCTCTCTTTTGATAATTTGTCTTCACAATAGACTCCCAGGCAGAACGACATCGTGCCGCATCATGTCCACCTGTGAATCGATAAGTCCACTGTAAATAAATTAAGCTTCACAATTAATATACTGTTGTGAATTGAGTTTGGAAAAGACTTGAATTAAATGACATAGTTACTTACTAAGAACATGTCGAACAATGAATCGCGGACGCCCATCGGAAATTTTTTGAAAGACAAATGTGGCCCGGGCACATGTGCCATTACTAGGCTAATAGCATGATGGACAGCATTGGAAAGTTCTAATTTTTTCCTGCAATTGCAAATGTCAAAGTATTCATATTAGAAACTTACTGCTAATAATTAATGAATGTAAAATAGCCTTATAAATATACCTGGAGATCCAACAAGGGTGACGTCGATCATGGACAGTGCCTCCCTTGTGATGACTGCTGGCATCATCAACTGGCTACTGAGTGGTGGGGGGGCCCTGTAGAACTCAGAGGTGGTGGGAGGGCTGTAAGTATTAATTTTCATAAGTAAATGCAACATGTTACTGAAAATTAAAATAGATATACCTGTAGTGGGAGGTGGTGGCGGTGGCGTCTGTACAGGTGGTGGGAGGGCACTATGACTTGTAAGAATTAATTCACATTAGATAAATGAATGTTTTGCTAGAAATTCAAAGAAATACATAGGTAGGAAAGTATTAATTTGCATAAGTAAATGCAACATATTACTGAAAATTAAAATAGATATACCTGTAGCGGGAGGTGGTGGGAGGGCACTAGGACCTGTAAGAATTAATTCACATTAGATAAATGAATATTTTGCTAGAAATTCAAAGAAATACATAGGTGGGAAAGCATTAATTTTCATAAGTAAATGCAACATGTTACTGAAAATCAAAATAGATATACCTGTAGCGGGAGGTGGTGGGGGTGGCGTCTGTACAGGTGGTGGGAGGGCACTAGGACCTGTAAGAATTAATTCACATTAGATAAATGAATATTTTGCTAGAAATTCAAAGAAATACATAGGTGGGAAAGCATTAATTTTCATAAGTAAATGCAACATGTTACTGAAAATTAAAATAGATATACCTGTAGCGGGAGGGGGTGGGAGGGCACTAGGACTTGTAAGAATTAATTCACATTAGATAAATGAATATTTTGCTAGAAATTCAAAGAAATACATAGGTGGGAAAGCATTAATTTTCATAAGTAAATGCAACATGTTACTGAAAATTAAAATAGATATACCTGTAGCGGGAGGTGGTGGGAGGGCACTAGGACCTGTAAGAATTAATTCACATTAGATAAATGAATATTTTGCTAGAAATTCAAAGAAATACATAGGTGGGAAAGCATTAATTTTCATAAGTAAATGTAACATGTAACTGAAATTAAAATAGATATACCTGTAGCGGGAGGTGGTGGGAGGGCACTAGGACCTGTAAGAATTAATTCACATTAGATAAATGAATATTTTGCTAGAAATTCAAAGAAATACATAGGTGTGAAAGCATTAATTTGCATAAGTAAATGTAACATGTTACTGAAAATTAAAATAGATATAACTGTAGCGGGAGGTGGTAGGAGGGCACTATCGGGAAGTGGTGGTGGCGTCTATACAAGTGGTGGTGAGCTGACACTTGCACCAATAAAAAAATTCTTTTAAGTTAGTAAATAATTAAAATATTCATATAGCTAACTTATTGATCAAATATACCTGTGTCTGAAGAAGATGCTAACGAGGAGGGAGTAGCACCCCTCTCACTGCCTTGTCTCCTCCCACTCCTAGTACGACCTCCTCGCACCATTTCCTTATTAATAACAAAATAATTAATACATATTAATCCACAATTATATAAGGCTAGACAAATGTTATTTAAAATTATGCTTAAAAAGTAAGAATCAGCTTACTAAATTATGAAAACATGCCTCCCTCATGTTGATATATCTGGCTCATCATCATCATCTTCGTCATCCATCGTAGTCTCATCAGATTCGAACTCTTCCTCTTCATCTGACTCCTCCTCCCCTCTAACATGAACATTTAACTCCGTCGGATCGATTTCTTCCACTTCATCTTCCTTACGTAATGACAGTGGCTCATCGATTCATCCAGATTAACATGTGTGGAGCCGATAAGGCCAACTTCACCTGATTGAAAATATTCGGTGCTGCCAAGCTCTAAGACATTTTCACTCATATTTAACTCATAAGTGGGAAAATATTTTGCTTTAATCCTGCAAACTGCTCACCAATCTTTATTCTTGGACGATGGATACCTTGAATAATACACTTGGTGGGCTTGTGCAGCTAAAATGAATGGTTCATAGGTATTAAGTTTGTACCTATGTTTGACATCGACAATCCCAGTAGACGTGCCATGTCAAACTGAATTAGGATCAAACCAATGAGTTTTAAATAGGTATACATGATTGTCTCGTCCCAAATACTGAAGTTCTATGACTTCCTCAAGAATACCATAGTAGTCTAATTTCACTTCATTGTATACACTTCCCTTAACAAATACGCCGTTGTTCATTGTAAACTTACTTCATCCATAATCTCTCGTATGAAATCTGTATCCATTCACAATATATCCTAGATAGGCACGTGCAATGTTGGAGGGGCCATAACTTATCTCTTGTACTCTCTGATCACTAATGAGACCTTGTTCAATCTATATGTAAAGTAGAGTAGTTAAATATTTTTGAACAATTACGTCAATATAAGTAAATGCAAACATATATATTGAACGATCGACACTAACTTGATATCTCAACCATTTGGAAAAAAACTTCTCGCGTTCTTTTTCAATCTCTACGTCCTGGATATTTGGACATTTTTGTGCTAATTCTGAATCAAATTGTCTGCAATATAAATGCACTACTACTTTAAATGAACTACAAAAGAAGGATGAGAAAGTTATGGCATTACTAGAAATGTGAGTTAAGAACTTACTCAACATAAGGTTCAATCTCATTACAATTTAGAAGAATATATATCTCAGCAGCGTACAACTCTCTATCTTCGAGCGTGCGGGTCGAGCAACGTCCGAAAGCACGTCCAGGATGCTTAAATATAGAGAGCCGATCTGACAAATCATCAACTCCCCCATCATCATTACGTGGAGGTCGAGTATGACGAGTTTGAATATCTAGCTCAAAGTACATGGAACAAAAGTTGGAAATTTCTTCAATAACATATGCCTCAGCAATCGAACCTTCCACCTTTGCCTTGTTGCGAACTTTCATTTTCAATTCATGCATGCACCTACAACAACAATTCAGATGGCAATGACATGTAGCGACCATGGACAACATGTATGTCTTCATGAAAATTCTCACATACCTCTCAAATGAATACATCCATCGGAATTGTACTGGCCCTCCGACAATAGCCTCGTATGGCAGATGGACGACCAGGTGCTCCATCGAATCAAAGAATGCTGGAGGAAATATCTTCTCTAACTTGCAAATAGTTTTGACCACATTTTCTTCAAGAGTTCGTACGTCCCGAAGTCTGAGTTCTGATGCGCATAAAATCTTTAAAAACTGACTCAGCTCGGTCAGTGCTCCCCATATAGGCTTCGGCAACAAATCACGAAATGCAATGGGCACTAGCCTCTCCATGAACAAATGACAGTCGTGACTTTTCAGACCATATATTTTTCCATCATTAACATTCACACAACGGGCTATGTTGGATGCATATCCATCTGGAAATCTCAAGTGTTTCAACCACTGGCACACTTCCTTGATCTGTGTATCATTAAGCACGTAAGTTGCTTTTGGCTGCACAACCCTTCCATTTATGTTTTGTAGTTCCAGTTCTGGATATTTACAAAGCATCTTTAAGTCCATGCACGCTTTGACGTTGTCCTTTGTTTTGCCTTTAACATTCATGACCGTGTTGAACACATTATTAAAAAAATTCTTCTCGATATGCATGACATCTAGATTGTGTCGTACAAGAAGAGTTGACCAATAAGGCAATTCCCAAAAAATACTTTTCTTGTTCCAGTTGTGATCCTTTCCAAAACTATTCAATTGTCGTGTGCTACCAGACAATTATACTACATCTGGTAAATTTTGCACCCGTGTCGCCATATGTCGACCCGACACCCGTTGCAAGTCTACTTCATCTACTTCAACAATATTTTTTTTAAACGAGTCTTTTTACCTTCGAAAAGGATGGTCACTTGGTAGCAACCGCCGATGGCAATCAAACCAGCATGCTTTTCCACCATATTTCAATACAAATGATTTGGTATCTTCCATACAGTAGGGACATGCTAACCTCCCATGTGTGCTCCAACCAGATAGCATTCTATATGCAGGGAAGTCACTTATTGTCCACATCAGTGCAACCTTCATAATAAAATTTTGCTTCCTGCGTGCATCATAAGTAACAACTCCATCAATCCATAAAAAATTGAGCTCATCAATCAACGGCCTGAGATATATGTCCAAATTTTTTTCGGGACTTTTTGGACCAGGAATTACTAAAGACAAAAATAGATTTTCTCGCTTCATGAACATGTCTGGCGGAAGGTTGTACGGTGTCGTGAACACTGGCCAATAAGAATAAGATGCCACTGAACCACCGAATGGATTAAAACCATCTGTGCATAAACCCAACCTAACATTACGTGGCTCCTTTGAGAAAGCAAGATGAGTACGATTGAAGTGGGTCCACGCTTCACCATCGGCAGGATGACTTATTATATCATCGGCACAGCGTACTATTTCACTGTGCCATGTCATATGTAGAGCTGTCTTTGAGGACATATATAGCCGCTTGTTGTATATGTGCGTACTCTTTACCTATTGCTATAAGTCGACTGTTGCTGTGGACACACTAAATTTTAAAAAATAATTTTATTAATCTATTTATCTGGTTGATTCATTTGTTTAGTGCGAGGGCAGCCCAGAGGGTCCCTTTTTTTTGAGGTGAATGATCTCATTTAAATGAGTTTGGGTCTGCCGACCTAGGGAAGGGGCAGCCTAGAGGGTCCCGTGACCTGGAGATGTGCCGCTATGATTCCCTCTTTTTTTCTTATTTCTCTCTTTCTCTTCTCTCTTTCTTTTTCGTTTTACACAAAGCAGAGAGGGGAGGCCAATGGGAGAGGCTAATTGCACAACCCGGAGGTGGGACCTCCGGGTCTTCTTCTTCCCCATTTTGTTGATGTCCCCTTTTGTTCCTGTTCAGGTTGCATAGCACAGAACCCTGAGGTGGGACCTTCAAGGCTTCTCCTTCCCCTTTTCTTTTATTTTTCTCTTTTGTTCTGCTCTCTTTTCTTTTTCTATTAAGACCACCGCATCGCAGAGAGAAAGGGGGAGAGGCACGTGGGCCCTCCACCCTTCTCTGCTACCTGTGCAAACCCAGAGGAACCTCCGAGTCTTCTTCCCCTTCCTTCTTTTTTTTTGGCTGTTCTGTTTCTTTTCTTGGGGGGGGTTCAAACTGCAGAAAGAGGGGAACCCAAAAATGGACTAATTTGGATGTGCCATGGCTTGGTTCATTTCTTGCCCTTGTGTTTCTTTATTTCTCTTTCTATTCCCCCCCTTTCCTTTTTTTTAAAGGACGGACATACTGCAAAGAACAGCAGGGGACACGTTGCAAAGAACAGTAGGATCGGCTGGGGAGGTGTCGACTCCTAGAGTCGACACCCCCAGTCAGCGGGCTAGACAACGGAGGGGGGGGCTGGGAAGGTGTCAACTTCCAGAGTCAACACCCCCCCAGGCAGCGACCCAAGTGGCAGCAGGGAGTCGGGAGGGAGTCGACTCCTTCCCAGCAATAGGTGAATTTTATTTTTTTCTTGGCCTTATGCATGCGAAGCCCAAAAGGGGAGACAGGCTGAATGCAATAGCCATGGAAGGGTCGACCCCCCGGTCTGCAAGGGTCGACCCTTGTGCAGTGTACCCCTACACAAATAGCATCGGTGGTAGGGATGTGGAGGTAGTAGATACACAGCTTGGCAGTGCCGTGGTTGCCACTCATGAGAGCCACATGGGTGTGCTTAGGACTTCCAGCCAGAGGAACATCAACTGTCGCATACGCTGTCCCTCCATGGCACCCACCACGGGCCTCAGCCTCGCATGTCTTCCCTTGTCCTCCCCCTTCACGATAGGGAAAGAGGCGACAAATCTAAAAGGGGGTCGCGGTAGAGAACCTTGGGCATGAGAGGGGGCATCTCTCACCGCACCGATGCCACCACCAAGGAGAGGATGAGGTGGGTGGCCTAATAATTTCTACGACATATTCACACGAACATATTCTTCCATCGTTAACAGCATGAGAACCACATGGGTATAATCTCAGACATTTTAGATATATCAGGGATACCTATAGTAAAACGTCTAAATGCGGGATTTAAATATATAAGTTTATAAGGGTACATATGTTAAAAAATCCTTTCACCTTTTGGGTTTTTCTCAGCCCTCCACACTTCAGTTTGCACATGATTATATATGGGGTTAGGGTGGATCATGCACACCATTTAATGTGCAGAGTTATGTTGCCATCCGATTGTAGTCATCTCCACATAGAACATTTCTAAAATTTCTTTTAAAAAAATTCCTAATAAACACTCTTATTGATAGTAGAGCTCTAATAAAAAAATTATCTAACATTTTGATAATAAAATAAAGATTTAATTCTCAAATCCTCCTAGAGACCACTCTAAGAAATCTTCTCCTTCGGCCGTTGCCTTCATCCAGCCTTATATATATAAATATATATATATTGCTCGGTGAAATATATTTCTTAATTAAAATGCCTAACAAATATAGGTGGATAGAAAAACTATTCTCACTGTGAAAGTCTCAACAAAAGAAATCAATGGTATAACTTAAAGAGCACCAATATTAATAAACTGTCCGATTAAGTTGAATACAAGTTGGAAATCTCTTGTAAAAAATAGGCCCTCACTACAGCCACCGTCCCCGACCGCCCATCGCCCTTGGCACCATCTAGGCTTGGCCTGCTCACCCCAGCCGCCCTCCGTTCGGCCGGCGCCACACACACCACGCCGATCCCACCGCACCCTCCCTGAACCCCCCCTCCCCACCGAGCTCCACCCCCCCACCCTCCCTGAACCCCCCCTCCCCCTCCCACGAGCTCCCCCCCCTCCCACCGACGAACTCCCCCTCCCCCCCCACCCTCCCTGAACCCCCCCTCCCCCACCCTCCCCCTCCCACGAGCTCCCCCTCCTTGAACCCCCCCACCCTCCCTGAACCCCCCTCCCACCGACGAACTCCCCCCCACCCTCCCTGAACCCCCCTCCCCCTTTCACGAGCTCCCCCCCTCCCAGAACCCCCCCTCCCCCCCCCCACGAGCTCCCCCTCCCTGAACCCCCCCACCCTCCCTGAACCCCCCCTCCCCCTCCCACGAGCTCCCCCTCCCACCGGCGAACTCCCCCTCCCCCCCCACCCTCCCTGAACCCACCCTCCCCCTCTGACGACATCCCTAAACCTCCCCTCCCACCGGCGAGCTCCCCCTCCTCCCCCCCCCACCCTCCCTGAACCCCCCTCCCACCTCCGAGCTCCCCCTCCCCCCCACCCTCCCTGAACCCCCCCTCCCCTTCCACCGGCGACCTCCCCCTCCCCCCAACCCTCCCTAAACCCCCTCCCACCGACGAGCTCTCCCTCCCCCTCCGAGCTCCCCCTCCCCCCCCACCCTCCCCCCCACTCCCACCGACGACCTCCCCCTTCCCCCCACCCTCCCTGAACCCCCCCCCCCCACCGGAACCCCTCCGATGATCCCCAACCTAAAAAAAAGAAAAAGAACAACGGCACTGGCGCTGGCGAGGGAGGGGGAGGGGACTTGCCGGAGAGATTGCCGGCTGAGGATGGTGACGGTGCAGTCCGGCGACACCGGCGCTTCTCCCGTGACCAGGAGGGCGGGAGGGAGGAGGTCGGAGGCGGCGGCCTCGATAAGAGGGACGGAGGCCGGCGGCGACGGCATAGACAGCGGCAGCGTCGTGCGGCGATGACGAGAGGGAGGGAGGACGACGGCGGCTCCCACGGCGACGACGGAGAGGAGAAAGAGTGAGAGTGAGAGGGAAGGGGGGGAAATGGGCGGTGTGGATCGAGGGCGGGGGATGAAATTTTGCGACGGAAATTCAGACGGAATGTATTTCCGTCTCAAATTTCAGACGTATAATTGTGAGTCTGAATATCCGTCTCAAATTTCAGACGTAATATTATTTGTCTGAATATCCATCGCAAATTCCGTCACAAATGGAGACGGATATTCAGACAGGTCATATTCTGTCCGAAATGCAGATAGAATTTGCGATGAAATCATCCGTCTGAATTTACAGATGGATTTGCGACAGAAATTAGTTCGTCGGAAATTTCTGTCGCTAATAGACCTTTTTCTTGTAGTGCTTGTTTTTCCACTAAATTAAGCCTAGGTTAAGAAGAAAAGTTGGAATTTGCTTCTTAGAACACTAAATTCGGAGTGGAGAAGTTTGATTTTTGACGGAATGAATCTTGACGATTTTGGCCAAGTTTTTCCTATAAATAGGCTCCTTTCAGACCATTTAATCACCCTTTAGGCATTTGCTGCGTTGGAGGAGAGATTGGAGGCTATTTGGGGGTGTGATTTGGAATTGAAGAAGAAACGGAGCTCTTGAGCATCTCGTCCAATTTCTTCTCGTCCTCTTCAATTCGATTTAAGGTAAGTTTCTCTCAGGCTAAATCTTTAATAATTCATCTCATGTTGTGTGTTTTCATGTCACGTCCCGAACCGATAGTAGCGGAACGTGTCGTTTGCTCGGAACGTGGCAGTTAAACAGTCGTGAATAATCAAGAGCAATCGCAGAAAGTCCAAATAATTTGGAACAATAATAAAATTTTTATTAAATATAAATCTCTTACAAGAACTTGAAGACTCAACTACGTCACTATAAAAGAAAAGGAGATGACGCTCTAACAGACTTAGATAAGATAACCAAATAAGAGACACCATGCTAGACTCAAGAAAGATAAAAGACTCGGGTTCACTAGATTTTGAAGCTCGCCTGCACACTTGTCCCTCCCATGTGAGTCTCGGTCTCGCTAGCCACCTGATTACCTGAAAAATGTTGGCACAAACTGAGTGAGTGAAAGCTCAGTTGGAATTATATCTCAAGAACTAGCAATTGATTTAAGTAATTACCTCTTCCAAATGAAAATGCAAGTCTAGCATGTCAATCATGTAAAATAGAACGATACGGAATTGAGCATGATAACGAGAGGAAATAACACGTACTGTCGATCCAAGGTAGGGAATTTCAAGTATTAAAGATTTCAAGTATTTGAACAAGTATCGAGTATATCAATAAAGTTTTTCATGTCATAAGATAATGGCTATTAACAAGCAAGTACTTTGCCCATTTCGGGCCACGCAAGTCGTGTCAAGTCAATCAAGTCAAGCACGCGAGAGAGAGAGATAGTGGAGTGTCGTAGATTCAAGCAAGTACTTCGGTGCAATGTCACACCGTGATCAATATAACTCCCATGGGCACAAGTACTTTCGGGTGCTCCTCCCAGGACCAGATCGGGCCCTATATGCGCGGACATTGTTACATGTAATATCTAGACAACCACTTTAGTGATAGCCACGGAATTCCAAGAACAAACTCATGTAGGATATCAAGGTAGATTCGTGGATAGGTTCCACAGAATTCAAGGAAGAACATTAAATGGACAATGATAAAACCAACGAGAACCATGACATGTTGATAATCTGGGTAGAATCGGTACCTTAACTAGGTAGCCGTGATAACTTGAGTGGATGACTAAACATGTCACCAATCAAGGGACATGAATCAAGTTGAGAGATTGACCCCATCTATAAGGGACTCAATCCAAGACACCGCCTACTGGAATATCATCATTCCACCGGCTAGGATTATTCTCTCATAGACCAAGATGGCACCATGAGAGGGCCGGTTTACCACAAGACGTGGCAATCAAAGGCACAAGGTTTTTAAGGTACAACCAGCTCAGTCGGCCTTGAGGGAATCCAAGGCTACGAGGAGACTTACGGAGGTCCCAATGACTAACATGCCAGTCCGAATGAACGGAATCTCCAACGGAGGGCTCGTATGTCACCGAGAGTTGAGGTGTATAAGTGAACCAATCATGAAACAGGGACTCCATCTACGGACATGAGATGAGAGTGCTAGAAGACCCGCGGTATGGGTCAAAATCGGGAGAAAACGGTGAGAACATGAATGCGTTAATTATAGAATTCATGTCCATCCAATTCTATAATTAAATAAACTTATATTATTTGATGCCCGTGGGTGGCATCATTTATTAATTAGCGTCCTTTTGGAGGGATGTTAATTTTATGATTTTTAACTTAATTTATTTAACAAGAATTCACGTCAATATCTATTTAATTGAATAATTTCAAAAATGTACATTCAAAGAGACATTAATTTATATAAAATAATTTAGAAAAATAGAATATATGATAATTAGGAGAAAAATTCAAGGATTCCAAAAATATATTTTTTTATAATTTTCTGTTGCATAGTCTAGTAGATATGGATTTTCCAAGACATAATTACAAATTATATATATATATTTATATATTTATATTTATATAATAAATGATTTTGACGCCTTTGTACGGTGGCACCAAAAGAAGTTGACAACTTTTAACATGTCGTCATTTCAATGAGGTGTCAAACTTCAATATCTATTTAATTGATTAACTTCAAAAACATATATTCAAAGACATATTTATTTATATAAAATAATTTATAAAAATAGAATATATGATAATTGGGAGAAAAATTCAATGATTTCAGAAATATATTTTTTATAATTTTATGTGACATAATTTAATAGATATGGATTTTTGAAGATATAATCACAAGTTATATATATATATATATATATATAATATAAGAATTGACGCCATTGAACTGTGGCGTCAAAAGCATTTGACGACATGTTAAATGTCGTCATTTCAAAAAAATGTCGATGTTCAAGGCTCCGGTTCTCGACGTACACACGTCAGAATCAGGCGTTCTATATATCAAAATGACGGGCTCGAAAAACTTTACTTAACCGGACGTTCAAAATAATTTTTCGTTGAGAGATGGAGGATCTTGAGATAGTGGGGCACAAAAAATGGTGTAACCACTCTCACTACCTCGGTCTCTATCCCACTAGTACGCCCTTAAATTTTCATGGTCAAAGGAGACTCCGATACCCACGTACAAGTTTTTAAGGCGAAAACTCCATAACTAGGTTGTATAGTATTAAACCAAAATACGTAGTAAAAATCTTGCAGAAATAACATGTGAGTTTTTAATCTAATTATAATCTTTGGCATGAAGAGAGAACACCTACAATGATGAATTAATTTTTTTGTTGGGCTACGAAACTTGAGAAAACCTACCTTTTTACTGAGTTTTGGATGATGAACAGAGAGATTGGAGGGATGAAACTTGAACAGCAACGGCAACAATCTTCTGCCGAAGAACAAACAAAACTGAGCTTATGTAAAATGGCTTCTCACAGAAATTAGAGATGATGCAGCCGAGGATGAAGATGGATGAAGGGGAAGAAGAACAACAACCGCTCCTTGTTTCTCGGATGGCCGCAGGAGGAAGAATGGAAGGGAAGGAGATGACATGGGCGGCTCCTTGTTGCTTGAACCGCAGCAGGAGGAAGATGGCGAACGCAGGTAGGAGGAGGAAGCAAGACTCCCTTGGCGGCTTGGACGAGCAACAGGACGTAGGGGATGGAGACAGCAGGGCGTGCACGCGGAGGAAGAGGACGACGATGGCAGCAATGTGATGGAAAAAGGATATGAAGGTTCGGCCGGGCAAGGTGCTTTTATAGAAAAGAGGAGCTAAATGGAAGGAGAGCACAAATGAAAGCAAGGCCTCCATAATATGACCCGTAATTAACTCTCCCTGCCAATTCCACAGCCGCTCGTCTTCTTTGGTTTTAAAACCCTAAAGTTAACACCGTGCAACGTCCACATCTGCTTCTAGTTTGGCTTTAGGATCGAACGGTTAGGCATGCATACGTGAGCGGTTGGAGTTAGCCCTTGGTGCAAAGCTCACGTGGGTTTAGGGTTTAAGTGGGTTCGCTTTTTAGAAGAAAAAGGCTATTGTATATTGGGCTACCGTGGGTTTAGTTGGTATATAAACATAGTTGTCATTAAAATTGTATCTGTAACCCCATAACTTTTAACCCATTTATCATATATGAGTCATAATCTCTCGGCTAAGGTTTATAATTATCATTAGCTAAATTAATGGGCTAGCTTTATATCGCGGTTAATTTATTTTTGACTGTTAGAATAAAATATAATTTATGTGTTAAGGCCCATGAATCTTATATATATATATATATATAGGTTGTATTAATTTGGCTAAGGTCTTATATATTTTATGTTAACGGAAGAAGACTTCCCATGGTTTAAAGCTCAGTGAGTGCACACACATAACTTAATTATTTCTATTTGGCCTTTTTATGTAAGTTTTTTTTAAGGAGTTTTATTTGATATACATTTAATCTCATTTGTTATTTATCAAACACTTACTTACGATGTTATTTATCAAACACTTACTTACGTAGCTCCTATCTGTTATTAATTTGCGTGTATATATATATATTAAATGATTTAACTTGTTTAAATTTATAGTAAATACACCATATAAGGTATGAAAATTTAGGAATAACCATGAAGATTTTAGAAGTATATTTATTCAAAATTTTTGGTGTGTGATTGCTTGGGTATAAAATTTAAACATGATGTAATTATTTAATTTCTTAAGATAATTAAACGGTAAACTACACTTAAGCAAGCGATAATAACAAAACATGAGTTTTAAACATGCAAAATTAATTATTATTATTTTCAAGCATATATATATTATTAATATTTTCTTATCATTTTGACTATTGTAATTAAATAAGGTCCATTTAAAGTCTTATATTTATTTATTTATAATATTGATCAATTAATTTAGAGTATTATTATTTTTTATCATTTCAAAAGTCAAGTCACACAATGAACATAATCTGTTATTATTATTTTACGAGTTCCTTTCTTTTTCTTACTATCTTTAAAGAACTATATACTCATTAAATAATAACTCATCTTTTGTCACCAACAATTTTAATTATTAACTATTTGAAATTCAAACATAAGAAAATTAATTTTATAATATTTCTTCCCTCATTCCCTTTTATTTATTTGCATAAAAATTTATCTAAATTTTAATTATTTGTGATAAGTTACTCGACTTAGTTTACAACATGAATTCATACTTATCTTTTTAATTTTATTTTGAACATATATATTTATTTCTATTTTAGTCTTAAAAAATCCGAGGTGTTACACCCTCCACCACTTAAAAGAATTTGGTCCCCAAATTCACACCATCTTCCATTCAACTAGTTATAATTTTATTCATGTTACTACACAAGACCATCTCGGGGATAAAGTTTGGCTTAGATGTCTCCATTCTATTTATGTTCCTACAAGATTAATTGGGGAGAATAATTTTGGACTTAGAAATTTCTATAATTAGTAGGAATGGGACTTGAATATTTTATCCATTCTTTATAATATATCCCCAAGCTCTACCCATTCTCACGCAATTCCTATAGGATGACCAACAAAGATGGCTCAACCTATCTCTTGGACTTAATGACCTAAGGATTTGAAAGCTGAAGCTCTGGTATGACTGACAAGGATACTTGACCTATCATTGGAACCTAATAACTTGAGGATGTGAAAGCCGAAGCTCTGATGTGACTGACAAGGATGACCTATCCTTGGGACCTAATAACTGGAGGATATGAAAGCCAAAGCTCTGATATCACTGACAAGAATACTTGACCTATCATTGGAATCTAATAACTGGAGGATATGAAAGTCTAAGCTCTGATATGACTGACAGGGATACTTGACCTATCATTGGAACCTAATAACTTGAGGATGTGAAAGCCGAAGCTCTGATACCACCTCTGTCACGCCCCGAACCGATAGCAGCGGAACGTGTCGTTTGCTCGGAACGTGGCAGTTAAACAGTCGTGAATAATCAAGAGCAATCGCATAAGTCCAAATAATTTGGAACAATAATAAAAATATTATTAAATATAAATCTCTTACAAGAACTTGAAGACTCAACTACGTCACTATGAAAGAAAAGGAGATGACGCTCTAACAGACTTAGACAAGATAACCAAATAAGAGACACCATGCTAGACTCAAGAAAGATAAAAGACTCGGGTTCACTAGATTTTGAAGCTCGCTTGCACACTTGTCCCTCCCATGTGAGTCTCGGTCTCGCTAGCCACCTGATTACCTGAAAAATGTTGGCACAAACTGAGTGAGCGAAAGCTCAGTAAGAATTATATCTCAAGAACTAGCAATTGGTTTAAGTAATTACCTCTTCCAAATGAAAATACAAGTCTAGCATGTCAATCATGTAAAATAGAACGATACGGAATTGAACATGATAACGAGAGGAAATAACACGTACTATCGATCCAAGGTAGGGAATTTCAAGTATTAAAGATTTCAAGTATTTGAACAAGTATCGAGTATATCAATAAAGTTTTTCATGTCATGAGATAATGGCTATTAACAAGCAAGTACTTTGCCCATTCCGGGCCACGCAAGTCGTGTCAAGTCAATCAAGTCAAGCACGTGAGAGAGAGAGATAGTGGAGTGTCGTACATTCAAGCAAGTACTTCAGTGCAATGCCACACCGTGATCAATATAACTCCCATGGGCACAAGTACTTTCGGGTGCTCCTCCCAGGACCAGATCGGGCCCTATATGCGCAGACATTGTTACATGTAATATCTAGACAACCACTTTAGTGATAGCCATGGAATTCCAAGAACAAACTCATGTAGGATATCAAGGTAGATTCATGGATAGGTTCCACAGAATTCAAGGAAGAACATTAAATGGACAATGATAAAACCAACGAGAACCATGACATGTCGATAACCTGGGTAGAATCGGTACCTTAACTAGGTAGCCGTGATAACTTAAGTGGATGACTAAACCTGTCACCAATCAAGGGACATGAATCAAGCTGAGAGATTGACCCCATCTATAAGGGACTCAATCCAAGACATCGCCTAGTGGAATATCATCATTCCACCGGCTAGGATTATTATGTCATGGACCAAGATGGCACCATGAGAGGGCCGGTTTACCACAAGACGTGGCAATCAAAGGCACAAGATTTTTAAGGTGCAACCAGCTCAGTCGGTCTTGAGGGAATCCAAGGTTACGAGGAGACTTACAGAGGTCCCAATGACTAACTTGCCAGTCCGAAAGAACGGAATGTCCAACGGAGGGCTCGTATGTCACCGAGAGTTGAGGTGTATAAGTGAACCAATCATGAAACAGAGACTCCATATACGGACGTGAGATGAGAGTGCCAGAAGACCCGCGGTATGGGTCAAAATCGGGAGAAAATGGTGAGAACATGAATGCGTTAATTATATAATTCATGTCCATCCAATTCTATAATTAACTATAATTAAATAAACTTATATTATTTGATGCCCGTGGGTGGCGTCATTTATTAATTAGCGTTTTCTTGGAGGGACGTTAATTTTATGATTTTAACTTAATTTATTTAACAAGAATTCACGTCAATATCTATTTAATTGAATAATTTCAAAAATGTACATTCAAAGAGACATTAATTTATATAAAATAATTTAGAAAAATAGAATATATGATAATTAGGAGAAAAATTCAAGGATTCCAAAAATATATTTTTTTATAATTTTCTGTTTCATAGTCTAGTAGATATGGATTTTCCAAGACATAATTACAAATTATATATATATATATATAGATATATATATATATGTATATAATAAATGATTTTGACGCCTTTGTACGGTGGCGTCAAAAGAAGTTGACGACTTTTAACATGTCGTCATTTCAATGAGGTGTCAAACTTCAATATCTATTTAATTGATTAACTTCAAAAATATATATTCAAAGACATATTTATTTATATAAAATAATTTAAAAAAATAAAATATATGATAATTGCGAGAAAAATTCAAGGATTTCATAAATATATTTTTTTATAATTTTATGTGACATAATTTAATAGATATGGATTTTTGAAGATATAATCACAAGTTATATATATATATATAGATATATATATATATATATATATATAAAAGAATTGACGCCATTGAACTGTGGCCTCAAAAGCATTTGACGACATGTTAAATATCGTCATTTCAAAAAAATGTCGATGTTCAAGCCTCCGGTTCTCGACGTACACACGTCGGAATCAGGCGTTCTATATATCAAAATGACGGGCTCGAAAAACTCTACTTAACTAGACGTTCAAAATAATTTTTCGTTGAGAGATGGAGGATCTTGAGATAGTGGTGCACGAAAAATTATGCAACCACTCTCACTACCTCAGTCTCTATCCCACTAGTACGCCCTTAAATTTTCATGGCCAAAGGAGACTCCGATACCCACGTACAAGTTTTTAAGGCGAAAACTCCATAACTAGGTTCTATAGTATTAAACCAAAATACGTAGTAAAAATCATGCAGAAATATCATATGAGTTTTTAATCTAATTATAATCTTTGGCATGAAGAGAGAACACCTACAATGATGAATTAATTTTTTTGTTGGGCTACGAAACTTGAGAAAACCTACCTTTTTACTGAGTTTTGGATGATGAACAGAGAGATTTGGAGGGATGAAACTCGAACAGCAACGGCAACAATCTTCTGCCGAAGAACAAACAAAACTGAGCTTATGTAAAATGGCTTCTCACAGAAATTAGAGATGATGCAGCCGAGGATGAAGATGGATGAAGGGGAAGAAGAATAGCAACCGCTCCTTGTTGCTCGGATGGCCGCATGAGGAAGAATGGAAGGGAAGAAGATGACATTGCCGGCTCCTTGTTGCTCGAACCGCAGCAGGAGGAAGATGGCGAACGCAGGCAGGAGGATGAAGCAAGACTCCCTTGGCGGCTTGGACGAGCAACAGGACGTAGGGGATGGAGACAGCAGGGCGTGCACACGGAGGAAGAGGACGACAATGGCAGCAGTGCGATGGAAAAAGGATATGAAGGTTCGGCCAGCCAAGGTGCTTTTATAGAAAAGAGGAGCTAAATGGAAGGAGAGCACAAATGAAAGCAAGGCCTCCATAATATGACCCGTAATTAACTCTCCCTGCCAATTCCACAGCCGCTCGTCTTCTTTGGTTTTAAAACCCTAAAGTTAACACCGTGCAACGTCCGCATCTGCTTCTGGTTTGGCTTTAGGATCGAACGGTTAGGCATGCATACGTGAGCGGTTGGAGTTAGCCCTTGGTGCGAAGCTCACGTGCGTTTGGGGTTTAAGTGGGTTGGCTTTTTATAAGAAAAAGGCTATTGTATATTGGGCTACAGTGGTTTAGTTGGTATATAAACATGGTCGTCATTAAAATTATATCTGTAACCCCATGACTTTTAACCCATTTATCATATATGAGTCATAATCTCTCGGCTAAGGTTTATAATTATCATTAGCTAAATTAATGGGCTAGCTTTATATCGCGGTTAATTTATGTTTGACTGTTAGAATAAAATATAATTTATGTGTTAAGGCCCATAAATCTTATATATATATATATATAGGTTGTATTAATTTGGCTAAGGTCTTATATATTTTATGTTAACGGAAGAAGACTTCCCATGGTTTAAAGCTCAGTGAGTGCACACACATAATTTAATTATTTCTATTTGGCCTTTTTATGTAAGTTTTGTTTTAAGGAGTTTTATTTGATATACATTTAATCTCATTTATTATTTATCCAACACTTACTTACGCTGTTATTTATCAAACAGTTACTTACGCAGCTCCGATCTGTTATTAATTTGTGTGTATATATATATATTAAATGATTTAACTTGTTTAAATTTATAGTAAATACACCATATAAGGTATGGAAATTTAGGAATAACCATGAAGATTTTAGAAGTATATTTATTCAAAATTTTGGTGTGTGATTACTTGGGTATAAAATTTTAACATGATGTAATTGTTTAATTTATTAAGATAATTAAACGGTAAACTACACTTAAGCAAGCGATGATAACAAAACATGAGTTTTAAACATGCAAAATTAATTACTATTATTTTCAAGCATATATATATTATTAATATTTTCTTATCATTTTGACTATTGTAATTAAATAAGGTCCATTTATGGTCTTATATTTATTTATTTATAATATTGATCAATTAATTTAGAGTATTATTATTTTTTATCATTTCAAAAGTCAAGTCACACAATGAACATAATCTGATATTATTATTTTACGAGTTCCTTTTTTTTTCTTACTATCTTTAAAGAACTATATACTAATTAAATAATAACTCATCTTTTGTCCCCAACAATTTTAATTATTAACTATTTGAGATTCAAATATAGGAAAATTAATTTTATAATATTTCTTCCCTCGTTCCCTTTTATTTATTTGCATAAACATTTATCTAAATTTTAATTATTTGTGATAAGTTACTCGACTTAGTTTACAACATGAATTCATACTTATTTTTTTAATTTAATTTTGAACATATATATTTATTTCTATTTTAGTCTAAAAAAAATCCAGGGTGTTACATTTCAAGTGCTCTTTCTCTTGGTACCTGAGGAGGGTAAAATTGGTTTGGCCTAAAACCGGCCCAATAACGATGGGTCCAGTCCAGCCCCGCTTCGACAGCGCGCCCAAGAGGCACCCAAACAGTCACAGCCCATCGAGGTGCGGCCCAAACCGACTTGGCATCAGATTCTACAGCGTGTAAGAGCTACGGCCCAAGCACAAGGATCGTCGGAAGACCCTCCGACGACCGACCGTTACCCCCCTACGACGTCGGCCTTAATCCTACAACTAGTGAGCACGCCCTACGAGTGCCGTAAAACTCGCACCAGGACCAGCCGACGTCGGTGTAATCGACCTCCAACGGGAAACTCTTACAACAATAGCGGGAAAGCGTTACTCCACTACTCACGCCTTGCCCTATCAAGGGTTAAGGCTTCCCGCTCCTAGACAACCCCTACAAGAAGGACATCGATAGAGAAGAAGCACACGGTGGATGATTCTGCCAAACCGCTACACTAGAGAATAGAGCAACTAGCCTTGCTACATAGAGAGAAAGCGGCAACAAGAGTCCATCCAGAAAGGAAGGTCCCCTCCGGTGACCTTACCGCCTAGCGAACAC
This sequence comes from Amorphophallus konjac, assembly GCA_022559845.1. Classification (NCBI taxonomy): domain Eukaryota; kingdom Viridiplantae; phylum Streptophyta; class Magnoliopsida; order Alismatales; family Araceae; genus Amorphophallus; species Amorphophallus konjac. The sequence continues at coordinate 108,412,478 of CM040125.1, read as the reverse complement.
TCACCTAGTGAGCACTGGGAGCGGCGAGCACTCGTCTGGAGGATCTACATGGCTCCTCGGCCTCCTACAATGATCCCTTTCTCTCTCTCACTTGCTCTTCTCTGCTCTTCATTAGTCCATTGCTAACTTAAGCATCGGAGGGTTGTCCCCTGGGGTAACACCCGGAACTCCTTCTGGCGCCCCTTGCTTCCTGGTGCTTGCAGGCCTCCACGGGTGCAGGACGACTTCCCCGTTCAATAAATAGAGAAGGTGGTACATGGCATAGAAACCAGTTTTCTGTCTCTACACTTCTTAGATGCCTGTTCAGAGCCTGCGCTCCAAGACAAAACCGGACCGATGTCATGATTACAACAGTAGCACCTGCCACCACCAAAGGTGCCTTGCATGCCAAGCATGCCACCAGGCCCATTGATGCCCGCGCTACGAGGAGATCGACTTCGAATCTTATGTCCCGACAGACCCTCTCATGTTCGACTCTCAGCCCCCTGCAGAGTGCTCGGCAATTGAGAGTAGGGGGGAAGTGAGGAGGGTAAAACCGGTTTGGCCCAAGACTGGCCCAATAACGATGGGTCCAGTCTAGCCCCACTTCGACAGCGCGCCCAAGAGGCGCCCAAACAGTCACAGCCCATCGAGGTGCGGCCCAAACCGACTTGGCATCGGATTCTACATCGTGTAAGATCAACGGCCCAAGCGTAAGGATCACCGGAAGACCCTCTGACGACCGACCGTTACCCCCCCCCCCCACGACGTCGGCCTTAATCTCACAACAGGCGGGCACGCCCCACGAGCGCCGTAAGACTCACCCCGGGACCAGCCAACGCTGAGGTAATCGGCCTCCAATGGGAAAATCCCGCCACAATAGCGGGAAAGCCTTACTCCACTACTCGCGCCTTGCCCTATCATGGGTTAAGGCTTCCCGCTCCAAGACAACCCCTATAAGAAGGACATCGATAGAGAAGAAGCACACGGTGGATGATTCTGCCAAACCGCTACACCAGAGAATAGAGCCACTAGCCTTGCTACACAGAGAGAAAGCAGCGACAATAGTCCATCTAGAAAGGAAGGTCCCCTTCGGAAACCTTACCGCCTAGCGAGCACTCACCGAGTGAGCACTGGGAGCGGCGAGCACTCGTCTGGAGGATCTACACGGCTCCTCGGCCTCCTACAACAATCCCTTTCCCTCTCTCACTTGCTCTTCTCTGCTCTTCATTAGTCCATTGCCGACTTAAGCATCAGAGGGTTGTCCCATAAGGTAACACCCGGGACTCCTTCTGACGCCCCTTGTTTCCTGGTGCTTACAGGCCTCCACGGGTGCTGGATGACTTCTCCATTCAATAAATAGAGAAGGTGGTACGTAGCATAGAAACCAATTTTCTGCCTCTACAGTGCCATTTTCCCCTATTTTTATTGAGTATTAAGCATGTTATAGCCGTTTTATTGAAGAGGTATCATCAACTCCCCGAAACGGGGTCGGCTTTCTAAAAGCGGTTCACCAGAAATCGCGGCTTCAGGCTGCTGTCTTCGGCAAACCACCTTTATGCAGAGTTTTTCACACCCATTTGAAGGTTTTCAAACAAAATATAAATTTTCATGAACGCGTCAAGCACTTGGACGCCTTCTTGTAGACGCGTCTGCTCTAGTGGACGCCTTCATTAAATATTTTTCAAAAAAAAAACTATAATGTTAACCGCGTATGGACCCATGGACGCCTTCTTTTATACGCATCCACGGTGGTGGATGCCTTCATTCGATATTTTCAATAAAAAATGTTTTACATGTCAGAAAGCGGTTTCCAGAGAACCGCCTTCTCAAGAAGACGGTTCCCAGAGAATCGCCTTCTACCTGCAGAAACCAGTTTTTCTCCGGTTCTGTCCAGTTTTACAATGTTCGTCCGACCATGATGTCTTCAGATTCTAATTGAACCAATGTATCGCCCAGCATGTAGATTTGTCATGTTATGTTGCATATCAACTAAATTCACATACAATTAAGTTAAGGATATGAAAGAAAATGATTCTAATCCATGAGCCTATGCTCTTGTTACCTTCATGATATTCTTGGTCTCTGTGACTATATTATCTTTTCAGCATGTTAAATGGAGTAAATATTATCTGTTAAAACTACATGGGTTTAGTTGCATAATCTTGATCGATACAAGTTTAATGATTTCCGTATTACCGCGGTTATCGTGTTTTCGGCAAGTCGTGTAGCTCACTAGATTTCCAACGAAGAACAATGTCTAATGAAAGAGGTCCACGGGCAAACGCTTTAAGTGGATGAGTGGTTTATTAATTAGAACCTCGTATATACGAGGGGAACCTCCCACTGTCTCACCTCTTACCTAGCCATAATTCCTCAGGTTCTAGCTAAACACCCGACTGTGAAAAACTTGATCTAAACCCGTTTTACAAGATTTTTCGCAAGGTCTGAGTGTGCCTTGTTCAGAATTTCAATCCCTTATCGACTTAATGTCGTTAAATATTATGCCTTAAATCCTCTTCGAACTTCTCTTACAACTACTTGAAATGTTTGCTAGATCTGTACCTTATTTCAAGATCCTTACCTTGAAATTCGTTGGCCATACATAATATGTAGATGTTTGAAAATACTTGGGATCTATAATCCATAACCCCAATGCCTAGCGTTAATGGGGCCTGGTCTGGTCCTGGGGAGAGCGCCCCATCGGAGTTGATTGACTAGTTGTAGCATTGCACCGAAGTACTTGACTTACTACATTCATTTATGACATTTCATAGTTCGTGAATTACTTGCTTGAATATATGAAGTACTTGAATTACTTGACTTGTACATGTTTACGTGAAATGGCCAATTCCATGATAATACTATCTACATGTTCGCTCTTTACTTGAACTTTACTCTTGATATCTTGTCTACTTGTTATTCCAATTACTTACATCTCTTTACTTCATCTCCTATTCATGTTCCATGTTTTAATTACATTTTCTCGCATAGCATAGTAACATATCCAAAGATGTTGAATACTTTAAGTTGCCTGGTGTAGAGATATAAATTCCTACTGAGCGTTTCGCTCACCCTACGTTTTCGGTTAACATTGCAAGTAGTTCCGACGATGAACCCCAAACACATGGGGATGGGCTAGAGTGAACGAGGGATCAAGTTATCTTAGTTACCTAGGTTTATGAGCGGTCGCTCTCGCTAGAATTATGTACTTGGAAGTTGTATTACGCCTCTTAAGGCTTAAGATTGTTGTAAAACTTTATTTCAATGAAACAAAAATATCTTTTTCTTCTTATCCCTCATTGTGTTTGGACCCTATGATACATGCTCTGATCGGCACGAGTGTTACGACTCGTCACGCCTCGATTTACCGCATCGGGGCGTGACAAGCCTAGTGGCCTACAGTGGTCGGACCGGGCGCGACCGCCTAGTGTGTATGACACTCCTTGTGCATAGGTGAGATTGCCTGAGCGTATGTACCTTGGTTAGGAGAAGTGTATGTGACTGTTGGGTGTAGTGGTGCGTACCCCTTATCAGGTAGCTGGACACGGCCGTGTTGTGGGATGCAATGGCACAGATCCTAACCAGTCACAAGATGTGGTGTGTGTGTGTGTGTGTGTGTCTCCTTTGCTCCTCCCAAGAGTGGGTGTGATGCGGGATGGGTGACGGGACTGGGCTAAGACGTACGACAGACTCAAAGTGCGGCCAGCACTAGCACACCAAGGGAAGCTGAGCGACTGACAATGGTTGCGTTCTCCGGGTGGAGACGTCTCTTAACAGCAACTCACTCTAGCCCGACTATCATCCCCTGCGAGGGAAACGTGGGATCGCAGTGGTTAAGGAACCACTGTCGCCTAGGGTAATGCAATCCGAGCTCGGTGCTCGACTAGAGCTAAGGAACGGGCGCTCACAACTCACAACCACGTCAATTTGCAACTAGCAAACGGCCCGATTCTCACAAACGTAGCATAATAGAAAATATACTAAATCAGCAATGTGAGTGTGGAATGAAGCGCGTACCTCCACGACTGGCACGTGGGGAAGAATTCCCGGCCGAATCTGACAATCCCAATACACACACTGAATAACCGTACACTTTCAGAACCTGATGCCCACTCCATGCAAGGACGTAAAGGGCTACCAACGTAAATTTGGGGTTGCTGGAATCCGGGTTGACGGGCCGCACTCGCAGGAGGTGAGGGAAGCGAGTCGGGGCCGATTGGGTGAGCCGATTGGAAGCCGACTTGATTCTGCCCGCGTAAACCACTCGACGCAGCAAATTACAGAGGCCGGTACGCCAAGATATGACGTCCTATTGGAGTGCCGTTTGTTGGATAATGTCGGTGACAGGATGAAGATTCTCTGGCCCAAAGGGTGCGATCGGTTCTTACCAGATCTGGGCGCAGCAGCAACTGTTCTCAGCCTTAGGTTCTACGCACAATGAACTGCATAAGAGGACAAATAATTACTGGAGAAATGGTTCCCTATGTTGAAACGAGGCGCTATTTGTTGCAGATTGTCGGTGACGTCTAGAGGAAGGATCTGACGAAGGGGTTTGGTCAGATCGAGAAAGAGGAGGGCGGGGCAGCTTCTGAAAGTAACCTCTTCTTGTGGGTAGATCTTCACCTGGTGGTCAGTGCAGTCCCACGAGAATCTCCGCCACGGCCAGCACCGATCTCAGAACGACACGAGCATGGCGGCAACACGAAGAGAATAAAAAATCCTACAATCCATCAGGATCTCAGATCTAGAGAGCTTGGGAGTCGATCTGGAGAAATTTGGGATCAGGAAACTAAGGATCTGGAATGTAGGGTCGGGCAGATTTGCGCGACTTCACGAGGAGAATTGTTACCGGCGATCCAGAGCTCCGATTGACGTGAAACCAGCGCCAACTTCTTTCTGACTTGTAGAAGCTTCACTGAGAATTTTTGCAGACCCAGATATGAAGATGATAGGGAGTATAGAGGGGGTGAGTCACACGCTTAAAAGAATCCCATCACAGGATTTGATGAAGGGCATCACACCCAAGATGAGCAAGAGAATCACTCTCTTAACATAATCTTCTCTCATAAAAACTTAAATAACTCCTCAAATAACAATATACATGTGATTATATAGGGAATGACAAGGGGAGGGGGGCTGGGAAATGCGTGGGAGAGAGAGGAGGGAGAGGGGGGATGCGCAACTTGACCATGGGGAGAGGGGGGATGCGCAACTTGACCATGGGGAGAGGGGGAGACCAAGGGGGGACAAGGGGACAAGGATGCTACCTAACTTTGAAAAAATAAGGGAGGGGATTCAAAGTTGGTAGGTGGCTGCCTCCCCTTTGGACCAAGGAAGGGGGGTGCCCCCATCCACTAGCCTCCTTATCCCTCTTTCACTTAACCCCTTTCACACATAGCCTCTAAACCCCTTGTCTTGTTCACATTGAAGGCCCTTTTGCCCATTTAAGGCCCATCAACTCTAGCCCATTACCGAGCCTAGCCCATTTGCCATATAATCACACAATTGTCCAACATGCACTACAATAGGGCCCAACATGGCCTAAAAATGTGAAATAAAGATGATGGCTCGGCCGATGCGTCCACATCCTCCGCGAGCTAACTGCGCCCCGCCGTGTCCTCATCCACTGGCGTGTATTGCGGCGTGTGTCTGCACAAATTCTCCCCGAGTGGGAGGAACTCGACCCCATCGAGTAAGGGTCTCGAAGCTTGAGCTCTCCGCATGTGATCAAGGCATCGTCTGGCACGGGGCGTCTTCTCCAATGCACAAGGAAGTGTTGGTAGGCTCCATTCTGGTGGTGATCACCTGCTCTTCCAGTATACAATCTATATGCCTGCGTTGAGGCTGGAAGAGGTGGACTCTCAGGTGGTGTGTCATTCACAATAGGAGGAGAAAGCCCAAAACTCACTAGGGATCACCACGGGGTTCTGATATGCTACCAGATCTTAAACATTGAGCGTCGAACTGACACCATAGTCGTCTAGTAGTTCAATAACGTACGCATTTGAACCAACTTGTTTCTTGACTCGGAAAAGGCGGGTATCATTGACCTGGAGTTTCTTTATGGTCCCCGAGGGGAAACTATTCAGGTATGACCCCGATCATGACGTACTCTCCCTTTTGAACTCATGGGCATGTCGGCGTACATCAGCTAACCCCTTATACGTGCATGGCTAGCCTTTTATTGGGACACGACTTTATGCAACTCCAAATGCATGACAAACAAACTGTATACGCAAAACTGACTCATACATGACTTTAGACAAACCTAGACAACCATAGAAATACTCTTAGACAAATAATGCAACCCAAAGTTGTGGACTCCTAGACATCCTAACATGAACCTACTAACTTCTAAATGGGAGTTCAGAGGGTTGGGAGGATTACACCCAATTACACATTGCCCTGGGACTGAGTACCCGGGTCGGCAGCATGCTCTTCCAAAAGCTCATTAAAGAACTCCTCTGCGAGTTCTGGATCCGGCTCATAGCTGACCTGCACTAGCCCCGGTGTGCGGTCGCGGGATGGAGTGTCCGAAATAACCAACGACTCCCGAGTGGGACACTTGGCCGCAAAGTGGCCAATCCCACCACACCTATAGCACTGGTCACGCGGCCCTGTGCTAGAAGATGCTCCACCGGTCATCGGCCCCTTTCCCTTGTCTTCTTGACGGGCCGAGGGTGGTGGGAGCTGGGGTCGGGCAAGCAATGCGGGTTGCTAGGGTTGTGGGGTGTGGAATGGTGCTTGTGGGCGAGGGGGAGGGTCCCTTGGAGGGAGAGGGTGAGGCCTGAGAGCAAAGGGGTCCTGGTGAGGGGGTTCTGGAGGACGAATAACCAAAAATTAACCATAGGAACTGGGCGTGGTACGAGAGTCAGACCCACGATAATGGATGACCCCCAGTCGCTGGACGGAAGCGAACTCTGACTCAAACTGCTCTAACTCGAGAGCAACCTGATATGCAGCCTCCATGGTGGTCACATTGCGGCGAAAGAGTTCATACTGAAAGTGGGGTCGCAGACCACGACGGAAGCGGGAAATAGACATCGTGCTCTCTTATGAGATGCCACATTGTAAAAAATATTCATCAAACTCTGCAATGTACTCGGACACGGACCGATCCCCTTGCTTGAGATTCTGCCACCCATCAGTGAGCCTCTGATGGTATGTGGCAGGAAGATACTTGGTTTTAAGTCTTTCCTTCATCTCATCCCAAGACTCAACCTGGGGCTCTCGACGCTGATATAGCAAGCTCTCCACATTGCACCAATAAGTTTGTGCTTGCCCTAACAGCTTCATTTTAGCGAACTTGACTCTATGGTGGTCCATCATCTCGAACCACTCAAAGTACCAGTCCATGCCGGCCTCCCAATCAAGATAGACTTTTGGGTCCAAGGACCAGTCAAAAGTGGGAGGGTCGGCTCGCACGGTCCTGAGGACTCTATCATCCTCTTCATCCCTCGGCTGTTGAAAGCCACGACGACGTTGAAAGCCGATAGGCGTAACCTAACGTTCGGGCAACACCTTTTGATATACGAAATAGAGGAATGCAAATGCAACACCTATGACTTGACAACTCTAAACTTAAACTTTGCTCTAATACCAATTTGATGTGGGACGGGTGACGCGACCGGGCTAAGACATACGACCGACTCAAAGTGCGGCCAGCACTAGCACACTAAGGGAAACCGAGCGGCTGACCACCGTTGCGTTCTCCGGGTGGAGACGTCTCTCAACAGCAACTCACTCCAGCCCGACGATCATCCCTTACGAGGGAAACGTGGGATCGCAGCGGTTAAGGAACCACTGTCGCCTAGGGTAATGCAATCCCAACTCGGTGCTCGATTGGAGCTAAGGAACGGGCGCTCACAACTCACAACCACGTTAATTTGCAACTAGCAAACGGCCCTATTCTCACAAACACAGCATACTAGAAAATATACTAAATCAGCAATGTGAGTGTGGAACGAAGCGCGTACCTCCACGACTAGCGCATGGGGAAGAATTCCCGGCCGAATCCGACAATCCCAATACACACACTGAATAACCGTACACTTTCGGAACCTGATGCCCACTCCACGTAGGGAGGTAAAGGGCAACAAACATAAACTTGGGGTTGCTGGAATCTGGGTTGATGGGCCACATTCGTAGGAGGCGAGGGAAGCGAGTCGGGGCCGATCGGGTGAGCCGATTGGAAGCCGACTTGATTCTGCCCGCGCAGGCCACTCAGCGTAGTAAACTTGCAGAGGCTGGTACGGCAAGATCCGATGTCCGATCGGAGTTCCATTTGTTGGAGAACGTCGGTGACAAAATGAAGATTCTCTACTCCGAAGGGCGCGATCAGATCTTACCAGATCTGGGTGCAGCTGTGACTATTCTCAGCCTCAAGTTCTGCGCACACAAAACTGCACAGGAAGACAAATAATTATTGGAAAAATGGTTCCCGGTGTCGGAACGAGGCGCCGTTTGTTGCAGATCATCGGCGACGTCTAGAGGAAGGATCTGACCAAAGGGTTTGGTTAGATCATCAAAGAGGAGGGCGGGGAAGCTTCTGAAAGTCACCTCTTCTTCTGGGTTAGATCTGGACAGGGTGGTCGGCGCAGTCCCACGAGAATCTCTGCCACGGCAAGCACCAATCTAAGAACGACACGAGCTCAGCGGCAACGCGAAGAGAACAAAAAATCCTACAACCCATCAGGATCTTAGATCCAAAGAGCTTGGGAGTAGATCTAGAGAAATTTAGGATCAGGAAACTAATGATTTGTACTGCAGGCTCGGGCAGATTTGCGCGATTTGACGAGGAGAATTGTTGCCGGCGATCCAGAGCTCCGATCGATGTTAAACCAGTGCCAACTGCTTCCTGACTTGCATAAGCTTCACTGAGAATTTTCACAGACCCGGATATGAAGAGAATAGGGAGTATAGAGGTGGTGAGTCACACGCCTAAAAGAATCCCGTCACAGGATTTGATCAAGGGCATCACACCCAAGAGGAGGAAGAGAATCACTCTCTTAACATAATCTCCTCTCATAAAAACTTAAATAACTCCTCAAATAACAATATACATGTGATTATATAGGGAATGGCAAGGGGAGGGGGGCTGGGAAATGTGTGGGAGTGAGAGGAGGGAGAGGGGGGATGCGCACCTTGACCATGGGGAGAGGGGGAGACCAAGGTGGGGGACAAGGGGACAAGGATGCTACCTAACTTTGAAAAAATAAGGGAGGGGATTCAATGTTGGTAGGTGGCTGCCTCCCCTTTGGAACAATGGAGGGGGGCACCCCCCTCCACTAGCCTCCTTAGCCCCCTTTCACTTAACCCCTTTCACACATAGCCACTAAACCCCTTGTCTTGTTCACATTGAAGCCCCTTTTGCCCCTTTAAGGCCCAAAGGCCCATTAACTCTAGCCCATTACCTAGCCTAGCCCATTTGCCATATAATCATACAATTGTCCAACATGGACTACAATAGGGCCCAACATGGCCTAAAAATGTGAAATAAAGATGATGACTCAGCCTATGCATCCACGTCCTCCGTGAGGTAACTGGGCCCCGCCGTGTCCTCGTCCACCGACGTGTATTGCGGCGTGTGTCCACACCAGGGTGTAGGCAGTGTGCGTACATATGAGACCTTGGCACAGTATAAGACGTCAGGTGACGCATCTAGCCTTGTTGTGTATACTTGAGTAGCGGACCCTATGCCAGTAAGGTCGAGTTATTGACAGCATTGTCGTTGGCCCTTTCGGCATACGGGATGGTGTCGCCCTATGTGTATGGCATAGTTCTCTCACTAGTTTTAGCTCGTGACCGAGGTTTACCAGTGTCTAAATGTCCTCCCGATGGTGAAGGTTATGCGTATGGCCGCGTGACCTTGTTAGAGGCTCCGTCAGCGAAGACGGGTTGTTACAACCGCGAGAGTTAGGGTAGTGTAAAGACTTCGTAGTTCCTCCAGTTACCATTCTTGTTGTTTCGGCCGTTGTTGTTTATTGTTGTTATTGGTTACCGCTTTCATTGTGGTCGGGATTCACGGGACCCCTACTGAGCCAATGAGATATGGCTCACTCCCTACTTTTTCAGGTGTGACACTTCTCCTCAAGGTGGTGCGTCTCAGTCGTAGGACCTGTAGTAGCTAGCTTGCCAGTGCCAGGGTATGCCCAATGAACAAGCCTAGGGTCAACTTTTCAATGTTACAAAAAGTTGTTTCTTTACACACTTTAAACACAAATCATCTCTTCCCAGCAGAATTGAGAACATCACTGGTTTCATAAGACAAAGTTTCCCTCATAAGTATCTGTGGTTCCCTCTAACTGTGGGCAGAACTAAGAAAGTCCATTTTGCAAGCATAATCTCAGTCATTCAAAAAAAGATTGAAGGATGGCAAGTTTAGTTCCTCTCTCAAGGTGTGAGAGTTATTCTAATAAAGCATGTGCTCTCCTCTATACCAATACACATATTGGCATCTTCCCCCCTTCATGAGGGCATTCATCATCTACTGGATCAGTCTTTTGCTAATATTTTTGGGGGATCTTCTCAACATGGAAACCATCTACTGGATCAGTCTTTTGCTAATTGTTTTGGGGGGATCTTCTCAACATGGAAACCGTAAGCACTAGAAATCCTGGAAAAACATTTGAAAACCTATACCTCAAGCTGGTCTTGGGATCATATCTTTAAGACACGTGGAAATTGGACTCAGGATAAAAATGCTTTGTCATGCTTTATACTCTGATTCCATTTAGGCTGAATATTTCAGAGCTAAATACATCCGAAACAATCATATCACTGATGTCCAATTCAAAGAAATGCAGGGATTCACCAGGAAAAGTTGGTTGCGAGCTAAAACCTTCATTGTTCAAAACCAGAAACTTATAATTGGGGATGGGTGTTCAACCAATTTCTGGAAGGATATTTGGCTCGGTAATAAAAACTTGGAATCCTTGGTGCCTATAGAATTCATTCCAAATGCAAAAGCTTCAGTCAAGGATACAATTAGCAATCCAACGCAAGAAGTCACCTACATTTGTGAAGCATTTCTCCCAGGTGATATTAGAAAAGCTTTGCAACATATCAAATTAATCAATACGGCTGACAAAGCTATATGGAGCCTATCTTCCAATGGAAATTGCACTGTCTCTTCTGCTTACTAGCATATGTTCAGCTCTCGACCGATGGAAACTCACAATTTCTGGAATTATATCTGGTCTAAATGGATTCCCACTAGAATTTTTGTATTCCTTAGGAAGATTATTTACACTTGCTTGCCAACGGATCTGAACATTCAACTCTAAAGCATTCCATTATGCTCCAAGTGTAGATGCTGTAATGAAAGCCATGAGGAAGATGTAAATCACCTGTTTGCTAATAGTGATCTGGCTCGTACCATTTGGTCTTATTTCAGTTCAAAAGATCTTCCTATTCGGGGCAACACTGCGAGAGGCTTTATTATTAACACCATTCAAGCTGTCAAAGGAAAATCTCTCTTCGGATCATTTACCACTGCTATAATGGCCCATGGTTTATGGGAGATTTGGGCAGCTAGGAATTCTGCTATTCACAACAACACTAACATACACCCGAACAGTTTGATTTACAAAATCTCTCTACAGGTTAAACAAATATTTGATCATGCGGATTTGTAGGAAGTCAACTGTAACAAAAGGAAGATTCTTGAAATTTTTAACATCAAAATTCATGTCAGAATGGAACCGAGAGTTATGCTGGTTAAATGGAGATGTCCACCTTGGCCCCATCTTAAACTCAACACTGATGGTGCCTCTAAACTAGCTGGAGATTCGGTCGGTGGTGGTATCATCAGGAATTTTCAAGGTGACCCTATCTTTCCCTTCTCTCATTACTATGCAAAAAGCAGTAGCTTAGTGGCTGAAGCTAGAACTCTTATGGATGGTTTGAGGTATTTGAAGATAATAACCTGCCAGCCGGTTATGATTGAGTGTGATTCTCAAATTCTAGTGCAAGTGGTCAACAAGAAATATCCTTGCCCATGGATGATTTAACCATACATTAGAGAAATATGGAGCACACTATCTATCAATGATTCCATTCTTCACATCTTTCGTGAGGCTAATAAGGTCACTGATTCTTTGGCAAATCTTGCCTGCCATACGAAATGTAATTCTTTTTTTCTTTCGCAGCAACAAATCCCAAAGCATATAAGGGGGGTTGCTCGCTTAGATAAGCTAGGAATGCCTATCCTTTGATTGATGTAACTATTTTTCCATTCCTTCTTATTAATAAAATTTACCTCCTAGTAGTGTAATGGTGGAGTGGCTTTCTCTCTACCCCTGGTAGAGGGTGCACTCTCCTATTGCACCGAGGTAAGGCTTTCTAGAAAAAAAAATTATTCCAGCCAGAATAGTTGATTAGTTTTATAAATTATTTTCCTCCAATTATTTTTAATTTCAATGCATAATAACAACACTTCAAAAAACCCTTCTGATCTTTCCAGCTCGTGGGTGGCGGCATAGGATCCGAATGGTATCGGGTCTGACTCGGTATCTGGATCATGGGTTGTTACAACTAGTCCCGACATCGACACCTCTGATAGTCTACCCCACCTATGTCACGCCCTGAGCATAGAAGGAACCCGGAACACGACGATTTATATCACTCATGTCAATCAGAGCTCAAGACATTCAATGTTGAGTAGTGGATAGCGGATCTAGAGGGGAGGGGTGAATAGATCTATCCCTCTTTCCGCAGAACACCCCTCTTTAAAGCTAGATAAAGAGAATCGCAGCAGAATATAACTAGCTTAGCGAAGGATAAAATGATTTGCTTAGGAAGATGATTACGTAATATGGAGATTGAACCTAAGCATGCATCTAACACAAAGCAATCGCACAAGCAAATCACAACACATGAGATTTTAAGGTGGTTCGGACTGAATCCCCAGTCTACATCCACCCCTCACCAAACCCGGTGAGGCTCCACTAGTGCAGCGCACCAAACCGTAGATTGGAAAGACCTCTGATTGCCTTCCTACTAACCATAGGTAGGGACGTCAATCACGACAGATCGGACAACTTCCGATTGCCTTCCTACTAACCACCGGTAGGGATGATCTTCAGTTTCAAATGTTTGAATGAAATGGAAAAAGAACAAGATATGAAAACACGCAAACAAGATATAGAATATGCTCAAAGAGAAAAGATCTTGTCTGAGATTGCTGGAGCTTGAGTTTGATGATGCAATGGTATCTTCTTCCTTGTGAAATGATATTCCTTGGATCACCTTGAGTTGATGAAGAAGATAAAGGATGCAGATTTGATCTCCCTTGAAAACCTTGTGAAACCAGCTTCCTTGGATCACCTTGATAGCCTTGCTTGCTTCTGCACTCCCTTGGAGATTGCTTGCTTTGATATGAGCTTGAAACACCTTGGGATGGATGAAGAACTTCTTCACGAAGTACTGTTCACAGCTACAGTATCTCTTCTTCCAAGCCTCCTTTGATCTCCCTTGATCCCTCTTTCTTTGAATCCCCTTTGAGTTGATGGAGGAGATAATGGATGCAGCCTTGAACTTTGATTGCTTCTACACCTTCTTGGAGATTGATGGCTTCAGAAATAAACTTGAATCACCTTGGATGGATGAAGAACTCTAGCCCGAAGCACTGTTCACGGAGGTGTTACAGTACCCGTGGATCTCCTCCTCTAGCCTCCCTTGGTATCCCCTTGTTCCCCTTGAAGCATTAGGGTTTCTAACCCCTCATGTGTTTGTTTTATACCATTTGAATGGTCCTTGGACATCCCCAAGATCAGATCCAAAATCCATCGGAGATTGGGTGACTTTAGGATTAAAGAAATACAAGGAAAGAGGCTGGCCTCGAGGTGGAAAATGAAGTCAAGATTTGTTGGCTCGGGGCTGGCGGTCGACCGGAGGTAGGTGGCAGTCGACCGCTACTAAGAAAACCTTTAGCAGTTTCGGTTGTGGAATTTTTGGTCGACTGCCCTGGGCTGGCGGTCGACCGCCACTGAGAAACTGGTAGATAGTGTGTAGCAACCCTGATAAATGAATATTTGAAATAAATTAAAACATCTATATATTACAGTAGTAATACAGATAATGAGAATAGGATTAATTAGATGAAGTAAAACAAAAATTAAAATAACGCCTCTTATTAGGGCGTTAATTTAATAAGAAACGCCTCTATCAAAGGCGTGACTAAAGAAAGGACGCCCATATGTGCGGTCGTCAACTCTCACGACCAAATAGGCAAGTAAAAGAAACGCCCATATATGGGGCGTGTTTCAAAAACAAGGAACGCCCTTATCCAAGACGTTTCTTAAGAAACGACCTGAACTAGGTCGTCAATTCAAGAATCGACGCCCTTACCTAAGGCGTTAATTCCGTTCGTGAACCGTTCGAACCCAGAGCTTATCCAGGGAAAGATTAACCTAATCTAGTAAGTGTCTAATAGAGTAAGGACTCTATTAGGGATAGACTACCCTCACACAATCACTAACTCTAATAGGACTTCCAAAGTCTTATAAATAAACTTGTTCGGCCAACCCTAAATCTATTTGGACGAACTACAGCTGCACGGTACGTGAAGAACATCAAGTTCTTCGATTTTTCTTCTTCCTTTCATTATGAACGTAGTATGTGAAGAACTAATGTTCTTCATCTATATCTCTTCTACAGGTTAAGGAGCCCTGTCTTCCTAGGAGAACCAGTAAGTTATTCTCCTCCTTTATCTTTGGTTAGGTTATTACGAAGCATAATACCTTCGTATTCTATCCTCTGTAGGTCGTCCATCTTCATCTAAGTTGCTGTGACTTTGTTGCTACAGAAGCTTCAGAACATTTAACAGAGCAGCAGCTTCTTCTAATTAAAATCCCTCACGGTCATCTCCAAATCAACTATCAAGGTAGGATTTTCTCAAGTCACTGTAGCCCAAACTAATTTGATACAGTACAATAATTATCATGCATATACATGGTTTGGTTTACTATAGTTTCTGAACGAGTTTCTGTTAATTTCTTGAAAGAAACGTCCTTACCAAGGGCGTGACTACGAAATACACGCCCCAGACTAGGGCGCTACTTTGCAAGTCATGACCCTTCCCAGGTCGTCAATTTCATATTTGACGCCCTGTACACAGGCGTTAATTTCATGTAAATCATAAGAATTGATTATCCATGCAATTACATGAAATCAAATCAATAATTGTTAACGGTTAAAAATCAATAAACATGAAACATCAAATCTGATATACTGCATGTGAATTCCTGCCAATTTTCCTGTCATGACTATATGATTGTTATCCTTGTTTATCGTGCAAAGCTTGCTAATTCCTGATATTTCTTGAATTCACGACCTAGACTAGGTCGTTTTTCCCTGTGGTAACGCCCCATCACAGGGCGTGGATTAAAAATAAACGCCCCTTACTAGGGCGCGTATCTGTTAAAATCCTGGAATATATATTCTGAGAAGATAAGAATTTATGATTAACGCCCCTGCCAAGGGCGCGTTTTTGATAATTTCTGAAAATAAATATGTTCTGAAAAATATTGTAAATAAAAGACGCCTGCTACTGTAGTCGTCAACTCTTGAAGAAACGCCCCTGACGAAGGCGCGTTTTATATAAATTATTGAAATTATTGAAAATTCTGTAAAACGGACCATATGTAAACGCCCTTCTGTTAGGCGTTAATTACTTGAGAAACGACTTGACCTAAGTCGTTATTTTACTGTAAACTGATTTTTCCTCTGATTTGCTAACCGATGGTTTTATATATCATAATATATATATCGGCACTATTCTCCACTCCGTGAGTATAGTCCCACTTTTCACGGTGTTTCATCGATCACACTCAATTCTCATTGACATACAAGCTCTCCATTGGACATTCCGTTCCTTTGGACTAGCGAGTTAGTCATAGAGACCTCCGTAAGACTCCTCGTAGCCTTGGATTCCCTCAAGGCCGACTGAGCTGGTTGTACCCTAAAAACCCATTACACCATTGATGCCATGTCACTCTAAAGAAACATGGTATACCGGCCCTTATGATTATACAAAGAGTATATCATAAGAAATTCTTAATGGGATGATGATATCATGCCATATCATGTCGTTCTTGTAAACCCCAATTCTATGATAAGAATGAGGGTATCTTGCCTTTGATATACTGTTCTTGTGGACCTCAATTCTATATAAAGAATGTCCATATTGATTTGTCATGGTACCTAAGTTAAGGGAACCATATTCTACCTAGTTCTATCGATATCGTGATTATACCGTTATTATCGCCATTCTATGTCCTTTGTCATATTTTGGACTCTATTCTATCAAAGTTGTCATACGTGTCTACAAGCTTGATTATTGAAATTCTGTGTTGGCTATAAACAAGAGTGGATGTCAAAACACATGATAAATGCCTGCGCATATAGGGCCCGATCTGGTCCTGGGAGGAGCACCCGAAAGTACTTGTGCCCATGGGAGTTAAAATGATAAGGTATCTGGCATTATACCGAGTACTTGACTTGCTTGATTGGACATTCCACACACATCTTGTACTTGAATCGTACTTGACTTTACATGAAATGCGTGGCCCGAAAAAGGGTAATTTACTTGCTTGATACATGATAGCCAAAGTCCTTGACATGACTCGATAATGGTACTTGCTTGAATATCTTGAATAACTTGTATCTTGTTGAAAGTTCATGAAAGTTCATCTTATTTCCTTGATATTACATTCTCTCTATCTTGTCGTTTCATGCGAGCATGCATAGCCTTATTGCATTCATGAAAATGTAATTACTTAAACCCCTTGCTAGTACTTGAGATATAATTTCCTACTGAGCGTTCGCTCATTCCGTTTGTCCCTTTCTACTTTTCAGGTAAGTCCGACGACGATGGAAGTCAATCGGATGGGAATGGTCAAGAGTGAAAGTGATAGAGCTTCTACAAGTGTCGTCTAGTCTTTTCCATAGTTTCTTGAGTCAATTATGTATTCTTTTCCTTTTTGTTAAACAGAGTATTGGATTTGTAATAGTCTATCCATTATGAAATAAAGGATTGGGTTATCTTGCTATTTTGCGCATCTCTGTCTTTGTGTCGAATACACGACCACTCTGATTGACATGATTGATATAGACACGTCGCGCATCTCCGGGTATCTTCCGCGCTCGGGGCGTGACATAGTGAGCTGCTGAAAATTCCGGTCGACCGCCCCTGGGCCAGCAGTCAACCGCTGGCTGGGGAGATCCCATGTTTCCCCGATTCAGTCCTTTAACCCTTTAGCTCAGTCACTTAACTCCTTTAGCAGCCCGTGCTCATCTGTGGCATCAACCTTGATAGTCTTGAAGGTGTGAACTGAGTCTTTGACCTTGGGTTCTCTTGGTTATGCTTCTTTGTGCATCGACCGTGGCTATGTGAAGTATCGACTAGAATGACCTAGTCCTGCAAAGTTGAAGTGTTAGCCCAATGAAATACATCCAAATAACAATGACTTTAAGTAGATGTTTATTTCATACATTTGGGGGTAAGATTTCACTTGGTTTATGTATTAGAAACATCAAGACCATTTGAGCATGTTACCATGATTGGAATGAGAAACTAATGCATTTGAAGAGTGAACTTGTAAGTTATCAATCTAAGTTATCATTGTGAACCTCAATTATCGTGAATGAAGTTTAGAAATGAGAGGTATATGGAATGCCCATGGTGAGATTGATGACTATGACAAGGTAAGAATATTACCAATGGTGCTTGACAGTAAATGACATATACCACATGTATTGAATGGTAGAGAGGCAAGATGCTTATCCACACGTTTGGTTTGCCAGGCGACTGCCATGAGTTTGATCATTTGATTGATCACAATTTGAAAGGATTTCCATCCTTGCTTGGGCGCGATCATTAGGCTTTCACATTTGCCATCTCCACTCCATTCCTTGTCCATTCTTTGGCTTATCTGTCAGGAACAAAACATCACGTATGTCAGTCATATGAGAGTGGAAATAACAATGACTTATAGTGTTTAGCCATTATCAAAACCAAGAATGTCAAATGACTCAAATGACCATAGGGGCACAACATTCTACCCCTTTTTGATGATGGCAACACTGTGAGTCATTATTTGGCATTAATGTTCAGAATGGCAAATTTTATAACATATGCAGCTCAAGATATAAGATGATGATTATGCTATGCATGGATGAGCAGAGCATGTGAATGGAATGCTATACACTATGCTTATGCCAGTTCCTCTTGCGATCATAAAGTGATTTCCCCCCCTTTGACACCTTTGACACTCACAATCACAAAGGATATTCTCCCTTTCACAAATGATATTCCCCCTTTGACAACTCACAATGGTAACTCACAAAATTCTCCCCCTTTGACAACAGCAAAAAGGAGGGGTAAAGTAGAGGCGTTGACAAAAGTCTTAGTGATCAGAGCTGAATAGGAGGGAAGAGCAAGCCATTATATGCAAACGTGAAACATGCCGTGAGCAATATACATGGTTCAAAGCTAATGAAATCCGAGATCATCAGCAGAGTTTGAAAAGTAGCTACATCCATGTTTTAATAGAAATGAACCAGAAATACATATCATGGCATTGGTGAACTTTCCTTTGTCATATACATTCATATTCAATTACTTCATCGGGAATAGCACAAACTAGTATTGAGGTTAAACAAGTATGACTAAAGCATGGAATTTTATGAATTCAGCACTGGTTTGCATGAACTTTTGCAGTTTTATGCAAATGACTCATATTTTACGAGCAATCGAGTCTAGTACATGCCTCCTATCCGTAAGAATACATGTTGTTTAGATGCCAATATTCCTAGGTGTTTGGTAAGACTAACTATTATGCTTCAGAATGAACAGAGATAGCAAAGTCACGTCATGGCATACCCGATCTCATTTCTTTGATGAGAAGATATATTTCTCAGCAATTATGCCAGTGCTCTGCCTAGAGTCCAAATTAATTAAGATAGAGATAACATGGGCACATCATGACATATCATTCGTCACTTATTTTGAGGACTTGACATATTTCTCCTTGCAATAATATCATTGCTCTGTCAATGTAATTTTCACAAATTCCAGCTCATCAAGGTGTTTAACAACAATACTAAGCTTTATCAACTTCAACCAACGTTGCAATGACGTTTGAATTTTTAGATTTTAGGATAGTCATTCAAGGCATATCATGCAATCTCTAGTTAAAGTCTATTAACACCACAGAACATGGATGATTTCAAAAGAAATATCAGAACTTCAAGGAAATCATTAAATCTAAATCATTTTCATTTGATGGACAATCATCAGTTCATATAAAAGAAAGATCTTACGTGATAGTTCTATCAGTCTCATGATCTCATATTCAGGCTAGAAGCCATTGAGGTTCAGATTGCAAGAGAGTAAGAGAAGCAACAAGACTCCCCCTAAGGATATGCAATGGATGCACACAAGGAATTATGTTTGAAGCAATTGTAATGAGAATTGTCAAGGAGAGGTTGACTTGAACCATGCAGGGTTTGACCTGGTCGAACATGAAGTTGGCAGAGATGAAATGCATGACCCAACACATGGTTGTACACTTATTCATGGCAACAGAATGAAGATGAAACACATGCATGAATGCTTCTAAAAGATAACTCCCCCTTACTATATGGCCTATATGCGACAGTGGCACATGGTACTTGACAGAGGTGAAACCTCATGCACATGAAGTGCTTCTAGACAAGCATAACCTGTATTTTCATACATCAACATTTAATATACCATGGCCATGCAAGTATGATGCTACACAAACCATGCAATGCATCGTGAACATGAATTTAATCTTTATTATGCATCATGACTACATGCAATGCTACACCATATGTAAAATGACATATTTACATATAAACAATGCATGGAAACCAATCTGCAAGAACACACAACTAAATTGAACAAGATCATCATTTCAATTTTTATTGGCCTGAGGTCGGCAAAGATCAAGCTCCCTTCTGAGTGTAGTAAACATGTCATTACACAAAGGCTTGGTGAAAATGTCAGCAATTTGATTGAGTGTATCAACAAAATGCAGCTCAAAGTTCTTCTCAAAGACCTCATCTCTAATAAAGTGATGCCTAATCTCAATATGTTTGGTCCTCGAGTGCTGGACTAAATTTTTTGCAAGGTTGATAGCACTTGTGTTATCACACAGAATCGGGACACAACCAAGATCCACTAAGTAGTCTTGGAGTTGGTGTTTAATCCACAACACTTGGGTGCCACAACTCCCCGCAGCAACATATTCTGCCTCTGCGGTTGAGAGAGCAACCGAGTGTTGTTTCTTGGAGGTCCAAGAAACTAAACACCCGCCCAAAAACTGGCAGTAGCCACTAGTACTCTTGCGATCCAGCTTGTATCCAGCGTAGTCCACATCAGAATAAGATATAAGAGATAAATCACATGATGACGGATATCACAATCCCAAATCTTGAGTTCCGGCAAGATATCTAAGGATACGTTTGACGGCAGTCAAGTGGGATTCTCTAGGACTAGCTTAAAATCTAGCACAAAGGCATCCACTAAACTAGATATCTGGTCGGGATGCAGTCAAATAAAGTAAAGAGCCAATCATACCTCTATAGATTGCATCCACTAATTTACCATTTTTCATCCGAATCCAGTGATGTTATGGTGCTCATAGGAGTTGCAATTATTTTACAACTTGTCATGTTGAATCTTTTCAGTAGCTCCTTGATGTATTTGGCTTGACTTATGAAGCACCCATCTTCTCCTTGGTTGACCTGCAAATCGAGAAAAAATTGGAGTTCTCCCATTAGGCTCATCTTGAATTCGCTAGTCATGAGACTAGCAAATTCCTCACACATTTCAGACTTAGTAGAACCAAACATAATATCATCAACATAAATTTGAACAATCAAGATATTCTTACATTGCTTCTTGGTGAAAAGTGTTTGATCTACCTTACCTCGTGTGTACCCTTTCTCATTGAGGAACGAGCTTAGTCTCTCATACCAAGCTCTTGGTGCTTGCTTAAGTCCATAAAGCGCCCTGTCTAGCTTGTATACAAAATCGGCACGGTTAGAATTCTCAAAGCCAGGGGGCTGCTCAACATAGACTTCTTCTTTGATTAAACCATTCAAGAAAGTACTTTTTACATCCATTTGATACAGCTTTATTCTAAGGGAGCATGCAGCTTGGTTTTAGATGTTGACTCCCACTGAAAGCATGCATGGGTTGGCAATGAACTATGCAGCCTAAGACTTATGTGAATGCACAATGCAGTGAAAATGCTACATGATGATTGCACATTTTTGTGTCTTCCTAAACATGATTTGCATTGAAGTACATGAGATCACAAGATGATGCAAACATAAATTATTAATAATTGATTTTGAACTGAATGCAACATGATGATGTCAATTGCTAGACTCCCCCTTTGAACAATGCTAACATGAATAACGAGTTAAAAATGCAGCCATGGTATGCATCATCAAAACCAAAATCCAAGAATTTCATGTGGCTGATATCAGGTACCAAACAACTTAACATCACATCAACTTCATCAGCATAACAAGTTTCTCATGAATTAAATAGCTGAAATAATTGATCTCTGGTACATGACAGAGGTTTTGATCTTAGATCCTTCTCACGCATAGTAAGAGTCCTAGGCAAGCAAGACTTGCCTTTTTACTCTAGACCATTTGAAATATCAGAGGTCAAGCAGGGTGTGAGCAATTAATCTTGCTCATGTGTTCATCTTCACACCACGGGGGATCAATCATCATTTTAAACAAGTAATTCAGTTTGCTGAATTTTATTGAACAAAATGGGAAAACTTATGATGCACTATCTACATGTCAAGACTAAATATGCAAAATGATAGGAAATAAAAAAATTTATTTACATACTTTGCCTTGAGCTTTTATTTACCTGACCATTCATTTCTCAGCTCCAAGGCATCCTGCACCCAAAATTCTCATTTGAAAATGTTAGGTACTCAAGCTTGCTTGGGTCCTTGTGGGTTAGCAACATGTTTAGCATCTTGGCTCATCTTTTTCAGGGCAATCACATCATCCTCCCTCATTATGTGGCAATCATATATCTCATGCCCATTTTTCCCACAATAGAAACAACGCACAAAAGATTGATTATTCTTTTTATGTTCATGTGCGTGTGCATGTAGACTATGCTTTTGTGGGTGAGCATGATTTTTACCTTTTATGGTATGAGGGTGGTGTCTTTCTTTCAGATGCCAGCATTCCTGGTCAGTGTGACCAGTCTTATCACAATGTAAGCAACAAAGAGAAGTATTTTTGTTGAAGGCCATGGGGAGTGTCGACCTGTCTGGATAGGAATGTTGACACTTTTGATTCTCCATGCGATTCTGTGCAAATTTTTGCTGAGCAGGCTCTCTGTCAGTGTTGACTTATTTCTTTCCTTGCCCTTTCACTTACTGTCCTGCTCTAAGCTCATCATTTCTCAGGATGAAACAATCATGCACAGTGTGACCATGTCTATCACAATAATAACAATGGACATTCGTTTTGTGAAAATCATGGTATTTAGCATTGGACATGTTGTGGTGCATGTTTGGATGAGCATGCTGAATTTTGCTTTTCTTTCGGGCAGTATGCCCTTTTTGGTGACCACAGAAAGTGGTGGCTTCTGATGAGCCAGAATCTTGATCTTGGGCAAACATTGACAGGAAGTCATTCAAACCTTGAATTTCATTTTCAAGCGAGGAAATATGTTGTTTAGATTCAACATGATCCTCTTCGCATGCTGCCCATTGCTCATTGAGCATGGCATTTACCGCTTTAAGATTTTGATTTTCTTGTTCTAAAGCATGCAATCTTTCAGAGCAATCATCAATGACAGTTTTGCCTTTTTCAAGTGCAACCAATTTTTCATTCACTTCTTCTTCATCTTGTTCAAGTTCAATTTTCTTTTTCAACAACTCTCTATTCTCTTCTTTCAGAGAATCAATTAGATTTTGTTGCCATTCAAGATCATCATAGAGACCCATATTTATCTTTTTCATGAACGAGCATTCTTTGCATGCAAAATTAGCAGAGCATGAAACTTCAGTTTCTTTTAGGACCTTTTCACTTTGTGTTTCAGAATTTTTACTTTCTTCAATCAACCTCTCATCATGAATTAACCCATCGGCCATAGTTTGATCATTAGAGATTGATTTAGGTTGATTTTTAAGTTTTATTACAATTTCTTCCAACCTAGTGATTTCATCATGAAGATTTTCATTTTCATCCCTTAGACATGCAATGCTTTGTTTATGCGTATCTAGATCAAAAGAAAGAGTGTCGTTAAGCTCTTCAAAAGTATAACAATTTTTACAAAAAGAGCTTTTATTTTGGTTACTTTTCTTGAGATCCTTTTTCAAATTTTTGTTTTCTGATTTTACCTTTTTGTATTGAGTAATCAACTCATCATAGGCTTCCATAAGCTCTTCAAAAGTGAATTCCTCGGAGTCAGAGTTTACCTGTGATGAGGATGTATTACTGGACTGTTCTGCACGGTCGGCCATGAAGCATTCTTGTTCTTGTTCCTTCCCTTCATGGATTTTCACCAACTTGTCTAGTACTTGTTTGGCTGTGCTGCAGGAGGACACAAGATGAGTTAGTCTGAGATCAACTGCAGCTGTAATTAAGTTATATGTAACAAGATTATCATTGTGTTTGGTCTCATGTTCAGCTGACCAATCAATTGAATTTGATGGCAGCTTATGATGACCATTGTATATAAGAGTCCACAATTGTGGATCTATGGAGATGACTTAGATGAACATTCTCCCTACCCATGTATAAAAATCCGAACCATCATAAATGGGCGGAGAAACCATCGAAGCATGTGTAGCATATGAAGCCATTTAAATAAAACACACCGGGATCTTTCCCTGCAGATAGTAGGATCTGGGAATGGCAAAGCTAGTCTCTGATACCACTTGTTGAGTAGTGGATAGCAGATCTAGAGGGGAGAGGTGACTAGATCTACCCCTCTTTTCGTAGAACACCTCTCTTTAAAGCTAGATAAAGAGAATCACAGCAGAATATAACTAGCTTAGTGAAGGATAAAACGATTTGCTTAGCAAGATGATTACGCAATATGGAGATTGAACCTAAGCATGCATCTAACACAAAGCAATCGCACAAGCAAACCACAACACATGAGATTTTAAGGTGGTTCGAACTGAATCCCCAGTCCTATGTCCACCCCTCACCAAACCCGGTGAGGCTCCACTAGTGCAGCGCACCAAACCGCAGATCAGAAAGACCTCGGATTATCTTCTTACTAACCACAGGTAGGGACGTCAATCACCGCAGATCGGACAACTTCCGATTGCCTTCCTACTAGCCACCGTTAGGGATGATCTTCAGTTTCAAATGTTTGAATGAAATGGAAAAAGAACAAGATATGAAAACACGCAAACAAGATATAGAATATGCTCAAACAGAAAAGATCTTGTCTGAGATTGCTGGAGCTTGAGTCTGATGCTTCAACGGTATTTTCTTCCTTGTGAAATGATATTCCTTGGATCACCTTGAGTTGATGAAGAAGATAAAGGATGTAGATTTGATCTCCCTTGAAAACCTTGTGAAATCAGCTTCCTTGGATCACCGTGATAGCCTTGCTTGCTTCTGCACTTCCTTGGAGATTGCTTACTTTGATATGAGCTTGAAACACCTTGGAATGGATGAAGAACTTCTTCACGAAGTACTGTTCACGGCTACAGTACCTCTTCTTCAAAGCCTCCTTTGATCTGCCTTGATCCCTCTTTCTTTGAATCCCCTTTGAGTTGATGGAGGAGATAATGAATGCAGCCTTGAACCTTGATTGCTTCTACACCTTCTTGGAGGTTGATGGCTTCAGAAATAAACTTGAATCACCTTGGATGGATGAAGAACTCCAGCCCGAAGCACTGTTCACGGAGGTGCTACAGTACCCGTGGATCTCCTCCTCTAGCCTCCCTTGGTATCCCCGTGTTCCCCTTGAAGCATTAGGGTTTCTAACCCCTCATGTGTTTGTTTTATACCATTTGAATGGTCCTTGGACATCCCCCAGACCAGATCCAAAATCCATGAGAGATTGGGTGACTTTAGGATTAAAGAAATACAAGGAAAGAGGCTGGCCTTGAGGTGGAAAACGAAGTCAACATTTTTTGGCTCGGGGCTGGCGGTCGACCGGAGGTAGGTGGCAGTCGACCGCTACTGAGAAAACCTGTCACAATTTCGGTTCTAGAATTTTCAGTCGACCGCCCCTGGGCCAGCGGTCATCCGCTGGCTGGGGAGATCCCATGTTTCCCCGGTTCATTCCGTTAACCCTTTAGCTCAGTCACTTAACTCCTTTAGCAGCCCGTGCTCATCTGTGGCATCAACCTTGACAGTCTTGAAGGTGTGAACTGAGTCTTTGACCTTGGGTTCTCTTGGTTATGCTTCTTTGTGCATCGACCGTGGCTATGTGAAGTGTCGACTGGAATGACCTAGTCCTTCAAAGTTGAAGTGTTAGCCCAATGAAATACATCCAAATAACAATGACTTTAAGTAGATGTTTATTTCATACATTTGGGGGTTGGATTTCACTTGGTTTATGCATTAGAAACATCAAGACCATTTGAGCATGTTACCATGATTGGAATGAGAAACTAATGCATTTGAGGAGTGAAGTTGTAAGTTATCAATCTAAGTTATCATTGTGAACCTCAATTATCATGAATGAAGTTTAGAAATGAGAGGTATATGGAATACCCATGGTGAGATTGATGGCTATGACAAGGTAAGAATCTTACCAATAGTGCTTGACAGTAAATGACATATCCCATGGTGAGATTGATGACTGCCATGAGTTTGATCATTTGATTGATCACAATTTGAAAGGATTTCCATCCTTGCTTGGGCGCGATCATTTGGCTTTCACATTTGCCATCTCCACTCCATTCCTTGTCCATTCATTGGCTTATCTGTCAGGAACAAAACATCATGTATGTCAGTCATATGAGAGTGGAAAATAGCAATGACTTATAGTGTTTAGCCATTTTCAAAACCAGGCCATTATCAAAACCAAGAATGTCAAATGACTTAAATGACCAAAGGGACACAACATTCAACACATAAGACAAAGTACGCTAAAGAAAATAACCACAAATTCCTTTATTCCATGATAATAAAAATCCAAGTTACATTCATAATTCCAACCAACTCAACATCTACTAGACTCAATAAAAGAAAATTACAACGGAAGACAAGGACAAGACTCTTAGAACATCTGGGTACAGCTCTACTATCTTCACTGCTGGCCATCCCATCGGATTGGGTATCCTTGTCAAAATGACCTGAAAAATAGGATAAAACACTGGATGAGCAAAAAGCCAAGTAGGAATTACATCTCTAAAATCAAGCTTGCTTAAAGTAATTAACAGGTTACATGAGATGCAACTATATTTATGCATGACAAATGCTCAAGATAGAATAGAATAAGGAATTATAACGAGTCTATCAAGTTCACATGAAATAAGGAATTGTCTATTCATGTACAAGTAAATACCCTTTCTAGGTCAATCATGTCAAGTCATTAATCAATAGCAAGTCGAGAGTGGAATGTCATAAATCAATCTAGCAAGTCAAGCACTCCGGTGCAATGCCACACTGTGGTCAATAATAGCTCCCATGGGCACAAATACTTTCAGGTGCTCCTCCAAGGACCAAACCGGGCCCCATTAACGCTAGGCATTCAGTCATTGGATCAAAGATCCCATGTTATCTAGACATCCACTTCAATAATACATAGCCAATAGAATTCCAAGGAGTTAACATAGTAGGGACACTTTAGGATGATCCATTAAGGACTTGAAGTCAAGGATAGAATAGGTACAAAGAAATCAACAAGGAATATTTGGACTTCAAGAATAGAGACTGGAAAATAACTCACAAAACCATGACATGCGAGGAATCTGGGTAAATTGGCATCCACTCAAGATGCCGTGAATTAAAGAATTCGCGTCCACTGGGATGGGCGCTAATTCTAGTGAACAGTTGGCACAACTGAATTCGCGTCACTTGTCTAGACACAAATATAAGAAATGGCGACTACTGTACCAGATGCCAATTCTGGACAGAGTCAGGACTCTCACAGAACACCCAATCTTGGCACTCTATGATGGCTGGGTGTCATGTTTCTTCAGAGGGACATGACCAAAAAAGGTTTAAGGGTTTTTAGAGTACAACCAGCTCAGTGATCGAAGAGGGAATCCTGCGATGTCGGGGATTTACGGAGGCCTTAGAGAAAGAATTTCCAATCCGGTGAGAGGAATTCTCAACGAAGGGTCCTTCTATCTCCAAGAAATAAAGGGTAATCGTATAAACTCATAAAATAGGGACTCTATCCCGGCCATGAGACAATAGTGCCAAAAAGACCCGCGGTATGGATCAAAACAGCGAGACAATCAGAGAGATAGAAATTCGGGTCAGCCATAACGACGTAAATTCTGAAATCCGTGTCTTCGTAAAGAGGCGCTAATTTCAGGATTAACCAGATTTAAATAAAGTGAATTAAAAAATGGCATCACTGTAGAGAGGCGCCAGTTCTTTGATATGCGTCTTGATAGTGGACGTTAATTCATGATTTTCCAAATTATTTTATATTTAGCAATTGAATTCACGTCTAAGTGACTGATGTGTAATAAATACACGTCACTGTGGGGAGGCGCAAATTTAAGTAATACGCGTCAGTCAAGAAGACGCTAATTGTCACGCCCTGAGCATTTGATACAGCGGAAGGAATATCGGAACGTGAACAGCATGCATGGTAAACCTCTCGCAAGCAAGTAATCAGAGCGCAAGACAATCACATAAAAGTAATTCCTCAAAGGAAATTCCAACTTTACTTCATAACCATAATCCTTTTACATAAGATCACTTCTTGACAACTTTTCATCACTACGACTCCAAAAAATAGAAAATTACAATAGGACTCGACTAGACACTTTGATCATCTAAGGCTTCTCTCCTCTTGAAACCTTCATTCACTCTCGGACCCGCTACTTGTATATCCCGAATCCGATTCACTAGTACTTCTTGAAAAAGACAAGAAAATAGGTATGAGTACACTTGCCCAGTAGGTATCTTTGCATCCATATCAAGGCAATATTTAAGTGATTAACGTCTTAGCTCTAGAATTATGATAAAAATACGAATGCGATAACCAAGCGATATAAACCAAGATAATAAAGAATCATGAAATAATTGAGCAAGTAGATGTGAGTATAGACCATGAATTCAAGCAAGATTAATCATGTAGATGTAAATTTGGCCTTTCATGAACAAGAATGTACGAGCATGTAACTAGAAAGTACTTTACATAACCTTGTAAAGGCTATGCATTAACTAGCATGTAAATTTCATAACGAGCATCGTGAATTTCACTCATTTATAAGAGAAAATACTCCCAGCGCAATGCGACGCCAATATCATCGTACCACATGGTTTATAGCACGTTTCTAACCATCAGTCGTGGGGACTAGCATGGAGCCCTTGGACACAATCTGTGCCCGATCTTGCATCTTCAAGTTATAAATCCAGCTACTTTCATGAGATATAACAATAATGTCGGCTAATATTTCAATTCAAAATAACCAGTTTCATGATCAAGTAGCCAAGGTATAGAACGTACAAAAATTTGATATGATTCCAAAGAATGATTTTAAAAAGGACACTATACTCCGGCGGCAATCCGGTAGCATAACAATAATTACATTAAGTTCCACATTTTAACATTAACTTGTTAACATATGTTTGAGACTCCAGATAATCCGAAGATCATCCAAGAACTCAAGAAAACCAACCCTAAAGGTCAAACCTCGGGTTAGATAGGTTTAGAGATAAGCGGTCGCTTACTAGAACGTTTCATGAAGAAAGTGGTCAGAGTCTAGACCGTTTAATAAATTATAGAGTCGACGCATGAAAAGAACGGTCGACGTAGCAAAATTCTCTGGAGCTTTGCGGTCTAGTGAATGGCCAGTTGGTGCCTTTTAGCGGTCGTCTATAGGGCCGCTAAGGTCCAGAACACAACAAACGTGGGTAAAGTGATTTCTAGATATTTTAGGTTTTGATGGTACAACCAGCTCGGCATCCTAGTGGGAATCCCAGGCTCGCGGAGTCTTACGGAGGCCTTGAAACATAATCCCCTAGTCCGACAGAAGGAATATCCGGCGGAGAGGTTCATAAGTCCAAGAAAGTGTGCCTATAAGTGCAAAGTGTAACTAATGGTCACATACCGGAGTATATGCCATGAACTTAAGAAAATGACTCATAGATGAGAAAAGGATCATGATAAAACAGCGATCAAAACAACGTTCTCTTACCACCATGAATTACATTTCATAAACATAAGAGGAAATATTTAATTACAAAACTATAACATTTAGGTATGAAATTACATAATAATGAAAATAATGTTTTAAAATCATGCTCATGCTAAAATAGGGTATTTCACAAGAAATAAACATAATTTTGAGTAAAAATACCATAATTATAGAGTTCTATTTAGGCAAAATTTAATTAGGCTCGGGCTAGTTCTCAGAACCAAAAAGCGGTCTAGTTTGGACTGTTTTTAGGAGTCTAGCGGTCTATCGAAGGGCCGTTTATCTATCTCAGGCGGTCACCTTATAGGCCGTTTCTGTCTATGTGATAGGAAACCGAGAAAAATAGTAAAATAAACACTAATCTAGGGCATGTTATGCTTGAGAATCAACGAGAACCTACTATAAAACATGATAGAACAAGAGTGGGTCGAGAATATGCATGGGTTTGTGTATAATGAACAAAAGATTTTTCTTTTTAACTCAATTAAGGTAAGGTTCATACATGGAGATTACCCTAAATGCATAGTCCCAATAAAACATAAAATTTTCTGTGTACAGTACATGAAAACGACTGAAATCAAAGGGCTTTTATTCCTAGCATCAAGTTTAAGTCGTTCATGAGATAACCTACCTCTGGTAGTGCTCCTAGACTTCAAATTTCTGACTGGAAGTTGACCGTAGTTCCTGCACGTCCTGTGCTAAGTCAGCAACTTCCCATCCCTCTATCTGTTGATTCTCTAGACCTAAAGCCATGAAATTTTGAGGGTAAGAAGAGGGTACTAAAAGGAAAAAATAGTTCAAAAGAACTTCTATCTAATTACCTCATTTAGGGCTTCTAGCTTATTGATCAATTTGGCTCGATCGCACAAGTTCTTGGGGTGCTTGTACTGAACCAGTGTCTTTGCAGGCCTTAATCTTCCTGATGGTTTGATCTCCTAATACGAACTTTGGAGGGCAGTTAGACCTTAGTATTATGAAAAAAATATTCTAAAGAAGTTACCTCTAATTCATCCTCCTTACCTTAGTTCAACGCGAGCCAAAAGTAAGGGTCGCGCAGGTTGGTTTTGGATCTATTTATAGGTTTTAGCTAGGGTTTCATGGATTAGAACGAACATAGAGTCCAAATTAGGTCATCAATTCGATCTAAATCTATCTTAGAACCTTCTAGCTATTAGATTGCATCGATCCTAAGAGATTAGGATGCCAAAGTTCCAAGCTTTTCACGTTTTCTTCTATTCACGGAACTGGGGTTGCCTAGCGGTCTAGCTTCGGACCACTTTCAATAGCCAAGCGGTCCCCCGATAGACCTTTCGTGACTTTGGGCACCGAGTTTGAATCATTTCAAACTCTTGGTCACATATCTGTTGATTTATCCTCTAGTTAGTAGATTTATCCTGTAAATTTCGTGAATATCCTATTTTAAGCTTCTAGAATGTGGGCCAAACATTGTGGGCTTGGTTTTAGACCTTTTGGGCTTACTTAAAAGACTAAGTTAATTAATAAATATTGGGCCTTATTATTTGGTTTCAATATAACCCAAATTCGTTTAATAATCCATTTATCTCATAGAAAATCTTAGAAATTCTAAAAAATCTAAAAAATTCTAAAATATCATATACAAAATGTTGGGGTATTACACCCTTCCCTAATTAAGAGAATTTGATCCCCAAATTCCAATATATAGGTTTTAAAGGATAGTGTACTTACATTCAAATAGATTGGGAAATCTCTTGCGCATGGCTTCTTCTGTTTCCCATGTTGCTTCATGTGGGCAAGATTTGGTCCACTAAACTTTGACCATGGGAATGGTCTTATTCTGAAGTTGACGTACCTCTTGTACAATTATTTTGATTGGCTTCAGCTTGTACGTCAAATCCTTTTGGATCTCCAGATTATCATAAGTGATAACGTGTAATGGATCATAGACATATTTCTTTAACATAGAGACGTAGAATACATCATGAACTACATTTAATTGTGAAGGTAATGCTGGATGATAAGCCACATCTCCTACTCTTTCAAGAATTTCAAAGGGGCCAATGAATCTTGGTGTAAGCTTGCCTTTGATGTCAAACCTTAGAATACATCGACCCGAAGAGACCTTGAGAAATACATCGTCACCTACTTGGAATTGCAGGTCACACCTTCGATAATCAACATATGATTTTTGTCTATCTTGGGCCATCTCGAGTCCTTCTCGAATTAGCTTAACCTTCTTAGTAGTATCCCTTATCAATTCTGGACCTAGAAGTTGTCTTTCCCCAACTTCGCTCCAGCAGATAGGTGAGCGACAACTTCTCCCATATAGTGCCTCAAATGGTGCCATCTGAATGCTAACTTAGTAGCTATTATTGTAGGCAAATTCCACTAGAGGTAAATGGTCGTGTCAGCTTCCACTGAAATCTATCACACATGCTCTCAGCATATCTTCTACCGCTTGATTGGTTCTTTCGGTTTGTCCATTAGTTTGCGGATGAAACGCAGTGCTAAAATTTAATCGGGTCCCTAAAGAATGTTGCAGACCCTTCCAGAATTATGAAGTAAATCGAGGGTCTAATAGTGACAGGGACACCATGTAACTTAACAATCTCTTTTATGTATAAGGCAGCCAAGATATCCATAGACCATTGGCTTTTAATAGGTAGAAAATGAGCCAATTTTGTTACACGGTCTATGATCACCCATATTACATCATGTCCACCTCTTGATTGAGGCAGTCCCATGATAAAGTCCATCCCTATACTTTCCCATTTTCATTCCAGAATTTCCAAGGGATGTAGTTTTCTAGCAGGCCTTTGATGTTCAGCTTTAATCTGTTGACAAGTGATGCAACGTGACACATAGTCTGCTACTTCCCTTTTCATGTTAGGCCACCAATAATTCCTTTTCAGATCTTGATACATCTTGGTAGCACCAGGGTGAATGGCGTACTTAGATTTGTGAGCTTCTTCTAGAATCAATTTCTTAATATCAACATGATCCAGTATACAAACTCGTCCCTTGAATAACAATCGTTCATCATTTGCAATAGAGAAATCCGGCCGTTGCTCCATATTGGCTTTAATTTCCAACAACATGGGGTCATTATCTTGGAGTTTGACTAGATCTTCTATTAATGTGGGTTATGCCCAGATATTGGCTATAAAGTAATCCTCTTTCTTCTTCATATTAATATCTAAATTTAACTCAGTAAATTTAGAAATAAGATTGGTCATACCTTTCATAAGACTTGATAGCTTTCCCATCGGTTTCCTACTGAGCGCATCGACAACAACATTTGCCTTGCCATGATGATATTGTACATCAAAATCAAAGTCCTTAAGGTTCTCCAACCATCGCATTTGCCTCATATTTAGCTCTTTCTGAGAGAATAGATATTTCAAGCTCTTATGGTCCGAATAGACTGTGAATTTCTCTCCATAAAGGTAGTGACGCCAAATCTTCAAGGCAAATATAACCGCAGCCAATTCCAAGTCATGAACGAGATAATTTTCCTCATGCCGCTTTAACTATCTTGAAGAATAGCAAGTCACCTTGCCGTTTTGAATGAGTACACAACCCAGACCAATGCCGGATGCATCTGTATAAACTTCAAAATCTTCACCTTCTATGGGCAATGCCAGTATAGGTGCTGTGGTGAGATGCTCTTTAAGGGCCAAGAAATTTTCTTCACATTCCGTTGTCCACTCGAAAGGATTTTCTTTCCTAGTGAGTCTTGTTAAAGGAGCGGCGATTTTGGAGAAATCCTTGATGAATCGCCTATAATAACCCGCCAAGCCAATGAAACTTCGAACTTCAGATACGGTGTTCGGTCGGCTCCAGTTCTTAACCGCTTCAACATTAGAAGGATTTACTACAATGCCTTCTTTAGAGATAATGTGGCCAAGGAAAGAGACCTCCTTAAGTCAAAATTCACATTTGTTCAATTCTGTATAAAGTTGGTGTTTTTGCAACATTTGCAAGGCAATCCTTAGATGTTCCTCGTGTTCCTCCTTTGTCTTTGAATAGATGAGAATATCGTCAATGAATACGACCGCAAATTGGTCAAGATAAGGCCTGAACACATTATTCATCAATTACATGAATGCAGCAGGTGCATTAGTTAAACCGAACGGCATAACCACAAATTCATAGTGTCCGTATCGACTTCTGAAAGCAGTCCTATAAATGTCTTCATCCTTGATCCTCAGTTGACGATAGCCTGACCTAAGGTCGATCTTGGAGAAGTACTCAGCGCCAGAAAGTTGGTCAAACAACTCATCAATACATGATATTAGATATTTGTTTTTGATGGTGAGTTGATTCAACTGCCGGTAGTCAATGCTTAATCTAAGGGAACCGTCCTTCTTCTTGACAAATAAGACTAGCGCACCCCAAGGGGATGTACTAGGTCGAATGAAACCTTTTTCTAGCAACTCTTGAAGTTACTTCTTTAGTTCCTTCAATTCTGTGGGGGACATCCTGTAAGAAGTTATTGACACTGGTGCTGCTCCAAGTGTGAGTTCAATGGTAAAGTTAACCTCCCTTTCGGGCGGTAAGCTAGGTAACTCGGAAGGGAAAACGTCAGGAAACTCTCTAACTACGGGGATTTCATCTATCTTAATTTCCTTAGACTCGGTAACTATCATGGAGGAAAGAAAAGCTTCACACCCTTGCATAATGAGTTTGCAATCGTGAAGGGATGAAATAAGAGAGGGATGCTTCTGGTATTTGATACCAAGAAACGAAAATTGTGGGAGACCAAGTTTTTAAAAGGAAATTATCCTACTGCGACAATTTATTTAGGCATCGTGGTCTACCAGCCAGTCAACTCCTAATATGGCATCATAGCCTTCCATATCAAGGCATACGAGATTAGCAGGAAGATTATGACCTTCTACAGTAACTTCACAATTGGGAAAATAAGTTTTCAATTCTGTTCCCGACCCTAAAGGAGTGACTATAGTTAAATCCGATGGTAAGGGAACATGTCACGTCCTGAGCCTTTATTACAGTGGAAGACTAACTCGAGGAACGTGAACAGTCGGCATGGTAAGTCTCTTGCAAGCAAGAACAACCAGAGCACAAGACAATCACGTATCACACAAATGCAATTGCACAAAGGATTTACTCAACTCCAACTTTATTTCATTAATAACCAAAATATTCAACTACAATGACTCTTCAACCTTCTACAATCTATCAGACTGAAGGAAAAAGAAAATTACATGAACTCGATCTAGACAATATGGACATTCCTAAGTCTTCACTCTCATTTTGACAAAATTTTCAATCGCTCTCGGACCCGCTACTTGTATAACCCAAATCTGAATTCGAATCACTTCCATCTCTTGAAAAAGATTGGAAATAGGTAATGAGCACACTTGCCCAGTTGGTATCTTCGCATCAACATGATTAGTAATATTTAAATAATTAGTATTTTAGCTCTAAAGAATAAAGTAAAATCATGCGATTTCTATAATCATGCGATTAAACCAAGTAACAAGATAATTCGTTGATATAGAATGGGCAAGTATGATCTAGCAAGAATGTAACAAGAACATGATATGGCCTTTCATGAACAAGAATGTACTATAAAGTCATGTAACAAGCAAGCAAGTACTTCATGAATTTCTATGGAATACCATCTTGTGGATAATTTCCATGAATTCTGAGATTCTTCGTGATGTCGTGGATTTTCACTTATTTATAAAGAAAGTACTCCCAGCGCAATGCGACGTCAGTAGCATCATACCCCATGATTTATAATAGTATGTTTCCGGCAATCAGCCGAGGGGACTAGCATAGAGCCCTTGAACACAATCAGTGCTCGATCCGCATCTTCAAGTATAAATCAAGCTACTTCCACGCATGTAAACAATATGGCCAATAATATAACGAGTGCAATAAGTTCATGATATTAGCAATTCAATGAATGAACGCTTCATTTAAGAATGCTAGGGGTCATGAATGACTTAAACAAGGTTATGCTATGAAAATAAATCGGCAGCATAACAGCTCATTTCTTAACTTTCATAATTTAAGATCAAGTATCTTTGAACAATATGACAAGTCCTAGACCATCAACAATTTATCTAGGAAGCTTAGAATATCAACCCTTAGGTCAAACCTCGGGTTAAATCTCTCAAGCATTGTGAC
The DNA here is from genome assembly GCA_022559845.1 of Amorphophallus konjac. Lineage (NCBI taxonomy): Eukaryota > Viridiplantae > Streptophyta > Magnoliopsida > Alismatales > Araceae > Amorphophallus > Amorphophallus konjac. The sequence goes on along the minus strand of CM040125.1, from coordinate 108,376,992 downwards.
GGTCAATCAATGGGCCGTTACATGATCGTGACGGTCTATAATTGGGCCGTTACAATAGATTGAATCTAGAAAGAATAGTTGGACTCAGTAAATGTGACGGTTGTATACTGGACCGTTAGATGAGCCTGACGGTCTAGTATTAGGCCGTTACACAGTCAAAACCAGAAAACATCGATAGTGCTTTCTAATCAATTGGGCTTTAACGGTACAACCAACTCGACGTCCTAGTGGGAATCCCAGGCTCGCGGAGAATTACGGAGGCCTTGAAATCAGATTTCCTAGTCCATTGGAAGGAATATTCAATAGAGAGGTCCTCAAGTTCAAGAATATGTTCCTATACTGCAAAAGTGTAAACTAATGGCCATATACCGGAATATATGTCATGTACTTAGAGAAATTGACTCTATAGATAGAAAAGAATGTGTAACGATGTGAAACAATGATAAAACTCCGTCAATACAACATGTAAAATCATGTTTAAATATAAACTATAGAGTTTTAGCACATGAAATTAACATAACTTAAAATACTCAAAATGCTCAAAACATGCAAATTCCTATCATAAATTGATCAATAAACTCAAAGTCATGAAAAATAGGTCACAACTTAAATAACTAGGCTTATTTATAAGTAAGCTTGACTGTTCTTATTTCTGTCTCGGGTGGACAGAACACAGTTAATCTAATGGTCTAGAATGGACGCGTCACAGGTCTGTGACGGTTTATCGTGGGGCCGTTACAGTTTTGTAACGCTCCAGTTATGGTCCGTTAGAGACAACAGAGAAATTGAAAGGTAACAGGGAATGTGACGGCTTATCGTAAGGCCGTTACACGCATGTGACGGTCTAACTCTAATCCGTCAGAGCCCTATTGACAGTATATAAAAAAATAAAAGATCAGGCTTTGAACATATCATGTTTTAGAGAAGACGTAACTACTCTAGCCATGATAAAATGAAGTAAAAAGGCTATCTGGATGCATAGGTTGTAGTGAATGAACAAGAGAGTATCTTTTAACTTCAATTAAGGCTAAAGATATGTATGTATGCATAGTTCTATTAAAACATGAAATTCATGGTCTATAGTGTAAGAAATCAAACAAAACCAGAGGGTTTTTACTCCAAACTTGTTGTTCTTGCTGTTCATGAGATGACCTACCTCTTAACTGGGCTTTAAACTTCTAATTTGAGTCTTCAAGGGTCGCCCTAGTTCTTCTCTTCCTGTGATTTTTCAGCAACTTCACGTTGCCCTAACTCTCCAACCTCTTGACCTAAAGATGTGAAATTTGGAGGTTAGGAAGATGATACTATTGAGAACAAGAAGTTCTAAAGAACCAAACTCTAATTACCTCGTTTGGGCGTCATAATTTCTTGATCTTCAGTGGTCCTTTACTCTTAATCCTGGGCTGCTATGACAGAATCAGCAACTTTAGAAGCCTTTATCTCCTTGGTTACTTGATCTCCTAACATAAAATTTTGAGGGTAGTTAGTCTGAAGTATTAGGAACAAAACACTCTAAAGAACTTACCCGAGATTCTATCTCCTTACCTTGATTCTTCACGAGCCAAAAGTAAGGGTCGCTCAGTTCAGAACTAGGTCCTATTTATAGAGTTTTGGCTAGGGTTCAAGGATTTGAACGATTTTAGAGTCCTTAATTGGCTAAAACCTGATCTCTAAGAGTCCTTGGCAATGTTATAAGTTCTCCCAAGTTGGTCTCTAGCCAAGAGAATCCCAAAGTTCCACTCTTTTTGTAAGTTCTTCATCTCACGGAATCCGCTGAGTGTAACGGACCAGGACTGGTGCGTTACGTGACTGTAGCGGTCGCCCGATAGACCGTTACATCAACTGGGCGTAGAACTTCTCCTTAATTCAGACTCTTTGGTTAATTATCCATTAAATTATCCTTTTTAAAGTGTATTTATCCCAATATTTTATGGATAACTTAAATAACTTTCTAGAATATGGGCCAAACTTAATGGGCTTGGTCTTTGAACCTATTAGGCTTCAATTATTAAAGCTGTATTAATTATTTAACATTTGTTGGGCCTTAAAATTCCATTATCAAGCGATTAATTTCTAATAAATTCTAGGAAATTTTAAAATAATTAAGAAATTATTTATATAAATTTTGGGGCACTACACCCTCCCCCACTTAGAAGAATTTGGTCTCCAAATTCAAATGTATGGATTGTGGAGAATGTACTTACATTCAAATAATTCTGAGAATCTTTTGCGCATAGCTTCTTCGGTTTCCCATGTCTCTCCTGACTTTGTCCACTGGATTTTAACCACGGGTATAGTCTTGTTCCGAAGTTGACGTACTTCCCGTTCAAGTATTCTGATTGGTTTTTGTTCGTATGTCAAATCTTTCTTAATATCCAAATTATCGTAAGTGATGACATGACAAGAATCATATACATACTTCTTCAGCATCGAGACGTGAAATATGTCATGAACTCCTGCTAATTGTGGAGATAAAACCAATCTATAAGCCACTTCACCGACCCTTTCGAGAATTTCAAATGGGCCAATGAATCTTGGAGTTAACTTGCCTTTGATGCCAAATCTTCGAATACCACGACCCAGAGAAATCTTCAGATATACATGATCTACTACCTGAAATTTCAAGTCGCGCCTTCGATTATCTGCATAAGACATTTACCTATCTTGTGACATTTGTAATCTTTCTTGAATGAGCTTGATTTTCTCTGAAGAATCCTTGATAATATCGGGGCCTAGAAATTGCCTTTCCCCTATTTCATTCCAACATATTGGTGATCTACAGCGTTTCCCATATAATATTTCAAAGGGTGCCATCTGTATGCTGGCCTGATAACTGTTGTTATATGCAAATTCTACCATAGGCAAGTGATCATGCCAACTTCCTCCAAAATCAATAGCACAAGCCCTGAGCATATCTTCTACTACCTGATTTGTTCTTTCAGTCTGACCATCAGTTTGCGGATGAAATGTTGTGCTAAAATTCAATCTAATCCCTAGTGAATGTTGTAGACCCTTCCAGAACTGTGATGTGAATCGAGGATCTCTATCAGATATAATAGTGACAGGGACACCATGTAATTTGATAATTTCTTTTATGTATAATGTTGCTAAAATATCCACTGACCATCGACTTTTGATTGGTATGAAATGTGCAGACTTAGTCAATCGATCTATGATTACCCATATACCATCGTGTCCTCCTCTGGTCTTAGGTAAACCCATGATGAAATCTATCCCTATACTTTCTCATTTCCATTCGGGAATATCCAAGGGGTGTAACTTACCTGCAGGTCAAAAATGTTCTGCCTTTACTTGTTGACAAGTGAGACAGTGGGACACGAAATCAGCTATTTCCCTATTCATATTGGGCCACCAGAAGTTCTTTTGAGATCTTGATACATTTTTGTACCACCTGGATGAATGGTGTACTTGGAATTATGTGCTTCTTTTAGGATCAGTTTCTTCGTATCCTCATGATCTGGTACACACACTCGGCCCTTAAATAGTAATCTTTCATCATTGGCAATAGAAAAATCTGGTCTTTGTTCTATGTTGGCTTTAATCTCCAGTAATACGGGATCATCATTTTGCAGCTTGACCAGATCTTCTATTAGTGTAGGTTGAGCTTGAATATTAGCTATGAAACAATCTTCTTCCTTCACATCAATATCTAAGTTCAACTGAGCGAATTGAGGAATAAAATAAGGCATACTAATCATAAGACTTGATAGCTTCCCCATTGGTTTTCTGTTGAGAGCATCTGCTACAGCATTAGTCTTGCCAGGATGATATTGGATAGCAAATTCAAAGTCTTTGAGATATTGTAACCATCTCCTCTGCCTCATATTTAACTCTTTTTTGGAGAATAAGTATTTCAAGTTTTTGTGGTCCGAATAGACCGTGAACTTTTCTCCATAGAGATAATGATGCCATATCTTTAAGGCAAAAATAACAGCTGCTAGTTCTAAATCATGTACGTGATAATTTTCCTTGTGACGTTTCAATTATCTTGAAGAATAACAGATTACCTTTCCATCTTGCATGAGGACGCACCCTAAGCTAATGCCAAATGCATCCGTATACACTTCAAATGCACCACCTGTTGACACCCATTTTTAGCCCACAAGTTGAGTCATTTCTCTTATTCATCATTTTGATGCCCCGAATTATCCATTATTTTGGAGACTTCCTTGGATGAATTTCGAGCCCATTTCATTGTTCCATTCCCTTTGAGCCTTGGAGATCCTGATTTCATAGAGCCCTGGAGTTTACCTTATCACCTGTCGGCCTTCCAAGTCAACTTACGGCCCATTTAGGCCAGCTTCCCTCAAGCATTCAGCCCCCTTTCGCTGCGCAGTCTTGAAATTGGTCCTTTTTCACCCCTTTTATTCCCCTATTCAAAATGTGTCCTTCACCAAAGTTTTTCATCTTTCAAATCCCTACAATTTCTTCTTCTACGTCATTGTCCAGTTATGCACCGATTTCAAGTTATTTATATTTTTCCGGCAGACTGCACTGTTCACCTATGTCCCGATATTTTCTCTCTCTGTTCTAGCCCCATTTTCTCTCTCTTATGATCATTTTCTCATCTTACTTTCTTCATGAAAGTTGTTCATTTTTAAGTTATCTACAATTTCTTCTTCTACCACTTTCGCTAATTCTCCACCGTTTTTAAGATATTCTTCAATTTTTAAAGTCACACGAGTCTGGCAGCAAAACGGTCAAAAGTTGACCGTTCCTTGAGTTAAAGGGTCACAAGGTGACCGCCTAACAGTAAAACGGTCAACAGTTGTCCGCCCATGAATAGTAACTTTTTTAATTTTCATTTTATTTTTATTATTTTTAAAATGTCATAAAACGGTCTTCTTAAGACCGCCTCACTCGAAAAACGGTCTGTAGATGACCATTTATTCTTTTTTGTGTAAAAAGTCTCCCGATCGCCCCCTGGTTCAATGGGCGGTCTACCCCTAGACCGCCCCATTCCTAGGATGGTCTATTGTGCGACTGTTTATACCCTAGAGAGTCCAAAAAGTCCTGAACTCCATCTTCTTCGCCGCCGGATTCCAAGGCCGAAACCTGTGCAACGGGACCTCCTTGTTAGGGCTTTATCTTCTAGAATACTCTACTAAATTGAGCCCCGTTTATTGCTGTGTCTTCCCCTTTGTGTTATCTTCAATTTGGTATATGGAGCACGATTTTTAATTGACTATATCTCCTGGAATCTTCGCCACAATATCAGGTTTTTCTACTTTTCGTGTAACAAAAACCCTGCAGATCAGGTTCTAGAGGCTTCTTCCAAGATCCATAACTTCCACAATCTTCAACCAAAAAGAGTCCCGTTTGTTCCTACGCCTTATCTTGACTATTATCTCGAGAATGATCCAGAGATCTCGAGATTTGGTGGACTCTTTCTTCTTGAAACATGGCAGAAAGTTGGGGGGTTTCACCACTTTTCTATATAAACCTGCCCAGTTTGCCTGCGCGACGGGGGGCTCTTCTTGGACTCGGGGCGAAGCCATGCCGGATCGTCGACTCACATCTTCGACCCCACTATGAAGAGGGAAGTATTAGCTTTGATTTTCATCTCTTTGGGCTCGGTTTCATTGCTCCAATCCTTAGTTCTCATCTTCTACTTTTTCAAAATCATCACAAGTTGCATTATTCCTGCACGTTCATGCATTTTTCTCCATTTTGCACATCACTTTTCTCCTTATTCTCTCAATCATTTTTCGTGATTTCAAACCCTATGCATGTACAATACACCCACATCTCTTTTGCACCCATTTATAGGGGTTAAAAAACCCTCCCTCGGTGCATTCTCCCCCTTTCTTTCATGCTACTTCATCATTTCGGGACATATGCTACACATGTTTCTAATGGGTTTTCTCTTATGTTTGTGGTTTTGTTTCGCAGGAGACTATTGATAGAACGTGAGGCCCTTGCTTTCTAGCCAGCTAGGAGGTGAGGAGGTGCACCCACATCGGCTCCCCGCGTCCCATTTCAAGCGCGATTACACGTTATAGCGGCTTCCCGTTTGGCCGCATCTTCCTCCATATTTTCCAAGGTACATGGCGCCATCTTCATCCTTTCTTCATCATTTTGGTGCTGTAAGTCCTTCGTGGCGATCACGGTTAGTTCTCTATTCCTTTTCGCCCCTTTTCGTTTCATGCAATTTCATGTTTAATATGCATGCTTATATTGTTTAGTACGGGGCGGGGTAGATTACATTTACATCCTACAGTTTTTTGGCAATGACGGTGGGACACCTAGTGCCCATCACGTTGTATTTTTAGTCTCTTGCATGTTGGGTGGGTGTTCATGCCTGTTTGGATAGTCTTCTCCACGTTTTTCTATCATTCTGTTCATTTTCGGGTCTGTTAGGGTTGCACGGTCTATTGTAGGGCCGCTTAACGTGTTAAACGGCCTCTTTAGGACAGCCCAAACCCTCCAGGGTTATAAACGGTCCAATCTGGACCATCCATCAGTTGGGCGGTCATCCTGTAGACCGCTCAAAGGGTATAAACGGTCATCCGTGGACCTTTTAACCCTTCTGACCTGGCAGGATTTCTATTCACAGGGGCCTTATTCATTTGGGCATAACTTTGTCTCCCGATGTCGGATTGAGCTGATTCTTGTTACATTATGTTGTCCTTTGTATTGGATTTCCATCCATGGGTCATTTACATCATTTGGACATCATTTGCATATTTTAAAAGTGCCTCTAGTTTTGCATTTTGTGCATCTAGTCTTAGGCAGATTTGGGACATATTCGCAGGGGCATTTTGCTTGCTGATTTAAATTACCTTCCAGGGTCTATTCCTCCTATTTTTTAGTTCCATTGGGTAGTCTTTTTCATTATCTTCACATCTATATATTATTTACATGCATTGGACTTCATTTGCCTACTTAAACATTGCCTTCATTTTTGCATTTTATGCATAAAACTCACTTGTAGGTCTGGGGGCAAACACAAAGGTACATTGTGCTTTAATGATTTTTTTAATCTTTTAGTGCCTAGTTGTCCCTATTTTAGACTTTACATTATTATTATTCATATTTTCTTGTATTATTCATACATTTTGTGATGGTAGCATGATTTCATGATTGCTTTGATTCGTTAGACTTAGGTTAGAAATCGCATGCACTCTGGTGCACATAGGGTCATGCATATTGCCATATTGTAGTTGCATTCTCCCTTGGTAAGTGATCCTCTCGATCCCATATTCCTTGGGCTCGACTAGGTGATCTTATCTAGGACCTCCATAAGTCCCTGTGAGCTGTGGATTCCCACACGGACGCCGGGCCGGTTGTACCCTTCCACCCCTTAGGCTTGCATTTGCATACGTTGTGAAGGAGTTAACCATAGTCAACCTAACGTTTGGGTCTTATTCCCTATAGGATACCTATCTTGAGGGAATTAATCTTAATTTAAAGACATTTAAAGGCCCACCAAAACTTTGACAATAAAATATTTTCCATCATATTAACTTGTTTGACTTGGTGAAATCCTTCATGTTGCATGTGCTGTTTGGGCTTGTCCAAGCCCATTTGTGTTATTCTGTGTTGCATCCCTCATCATCCATATAGGTTTTGTTGTTAGGCCCAGTTAGGCTGATCTATTCTATGTGTCCATTTGTCTAGTCACATTGTCCTAAGTCTCTTTTTCTTTTTTTTTCTCCTTTGCATTATTGAGTTAGTCCCCCTCTTTGATCCTCGAGCCCTTTACTTCCCTCATTGTATTTTCTTGATTTTCTTGTATAAAGTCTCCATTTGCCCTCATGGAGCACCATTTTTGTCATGTATAGTACTCTTCTTCTTCCCCGTCTTCCTATTCCCGCGTGGATTCCTCTTCCCACGTGGGCCCATCTTCTCGTGGCCCTTCCGACCCGCAAGCAAATCTCATGGCCCACCTATCATCTCTTGCTTGCCAAACTGATGCGGGACGGACACGGGGACCGACTCTAAGAGATGCGGACCTGGGACTCTAAATACGGACGCGACCAGCAACATACGGGTATGAGAGACACCTCGGCCTAACACTAAGAGCTCCTATGGGCTACACGTCGCTAACGTGCACGGTTGAGGAACCGGCAGACTTAAGGGTAGTCCGACTCACTTCCGTGCTCGGATCGAGTCACGGGACGGGTCACTCTCTTACTCACAGCGGTGACATGGACTCACGGGCTAGAATCCTACGCTCTCACAGCAGCATACGACCATATACTAGCTAAGCAAAGTAATGCCAAGAAGTTACGATTGTACCTCCACGCACCCAACGTGGGGAAGACAACCCCGGCCAAAACTGGACTCCCAGTTAACAAAGTTTTACTGTGGTACAAACATTTGACCCACTCCACGCAGGGAGGTAAAAGGTCACATGTGGGGCCAGGGAGTCACGCGAATTGGGTTGACGGGCAGCATCTTGATGTCGCTCCGTCGGCGCTGAAACCCGCGTTTAGTGCTGTCCGGACGGCGTGATCTATAGGTTCGTGGGGCCCACGGACCACTCTGTCCTCCGGGTCTACAGGGGTGGGTCCCGCTGTGATGGAGACCCCTGGTGGCGCGCCTCCATGGATGGCGGTCGGGCGGGAATGCCGGTCGGAAGCCGATTGGCTCTGATCTCCAAGCTTTGGAGTTACTGCCCACGGACTGGTTGCTTCTATTTTGTAGCGCGTGATCCGGCGAGATCGGCTGCGGCGATCACTCCTGATGTCGGATCGATGCACAAGAGGTACCGTTGGAAAGCTCTCTCGAAGTCCTTCGACCCTATAGGGCTCAGAAAAATTCACCGGAGCCGCGCTTATGATGGGCAATTTTAGAACCGGCCTGTTCTCAGCCTTAGATCTGACTGGGCAGAATCTGAGTTTCCTGAGAGTTAGCAATGACCACGGGGTAGACCTCCGATTCAGATCTCGCATTCTTCATAAAAACTGTAGAGGGGAGAGAGAGGAAAACAGAAATAATTCTTATGACCGATTTGGTGGAGATTTGGAAGGGGTAAACTATTTTATACTGGCAGGTGGTCGGATCTGGACAGAAGCAGACAGAACTGAAGGGGATCTGAAAATGATTTTTAAAAAATATGTGAAGGCCTGTGGAAATTCCACGAAAATTCGTGGGTGGTGGGGATGGTGGACAAAACCTCCAGTAATATTGGGGGTTCAAGGAAAAATCAAAAAGTGGGTCGAAGAGAGGAAGCTCAGGGTTGCTGTCACAGTGGATAGAAACCTGACAGATCTGGAAGGAAATGAAGATCAAAAATGAAAAATTACAAAATGGACGTTGAAAGCCCAACCAATTTTTCTGGGACGTGCGGGAGAACTCTGGAACTCACCCTGAAAGTTTGAACTCAAAAAGAGTTCGTGGCTGGGAGTAAACATTTGTGGAAGGGGGATCAATCCTGGGTGGACAGAACCCCGGCGAACACGGCGGTGTTGCGATGGCGGCACGGTGGCGGCGGTGGCGATCTCACGAACTGATACCGGAGGCATCACAACTCAGAAATACAGCCTTCCCAGCTGCAAGAAGGGGGAGAGAGGAGGAGATAGGGGGTGGCCCTTGCTCATGGAAGAAATTCCTTCATTTTCATTGTATTAATTCTACTCAAAATGAAAATACAAGGTTCTTATAGAAAATACAAAAAGACTAGTTCTATCCCTGGATCTAGGATTGGTGGGGGGTACGATAGGGAGTCCACAATTTATTTCTCCCATGTGATTTGGAATCAAATAAAATAAAATTCAAAACCTATTAAACTAATGCAAAAGGGGGGGGACACCCCCTTGAATTAAGGAGACCTAGGAGATGCTCCCCCCTTTGTCCGCTCCTTTGGTCCCATCTTCTAGAAGCCCACAATGGAAGGTTGACTGACCCCACATGGGCCCTAGGGCTGAGGTGGATCAATGGGAGGAGGGATGGGGGGCCCGTGGGACCCAGGGGTCCCATTTTGCACAAAAACCCTCCTTACAATCCAAATTACAATCCAAGTAAAGACAAATAAAAATACATTACACACAAATAAAATCCCAGTAAATACTATAAATATCGAGACTCAAGGGGGAGTCTCCAGGCTATCTCCGAGCCAGATGGAAGCCGATGTAGCCCGAGTGGTGCTCCGTGTACGGTACCGACGGTTCACCGGTTCGTGCTTCTCGCTCGCTCTGGTGTCCGCACCAATTCTCCCCGGGTGGTAGAAACTCAACCCTATCGAGTAAGGGTCAACATCGCTCTAGTAGCGCTCCAATAGGTCCCGATCTATCCGCTGCAACTCTCCACAGGTGATCCAAGTATCCTCGGTGGCGGGTTGCCCTCTCCATCGCACTAGGTAGCGCGGGTAGGATCCACTCTTGGTAACAGTCACCTGCTCATCTAGTATATGATCTATATGCTCTCGCTGCCGTGGAAATGGGGCTGGTGGTGAACACTCAGGTGTGGGATCACTCTCAATTGGAGGAGATGGCTCGAAGGGCTCACTAGGGATCACCGTTGGGTCCCTATATGCAACTAGATCCGACACATTGAAAGTTGAGCTTATACCATATTCCTCGGGCAGGTCCACAACATACGCATTGGATCCAACGCGTTTCAACACTCTAAATGGACCGGCTCTGCGAGCTTGCAATTTCTTTACGGTTCTAGAGGGATACGTACAGGTCTTATCTTGATCATGACATATTCACCCTTTTGGAACTCACAAGGGTGTCTATGGGCATCGGCTAGCTCCTTATACCGTGCATTGCTGGCCTCAATGTGACGACGGACGTTGTCATGCAGACTCCTAACATGCTTAGCAAAAAGAAAAACACACGGATGCACACATGACTCTAAACAACCCTACGGTTAGTCTGACTGATGCATATGCAAAGGTCGACCAGGACACCCGAATGTGTGCCATGCATACACTAGATGCAACCGGTGGTTGGCGGAAAGTGGGACTCCTAGACATCCTACTTTGTCCCTAGCATGCGGCTGTCCATTGGATTTGGGAGGGCTAGGAGGGCCAGATGTAGGTGTATCGGGCTTGGATGTGGGAGGATTGGGAGATCTAAAACTACCTTTGTCAATACCCCTAGATGTAGGTAAGGCATGCCATGTTCCCCAATCATCGAACCTATTGCTATGTGGAGGTTGATTGGCCTGAGTGGGAAGAGAGTGGTAGGGGACTTCCTTGACAAGGTAGAAGGGAAGTGGTGGATCACGAGGCCCACTAGCAAAGGGGTCGAATGGGTCAAAGAATGTGTGACCCCTCGGTTCCTCCATTACATAGTCCCATGTTTGAAATTCATGAAGGTGATGGTCACCTCCATCCATCGTGGTAGATGGGACAGTGTATAGATAATATGGCTCCTCCCTCAGGATAAAAGGAATGAAGTCGGGCTCGACCGGTAACGGGAGGAGTAGAAGAACCTCCGTGGTAACATGACCCACAGTGTACACGGAGGTGATGAACCCTAAAGCGGGATGAGTGAAACTACGACCTGTGGGTCGGTCGAAGCCTGGAGCCAACAAGTGCGTAAATATCAATTATCGGTCTAACCCTTTAAGAAGGTCATCCAATGTATCCACATAGTGACTAGACCGGAAAGTTGTGTGAAATGAATTGATTGGCACTAGACGTAGGATAGGGTCCATGGATGGGAAGGGAGATGGGGCCAAGCCATTTTTGAGCCAACTAAGAAGTGGTTCGGCTACGAAAAGCGTACCTGTTAGAAACACGGGTGACTCTGGCTGAGGTGGGTCCAAATGAGAGGGCTCCGAAATAAGATCGGAAGGTGAGGGTGATGGTAATGGAGCTCTCATGGGTGGGGAAGGCCGTGGGGTAGCCTGTCCGTCTGGCTCGGGAGTCGACTGAGAGGTAGAGGCTTACCGAAGGGCGGCATCTACTCGCCGAATGGCGGCATCAAACCGTGCCTCGAAAGGCTCAACCTCAAGAGCGACCTGATAAGACTACGCCAGAGAGAACGCGTCGCAGATAAGACATTCATATCGGAAATGAAGCAGAAAATCTCTCCGGAACTGAGAAGCAGTCGTGGTGCTCTCGTTTCCAAACCGGTACACTTCGAAGTCGCTAATGTACTCAGACACGGACTTGTCGCCTTGGACGGGTCGGAATAGGTTGGCCATAGTTGCCAAAAGATGGAAACGGATCCCTAGGAATGGGAATGCAAGGGCATTTTTTTTTATTTTATAAGCAAAATGTTATGCCAACTAATGCAAGCACCTAGACACGACTTAGAATTCGATGAAAATGCAAAGTTGAAATGAGACTCACCTATACATCTAGACACAACCAAGACTCAGTACGTGGCAGAGATAATCGATCCGAAGATCACTCGCACAAGTGTGCGGCCTTCCTGATAGGCGTTGCCTAACGTTCAGACAACACCTTTTGATATACCGATTAATGGTATGCGATGCAACCTCGGACTGACTTGAACTTAGACTCGATTTAAACAACGACAAGACTTAAATGACTCTTTTTTTGTTTTGTTGCGGACTTAGACACAAAGACTACCCTAGACTCAACTCTCTCTGATACCAAACTGATGCGGGACGGACACGGGGACCAACTCTAAGAGATGCGGATCTGGGACTCTAAATGCGGACGCGACCAGTAACATACGGGTATGAGAGACACCTCGGCCCGACACTAAGAGCTCCTATGGGCTACAAGTCGCTAACAGAAATGCAAGCTCACTCGTCATCCCAAGCGAGGGAAACGCGGATCGTGCACGGTTGAGGAACCGGTAGAGTTAAGGGTAGTCCGACTCACTTCCGTGCTCGGATCGAGTCACGGGACGGGTCACTCTCTTACTCGCAGCGGTGACATGGACTCACGGGCTAGAATCCTACGCTCTCACAGCGGCATACGACTATATACTAGCTAAGCAAAGTAATGCCAAGAAGTTACGATCGTACCTCCATGCACCCGGCGTGGGGAAGACAACCTCGGCCAAAACTGGACTCCCAGTTAACAAATTTTTACTGTGGTACAAAAATTTGACCCACTCCACGCAGGGAGGTAAAAGGTCACATGTGGGGCCCGGGAGTCACGTGAATTGGGTTGATGGGCAGCATCTTGATGTCGCTCCGTCGGTGCCGAAACCCGCGTTTAGTGCTGTCCGGACGGCGCGATCTACGGGTTCGTGGGGCCCACAGACCGCTCTGTACTCCGGGTCTGCTGGGGTGAATCCCGCTGTGATGGAGACCCCTGGTGGTGTGCCTCCCTGGATGGCGGTCGGGCGGGAACGCCGGTCGGAGGCCGATCGGCTCCGATCTCCAAGCTTTGGAGTTGCTGCCCACATACTGGTTGCTTCTGTTTTGTAGCGCGCGATCCGGCGAGATCGGCTGCTGCGATCACTCCTGATGTCGGATCGATGGACAAGAGATACCGTTGGAAAGCTCTCTCGAAGTCCTTCGACCCTATAGGGCTCATAAAAATTCACCGGAGCCGCGCTTATGATGGGTAATTTTAGAACCGGCCTGTTCTCAGCCTTAGATCTGACTGGGCAGAATCTGAGTTTCCTGAGAGTTAGCAATGACCGCGGGGTAGACCTCCGATTCAGATCTCACATTCTTCATGAAAACTGTAGAGGGGAGAGAGAGGAAAACGGAAATAATTCTTATGACCGATTTGGTGGAGATTTGGAAGGGGTAAACTATTTTATACTGGCAGGTGGTCGGATCTGGACAGAAGCAGACAGAACTGAAGGGGATCTGAAAATGATTTTTAAAAACTATGTGAAGGCCTGTGGAAATTCCACGAAACTTCGTGGGTGGTGGGGATGGTGGACCGAACCTCCAGTAAAATTTGGGATTCAAGAAAAAATCAAAAAGTGGGTCTAAGAGAGTAAGCTTAGGGTTGCTGTCATAGTGGACAGAAACCTGACAGATCTGGAAGGAAATGAAGATCGAAAATGAAAAATTACAAAATGGAAGTTGGAAGCCCAACCAATTTTTTTGGGATGTGGGGGAGACCTCTGGAACTCACCCTGAAAGTTTGAACTCAAGAAGAGTTCGTGGCTTGGAGCATAAATTCGTGGAAGTGGGATCTATCCTGGGTGGACAGAACTCCGACGAACACGACGGTTGTGCGATGGCGGCACGGTGGCGGCGGTGGCGATCTCACGAACTGATACCGGAGGCATCACACCTCAGAAATATAGCCTTCCCAGCTGCAAGAAGGGGGAGAGAGGAGGAGATAGGGGGTGGCCCTTGCTCATGGAAGAAATTCCTTCATTTTCTTTGCATTAATTCTACTCAAAATGAAAATACAAGGTTCTTATAGAAAATACAAAAAGACTAGTTCTATCCCAAGATCTAGGATTGGTGGGGGGTACAATAGGGAGTCCATAATTTATTTCTCCCATGTGGTTTGGAATCAAATAAAATAAAATTGAAAACATATTAAACTAATGCAAAAGGGGGGCGGGGGGCGGGGACACCCCCTTGAATTAAGAAGAGATCTAGGAGATGCTCCCCCCTTTGTCCCCTCCTTTGGTCCCACCTTCTAGAAGCCCACAATGAAAGGTTGACTGACCCCACATGGGCCCTAGGGCTGAGGTGGATCAATGGGAGGAGGGATGGGGGGGCCTGTGGGACCCAGGGGTCCCATTTTGCACAAAAACCCTCTTTACAATCCAAATTACAATCCAAGTAAAGACAAATAAAAATACATTACACACAAATAAAATCCCAGTAAATACTATGAATATCGAGACTCAAGGGGGAGTCTCCAGGCTATCTCCGAGCCAGATGGAAGCCGATGTAGCCCGAGTGGTGCTCCGCGTACGGTACCGACGGTTCGCCGGTTCGTGCTTCTCGCTCGCTCTGGTGTCCGCACCACAAACGGACCCTGTCCAGGTCCAAAAACTCACTGTTGATCACCTTAATGTGCCTCATTCTCATAACGGGTCTCATTCATTTAATGGGCCTTATTCCTTTAATGGGTCTCATTCTCCTAGCAGGCCTTATCCCTTCAATGGGCCTCATCCTTCTAACGGGCCTCCATCTTCTACTCTTAATGGACCCCCTTGCTTTAGCGGGCATTCTTATTCTCCTAATGGGCCTACATCTCTTAATGGGCCCGCTCCTGCTACCCATGTTGCTGCTGGCCCAATAGGTCCTTATTTCCGTGTTCATGATTTTTCTAGGCCCACATATCCTTCTATTCTTGGAATGGACTTCCCTTCTTATCAATCCAGACCCCTTTATCCGGCCCAATACCACATCCCTGGCCCAAATTCACACTCTCTTGCTCAAGCTGGCTTGCATCCTTCTCAGTCCCTCCCCATCGAGGAGATGATTGCTCAAACTCAGCGCCAGCTTGATGAACTTCAGCACCGAATTGATCCCCAAACTTCATTGAGTGTCCCATTCGCATTCCAAGGTCTTCAACTTCCACCGCGTTCACAAATTCCTACTTATCGCCGCTATAGTGGAGTCGGTGACCCCTATGGGCACTTGAAGGTGTTTTTATTTGAGTCAGCCCAATTCCAGCACGATCAATGCTTGATGGCTTATTTGTTTGGTCTGTCTCTAGAGGGCTCGACTCGGGATTGGTTCTTCACATTACCGTAAGAGCAAGTTGTGAATTTTCAAGTTGTGCAACAAAGATTTATTCAACAATATCAAGACCAGGTGGGGCCCAGGTACTCCATGGTAGATTTGGCCTAGGAGAAGATGAGGCCCGATGAGGAATTCTCAGCATTTGCCGACCATTGGCGTCATTTGGCCGCTCACGTCCCGGGGCATATTCCAGAGGGTGAGCAGATCAAGATGGTTATTGCTAATGCAACGCCCGAATTTAGGTGCATCTTAGACCTCAATGATGTCACATCCTGGCAACAGTTTATAGCCGAGCCCGCTTCATCCGCCAGCAACTCCTAAGTTCTCCTGACCTGTCTCTTTCACCTCCCACGCCCACATATGCCTCCCATCCATCATCTCCCACATACCCATGTCCCTCCACATATCTTTCCACTAGTCAGCCTTTCGCTCCCACATACCCATATACCTCCACGTGTCAGCCCTCCATGAGTCGACATGCCGCCATCCATAGTCAGCCCTCCACCTTCACATATGTGTCTCCGCCTATGTCTTCCCCTCCGGTCAAGGGAACATCGCACCCCGGGCAGGTAGATGCCGTCCACATACCTCCCACCTCAATTTCTGCTCTACATATACCATCACCAAATCCCTCCACCACTAACCACGCACCATTACCTCTGCAACCTCCTCTTCCTTCTCCACTTCCATCTCCATTACCTTCCCCTACCCCTCGACATCCACCTTGCCCAAAGCAGGCTCCTCATTGTCTTCCGTTGCCATAGTATTTTTCAGATATTTTCAGGGCTTTGATAGCCACTCACGCGTTGCAGCTCCCTCCGGTTGTGCCTTGCCGAACTGCGGTCAGTAATATTCTTCAGTATTGTGAGTTTCATCACCAGCAGGGGCATTTGGTTGAGGATTGCCCTGAATTCTGAGAAATTGTTTATGGCCTGGAAGATAATAAGAGGATCGATTGGGTCATCATGCATGAAGTTATTTTAGGTCTCCACAGTAAGCAGCAACAGCAGCAGTCACCGCCTAGGCAGCCGTCTCCACTACAAGACCAGGGGCACCCCTGTGGTTTATTATCTGGTATTGCACCCGCTCCATCATCTATCCCCTTACCTACCCCATTACCTTCACCATCTCCTACCCCATCACCACCACAAACCTAAGCCTCTGCTCTGGATAGTGCTCCCATTTCCACCAGTTCTTCCACTCCCGCTTCTATTCCCAAGGCCGCTCGACGCGTTGTGTCGATACGTCGAAGAGTGCCGCAACTGGCCGCTTCCTCCACTTCACCACCACTTCCACCCTCTCCTCCACCTCCATGTCCACTACCCCCATCATCCTCATCACCATCCTCATCATCTCCATTGCCATCACCATCACCACCATCTCCGCCACTAGTGTTTCCATCACCTCCTCCATCTCCATCCTCGCCTCCATCTCTACCATTATCTTCACCCAGGTCTGCGCAAGCCACGCCTTTGCCTTTACCTTTACCTTTTACCTCCATTTTGCCTCTTCTACCATGTCTTTTACCTCCACTCGAGCCTGTCATTGCCGCTAGCTCTCCACCGCTCGCATTGCCTTTACCCACACCATCTAAGCCTATTACCCCCACTTCCTCATCTCCTTTCACCCCACGGAGCGGGTGTGCGCTACCTCTGGTGCCCCTCCGGTTTGGTCTCCAGGGAGATGACGAGCCAAATCAGGGCAATCCAGTATCGGTTGTGCATTTCAAGGTTCAAGACTTCATTTGTCGGATCCCAGTCTGAGTCCTGATCCCTGGCTATTTTGGGGAGGATCAGCCTGCACTTCCCATGACGGTTGCCAAGAAGAGTTCCCTTGCGTTAGTGCCAGTTTCTGCTAAAGCGAGGCCGGTAGCAATCTCTTTGCTTGCCGGAGGGTTCACTCTTTATGCTGGTATTACTTCTCGCTTCATTGGTGTTCGGTTCACTGGCCAAGAAGGGTTCTCTACTCAGATCGTGCTAACCCATACGGCTACTAAGGATTTAATGGATTCCATATTCAAGGGGCAATTATCCATATTTTCAAGATGTTCAAAGGACATTCTACACATTTTATGCAACCTCCCTCGGCCTATCGATAAGTCGGCCATGTCAACGCCGCGCATTACTCTCCCTCAGTTTCATCCTTCCCTTCTATCGAGGGGGTTATGCTTCACAACTGATTACTGAGGGGAGTTGCCGAATCTATATGTTTTAGTGCCGAGTGACAAGACTCCATGGTTTTCTAATATTCATCATTCCGAGGAGTTGGTTGTTCAAAAATGTCCATCTACTGCTGTGAGCATGGGATGCCTGGGGGCAACAGCCCCCATGAAGCTTCATGTTCATAATCAGGCCAGGTCGTCTGCTAGATGGGCCCGTTATGTAAGAAGATATTGCAAGGCAGGGTGCCCAAGAATTCGAGCCCGCACCAGGCAGGTCCATTACAAGCCAATTTTTACTAAGAAGAGGCGGCGGCGCAGGTTCAAGAGCCGCCAATTGTGCACTCAGGGGCCCACTTCTTCCTCTTCCTCTTCCTTTTGTTCATCCTTTCTATTGCTCAACTCCCACCCTTGGGTTGTGTGCTTTTCTTCCTTTAATCCCAGATCCCTGATTTTCTCCTCTCCTCCCGATCTAGGGGCATCCCCTTCCTTTCCCTCGGGATTTCCAGGTTCTACTTCTCATTATCTTTCTCCGACTATGTCGGCTGGCTCCACATTTCCTTCCCCGACCCTGTCGGGTGATTCTAATTCCTTTTCTCTGACTGTGTCGGATGATTTTTCTTCTCATCTTTCTACTCATTCTTCCTCAGCCTTTCGGGGTTCTCACCCTTTTTCTTGCTGTTTTCGAGGCTTTAGCCCGCCTTGATCTCAGTTAATCCCTGGTTATTCTGTACTTGGTTCCTTGTTATCAGGGCCTCAGTGCCTTAACGAGGGAGTTCTAGCCCTCGTCTCTCTTCTTTTTTTATCCCTCCTTCATCCAGTATGATGTCTGCCACTCCTCTATGTCGAGGAATCCAATCCTTTGCTCTCCTTTCATCCTTTATCCTGACAAGCAAGGAAAATAAAGTTCGCGCTCCTCAAAGCTCGATGATCGAAATCGCTTCAGGAGGCCGATTTCCATGTCATGGATTTGCAAAGGTATCTTTGATTTTGTGCCGGAACATGTTATCATTGCTATTACTATGTTATTTCTGCACGCGCTTATAATGTTGGTTCCTTAAAACATGGTTGAGTGGCCTTAGGCTTTAGTTAGTTTGCTTAGTCAAATGAGTCGCTTCTACAGCATCCTTAGGCTGGTGATAGTTCCGTGCTGGGAGTCTAGTTTCTTTCCCTGATTGTTGAGGGTGACCTTTGAGTATGAATTTTTCACACACTACACGGCGAGCCATAGCCTATCTCTCTAAGGCACACCGTTGCTGCTTTGGCCATATTTTGGGTATGCACGAAGGCCTTTTCTCTTCTCTGCTCGGCCAAGTGCAGGGGCAAGAGATTGATAGATAAGATGACTAACCTAGGCGCTCCCTAATACGAGAGAGGTCTCAAATAGGGGTAGTCTTGACCCTCAAAAGTGAGCTTTCACGCTATATCTGGCCAATAAGGGCTACCAAAATGAGAAAATAAACCAATGCAAAATTATGAATCAAAGGCATGGCAAGAGTGACAGTATAGTTCCCCGCGGGACGTCATGAGCCTGGTCGCATGCGTGCCTGATAAATATGGGTCTAAAAATCAAAGACACAACGCCCCGGCGCAACAGGCTATCTCTTTGAGGGGTAGTGCCCTGGAAGGAATTCAAGCTTTGATATCTCCCATCCTGCACGAAGCTTGTCTCCAACTTTTCTTCTGCTTCTCCCTCTTAGGCTAGGTTGTATCCCCGGTATGGCTTTAGTAGGGGCATCGTTCTTTAGAAGTGGTTGGTTGTGGTAAGCCACCCTCACATGCACGCCCTGCTTAAGGGAAGCCTTTAATAAAAGGGGTAGGAACGACGATCCCTGGCCAGTAGTTTGAGCTCGTCTGTAGGTGTTGCAGATTGCTATGTCAAAATCAAAAAAAAATTCAAATATTACCAAAAGTCTTAAAAAAAATCAAATACTTAAAAAAAATCTAAAAAAATCAAACATTGTCAAAAATCTAAAAAAATCAAATACTTCAAAATTTCAAAAAAAAAACAAATATTTAAAAACCTAAAAAATCAAATACTTCAAAAAATCAAGAGAAATGAAATACTATTGAAAATCTAAAAAAATTATAAAAAAATCTAAAAAATATGTCTTTTTCATGCATTTGCATTTGTTTAAGGACAGATACGTAATTTATTTGCTAAGTGTGCACGTTGCAAGTACTCAGGCATTCCTTGCTATATCTTTATGCTCTGCCTCCAGTCCACATCCTTGATCTGTTCTTTCCTTCTTTGATCCATTCTCTCGATCTGTTCTGAAGCTCATGTCCTTCTCAGCTTTTGTTTGCAATGATCATATCTTTATAAGAGGGCTTTGCCTCACGATTATGAACCTGGCGGTTCTACTTCATCTGATCTTGGGCTTTGATTGGAGGGCGTATTTATTTATGTCTTTTGTCCCGCCGTGTCCTTGTCACGTGTTTATGTCCCACCGTTTTGTCCCACACATGTTGTTTTGTCCCTCACCAAGTGTTGTTAGTTATCTTGCACATGTTATTAGTCACCCCTTTATGTCCCATGTTCTTGTCCCAACCGTGTGGTCATCCGTCATGTTCTTGTCCCAACCGTGTGGTCATCCGTCATGTTCTTGTCCCAATCGTGTGTTGTCCCACCACGTTGTTGTCTTGTCACACCATGTTCATGCATGCATATTGTCTGTTCATGCCATTGCATATGTGCTCGTTTGCCTTTGTTATGTTATGTTGCATTGTCTCCCATTTCATTTGATCGTTATGTTATGTCGTGTTGTTTGTCGTTCAGTTAATCGTTATGTTATCTATGCTATGTTTATACTTACTTATTTATCATATTTATCTTATACATGAAAATCCATAAAAATCCAAAAATAAAAATCAAAAAATGCCATTTCACCTGTGCAGGTAAGTCAAGTATGGCTCTCTATCCCTACTCATTGTTGCATTACTATGTGGTATCTATATTGTTATATTATCTCGAGAACTGGCTGGTCATTCATGTGTTTCAGGATCTGACGTTCCCCTCTAATAAAAATGATGATGATCTAGGTGCACGTGTTTAATCATCGGATAGGCCGTTAGGTTGAGAAATTAGGGAACGATAGTTCTATCTCGCACGCCGTGGTTGTGGATAGTGTCTTGACCCTGATTGTTCCGGTCTAGCAATACTATTCTCGAGTATTTTCTATTTTATCTTTCTTTGCATTCGTTTTGATGATTTTTTTTTTTAGCCCAGCATGCATCATGTCATATTTTGAGCATTCACGTCTCGTGATCCGTTCAAGGTTGTTCCTCAGCAATTGTTAATTGCACTTCAATTCACTTGGATAAGAGATTCTCATTCTACTCTAAATTTAAATGATTTCTCTGATCTTGCCGCTTGGTCAGGTTGGTCAACTGATTCCTGTGTGGATTTTATCTCAGTTATATTTCTCCTACTTTTTACGTTGTGCTCCTTTCCGACCCCCTCATCATCTGTGGATTGTGTCCCCGATGAGACTGGTCGTGTTTCTTTTTTTTCCTATTAGTTTAGTTCTCCAGACATGTCTCGTTCTTGTCAGCCATTTCGGGTGGGTAGTTCGGCGATTTCAGGAAAATTCCTATCGCTTGTTGGTTAAAGTAGGTGTCTTTTGCCTTGATGCCCGCTTTTCAGTTCTCTCCGCTTCATCTCCATTTCACGTCGCTTTCGCTTTCGCTCCATCTCAATTCCATTCCGCCTCTGTGTCGCTTTCGCTCGTTCTCTTACAAAGCAGACATCAAGGAGGGGCATCTGTTGACACCCGTTTTTAGCCCATAACTTGAGTCATTTCTCTTATTCATCATTTTGATGTCCCAAATTACCCATTATTTTGGAGCCTTCCTTGGATGAATTTCGAGCCCATTTCATTGTTCCATTCCCTTTGAGCCTTGGAGATCATGATTTCATAGAGCCCTGGAGTTTACCTTATCACCTGTCGGCCTTCCAAGTCAACTTACGGCCCATTTAGGCCGGCTTCCCTCAAGCATTCAGCCCCCTTTCGCTGCGCAGTCTTGAAAACGGTCCTTTTTCACCCCACTCTATTCCCCTATTCAAAATGTGTCCTTCACCAAAGTTGTTCATCTTTCAAATCCCTACAATTTCTTCTTCTACGTCATTGTCCAATTCTGCACCGATTTCAAGTTATTTATATTTTTCCGACAGACTGCACTGTTCACCTATGTCCCCATATTTTCTCTCTCTGTTCTAGCCCCATTTTCTCTCTCTTATGATCATTTTCTCATCTTACTTTCTTCATAACAGTTGTTCATTTTTAAGGTATCTACAATTTCTTCGTCTACCACTTTCGTTAATTCTGCACCATTTTCAAGATATGCTTCAATTTTTAAAGTCACACGAGTCTGGCAGCAAAATGGTCAACAGTTGACCGTTCCTTGAGTTCAACGGTCACAAGGTGACCGCCCAACAGTAAAATGGTCAACAGTTGACTGCCCATAAATAGTAACTTTTTTAATTTTTTAATTTTTTTATTTTATTATTTTTAAAATGTCATAAAATGATCTTCTTAAGACCGCCTCACTCGAAAAATGGTCTGTAGATGACCGTTTATCCTTTTTTGTGCAAAAAGCCTCCTGATCGCCCCCTGGTTCATTGGGCGGTCTACCCCTAGACCGCCCCATTCCTAGGACGGTCTATCGTGCGACCGTTTATACCCCAGAGAGTCTAAAAAGTCCTGAACTCCATCTTCTTCGCCGTCGGATTCTAAGGCCGAAACCTGTGCAACGGGACCTCCTTGTTAGGGCTCTATCTTCTAGAATACTCTACTAAATTGAGCCCCGTTTGTTGCTATGTCTTCCCCTTTGTGTTATCTTGAATTTGGTATATGGAGCACGATTTTTAATTGACCATATCTCATGGAATCTTGGCCACAATATCAGGTTTTTCTGCTTTTCGTGTAACAAAAACCCTGCAGATCAGGTTCCAGAGGCTTCTTCCAATAGCCATAACTTCCACAATCTTCAACCAAAAAGAGTCATGTTTGTTCCTATACCTTATCTTGACTATTATCTCGAGAATGATCCAGAGATCTCGAGATTTGGTGGACTCTTTCTTCTGGAATCGTGGCAGAAAGTTGGGGGGTTTCACCACTTTTCTATATAAACCTGCCTAGTTCGCCTACGCGAGGGGGGGCTCTTCTTTGACTCGAGGCGAAGCCATGCCAGATCGTCGACTCACATCTTCGACCCCACTGCAAAGAGGGAAGTATTAGCTTTAATTTCCATCTCTTTGGGCTCGGTTTCATTGCTCCAATCCTTAGTTCTCATCTCCTACTTTTTCAAAATCATCACAAGTTGCATTATTCCTGCACGTTCATGCATTTTTCTCCATTTTGCACATCACTTTTCTCCTTATTCTCTCAATCATTTTTCGTGATTTCAAACCCTATGCATGCACAATACTCCCACCTCTCTATTGCACTCATTTATAGGGGTTAAAAAACCCTCCCCCGGTGCGTTCTCCCCCTTTCTTTCATGTTACTTCATCATTTCGGTACATATGCTACACATATTTATAATGGGTTTTCTCTTATGTTTGTGGCTTTGTTTCGCAGGAGACTATTGGTAGAACATGAGGCCCTTGCTTTCTAGCCGGCTAGGAGGTGAGGAGGTGCACCCACATCGGCTCCCCGCGTCCCATTTCAAGCGCGATCACACGTTGTAGCGGCTTCTCGTTTGGCCACATCTTCCTCCATATTTTCCAAGGTACACGGCACCATCTTCATCCTTTCTTCATCATTTTGGTGATGTAAGTCCTTGGTGGCGATCACGGTTAGTTCTCTATTCCTTGTCGCCCCTTTTCATTTCATGCAATTTCATGTTTAATATGCATACTTATATTGTTTAGTTCGTGGCAGGGTAGATTACATTTACATCATACACCACCTTCAACCGGTAGTGATAGAATAGGAGCTGTAGTAAGATGTTTCTTAAGAGTTTGAAAACTCTCTTCACATTCCTCTAACCAGACAAAAGGATTTTCTTTTCTTGTGAGTCTAGTTAAAGGAACTGTAATCTTAGAGAAGTTCTTAATGAACCTCCTATAATAACCAACTAGACTCAGAAAGCTCCTTACTACTGATAGAGTCGTTGGCCGGCTCCAATTTCTGACAGCTTCTACCTTAGAAGGATCCACAACGATACCTTCTTTTGATATAATGTGGCCTAGGAATGAAACTTCCTTGAGCCAGAACTCACACTTGTTAAGCTTGGCATAAACTTTATGTTCTTTAAGTGTTTGCAAGGCTATCCTCAGATGTTCTTCATGTTCTTCTTTTATCTTGGAATATATCAGGATTTCATCAATGAAGACGACAATGAACTGGTCCAGATATGGCTAGAAAATACTAGTCATAAGCTGCATAAATACTGCTGGGGCATTTGTTAACCCGAACGGCATTACCACAAATTCATAGTGGCCATAACGACATCAAAAAGCCGATTTATAAATGTCTTCCTTATTAATTCTGAGCTGATGATAACCTGATCTGAGGTCTATCTTGGAGAAATATTCTGCTCTCGAAAGCTGATCGAAGAGCTCATCAATACACGACAACGGATACTTATTTTTAATTATAAGTTGATTCAGTCGCCGGTAATCTATGCATAGCCTGAGAGAGCCATCCTTCTTCTTGACAAATAGAACCGGCGCACCCCAAGAGGGATGTGCTAGGCCTGATGAAACCCTTATCTAGCAATTCCTGCAACTACCTCTTTAATTCCTTGAGTTCCGTGGGGGACATCCTGTAAGGGGCTATAGAAACAGGTGCTGCTCCCGGAATGAGTTTAATAGTGAAGTTTACTTCCCTCTCGGGTGGTAAACCGGGCAATTCAGGTGGAAACACATCTGGGAACTCATTTACAATAGGAATGTCTGCTAGGATGATTTCCTTGGACTCAGTAAAAATGACAGAAGCAAGAAAAGCTTCACATCTTTGCGAGATAAGTTTACAAGAGTGAAGAGAGGTAATGATAGTGGGATGCTTCCTATACTTGATGCCAAGGAAGGAAAATCTTGGAAGATTGGGTTTTCGAAAGGATATAATCCTATTCCGACAATTAATATCAGCATCATGATCTATAAGCCAATCTACCTTTAAAATGGCATCATAACCTTTATGTCAAGGCATACTAAGTTTGCGGGAAGATTGTGACCTTCTACTACCACCTCACTATTAGGATAATACTCGGTAAGCTTTGTTCTAGAACCTAAGGGTGTAGTAATAGTAAGATCTGAAGGTAGGGGAATTGATGCAATCGGTAATATTTTTGCAAATGTAGTGGAGATAAAAGAATGAGAGGCACCAATATCAAATAGCACAAATGCAGGATGGGAACAAATTTGAAGAGTACCTTCCATAAGCCCACTATCCCTAGGCGCCTCTTCTTCTTCTAGAACAGCATTGAGGTGAGCCGGCCTCCTACGTCCACCGCCGGACGATTGATCTTTCATAAGGGGGCAATCTGGCATCTGATGCTCCCTGCTCTCACAACGTAGACAAGCACCAAGGTGCTTCCAACATTCTTCAGCTGAATGTCTGAACTTCTCACAAAATGTGCAAGCCGTGGTGACTTGCTCCTTCTCCTCCTTGACTCTCTTATTTTTCTGGGAACTTCCACCATTCCCGCTCCTGGATCTTTTCTTACTATCACGGCTTTTGTGGGGTTCTGTAATGCTGAATTTTTCTTTCTTATAATGTCGATCAGATCATCGGCTAGACTCTTCTCCTTTTCCTTTCAATTTCTCGACCTTTTCTAAGGTCCTTTCACATAAATATGCCCGCTGGACCATCTTCGCATAGGTACGGATGTTTTGGGTCCCGAGCTGTTGAATGAAACCGGGTCGTAACCCATCCATAAACCGATTAGCCTTCAATAAGTCGGTACTTATTAAATGCAGTGCATAGGGTGCTAGCCTAGAGAATTGAAGTTCATATTCTGCAACTGTCATCATTCCCTGACGAAGAGAGGTGAACTCCATAGCCTTCCTTTCTTTTACATGGTCAGAAAAGTACTTGGCACGGAACAGAGTGAGAAAACCGTCTCATGTATGAGGTGCATCGGCCGGAGGTGCCGGAACCGACTTCCACCATGTGCGTGCATCTTTATTATGTTGAAAGGTTGCAAGACGCACCTTTTCCTAATCTGTACACTGGATAACATTGAAGATATGATTCATTTCATCTATCCAATTTTCTGCCTCATCTGGATTAGAAGAACCGTAGAATTGCGGAGGGTTTAAACTCCAGAAATTGTGATGTAAGTCGCCAGCCCTTGCCCCTACGCCTCCCTGAGCCATAGTTTGTAATGCCTGAGTAAGACCGACAACCGTTTGTTGCATGCCATCCCAATCTACGCGATGAGCCATCGTAATAATGAGGTACCTGAGAGAAATAACGAATTGTTAATTCTCATGAAATTTGAAAGAGATTAACCTTAAACTAATTAACTATCTCATCCTGGGCTCTACCCAATTCTCGCATGGGTGAGGAAATTTCTTCCTTAGTTCATAGGTAGGGGTCCTTAACCTTGGACTTATTCTATGACATGACTCTTTTTCCTAAGTCCTGAGACTTAGGCTCTGATACTAACTTAACTTTCACGCCCCGAGCCATTATTACAGCATAAGACTAACTCGAGGAACGTGAACAGCCGGCATGGTAAGTCTCTTGCAAGCAAGAATAATCAGAGCGCAAGACAATCACATATCACACAAATGCAATTTCACAAAGGATTTACTCAACTCCAACTTTATTTCATTAATAACCAAAATATTCAATTATAATAACTCTTCAACCTTCTACAATCTATCAGACTCAAGGAAAAAGAAAATTACATGAACTCGATCTAGACAATATGGACTTTCCTAAGTCTTCACTCTCATTTTGACAAAATTTTCAATCGCTCTCAGACCCGCTACTTGTATAACCCGAATCCAAATTCGAATCACTTCCATCTCCTGAAAAAGATTAGAAATAGGTAATGAGCACACTTTCCCAGTAGGTATCTTCGCATCAACATGATTAGCAATGTTTAAGTAATTAGCATTTTAGCTCTAAAGAATAAAGTAAAATCATGCGATTTCGATAATCATGCGATTAAACCAAGTAACAAGATAATTCCTTGATATAGAATGGGCAAGAATGATCTAGCAAAAATGTAACAAGAACATGATATGACATTTCATGAACAAGAATATACTAGAAAGTCATGTAATAAGTAAGCAAGTACTTCGTGAATTTCTGTGGAATACCATCTTGTGGATAATTTCCATAAATTCTGAGATTTTTCGTGATGTCGTGGATTTTCACTTATTTATAAAGAAAGTACTCCCAGCGTAATGCGATGCTAGTAGCATCATACCCCATGGTTTATAATAGTATATTTTCGGCAATCAGCCGAGGGGACTAGTATAGAGCCCTTGAACACAATAAGTGCTCGATCCGCATCTTCAAGTATAAATCAAGCTACTTCCACGTATGTAAATAATATGGCCAATATCATAACGAGTGCAATAAGTTCATGATATTAGCAATTCAATGAATGAATGCTTCAATTAAGAATGCTAGGGGTCAAGAATGACTTAAACAAGGTTATGCTATGAAAATAAATCGGCAGCTTTCTTAACTTTCATAATTTAAGATCAAGTATCTTTGAACAATATGACAAGTCTTAGACCATCAATAATTCATCTAGGAACCTTGGAATATCAACCCTTAGGTCAAACCTCGGGTTAAATCTCTCAAGCATTGTGACGATCAATCAATGGGCTGTTACATGATCGTGACGGTCTATAATTGGGCCGTTACAATAGATTGAATCCAGAAAGAATAGTTGGACTCAGTGAATGTGACGGTTGTATACTGGACCGTTAGATGAGCCTGACGGTCTAGTATTAGGCCGTTACATAGTCAAAACTAGAAAATATCGATAGTGCTTTCTAATCAATTGGGATTTAAATGTATAACCAACTCGACGTCCTAGTGGGAATCCCAGGCTCACGGAGAATTACGGAGGCCTTGAAACCCGATTTCCTAGTCTATTGGAAGGAATATCCAATAGAGAGGTCCTCAAGTTCATGAATATGTTCCTATAGTGCAAAAGTGTAAACTAATGGTCATGTACCGGAATATATGTCATGTACTTAGAGAAATTGACTCTATAGATAGAAAAGAATGTGTAACGATGTGAAACCATGATAAAACTCTGTCAATACAACATGTAAAATCATGTTTAAATACAAACTATAGAGTTTTAGCACATGAAATTAACATAACTTAAAATACTCAAAATGCTCAAAACATGCAAATTCATGTCATAAATTGATCAATAAACTCAAAGTCATGAAAAATAGGTCACAACTTAGATAACTAGGCTTATTTATAAGTAAACTTGGCTGTTCTTATTTCTGTCTCGGGTGGACAGAACACAGTTAATCTAACGGTCTAGAATGGACACGTCACAGGTCTGTGACGGTTTATCGTGGGGCCATTACAGTTTTGTAACGCTCCAGTTATGGTCCGTTAGAGACAACAGAGAAATTTAAAGATAACAGGGAATGTGACGGCTTATCGTAAGGCCGTTACACGCATGTGACGGTCGAACTCTGATCCGTTAGAGCCCTGTTGACAGTATATAAAAAAATAAAAGATCATGCTTTGAACATATCATGTTTTAGAGAAGACTTAACTACTCTAGCCATGATAAAACGAAGTAAAAGGGTTATCTGGATTCATAGGTTGTAGTGAATGAACAAGAGAGTATCTTTTAACTTCAATTAAGGCTAAAGATACGTATGTATGCATAGTTCTATTAAAACATGAAATTCATGGTCTATAGTGCAAGAAATCAAACAAAACCAGAGGGCTTTTACTCCTAACTTGATGTTCTTGCTGTTCATGAGATGACCCACCTCTTAACTGGACTTTAAACTTCTAATTTGAGTCTTCAAGGGTCGCCCTAGTTCTTCTCTTCCTGTGATTTTTCAGCAACTTCACGTTGCCCTAACTCTCCAACCTCTTGACCTAAAGATGTGAAATTTGGAGGTTAGGAAGATGATACTATTAGGAACAAAAAGTTCTAAAGAACCAAACTCTAATTACCTCGTTTGGGCGTCCTAATTCCTTGATCTTCAGTGGTCCGTTGCTCTGAATCCTGGGCTACTATGACAGAATCAGCGACTTTAGAAGCCTTTATCTCCTTGGTTACTTGATCTCCTAACATGAAATTTTGAGGGTAGTTAGTCTAAAGTATTAGGAGCAAAACACTCTAAAGAACTTACCCGAGATTCTATCTCATTACCTTGATTCTTCACGAGCCAAAAGTAAGGGTCGCTCAGTTCAGAACTAGGTCCTATTTATAGAGTTTTGGCTAGGGTTCAAAGATTTGAACGATTTTAGAGTCCTTAATTGGCTAAAACCTGATCTCTAAGAGTCTTTAACAATGTTATAAGTTCTCCCAAGTTGGTCTCTAGCCAAGAGAATCCCAAAGTTCCACTCTTTTTGTAAGTTCTTCATCTCACGAAATCCGCTGAGTGTAACGGACCAGGACTGGTGCGTTACGTGACTATAGCGGTCACCCGATAGACCCTTACATCAACTGGTCGAAGAACTTCTCCTTAATTCAGACTCTTTGGTTAATTATCCATTAAATTATCCTTTTTAAAGTGTATTTATCCCAATATT
This sequence comes from Amorphophallus konjac, assembly GCA_022559845.1. NCBI lineage: Eukaryota > Viridiplantae > Streptophyta > Magnoliopsida > Alismatales > Araceae > Amorphophallus > Amorphophallus konjac. The sequence continues at coordinate 108,347,556 of CM040125.1, read as the reverse complement.
TCATGGATAACTTAAATAACATTCTAGAATATGGGCCAAAATTAATGGGCTTGGTCCTTGAACCTATTGGGCTTCAATTATTAAAGCTGTATTAATTATTTAACATTTGTTGGGCCTTAAAATCCCATTATCAAGCGATTAATTCCTAATAAATTCTAAGAAATTTTAAAATAATTCAGAAATTATTTATATAAATTTTGGGGCACTACAGAATTGGTAAAATAGACAATGTTTCTGCAAAGAAACTTGCAATAAAGGAATGAGTAGCACCCGTATCAAATAACACAAAAGTAGGATGGGAATGAATATAAATTGTACCTTCAATGAGCTCCCCTTCTTTGGTTGGTTCATCCTCCAATACGGCATTTAATCTAGCTTTCTGCTTTCGTCCACCATTGCTCCTTGTGGATGATTGCTCTTTCATCAGAGGATAGTCAGACATGCGGTGCTCCCGACTTCCACATCTTAGGCATGCGTCCAACGCTTCCAACATTCTTCGGCCGCATGACTGAACTTATCATAGAAAGAGCAAGCCGCCATGACTTGCTTATCTTCTTCTTTCGTCTTCTTGTTCCGACGATCATCCTTGCTATCCCCATTCCGGGATCTCTTCTTGCTATCCCGAGAGTTATAGGTGATGCAAAATCTCTCTTGCTTCTTACCTTGCCAATCAGACTTTCATCTCGGCTCCTCCGTTTTGACCTTGAGTCTATCGACCTTCTCCAAGGTCCATTCACATAAGTGTGCCCGTTGGACCATCTCTGCGTAAGTCCGAATATTTTGTGGGCCAAGTTACTGGATGAAAATGGGTCGTAACCCGTCCATAAAGCAATTTGCTTTAAGAAGATCCGTGCCCACTAGATGTTAAGCATAGGGTGCCATATGAGAAAATTGTAACTCATTTTCCGCTACTGACATCATACCTTGACACAATGATGTAAATTCAGCCGCCTTTCTCTCCTTGACATGTTCGGAGAAATATTTAGCTCGAAAGAGCGTGAGAAATCCTTCCCAAGTGTGTGTGGCATCCACAGGTGGCGCTGGAACAGATTTCCACCATGTCCGTGCATCATTGTTTAATTTAAATGTGGCAAGATGCACCGTCTCTTGGTCGGCACATTGCATGACCTCGAAGATACGGTCATCTCGTCAATCCAGTTTTATGATTCGTCTGGATTAGAAGAACCATTAAATCACGGAGGATTCAAACTCCAAAAATTACGGTGCAGATCACCAGCTCCTGCCCTAGCGCCCGCTTGCGCCATATTTTACAAAGCTTGTGTAAGACTTGCAACACACGATGAGCCATGGTAAAAGTAAGGTACCTTAGAAGAGTAATAGATTTGTTAATTCTACTAGGATTGGTGGGTTTAATCTTAAAGATAATTTCTAATTACTAGCTCATCCCAGGTTCTACCCAATTTCACTCATGGGTGGGGATTTCCTTCTCGTTTCATAGGCATGGTCCTTAAACCTTGGACTTAACCTATGACATGACATCTTTTCCTAGGACTTCTAAGCCTAGACTGTGATACCACTTTAACTGTCACGCCCCGAGCACTTGATACAGTGGAAGGAATATCGAAACGTGAACAGCCGGAATGGTAAGCCTCTCGCAAGCAAGTAATCAGAGCGTAAGACAATCACATAACAGTAATTGTACAAGTAATTCCTCAAAGGAAATTCCAACTTTATTTCATAACTATAATCCTTTTACATAAGATCACTTCTTGACAACTTTTCATCACTACGACTCCAGAAAATAGAAAATTACAATAGGACTCGACTCGACACTTTGATCATCTAAGGCTTCTCTCATCTTGAAACCTTCATTCACTCTCGGACCCTCTACTTGTATATCCCGAATCTGATTCACTAGTACTTCTTGAAAAAGATAAGAAAATAGGAATTAGCACACTTGCCCAATAGGTACCTTCGCATCAACATGAAGGCAATATTTAAGTGATTAACGTCTTAGCTCTAGAATTAAGATAAAAATATGAATGCGATAACCAAGCGATATAAACCAAGATAACAAAGAACCATGAAATAACTGAGCAAGTAGATGTGAGTATAGACCATGAATTCCAGCAAGATTAATCAGGCAGAAGTAAACTCGGCCTTTCATGAATAAGAATGTACGAGCATGTAACTAGAAAGTACTTTACACAACCTTGTAAAGGCTATGCATTAACAAGCATGTAAATTTCATAATGAGCCTCGTGAATTTCACTCATTTATAAGAGAAAGTACTCCCAGCATAATGCGACGCCAGTATCATCTTACCCCATGGTTTATAGCACGTTTTCGACCATCGGTCGTGGGGACTAGTATGAAGCCCTTGGACACAATCCGTGCCTGATCTTGTATCTTCAAGTTATAAATCCAGCTACTTTCATGAGATATAACAATAATGTCGGCCAATATTTCAATTCCCAATAACAAGTTTCATGATCAAGTACCCAAGGTATAGAACGTACCAAAATTTGATATGATTCCAAAGAATGATTTAAAAAGGGACACTATACCCCGGCAGTAATCCGGTAGCATAACGGTACTTTCATTAAGTTCTATATTTTAACATTAATTTGTTAACATATGTTTGAGACTCTAGATAATCCGAAGACCATCCAAGAACTCAAGAAAACCAACCCTAAAGGTCAAACCTCAAGTTAGATAGGTGCAGAGATAAATGGTCGTTTACTGGACCGCTTCATGCATAAAGCGGTCAGAGTCTAGACCGTTTAATAAATTATAGAGTCGGCGCATGAAAAGAACGGTCGACGCAGGAAAATTCTCTGGAGCTTTGCGGTCTAGTGAATGGCCGCTTGGTGCCTTTTAGCAGTCGTCCATAGGGCCGCTAAGGTCCAGAACACAGCAAACATTGGTAAAGTGCTTTCTAGATATTTTGGGTTTTGATGGTACAACCAGCTCGGCATCCTAGTGGGAATCCCAGGCTCGCAGAGTCTTACGGAGGCCTTGAAACATAATCCCCTAGTTCGACAGAAGGAATATCCGGCGGAGAGGTTCATAAGTCCAAGAAAGTGTGCCTATAAGTGCAAAGTGTAACTAATGGTCACATACCGGAGTATATGCCATGTACTTAAGAAAATGACTCAAGATAAGAAAAGGACCGTGATAAAACATCGATCAAAACAACGTTCTCTTACCACCATGAATCACATTTCATAAACATAAGAGGAAATATTTAATCATAAAACTATAACGTTTAGGCATGAAATTACATGATAATGAAAATAATGTTTTGAAATCATGCTCATGCTAAAACAGGGTGTTTCACAGGAAATAAACATAATTTTGAGTAAAAATACCATAATTATAGAGTTCTATTTAGGCAAAATTTAATTAGGCTCGGGCTAGTTCTCAGAACCAAAAAATGGTCTAGTGCAGACCATTTTTAGGAGTCTAGCGGTCTATCAAAGGGCCGCTTATCTATCTCAGGCGGTCACCTTATAGACCGTTTCTATCTGTGTGATAGGAAACCGAGAAAAATAGTAAAATAAACCCTAATCTAGGGCATGTTATGCATGAGAATCAACGAGAACCTACTATAGAACATTATAGAACAAGAGTGGGTCGAGAATATGCATGGGTTTGTGTATAATAAACAAGAGATTTTTCTTTTTAACTTAATTAGGCTAAGGTTCATACATGGAGATTACCCTAAATGCATAGTCCCAATAAAACATAAAATTCTCTATTTACAGTACATGAAAACGACTGAAATCATAGGGCTTTCAATCCTAACATCAAGTTTAAGCCATTCATGAGATAACCTACCTCTGGTAGTGCTCCTAGACTTCAAATTTCTGACTGGAAGTTGACCCTAGTTCCTACACGTCCTGTGCTAAGTCAGCAACTTCCCATCCTTCTATCTCCTGATTCTCTCGACCTAAAGCCACGAAATGTTTAGGGCAAGAAGAGGGTACTAAAAGGAACAAATAGTTCAAAAGAACTTCTATCTAATTACCTCGTTTAAGGCTTCTAGTTTGCTGATCAATCTGGCTCGGTCGCACAAGTTCTTGGGTTGCTTGTACTGAACCAGCGTCTTTGCAGGCCTCAATCTTCCTGATGGTTTGTGATGCGGGACGGACACGCGACTCGACTCCAATTGGATATGCGACCTTTGGACTCTAAGCAAGCTCGCGATCGCCCCTAACGAGGGAAGCGTACAGACGTGCACGGTTGAGAAACCGATAGTGAGCTAGGGTGGTCAACTCACAAATTCGTGCTCGGATCGGGTCACGGGACGGTCTCGCTCTCTCTCGCAGCAGCGGTGAAATAAATATATCGAGCTAATGGCCCTAACACATGATCTCTAGCAGCGGCATATAAAAGCATATACAAGAATAGCAAATGCCGAGTAATGGAGCGAACACGATACCTCCACGGGCCTGGCATGGGGAAGATGATCCCGGCCGATCTCGTACTCTCAGAACAATAATTAATTAAATTACAGTAATGATTTACTGCCCACTCCACGTAGAGAGGTAAAGGGACCTAGGAGTAGTGGGTTCGGGTTGACGGGCAGCTTCTTATGTAGCTTCGGCGGCACACGTACTCACGATCGTGGGACCCACGTGCTGGTCAGTGGGGCCGTGTGGGCCTGGAGCTGCACCTCTATGACGGGGACGTCCGGAGGGGTGCTCCCTGGGAAGGCAGCTCGCTGGTTCGCCTCGTAGAAGGCGAGGAGGCTCCGATCGGTGCGGGTTGGAGTTGCTGCCCACGGATCTGAATTCTGTTTCAGACCTACGCATCCCGACGAAAACTGATGCTGCGATCGGCCCCGACGTCGGATTGACACGAGACTAGCGCCATTGAAAATCTAACTAAAAATTCTTCGATCTATGGTCAGAGAGAAAAAATTGGCTATCCCAGATCTGGTCTTAGCCGAATTTCCAATCTGTTGGTTGACAGAACCTGAAATCTTAGGATAGAAGTGCCTTTTTCTGAGAGTTGGCGTTGACCGCATTGTAGACCTCCGATTCAGCTGTTGAGCTCTTCATGAAAGTGGTAGAGGGCAAAGAGAGGAAATCGGGGATAATTTTTATGAAAGATTTGGCGGAGATTGGACTGGGGAAAAGTATTTTTTAGTATCGGGTGGTTGGATCTGGACAGTAGAGACGAGACAGAACAGAACTTGGGATCTGATATGATTTTTTAGAAAATATAAACGAGATCTTAAATTTACAAGAAAATTTGTGAAAGTGGTATTAGATGGAAAGAATCCCCAATAAAATTGGGGGTTCAAACAAAAATCAAGAAGGGGAACAAAAGGGCAAAACTCAGGGCTGTTGTGAAACTGGACAGAGAACTGGCAGATCTGGTGGATTGGGAATCATGAAAATGAAAAAATAGAAAACGGGGGCTGGAATTTTTTTCAATGTTTTTGGGACGTGGTGATGACCTATAGAACTCACCCTGAAAATCTCGGCTCCAGATGATGTAGGAGTTGTGAGCTAAAATTCTCTGAGTAACCCTCTATCTAGCAAAATAGAACATTGGACAGAACTTCCGAACTTGCTTCGCGGTGGCTCGATGGAGGCACGAACGGCGGCGACAGCAGAGATAGAATCTAGAGGGGCTAAGGAGAAGATAGAAGGGTTCTATACCTTGGAGATTGGAGGAAGAAGAGAGAAACCAGAGGGAGAGAGGGGAGGGGCGCACCAAGCTTCAAGCAATTCAACAATTTTCTTCTCCTCGTTAATTTTTAACAAATGGAAAATACAAGTATATATGGAATTTGACAAATGACCAAATTTACCCCTAGATCTAGGGTCGGAAGGGGCACTAAGGGGATATGAGAAAGTATTTCTCCCATGTGGTCAAAACACATTACACATATTCTAATCAAACATACCTAACTAGCCTAACAAGACAAACAAGGGGGCGCCCCCCTTCATGGGCCAAAGGGCCACTCATGGGCCAAGACACCATCCACAAGCCCATAAACCCTAGGCTTAACCTATGGACTTTCCAACCTAGATGGCTCATGAGAGGGAGAAGCCCAATTGGGCCTTAAGTGATTTAAAGGTCCATTAGGAAGACTAATGGTCCAATATGAACTAACCTCCCTTAATGGACCTAATAAAAGAAACCTAGTAATGGACTCTTCATGGAATGTGGCCCAATGGTTTATTAAAAAGCCTTACAAAGGAGCCCAAATGAAAAAAAAAAACCCAAACAAACACACTAATACAAGCCCATATACACTAATACAAGCCAATACACACTAATACAATCCATTAGCCTTTGATGCCCCCATCAGTTTGATCTCCTAAGATGAAATTTGGAGGGCCGTTAGACCTTAGTATTATGAAAAAAATATTCTAATAAACTTACCTCTAATTCGCCCTCCTTACCTTAGTTCCACGAGAGCCAAAAGTAAGGGTCGCACAGGTTGGTTCTGGATATATTTATAGGTTTTAGCTAGGGTTTCATGGATTAGAATGAACATAGAGTCTAAATTAGGTCATCAATTCGATCTAAATCTATCTTAGAACCTTCTAGCTATTAGATTGCATCGATCCCAAGAGATTAGGATGCTAAAGTTCCAAACTTTTCACGTTTTCTTCTATTCACGGAACTGGGGTTATCTAGCGGTCTAGCTTAATACCGCTTTTAATAGCCAAGCGGTCGCCCGATAGACCGTTTATGACTTTGGGCGCCGAGTTTGAATCATTTCAAACTCTTGGTCACATATCCGTTGATTTATCCCTTAATTAGTAGATTTATCCTCTAAATTTTGTGAATATCCTATTTTAAGCTTCTAGAATGTGGGCCAAATGTTGTGGGCTTGGTTTTAGACCTTTTGGGCTTACTTAAAAGACTAAGTTAATTAATAAATATTGAGTCTTATTATTTGGTTTCAATTTAACCTAAATTCGTTTAATAATCTATTTATCTCGTAGAAAATCTTAGAAATTCTAAATAAACTCTAGAAAATTCTAAAATATCACATATAAAATTTTGGGGTATTACACTGATTCTTTTGTAGGTACATGTCAACATGCATCAAGCAGGTACGATTACATATTCATTACATTGTTCATTTCTTTAGGGGAAATGAACAATAGCACTTTCAATCTATCAAGATTTTCATGAAACAAAAGATATGACAATCAGGAGAAAATCCTAAGGGTCCTAGAAGTATGCACATGTAAATTTTATGGAATAGGGTTTTATATTTATTAATTTTTAAAAATGGGTGATTTATTTAAATCATCAGGAAATTAGCGTCAATGTGGTTGATGTGTATTACGAGACGTCCGCAGGCCTGGCGCTAATTCAAGAATTAGTGCCTACGTAAAGAGACGCCGCTTAATAAGCATCCACTGCAATGGTCTTGAATTTAAGATGAAATATAAAACTTAAAAATTGTAACTTTGCATGGACTGCATGGGTCGTAAAGAACTAGGGATCAATTACTACATGCATGCTTTTATTAAATCAGGGATTTTAAGTTGTTTTGCCTTAGATTTGAAATCACCTACCTTGGTGGAGAAAGAAGACGGTCGTAGAGGAAGAAGAAAGGAGACGACAGACATGATCACGAGGAAGAAGGAAGGAAAGAGACACTCTCCTCCACACGGGTTCTCTGCAGCCAGCCCCACACAGCAGCGACGGCAGCAGCACGAACCCAGCAATGGTAGCAGTGGTAGCACGATGGCTTCTGTCATCGAATGGGGGTCTAGTATTTATAGGAACTCTACCCTTCGAATCCTACTAAGGAATCCTAGTTCTATAAAAATGTAACTTTCCTCCGTTCGATCCTATCCTTCCCTAGTTACAGCCGCAAGCCACCCTTGGGTCGACTCACTCCAATCCTTACACTAACAAGGATCGACCTATTGACCTAAAGAAACCCTAACAAACCCATTAACCAACCCACTAATCATTTTAGGTGGATTTAGTTTAATTAGAACCCGTTAACAATCCTTCTAGCCTATCTACAGCTCACGAGGCATGTTAACTAATTGGGCTTGACTCGATGGTTAAATGATTTTGTCATATTGTGTTAAAAATTATTTATATATCTTATTGGGTTGCTACAACCTAGCCACTAGCCTCCTCTCCACGGCCCTTATCTCTTCTAATCACTGGCCACCTCATCCACCATGGCCATGACTTGCAGTCCCTGCATCCTCGGTGGATGATCTGAAGATGATCATCATCATCTCCTCGCACCTGGCCGCCTTGTTCACTGTTGTGCCTGCACTCTAGCTCCCCCTTGGCACCAGCTGTAACCTGCTATCTAGCCCTGTCTTCTGGTTCACCATCGCCATGGGTGTACAACAATCTGTCTCCAACGATGCCCCACCCTCCTCATGGCTATCGACGTCCATCTTCGGTGTCCCTTCGTCACCGGCCATTGACTCTATCGCCTAGCCACCGGTAGTCTGCCCCTACACCCTCCTTGTAGAAACCCGATATTTTAAAATGAGAAATAATTTTTTTAAATAAATTATACAATTAAATTTTCCATGAAATGATTAATTTACATTTTTACTAAGTGAAATAAAGTGGATTATTGAATTTACTTGAATTTACTTAAGGTAAAGTGAAAAATAAATGCTTTAACCCTTAGATAAATCATAGAAAGACCAATAAAAGTCCATGTAATGGACTAGGACCATAATTGGCCCATTGGATAATCCATAATGGGCTAGATTAGTGGTTAAAAGATTAATAAAGGATAATTAGATCTTAAATTCGTAACACATGTTAAATGCCTTTTGAAAAGGATTATAATAACCCAATTTCTAGAAGATTGACTCAAGAATCAACCCTTACCTACCAGCCACCTTAGACCAGCCATTTTTACATTGGTTTCACACCAAATGGAGGCTAGATTAAGAAGAAAAATTGGAATTTTCTACCAATTTGGAGTTGGAAAGTTTGGCATTGTTAGGCAAGGAATCTTGACAAATTTGGCCAAGTTTTAACTATAAATAGAACCCCATTTGACCCTCAAATCATCCCTGGAAGCCAAGGCTATACTACTGCAGAGATTGAAGGAGATTTGAAGGAGGATTGGGAGAAATCAAAGGGTTTCATATTATTTGGGCGTTTCTCTTACCTCTCATTAGATCTGCTCAAAGGTAGGTGTCTCTCAGGCTAAACTTCAATTAAATCATGTCATCTTGTTCGTATTTCTGTCCTCTTTCTATTGATAGCTCATTTGTTAAATTTTATTGAGAAATGAATAAGTTATGGTCATTTTACTGAGGGGTATTTCAGTTCCGTTTTCAGAATCAGAAGGCGCTGCTCTTCAGGAGCGCGTTATTAACGCGCCAGCCCGATATAGCGCGTTCATATAGACCCCGTCTCTTCTTACAAATGTTCAAATTTAAACATTTAATAATATAATACACTTTCATGAACGCGCTATACATACCTAGCACGTTCATCAAGAACGCGTTATACCAAGCTAGCACGTTCATGCAAATGACCCCAGAACGATCACGGGTCAAAATACCACACTTCTAGTGTATTTCTAAATGTATATAAGGTTTTAAGATATATATAAGATGTTATATATATAGTATGATTCATTGGAATCCCATATTGCTATCTAGTTTTCAAAAGAATATAAAATCTATACATGTTCATGAATGCGCTATACTTACCTAGCACGTTCATCAAGAACGCGCTATACGAAGCTAGCACGTTCATACCATTGACCCCGGACGATCAAGGGTCAAAAATATAACACTTCTGGTATAATTATAAATGTATGTAAGGCTTTTTGATATATATACGATGTTATATATATAGTATGATTCAATGTAACCCCATCTTTTTATCTAGTTTTCAAAATAATATAAAGTATCTATCTGTTCCTGAACGTGCTATACTAAGCTAGCGCGTTCTTCATGAACGCGCTAGTCAGGTATAGCACGTTCATACTTTTCAACCCGGATGACCAGAAATCAAAAGTATAATATTTCTAATATATATATATAATACCAAAAGTGTTTATATATATATCAGGAGTCTATGTCTATTATGGTTTATACCGAATCTATCTCTTTCATTTAGTTTTCAACATTTTTAAATATATATATATATATTCATGAACGCACTAATCAAGGATAGCGCGTTCATCCTTTTAAACCCGGATGACCAAAAATCAAAAGTATAAATACTTCTAATATAAATATATAATACCTAAAGTGTTTATATATATATCAGAAGTCTATATCTATTATGGTTTATACAGAACCTATCTCTTTCCTTAGTTTTCGAAAATTTTAAATATATATACATATGTTCCTGAACGCGCCACTCTCGACCAGCGCGTTCTTTATGAACGTGCTAGTCTTGGCTAGCGCGTTCATACCCTTAACTCTGGATGACAAAAAAATCAAAAGTATAATACTTTTAATATAAATACATATACATAAAATGTTTATATATATATCAGGTGTTTATATATATTATGGGTTACCCAGAACCCATCTCTTTAATCTAGTTTTCAAAAATTATATATATATATATATATATATGATCTTGAACGTGCCAGTCCCCTATAGCGCGTTCTTGAAGATCGCGCTAGTTACCTATAGCGCGTTCATAAAAACTTTTCTAAAAATTTTTGATGATCAAATTTAATATTTTGAATATATTTAATGTATTTATCTATGTTGTATGAACGCGACCCTGAGCTATAGCGCGTTCACAGACAGTAACATCTTTTTAGCCTATAACTATTCTATTCTTTATCATAATGGTGTTTAAAAATTATTTCAGAATGTAAAAAGGTATTTTCGATCATATTGATGTATAAATACTACTTTCAGCATGTTAAATCTATTTTCTTATGATATGGATTATTAATGTATGATTAAAAGCTAATATCTAAACTCATGATTTTAATTCATAAGCATATTTTTTCCATAACTAAAAATTGATGTTTTATGATTCTGAGATTATGTTAAGATGTTTAAAATAATTCTAATAAAACCACTATCTTAATGTTTCTTCCTACTTACCATTCATTTTTGAATTCTACGACTTAATGTCGTTAAACATCATGCTTAAAATGCGTTTTCTACTCTCCTTTGCAAATTATCACAATTTTTGCCAGATCTGTACTTGTTTACAAATGAGCTTGTTCTTGAAATTCTTTGGCCATATTGTGGAATTATATAGAAAAAATGTCAGGGGCTATGGGTCCCAATGAAATGACATTTAAATGCTATTGTATAAAGGGGTTCTGATCTGATCCCACGGGCGAGGCAAAGTCCAAAAATAAACCGGTATTATAATGATCGGTGCTGGCATTCACCAATACAGGGTTTATTACGGTTAGGGGCAATCATACTGTCGTGAGAACCCCTAAGTGTGTAGCCAAATAGTGATATTCCATGAGGGGCTATCATATCGTCGTGATCTCCTCTTAGTGCTTTGGCCAATCCTACTGAGTGTTGGTAGAAGTGATTGCTCTACTTCTATATTGCTATTGCTTAAAGATTCATCATAAATATCCTTGTAGAAGTGATTGTTCTACTTCTATATTGTTTAAAGCTCAAGTGATTGCTCTACTTCGATATTGCTTAAAAGTTCATCATGAAAGTTCTTCAATGGTCTTAATGATAGTACCCATTGTCTCATCATGAAAGTTCTTGATATATTCCTGGAAATGACCATCGTCTTGTCTACTATCATGATCATGAAATTATCTTGTTATCTTGAAATTACTTGAAAATTCCTTATACAAAATTTCATACTTGAAATTCATGGTCAACTATTTCCTGACACAAATTGTTTAAATTGTTAAATACTTAAAGATTGCTTGGTTTTTAGAGATATAAAATCCTATTGAGCTTTTTGCTCACCCTACGTTTTAGGTTAATTATTGCAGGAAATGAAAATGAACAAGGGATTGGACAAAAGTGAATGAGTGTTTTTCTTTTCCCTAGGATTTATGTAGATCATTAGTGTTTTTACAAGAATTATGTATTTGGAAAAATTTGGAAGATTGTATCATGCCTTTATGGCTTATAAATTAGTGATGTAAACCTTTATTTTGATGGAATAAAATTAGCAATTTCATCTTACCTCTCTATCTTTAGAATTAAATTTGTACATGCTCTGACCGACACGAGTGCCTCGTAACTACTCGCGCCTCGATTTTCCGCGTCGGGACATGATAGTTTTAGTGGTATCAGAGCCTAGGTTACATAAAATCTAGGATTCTTAAAACTTAGGTTTCCCTTGATAGAAACTTGGTTAGAAATTTAAACTTTCCAGGTAAGATTGGGTAGAAATACAGGTTAAGTTTTAAAAAGAATAAATTATCAAGAAATAAATACCAAGGAAAAATAATTAAACCATGTAACTATGGTTTCAGGCTAAATCTCGCAAATGGCCGCCGAGAGAGCTCAATGGCGCAAGATGCAACGCACTATCCAAGGATTAACACAAGCTTTGCAACAAGTTGCGCAAGGTGGAGCACGGCATGAAGCCGGGGATTTACATCAGAAATTCCAAAAGATGAATCCCCTAAAGTTTAGTGGAACTACTGACCCATATGAAGCGGAGAATTGGGTGCAAGAAATAGAGAGAACCTTTAAGGTAATGTAATGCACCAATGAAGAGAAGGTACTACTAGGGACCTACCAACTAGAAAAGGATGCCCGAGCATGGTGGATATCCGTCGAAGCGATCTTGCCTAATGAACAAGTTACATGGGACGAGTTCTTAGAACATTTTAATGAGAAGTATTTCTCGGAAAGAATCCGCGAGAAGAAGGCCATGGAGTTCGCGGCATTAAAACAACGTAGCTTATTCGTAGTAGATTATGAAGCAACATTTTCTAGATTAGCTCGGTATGCCCCACACCTAGTTTGTACGGAGAAAATGAGAGCAAGAAGATTTATGAACAGATTAAGGGTGGAACTCATTCCTCGATTGGCTCCATTGGAGATTCAAACTTATACGGAAATGGTTAGGAAAGCACAAACTCTAGAAGATGCTATGGATATGGTGGAGCGAATCAAAGGGAAAGTCGCCAAGAAAGAGTTAGTCTATGGATCCAAAAGTAAGGAACCCGTGAGTGACAAGAAGAGGTTAAATGGAGGTAATGATTTCCGTAAGGACAAGAAGCCCCGGAATAATGATCAACAAATTGTTCCAGTCAAGGAAAAATGTGAGCATTGTAAGAAAGGAAGGCACAACCCAGATGAGTGTTGGTATAAACTTGGGAAGTGCATCCGTTACGGAAGCATGGATCATAATATTGCCCATTGTCCACTCTTAAAGAAAGGAGCGCCACAAGCATTGGAAGGTAACCTTATAAACCTATCTCGTCCATAATGACATAGTTTAGAAATGGTGATCTTAGCACTTAGCATGTTATGAAAATGATCTAGTTAGAATGCATAGTTTGTATATGGTAATTTTACCCTACTATTACAGAAAGAAAATCATGTAAATTTGGGGACCAAATTCTTTTAAGTGGGGGAGGATGTAGAAACCCGACAATTTAAAATGAGAAATAATTTTTTAAAATAAATTATACAATTAAATTTTTCATGAAATGATTAATTTACATTTTTACTAAGTGAAATAAAGTGGATTATTGAATTTACTTGAATTTACTTAAGGTAAACTGAAAAATAAATGCTTTAACCCTTAGATAAATCATAGAAAGCCCAATAAAAATCCATATAATGGACTAGGATCATAATTGACACATTGGATAATCCATAATGGGCTAGATTAGTGGTTAAAAGATTAATAAAAGATAATTAGATCTTAAATTCGTAACACATGTTAAATATCTTTTGAAAAGGATTATAATAACCTAATTTCTAGAAGATTGACTCAAGAATCAACCCTTACCTACCAGCCACCTTAGACCAACCATTTTTACATTGGTTTCACACCAAATGGAGGCTAGATTAAGAAGAAAAATTGGAATTTTCTACCAATTCGGAGTTGAAAAGTTTGACATTGTTAGGCAAGGAATCTTGACAAATTTGGCCAGATTTTGACTGTAAATAGAACCCCATTCGACCCTCAAATCATCCCTGGAAGCCAAGGCTATACTGCTGCAGAGATTGAAGGAGATTTGAGGGAGGATTAGGAGAAATCAAAGGGTTTCATATTATTTGGGTGTTTTTCTTACCTCTCATTAGATCTGCTCAAAGGTAGGTGTCTCTCAGGCTAAACTTCAATTAAATCATGCCATCTTGTTTGTTTTTCCATCCTCTTTCCATTGATAGCTCATTTATTAAATTTTATTGAGAAATGAATAAGTTATGGTCATTTTACTGAGGGGTATTTTAGTTCCGTTTTCGGAATCAGAAGGCGCTGCTCTTCAGAAGCACGTTGTTAACGCGCCGACCCGATATAGCGCGTTCATATAGACCACGTCTCTTCTTACAAATGTTCAAATTTAAACATTTAATAATATAATACACTTTCATGAACGCGCTATACATACCTAGCGCGTTCATCAAGAACGCGTTATACCAAGCTAGCACGTTCATGCAAATGACCCCAGAACGATCACGGGTCAAAATACCACACTTATAGTGTATTTCTAAATGTATATAAGGTTTTAAGATATATATAAGATGTTATATATATAGTATGATTCATTGGAATCCCATATTGCTATCTAGTTTTCAAAAGAATATAAAATCTATACATGTTCATGAACGTGCTATACTTACCTAGCACGTTCATCAAGAACGCGCTATACGAAGCTAGCACGTTCATACCATTGACCCCGGATGATCAAGGGTCAAAAATGTAACACTTCTGGAATAATTATAAATGTATGTAAGGCTTTTTGATATATATAAGATGTTATATATATAGTATGATTCAATGTAATCCCATCTTTTTATCTAGTTTTCAAAATAATACAAAGTATCTATCAGTTCCTGAACGTGCTATACTAAGCTAGCGCGTTCTTCATGAACGCGCTAGTTAGGTATAGCACGTTCATACTTCTCAACCCGGATGACCAGAAATCAAAAGTATAATATTTTTAATATATATATATAATACTTAAAGTGTTTATATATATATCAGGAGTCTATATCTATTATGGTTTATACCGAATCTATCTCTTTCATTTAGTTTTCAACATTTTTAAATATATACATCTGTTCATTAACGCGCTAGTCAAGGATAGCGCGTTCATCCTTTTAAACCCGGATGACCAAAAATCAAAAGTATAAATAATTCTAATATAAATATATAATACCTAAAGTGTTTATATATATATATATATCAGAAGTCTATATCTATTATGGTTTATACAGAACCTATCTCTTTCCTTAGTTTTCAAAAATTTTAAATATATATACATATGTTCCTGAACGCGCCACTCTCGACCAGCGCGTTCTTCATGAACGTGCTAGTCTCGGCTAGCGCGTTCATACCCTTAACTCCGGTTGACAAAAAAATCAAAAGTATAATACTTTTAATATAACTATATATACATAAAGTGTTTATATATATTATGGGTTACCCAGAACCCATCTCTTTAATCTAGTTTTCAAAAATTATATATATATATGATCTTGAACGCGCTAGTCCCCTATAGCGCGTTCTTGAAGATCGCGCTAGTTACCTATAGCGCGTTCATAAAAAATTTTTAAAAATTTTTTATGATCAAATTTAATATTTTGAATATATATACTATATTTATCTATATTGTATGAACGCGACCCTGAGCTATAGCGCGTTCACAGACAGTAACATCTTTTTAGCCTATAACTATTCTATTCTTTATCATAATGGTGTTTAAAAATTATTTCAGAATGTAAAAAAGTATTTTCGATCATATTGATGTATAAATACTACTTTCCGCATGTTAAATCTATTTTCTTATGATATGGATTATTAATGTATGATTAAAAGCTAATATCTAAACTCATGATTTTAATTCATAAGCATATTTTTTCCATAACTAAAAATTGATGTTTTATGATTATGAGATTATGTTAAGATGTTTAAAATAATTCTAATAAAACCACTATCTTAATGTTTCTTCCTACTTACCATTCATTTTTGAATTCTACGACTTAATGTCGTTAAACATCATGCTTAAAATGCGTTTTCCACTCTCCTTTGCAAATTATCATAATTTTTGCCAGATCTGTACTTGTTTACAAATGAGCTTGTTCTTGAAATTCTTTGGCCATATTGTGGAATTATATAGAAAAAATGTCAGGGGCTATGGGTCCCAATGAAATGACATTTAAATGCTACTGTATAAAGGGGTTCTGATCTGATCCCACGGGCGAGGCAAAGTCCAAAAATAAACTGGTATTATAATGATCGGTGCTGGCATTCACCAATACAGGGTTTATTATAGTTAGGGGCAATCATACTATCGTGAGAACCCCTAAGTGTGTAGCCAAATAGTGATATTCCATGAGGGGCTATCATATCGTCGTGATCTCCCCTTAGTGCTTTGGCCAATCCTACTGAGTGTTGGTAGAAGTGATTGCTCTACTTCTATATTGCTATTGCTTAAAGATTCATCATAAATATCCTTGTAGAAGTGATTGTTCTACTTCTATATTGTTTAAAGCTCAAGTGATTGCTCTACTTCAATATTGCTTAAAAGTTCATCATGAAAGTTCTTCAATGGTCTTAATGATAGTACCCATTGTCTCATCATGAAAGTTCTTGATATATTCCTGGAAATGACCATCGTCTTGTCTACTATCATGATCATGAAATTATCTTGTTATCTTGAAATTACTTAAAAATTCCTTATACAAAATTTCATACTTAAAATTCATGGTCAACTATTTCCTGACACAAATTGTTTAAATTGTTAAATACTTAAAGATTGCCTGATTTTTAGAGATATAAAATCCTACTGAGCTTTTTGCTCACCCTATATTTTTGGTTAATTGTTGCAGGAAATGAAAATGAACAAGGGATTGGACAAGAGTGAATGAGTGTTTTTCTTTTCCCTAGGATTTATGTAGATCATTAGTGTTTTTACAAGGATTATGTATTTGGAAAAATTTGGAAGATTGTATCATGCCTTTATGGCTTATAAATTAGTGATGTAAACCTTTATTTTGATGGAATAAAATTAGCAATTTCATCTTAGCTCTCTATCTTTAGAATTAAATTTGTACAGGCTCTGACCGACACGAGTGCCTCGTTACTGCTCGCGCCTCAATTTTCCGCGTCGGGGCGTGACACTCCTGTTGTCCAGAGTAGCAGCCCAGGTAGCAACAGAGCCCCAACAAGTTTCCCCTCCCCTTGCTCTCCCCTCATGTGTGAGGGTAGTTATGTACTTTCCCCCTCCCAGAGTTCCCCCTCCCTATGTGACGCTTGATCATGGTTATATCTCGATTCAACCCAAGTCTTCACCAACACAGCGTGCAGGCAGGGCTACACTTCCCTACTCGTCCACATCTCCGAGCGGTGCCGATCTCTTCAGACAAGCGAGGTACGGGTTTGCCCTTCTCCTCTTAATTTAGTTCTGCTCATTTTGTATTCATATCTCTGCTTGCGCCGACGGTGAGGAGTGCCCATCCCCATCTTCTTTCTCACCTTATCATGTGCGGTTCGCTGCCTTGAGTGAGCCAAGCGACCCCGTGCCCTTGGGCAATAGAGATGCGCCAGTCGAACATGAGTGCCCATAGCCTTGGGCAGGGTTATCTCAGACCTTCTCGTGGTCACTCTGACTGTGTGGGCTGAAAGTGGGCCACAGTCTCTTTCCCACTGTCACTCGATCATACCCAGAATCTGGGGTGCCCCATGTGCACTGTCCGCCTACCGGGTCTGTCATGTTGTGCCTTTTAGGCACAAGCATATGCTATGTTGTTTTGATGATAGCAACACAGTGAGTCAGTATAGATGCATTGCATTCTGTCAGTTAGCTTCAGTTCAATATCTGCTTTGTGCATACATTGCATCAGTGCACTTAGATGGGTCGACCCCCCAGTTTCGCATTTCTGTACATTGCATCTGTATGTGCTGCACTCATAAGTCCATACATTGTTTGTGCAACGTTTGTTCTGCTAAGTCCATACATTTAGCAAGTTTATACATTGCATGCACAAGATCAAAGTCTATACATTCACAGTGTCTACATGTCTAAGGCAATGTCTATACAGTGGGCAGTCTTTCTGAGTGTCTCATGCTGTGTCTTAACACAAACAGCAAGTCTATACATTCGAGCGTCTCACGTTGCATCTCACTTCATAGCAAGTCTGTACAGCCTTCAGTTGCATAACTCAAGTTTGTACATTCGTCTGGATGCATAATGAGAAGTCTATACATTGGTTGTCTCTTCAAGTCTGTACATGGGCTTGGCATCTGCTTTAAAGTCTATACATTGCATTGTGTGTTTGTGCATCAAAGTCTATACATTGGTTAGGCTTGTTCATGCATCGTTCACTCAAGTCTGTATATCGGACTATTTCAGAGAAAGTCTGTACATCGGACTGTTTCAGGTGAAGTCTATACATTGGGACCTTTACCTACGTTGCATTCATAAGTCTATACATCACAAAGTCTGCACATCGATGTGTTCAAGTTTTTCAAGTCTATACTTTGGTCAGTGGCAAGTCTGTACACTGGTCGAGCATTCAAGTCTAAACATTTGCAAAGTCTATACATCGGCCCTGTAGCTTGTCTAGCCAAAGTCTATACATCGGACTGGTCTGCATAGGCTAAGTCTATACATCGTCCAGTACAATCATGCATTGTTCATGAAGTCTGTACAGCCTTTTGCATTGGACTTAAAGTCTATACATTGGCAAGTCTGTACAGCCAGTGCATATGTAAAGTCTATACATTGCACTGTTTGCAGACTGTTCATGCTCTCCAATCAGCAAGTCTGTACATTGCTCACCGTCTCACTGAGCGTCTCAACTGGACACCAAGTGTATACATTGCCATCTTGCAGCACAGCATAAGTATATACACTGGACCGTCTCAATTAGCGTCTTATGCATAGCCGAAGTCTTCACATTGAAGCATGCATTGTCTTCAAGTATGTACAGCGTCCAGTGTCTCACTGTTAAAGTCTGTACAGACTTCATCGTCTCATCTTCCGTCTCAGTTGAACATTGCAAAGTCTATACATCCGTTACATGCATCATTCTTCATGTCCATACACTGCACTGTAGCTGGAACTGTGCAAGTCTGTACATCGTTGCATTGGCCAAGTATATACAATGCCTTTTGTTCATGCATGTTAGCAAGACTGTCTAAGTCTATACATTGGTTCATTTATCAAGTCTGCACATCCCTTACAGCAAGTATACACATTCGTTGTGCATAGTCTTGAGCATATAGAAAGCATGTACATCGAGTATGTCTGTACATTGTGCAACTTTTGATTCGAAGTCTGTACAACATATGTTCTTCAAAGTCTTCACATTGCATAGTGTGCTTCATCATTCAAGTCTGTACAGGGTTTGCCTAGAATGCATTGTTCATCAAGTCTACACACTCTGTGTGTCTGCATCGCATTCATCAAGTCTATACACTCTTGTGTTTGCATTGCATTCACGCTAAGTCCATACACTGCATTTGGGCATTGGTCTTCACAGCAAGTATGTACATTATTCAGAACGCCAAGTCCATACAGCCATTGTGCATACTTCATCTTGTGCATCACTGCACACACTGCAAAGTCTATACATTGTCTTCGCATTATCAAGTCTACACATTGCTTGATGCATCGAACGAAGTCTATACAATGTGTCGACATTAAACTGATAATCCCTTTCGAATGTCTGACAGGGACTATCTGCAGAGACTGATGACTTGGCTCGTGATCCAAGGCTGGATGAGGTGCTCAGAGTGCGACACGTGTACAGCAACAAGATGAGATGCTGCCACGTGGTCCAAATCATTGGGCGGGAATTCAAATGCCACACGCCCTTCCTGTAGCTGCTGGTATATATATGGAGTTTCTTCCTTCAGAAGAAGAAGATCGAATGCAGAAGCGTTGAAGGAAAAGCAGAGAGCAGAGAGCCCTTCGATCCAGCAGAAGAGAGAAGAGAAAAGAGAGAAAAGTAAGAGAGTTGAGAAAGTGAAGAGTTGAGAGTTTTATTCCTCAGATCTTTGGTTCAAAACCAGATATGAGGTTTGCTCACTTGTTTGAGCTATATTCCATGCATGGATTCTTTTTATCTTTCGTTTGTCTTTTGTTTTGTTTTTCGAAACTATTGTGTTCAAGCTGTGTGGCAGCACTTACAGTGGAGGATTCCACTGGACGGCTAAGCTGTATTGCCCAGCGGTTTTATAGAGGAGGATTCCTCTGGACAGCAAGCTGTGAGGCTCAGCAGGCGAGGTGGGTACCTCGGACAGCAAGCTGTGAGGCTCAGCGGATTGTAGGCAAGATGTGAGGCCTAGCGGTTCAAGCTGTGAGTCAGCAGTAAGCCACACTTGGGTTGAGTGTGGGGTGGATGCAGGTCTGGAGGACCGAACCACCTAAAAGCCTTTGTCTACTGTGTGATTGTTTTGTGGTTTGCCTAGCTTCTATATTTCTATCTTCGCGCAGTAGATGTATGCTTAGGACGGTTCTTCATCTGTTCTGGGTGGTATTCGCATTGTGCCCACTATCTGTTCAGTAGAAGTTTTAATTCCGCATTTGATTCTACTGCAGTAATTTTTTAACGGGTGTGTGATCTATTCACCCCCCTCTAGATCACCCTTTAGCGTCCC
The DNA here is from genome assembly GCA_022559845.1 of Amorphophallus konjac. NCBI lineage: Eukaryota > Viridiplantae > Streptophyta > Magnoliopsida > Alismatales > Araceae > Amorphophallus > Amorphophallus konjac. Next base: position 108,326,865 of record CM040125.1, on the reverse strand, counting down.
AACAATTGGTATTCGAGCCTAACTCTTTGTGCAGGACTAACATCCTAAAGGGGATCTGATGAGGACATCACTCGCGATTCCCTATGGCTTGGCACTTCCCTCCCACCCGGGAGCAGCTAGGAGGCCGTCCCTGTTCCGGAGTGGATCTCTGTATCTTTACCTAGGTCACTGAGTGATTTTTCCCTTTCATTATCATGTACTTTTGTCTTTTATTTGAGTCTTGTACCTAGGTTTTTAATTAATTGTCCTTAGTTGAGTCGCATGAGTCTTTGTGCTTGTTAATGGGCCCTTGCCACTGGGCTAGGCCCATGGGCGCACCCCCCCTTCCCCTTGGCTTTTGTGTTAGTGTGTGAAGTGTCGAGGACCTATTTGTAAAAGGGATTTCCCTATAAATAGGGCCCCAACCCCTCCTCTTGTGGTTAATGAAGAATTATTGAAAGTTTGCCTCCACTAGAGTCTATCTCTCTCTCTCACTCTAATTCTCTCTCTCCTAGGGGCGAACCCCCTCTCTCTCCTCCCTCTCTCTCTCTCTAGTTCGAACCCCATCTCTCTCCTTACCCTTGCCACCTCATTTGCCACCTAAGCAAGCCTCTTCACCTCCCAAGACACCATTACTTCACCATTAATAATCCCTCCTCCCCAAGCACCCTTTCACCTCCCCAAGGCAGCCCTCCCCCTTCCCTAAGCAACCTTCCACCTCCCAAGGACTCTTTCCCCTCCCCAAGAAGCCCCTTCACCTCCCTAGGTCGACCACCCCACTCCCCCTTCCTTCCAAGTTCGTCCACCACCCATCCACCTCCATCCATTTGCCTAGGCCGCACCCTCCACCCACACACACACCCTTGCTGCGTCCACCCTCTTCACCCCCCCTCCCTCTTCAGATTTCGACCATTCCTCCTCTCCTCATCCCTCTCCACACCACACAATAGCCCCCCAACTCCACTTGGCAGCACCCCACCCACCTTAACTCACCAAAGAAGCCTTCTTCCCCTTCATCCTAGCTTCAGCTTTGTGTGCAGGCCGACCTGCAGATCAACCTCCTGTTGCAGCGACGGCCACAGCTCCATCTTTGTGCTGCTGAGGTCGTATCCTACATCCCTGGAAAGAGCTCCAAGTCATCTTCGCAGGCGAGGTGGTTTCACCTCATTCCGAGACCGGAGCTGCTGGCTAGGGCGATTCTCCCACAGTCGCGCAGGGAGGACTCCATCCAACACCAGAACCGACAAGAACGAAGTGCCACGACCAACCAAGGCTGAACCAGGCTCAAGTTTCTTCATCAAAATTCTGCTCCTCTCTGTCCCCGTTCAGGATCAGGCGGCGGATCGGCATTCGGACACCAGAGGACAGAGATACGAATTTTCTCCCACAGTAGCGCGGGTCTGTCCCTGGCAGTCTACAGCGACCAGGCCCCCCTCTTCTGGGCACCACGATCAGACACGGCATCGGCTTGCAACCCTATCAACTCCTGCTGAGAGCCACCTCGACCACGGACGCTCCAGAGTTGGTCCCGCCGCATTTGAGCTCCGGGAGTGACCGTGGCAGTTGGCCCTTCCAGCCCCTGTTCCTGGAACCAGTGCGGATCAGAGAGCTGCGACCCAGTTGGAGAGTCCCTACCAGTCAGCAGCGACTTCCAGAAGCCCTGTCAAAATTTGCAGACGTCCATGGGCCAGTCACCGATAATTTGGCGCTGGTCCCGTGCATTTATGAGGTCGGCAGCGGTCTCGGGATTTTCTACAGCGCCGACTGGTCGGCAGACCGAGCTGCAGGCAGCACCCGGGTGTTCACTTCGGCTCCTTCCTTAATTCCCTTTTCCCCCTCCTCCCCTTTTGCCTGGCTGGATTACTGCCCCACCCTACGAGGTGGTAGTGTTTGAGATGTAAAATCATTAACCCCCACCCCGAGAACCCCCCTCCTGCGTGAGGTGTAGTTGTGTAACCAAATTCTCGTAGGTGAAGCTTCACCGACGCAGTGTGCGGGGAACACACTTCCCCGCTCGCCCTCGTCTTCGAGCGAAGTCGGCTTCCTCAAGCCGGCTAGGTGAGCCTCTAAGACTTTGCTCCGTCATTTCTGTTCATTTCATATCCGTATCATTAGTCCGCTGGTCGGTGAGGAGGAGAGCTCGATCCCGGATCCACCTTTGCCGTGTGGTCACCGTGGTTAGTGAGTGAGTGTCCTAGTGCCCCAACGCACCCCGGCCGCCCGTGATTGTGGGCCTTCAACCTTTGGGAGGGACGACTTAGCAAGTGCTGGTCCTCTAACCAGCTAGGGGCTAGACCCACTATCTTACTCGGCATCACCGAGTCACCTAGGGAATCGGGTGCGCGCGGTGTTCGGCGTTTTGTGCTTGATCTCTTACTTGTGTGTTCTTGCGAATTAGGTCCAAGGGTCTCATTTCATCTTGCTGCATTTAGTGTCACATCAGGATCGGCCATGGATGGTAGAGGGCTAACAGTAGAGGGTCAGTCCACTACGAATCCACCATTCTTCGATGGTTCCAACTACCCATATTGGAAGAACCAGATGCAGGTCTTCCTCAGAGCCAAAGATTACGAGATCTGGAAGATTATAAGCAAAGGTCCCTATGGGGTACACGAGAATGAGGAATTGTGGACCAGAGAAGAAGTCAAGAAATCTACTCTGAATTGGAGCGCCATCAACACCATTCAGTGTGCACTTCATCCCACTGAATTTGACAGAGTGTCATCCTGCAAGACAGCGAAGGAGATGTGGGATACCCTCGAAGTCATTTATGAGGGAACATCTGAAGTGAGAGAGACGAGGGCAAACATGCTAGTGTCAAGGTATGAAGCATTTCGGATGAAGCCTGGTGAGACAGTGACCGAAATGTATGCTCGTTTGACCATCATAACAAATGGTCTAAGAAATCTGGGAAAGAGTTATACTGATCATGAAGTTGTGAGGAAGATCCTTCGATCGTTGACTCCTATATGACATACCAAAGCAACTATGGTTGAGGAGTCAAAAGATCTACAAAAGATGAAACCCAATGAGCTGATAGGCTCCTTGATGGCGTACGAGATGAATTTACTTCAAATTGAAGAGCGCGAATACAGGAAACCTATTGCTCTGAAGGCCAAGCATAGCTACTCAAAACAGTCCAGCAGCATTGGATCATCCAGTGATCGGAATTCATCTGGATCAGATCTTGAAAAGGATGAAATAGCAATGATCACAAAAGAGTTCAGTAGATTTCTTAGAAGAGAAGGGAAGGATCTCTACAGAAAATACCACAGCAGGAAGCAAAACAGGTATAAATTTAACCCTGCTGAAAAATCTGATGTTAATGCTTGTTATCATTGCAGGAAGACAGGTCATATGAAGGCTGATTGTCCAGAGTTACAGAAAATGAAAGGAAGACCATGGAAGAAGGCGCCAAAGGGAAAGGCCATGGTCAGTACATGGAGTAATGAGGAAGAAGGCACGCTGAGCACTTCCTCAGATAGTGGAAAATCAGAAAAGGACATCTACTTGATGGCCAGAAATGGAGATGAAGAAGAAGAGTCTGATCAGGTATCATCCCTTTTCGAACATTACACTATTTCTAATTGGGCAGATGCTTATGGAGATCTGTTAGATAAAGCTAATGATATTAGGAAGGAAAACAGACTCTTGAAGAAGAAAATGAACTCTCTGGTTAATGATAAAACTCTTTCTGATAAGGTTGCATGCTTACAATCAGAGAATGACAAATTGAAAAATACATGTTCTGATTTTGATGAATTAAAGCATGTTGTGATTGATTGTAGGAAAGAAAAAGAATTACTAAAAAATGTTGTTGATGAATTAAAATTGAAAATTCAGAAGTCTGAAAAAGAAATAAAAATTTCAAATGAAAAATGTGAAGCTATCTTATCAGTGAATGTTGAATTGAAGAGAACTATTGAAAAATTGGAAAATGAAAATTCTGACAGAATGAAAATCATTGAAAGCACGACCCAAGGAACAGAAAATCTAAATGCCTTGCTAGGGTCAAAAGTTAATTTCAGAAAGGAGGGTCTCGGCTTTAATCCCTCAGCTAAAAAGAGCTTTGAATTGAAAACTATTTCATGTGTGGGAGAAAAGAATAGAGGACCACTCATAAAAATGGTCAATGAAAAATTTGCCTTCAATAATGTTAAATCAAAAGTGTCCAGTGCTAAGGACAAGGGAAGCAGAAAGTTGTAGAGCCTAGAGCTGCATGCTCTTCTTCCAAGGATAAGTCCAAGGCTAGGGGTCATCCAGCTAGCACATCAAAACCCCAACCCAAGGCTGCTAAGTCTCCATCACCATCAACTGCTCAGAAAAAGACCCAATATAAGTCAGTTCAGAAACCTAGAGGGTCAAAGGTGGCAGGGAGACCAATTGCAGCTAGGAACCCATTTGCTCATCCCTATTTCCCTAGAACCCAAGTCTATCATAACATTCATCCTCAACCACTTAATAGGTTTGGGTGGAACCCAGGATACATGAGGTCTAGGTATCAGAATTTCCCCATTTGGTATCAGCCCTATAGACCTCAGCCAGCTAGGAGATGGGATAGTCATTTTAAGACATGGAGTCCTAGTCACCAAGGGTTTTTTGGTCAGCCTAGGACCAATTTGGGCCATAACTTTCAGTACATTCATTGGCCAAGGCACTGGCAGAAAAATAAAAATGTTTTTAATAAAATGAATGCCAGGACTACACGACAACCATCAAAGCACCAGAAAAAGAAAACTAAACCTGTTAGTGCTGAGAAAAAGAAAAATAACAAAAAGAACTCTCCAGCTGTAGAATCCACCAAACCTTCCACCTTTACACAAATGTGGATCCCTAAACAGATGTTGTCATGTTTTCACTCTCAGGTGTCTGGTTCAGTCTTGGGGCCCAAAATATCTTGGGCTCCAAAACCTGCTCCCTAAGTGTGTTTGCAGGTATGTCTGGTAGCCGGGAACAAACTGATGAAACAGAAAAAGCTACTTCAGGCATATGACAAGAGGCTGGGCCAAAATCCTAAGAGCTGAAAGAAATTGGAGGCCTTGTCAAAAATCTGATGCAACACCAAGGGTAAAAATAAATCAATCTGGTAAAGCAGGTAAGTGATTTACCTTCAGAACTGAATTGAGAAAGTCATGTTGATTTGATTGCTTGATGTCTGATATTCTATTCTTGTCTAGCTGATCTGTCTGTATTCCAGACTCAGCTATTGAATTTAATTCTACTCAAATTCAATGCTATTCTCTTGCCAGTTATTGCATGTGTACATAAGATCCTAGATGCACTACACAACCATGTTCATAGTCAATGCATGTGTCTAATGTGTGTATATATCATTTGCATGACTATCATTTGCTTATTGTTGTAGTCTGCATGTCGTGTAATACATATCATCATATGTTAAAAAAATCTGAAAGGGATAAAAATGTTCATGACTTGGGTGCATAAACTTGAAATGATTGCATATCATCATTGTCAGGTTTGGATTTTCTGAACTCTCCTCATACATGATTTGCATATAGATGATTGTCTGAAATTGCATATGCATACATGTTGATTTGTTGGTGCTAAACTAAAGCTTCTGCAATATGAATTGAACAATCATGCTAATGGTAATTCTTTTCTGTCTAACTTGCATGAATCATATCCGAATGCAAATTTTGATATCATGTGATGTGATTTCAATACATTTCATGCATATAGACAGGGGGAGCTTGTATGTTGTCGCTTGGTCATCATTATCAGATTTGTTGCATAGTCTGCATGTAGAACAGTGTATTGCATATCATATCTTTTGCATCTTGGTGTCAGGAGGAGCTGAGAGTTCTGTTCAATTCTTTGAATCTTATCACTTCTCAATTGTCCCCATTCAATTCATTCACATTCTTTAACATCAGATGCCATTGGACTTTATTGCCTATTGCTATCACTGTTTATCAATTGCCATCATTTCCCCAACCTTCACTGAACAACAGTATTGCTTCGGTTTATACATTGAGCTGTGATTATTACAATTGTTCACTTATGAGAATCACACGTACAAATTGAAAGGAACTGAAGGTTTAACTTTTATAATTTGAAGAGTTTACTGTCTGCACTTCAGAAATTGAGATAAAAGAAAACTTTTATAGCTCTTAATCTTTGTCTCGTTGTTAAAATAGAATAAGTCTTTTTTTATGCCTGAAAGTGTTAGACTGGAAATGACTAGAAAAGGTAAATGAGAGTGTGTACTGATTTTTTAAACAATCACTCTAAAAGAAATAAGGGCAGTAGTAAATAAGATCATCAATGCAAAGAGCTGAACATAGTGACAGAGCAATGGCTGAATTGCACTGAGAAACTGTGATCTCCTCCAATGAAGAAGGAGAATTCATAAGTCATGAAGTGCTTTAGATTACCTCTGTTCATAGGGTCAAATCTATAGGGGGAGTGTTTCACCAAGTTACTGGGGGTACTGGCCTCTGATCAAGGTGTGCCCTTAATGTCAAAGGTGAAAATTGTTCCTTATAGGTCTTGATCTGAAATAGATCTAGACGTTTATGCCTAGTAACTGAGGGTACCTGCCTCTGATCAACGTGTACACCTAATGTCAAAAGCATAAATGCCACTGGTCTATTCACTTAGCTCAGTTTCTGAAAATTAAAAAGTGAAAAACAAACTGCTGTAACCCTTTGAAATCAAAAGTCATTGAGTGAAAATTATTTTTCTCAATACATATTCAAGTTACCTTTCTTGAACTTCCATGTTTAATCACAAAGGGTATTATTTCTGACTTCTCTATTAAAAACATGTGCCTTAGATTCATTGCTATAAATGGAGTCTAAAACCCTTTTTCAGTGGTCAGCTGCTTTACTCTATTTTTTATCACTGTTAAACCTTAATTCTTTCAAAACTGTATATTGCTGAATCTTATACTTTAACAGTCGTTTATAATCATACTCATTTTTCTGAACCACTGCTTCAGCTGTTGTGTAATGACCCCTTATTCTCTTCATGTTCCTTCCTTACCGTTGATCATTTGTTACATCGGTCCATATTCCTTCTCAAAGGGGGAGCCATAATTCAAGGGGAGTCAGTACTTCAGGAGGAGAATATTTGAGCATGTGGTTCTTTTTTTTTGATCATGTCAAAGGGGGAGAATATATGACTCACTGTCACTTTGTTGCCATCATCAAAAAGGGGGAGAATGTTGTGCCTTTTAGGCACAAGCATATGCTATGTTGTTTTGATGATAGCAACACAGTGAGTCAGTATAGATGCATTGCATTCTGTCAGTTAGCTTCAGTTTAATATCTGCTTTGTGCATACATTGCATTAGTGCACTTAGATGGGTCGACCCCCCAGTTTCGCATGTCTGTACATTGCATCTGTCTGTGCTGCACTCATAAGTCCATCAATTGTTTGTGCAACGTTTGTTCTGCTAAGTCCATACATTTAGCAAGTTTATACATTACATGCACAAGATCAAAGTCTATACATTCACAGTGTCTGCATGTCTAAGGCAATGTCTATACAGTGGGCAGTCTTTCTGAGCGTCTCATGCTGTGTCTTAACACAAACAACAAGTCTGTACATTCGAGCGTCTCACGTTGCATCTCACTTCATAGCAAGTCTGTACAGCCTTCAGTTGCATAACTCAAGTCTGTACATTCGTCTGGATGCATAATGAGAAGTCTATACATTGGTTGTCTCTTCAAGTCTGTACATGGGCTTGGCATCTGCTTTAAAGTCTATACATTGCATTGTGTGTTTGTGCATCAAAGTCTATACATTGGTTAGGCCTGTTCATGCATCGTTCACTCGAGTCTGTACATCGGACTGTTTCAGACAAAGTCTGTACATCGGACTGTTTCAGGTGAAGTCTATACATTGGGACCTTTACCTACGTTGCATTCATAAGTCTATACATCACAAAGTCTGCACATCGCTGTGTTCAAGCTTTTCAAGTCTATACTTTGGTCGGTGGCGAGTCTGTACACTGCTCGAGCATTCAAGTCTGAACATTTGTAAAGTCTATACATCGACCCTGTAGCTTGTCTAGCCAAAGTCTTTACATCGGACTGGTCTGCATAGGCTAAGTCTATACATCATCCAGTACAATCATGCATTATTCATGAAGTCTGTATAGCCTTTTGCATTGGACTTAAAGTCTATACATTGGCAAGTCTGTATAGCCAGTGCATATGTAAAGTCTATACATTGCACTGTTTGCAGACTGTTCATGCTCTCACATCAGCAAGTCTGTACATTGCTCACCGTCTCACTGAGCGTCTCAAGTGGACACCAAGTGTATACACTACCATCTTGCAGCACAGCATAAGTATATACACTGGACCGTCTCAATTAGCGTCTTATGCATAGGCGAAGTCTTCACATTGAAGCATGCATTGTCTTCAAGTATGTACAGCGTCCAGTGTCTCACTGTTAAAGTCTGTACAGACTTCATCGTCTCATCTTCCGTCTCAGTTGAACATTACAAAGTCTATACATCCGTTACATGCATCATTCTTCATGTCCATACACTGCACTGTAGCTGGAACTGTGCACGTCTGTACATCGTTGCATTGGCCAAGTATATACAATGCCTTTTGGTCATGCATGTTAGCAAGACTGTCTAAGTCTATACATTGGTTCATTTATCAAGTCTGCACATCCCTTACAGCAAGTATACACATTCGTTGTGTATAGTCTTGAGCATATAGAAAGCATGTACATCGAGTATGTCTGTACATTGTGCAACTTTTGATTCGAAGTCTGTACAACATATGTTCTTCAAAGTCTTCACATTGCATAGTGTGCTTCATCATTCAAGTCTGTACAAGGTTTGCCTAGAATGCATTGTTCATCAAGTCTACACACTCTGTGTGTCTGCATCGCATTCATCAAGTCTATACACTCTTGTGTTTGCATTGCATTCACGCTAAGTCCATACATTGCATTTGGGCATTGGTCTTCACAGCAAGTATGTACATTGTTCAGAACGCCAAGTCCATACAGCCATTGTGCATACTTCATCTTGTGCATCACTGCACACACTGCAAAGTCTATACATTGTCTTCGCATTATCAAGTCTACACATTGCTTGATGCATCGAACGAAGTCTATACAATATGTCAACATTAAACTGATAATCCCTTTCGAATGTCTGACAGGGACTATCTGCAGAGACTGATGACTTGGCTCGTGATCCAAGGCTGGACGAGGTGCTCAGAGTGCGACACGTGTACAACAACAAGATGAGATGCTGCCACGTGGTCCAAATCATTGGGCGGGAATTCAAATGCCACACGCCCTTCCTGCAGCTGCTGGTATATATATGGAGTTTCTTCCTTCAGAATAAGAAGATCGAATGCAGAAGCCTTGAAGGAAAAGCAAAGAGCAGAGAGCCCTTCGATCCAGCAGAAGAGAAAAGAGAAAAGAGAGAAAAGGAAGAGAGTTGAGAGAGTGAAGAGTTGAGAGTTTTATTCCTCAGATCTTTGGTTCAAAACCAGATCTGAGGTTTGCTCACTTGTTTGAGCTATATTCCCTGCAGGGATTCTTTTTGTCTTTCGTTTGTCTTTTGTTTTGTTTTTCGAAACTATTGTGTTCAAGTTGTGTGGCAGCACTTGCAGTGGAGGATTCCACTGGACGGTTAAGCTGTATTGTCCAGCGATTTTGCAGAGGAGGATTCCTCTGGACAGCAAGCTGTGAGGCTCAGCAGGCGAGGTGGGTACCTCGGACAGCAAGCTGTGAGGCTCAGCAGATTGTAGGCAAGCTGTGAGGCCCATCGGTTCAAGCTGTGAGTCAACAGTAAGCCACACTCGGGTTGAGTGTGGGGTGGATGTAGGTCTGGAGGACCGAACCACCTAAAAGCCTTTGTCTACTGTGTGATTGTTTTGTGGTTTGCCTAGCTTCTATATTTCTATCTTCGCGCAGTATATGTATGCTTAGGACGGTTCTTCATCTGTTCTGGGTGGTATTCGCATTGTGCCCTCTATCTGTTCAGTAGAAATTTTAATTCCGCATTTGATTCTACTGCAGTAATTTTTTAACGGGTGTGTGATCTATTCACCCCCCTCTAGATCACCCTTTAGCGTCCCAACATGTCATTCGAATTGTATGCTTGCTATCCGTAGGTCCCAAGATATCCGCCTTCTATCCCCCATTAGGGAACCTCCGGTACGTAGGAGGTCGCCAATATTGTCACCACCGACAGAGGAGGGGCAGATTGCAGATCCAGGGTGGGGGGGGGGTAGCCACTATCTTCGAGCAACATAGATTGTAGGCTCCGGTGAAGCAGCTTAGAGCTCGTGGCCCCTCTATGAGCAACGAAAGTCGTAGGCTCCGGTGGGGTAGCCGCGAGCCTGTGGGCCCTCAGCACGGGTCGTAGACTTGGTACCAGATCTACAGTGGGGCAGCCACGAGCTAGTGGGGCCTCTACGAGCGGCTTGACCCACTCATCAGGTCATCCATGTCATTTTCTCAAAAGCCTCCCTACTCCTGCCCTCGATGCTACCGCTGATGTACGAAAAGGACTTGCCACTATCACCGACGATGACAACGATGGGGAGATCATGGCGAGGGAGTTAAATTAAGAGCTCTAGAGTGCAGTTTGAGAGAGATCAAACTCGATAACACGATCGCCACAGGATGAAGGAGACATGGGAGGGCCGATTGGAGATGCCGAGAAAGGAGGTGGTCGTGGAGGCCATCAGAGCAAGGGATCTCATAAGAGAGGGGGATGTCAGGGATGAACTCGAGATAAGTTAGTCATTGTATATATCTTTTAACCCAGATTTTACCTCAATTAAACAAATGAGAGTTACGATGGGTACGTAACTGTAAGTATTCGGTTTATATTATGGATATCCACGATAATAAGTCTAAATGAAGTGTTTATTTGTAAATATAAATATGAATATGAGTATGTTTGTAAAAAGAAAGACTTTTAAAATGCATGCTCCGGTCTTCCTTCACCTGGTCGCATCCTCGCGCTGCACAAGGCAACGTGCACGAGAGAACTTGGAATTAAACATGGGAAACCAACAGCTCAGGCCGACGTTTTCACACAAACTTGTGGATCCCAACCTTACGCGGTACCCAGAACTGCGTGTTTCCTCCTATATTTCTACGCTGTTTCCTTTTCGCAAGTCATGGCACGTGAAAGGCCGCCAGTCCGAGTCTCTCTGCCCCCTTTTATTTTATTTTTTTGGCCCCGCCCTTTCTTTAACTAACCCCCCCCCCCCCCCCCCCCGCCGGTGTCTTCGCCAGTAGTGGACCAGAGGCGCACCTCTCTGACACGGACAACCACGTTTGCCGAGAATCCACCGGAGCGCACAGGTGTGAAGTAGACGGGGTGGAGTTACGACTTTCGAATGAAAAAACTGGGGGTGAGTCTTCTCTATTGTCATGTGGTGGTGTTGCCTTTTATCTGTAGACGCTCGGATTGTTAATCGTTCTATTAGATTTAGTCGTCCTTATTTATTACAAGCAATTTCTTAATTATGACCGTCAGTTTTTTTTTCCGGTTTCCAATCGGCCTTTTCGGTCATGTGCCGGTTGCATATGCATGCGTGACAAGAGAGAATATTGTGTTGTCATTTTAGTCTTAAAATAATGTTGGATATTTTAATATGGCAAGCATATTCTTCTTTGTCGATCGGTTGACCATTTAATCTCTGATGTTTTAATTCGTTTTAATACTTAGTGAACAAACTCAAGAGGAAAAATTTACGTTTAAAAATTTGCATTCAACGTTAACGTGAGAGGAATAATAACCTGCAATCCTTAATTGCAACTAACAATATTATTTGCCCTCCCCCCCCCCCAAAAAAAAGAAGAAGAGTCACGAATCGATTGCTCGTAACAGTGCACACAGCCTGTTCACGCCTGCCAACCGTGAACTCTCAAAAGTGAGTGCTTCACATGTTCCACTTTTGAACATGTACGTACGGGGGTCTCAGATGTAACGTGCTGTGACAAAGTGATTGAAAGTCTCCATCAGGAGACCCACTTGACCAACCCGGTCACGGCGCTGCATGGGTTTGCCAGAAAAGAGAGAAATAGTGAGCGAAGAAACGGAAGGAGAGGAGGACAAAGAAAGGAGAAAGGCAGCAGTATTTCCGGGTTATTTTTTGGAATCTCTTTTCTTGACATTATTATCTTGGGCTACTTCTCCGCGGTTTGTTGTCTTAGGTTGAGATATGTGATTTTCGTGCTTATGGGAAGATTGTGATTTTGGAGTGAAGCTCGTATGTTATTATTACATTACATAATTTAATTTGTCTCATGATTTTCCCCCATTTTAGGATGTTCCATATAAATCCCGTGTGTCGTCTCTGTAATATATATTTTTGCTTCCGTTGACTTCCCTTGTTGTTTTCGATGACACGTGTATTTTGACGATAACAATCATTGTAATTGATATACATGATTACATGCATTGGAGTTACTTGAACATTGTTCGTTTCGTGAATGTAGCATCCCAATTTATGAAGGAATAAAAATTTCAAAAAATTTAATAAGAAATTTTTTAAGAAATATGATAAGTAGACTTTTGACTATTTTATAAAAATATGGAAAAAATTAGAATCTTGTAGAGGATAAAACGTTTAGTAAAATTATTTTCTATCATCAGCCCAATTAAAACCCCTAAATAAGTCGAATTAGCATATTAAGGCCCAAATCCACACATAGCCTAATCGGACCTTAAAACGTGAAATTCGAGCCCAATATCCAACCATTTAAGTTCAAACCAGATTCAAATGAACGGTTAGGATCAACTCATCGTTTCCCCTCTAGTTAATCTTCAAAACCCTAACATTAGGAGGAGTATTTGGTGGCGGAGTGGCGGATTAACCCTATCCTGCGCGATTCGCGCTCGTCTGTGGTGCGTGGACTCTATCTCCGCGATTAGAACTCTCTAGACCCCATAGGACCTATTAAAATGAACCTTGGCAACCCTAGAATCGTTTAGATGTTGTGACGGCTGGCGAAGACCTCAGACAGGAGAGTATTTCGGCGATTACCGGCGGTGTGTACCTAGCGCGATCGGCTTCCCTCTTCTTCCTTCAACCTTCGATTAAGGTAGGTGATAGCAAGCCAAACCCTAAGTGTAATATATGGTTGGAAGCATAATTGTGTCCTCTTTCTTTTGGTGTAAAAAGTCCTAATTTTCATCTAGTATCCTGCTAGAATTTTAACTTTTAATGGAAGCATGTTAGAATTAGGGTTAGCAATGTTCCACTTCGATTTAAGTAGGAATTTCAGGCACTAAACGTTCAATTCATCATGCTATCTTGTATAACTTTTTGTGCTCGTTCTATTGATCATAAAAGCCCCAATTTTCATACTCTATATAGTGCGTATTTATCTTTGTTCCCAACCCTAGCCAACCCCGCCGGAGACGGGCAGGGCGAAGGGGGCATCGATCTGTTCTGATATGGGCGGCCACTCGATAGACCGCACATCTATATGAACGGCCAGACTGAAACCGCCTGTGTTATTTACGTTATCGAGTTTTTCTTGAGACAAATGCCTAGGACAGAACCGCTTAACGTGTCATGCGGCCATCTATAGACCGCTCATCCCCTGTCAGGCCCCTGCCTGCAGGGCGTGAATGGCCTGGGGACGACCGCAGAGGCCCTTGAAAGGTTTTGGATGAACCGTTCTTCCCCACAGAATTGTGTTAATTTCAAATTTAGCATGGTTTATCTCTAGTTAATTAATCCTCATGATAGGCTAGCAACCAACAAGTAAATGGAACATATGAAAGATTAAAAATTTTAATTTCTGGTTTATTTTCATCATGACCTTGGTTTATTATTTCAATTAACTTAATTTCAATTATGAATACATGAACCATGTTACTAGGATTGTTTGACAGTCGTTCTTCTCCGGTAGGATTGACTGACCGCTATACTGGTTTCCGATGATTTGATAGCCTCATTTCCTTGTAATGGTTGGAACTCTCCGCCAGATATTCCTTCCGTCAGACTAGGACCTTCATTACAGGACCTCCGTAAGCCCCTGCGAGCTTGGGATTCTCACTAGGACGCCAGGCAAATTGTACCACCAAGACCTGAACCTGTTTACGTGATCGAACTGCTTGGATTGCAGTGTTGTGAGTCACGGCTCAATTTGGACCGACCGAGACTTGAACGGCCGGAATCGGACCGTTCGTCTCAGTGGGCGGCCCATGATAGACCGTGCATCTCTGGCTAAATGCCATTTCTTGTTGGTCGATTAATCTTGTTTCATCTTTGACAAAATCATGATTTGATCGACCCAATAAGCCCCAGATTGACCAGTAGATAGTGGGCTAGACCCTGGTTCAGTTCTGCCCCACTTATGGCAGCCCAGAGCCCATTTTTGGGTGGAGTTCTAGTCTTCTAGTTAGGCCTAGTTGGAGCAGACTGATTAGGCCCGTCCATGTCGACGAGCGGATCCTATTGGACCGTTCATCCTCCGAGCGGCCCTATCAGGCCCGTTTGTCCTGTTCTTGGGCTCAAGTTCTTCTGGCTTTGTGCGGCCCATTTTTTGACCGTCCATTACTAGTTAAATGGCCCGTTTGTGACCGTTCTTGTTCAAGAGCGCCCCATACTGGTCTGTTTATCCTCGACTTCGTTAAGGCTGACCTTCAGCCTAGTTCTTTCTAGTACGGCCCATATGAGACCGTGCATATCTTGAGCGGCTCAGTTTGGACCGTGTATCTTCCAAAAAATGATTTCCATGGTTATTCGTGTTTGAATACAAGGACCTGTTGGTTCTTGATAATTTGAACTTTCTGGTCAAAGTACATGTTCGACTTATCCTTGGGTTTTCCGAGGTAAGTTATACCTTGACATTATTGGCCATTTAACTTGATTAATGTCTAGACATAACTTGGGATCTTGGATCCATCAAATCAATGCCAACGCATCATGAGGGCCCGGTCTGGTCCTAGGAGGAGCGCCCGAAAAGTACTTGTGCCCCGGGGAGTTTGAATGACATGGTGAGACATTACACCGAGTGCATGACTAGTGTGATGTCTACGACATAATCTCTTACTTGAATCTTCTTGACTTGGTTAGTTCTTGCTTGTTGGCCAATTTCCAGTTACTTCATAGTATCGCCTTCTTTTTATTCTATTACTTTGTCATATCGTCATTTCATTTTGTTCTTTATTTCCGCACTTAAAATATAATTAATTGGTTAATTATTTAAAACTTGCCTGTTATTACCTACTGAGCGTTCGCTCACCCAGTTGATCCCCTTTTTTCAGGTAGCTCAGGTGAGGATTCGCAGACTGATGGGGACGGGCAAGAGTGATGGCCCTGGAGCGAACCTGTTAGAAGCTGTGTGGAGCCAGTCATAGTTGTTGTGTCTAGTTATGTTTAGATTGTGTGGTTGGAAAGAGTTGTAATTACGAGATTAGCAAATGTAATGTTGTCAAGTGGATGTTATGTCGGAAGTTTGTTTAAGAAAGTTTATGTGATTGGAACATGGATCTTTTAAATGTTTTAGTTGTGGAGTTATTTCTGTTCATGGTGTTGTGTTGATCTTTAGCTTTAACATAGCATGTCTGTAAATCAACATATTTCCATTAATTGTTTCTACTTCCAATCCCGATATTCCGCGTCGGGACGTGACAGTTAGGTGGTATCAGAGCCTAGGTTTCTAATATTCTTAGGTTTTCTATGTTCTAGGATCCTAAGTGATGTCGTAGAACCTATAACCTTGTTATAAGTCTAAGAACCAAACCTAGTGAGATTTGGGTAGAGACTTGGGTTGAGTTAATAGTCTAATTCTAAAACTATTCCCTCTAAATGATCCTAAAATAATTTATTCTACGTGTAGGACGTTCTGATGGCAGCCGAACGTGCGCAATGGCGAAACATGCAACGAACGGTTCAAGGACTTACTCGGGCCTTGCAGCAAGTGGCCCAAGGAGGAGCAGTGAACCACGGAGCTGGCGATCTTCATCGAAACTTCCGTGGGATGAATCCCCCACATTTTGGAGGCTCGACTGATCCCGATGAAGCCGAGCATTGGCTAAAAGAGATGGAGAGGATCTTTGAAGTAATGCGGTGTAGTGACCAGGAGCGTGTCCTTTTAACGACCTTCCAACTAGAACATGATGCACGAACATGGTGGGATGCAGTGAAGGCTACCCTTGGAGATAGGCAAGTTTCCTGGAAGGAGTACGCGGAACTCTTTAACAACAAATACTTTTCTGATAGAGTGCAAGAAAAGAAAGCGGCGGAGTTTGCTGCTTTGAAGCAGAGGAGTCTTTCTGTAGCGGAGTATGAAGCTCAGTTCTCTCGGTTATCTCGTTATGCCACTCACTTGATATCTACAGAGAAGATGAAGGCTAAGCATTTTCTCAACGGGCTGAAGTTGCAGTATATCAACCAGTTAGCGCCATTGGAAATTCAGACTTATGCGGAGATGGTAAGGAAGGCTCAAGTCTTGAAAGACACCTTAGGAATGATGGAGAGAATCCGTGGGAAGAATGTTAAGAAGGAACAACCTACTGGTTCCGGGAGTATCAAACCCGGCAATGGCAAGAAGAGGCCCAATGGTGGGTCTGGATCGTGGAAGAGCAAGGTACCGAAGAATGATGACAAGAAGCCTGGCCCGATTGTGCCATTTAAGGGCATGTGCAAGTATTGTGACCGTCTAGGTCACAAGATGGAAGAGTGCTGGCGCAAGCTGGGCGCCTGTCTACGTTGTGGTAGTAGGGACCATCGTATTCTGGAGTGTCCCCTTTTGGCAGATCAAGCTACCCCTTCTAAGTCGTAAGGGAACAAGAAGCAGCAGGGCAAGCTCCAAGCCCTACAGGAAGATGATGCCGGAACCACCGAGGAGGGTGGACTTATCGAAGGTACTCATATTATACATGATAAGCCAACATTCGTTCTCTTTGATACCGGTGCCACTCATTCTTTTGTTTCTCGGAATTTTGCTAAGTCCTTATCTTTGAAGCCGGTCTTGATGAATTCTCCGTTAGAGATTTCAACTCCTATTGGTTCCAGTTCAACAATTAAATATTTCTATCCTTCTAGTAAGGTTATGATTAATGAACAGAACTTGCCAACTGATTTAGTTTGTACGGAAATGAAAGATTATGATGTAATTCTAGGAACAGATTGGTTGGCTAAGTATGAGACCAATGTTCATTGCAATTCTAGTTCTGTGTCTTTTTCTAGACACCCTGAGCTTTCTTTTATAGGGGTTAGGCACCATAAGTCTGTGCCACTTATTTCGACCCTTCGAGCTGATAAGTTGAAGAGGAAAGGATGCCAGGCTTTGCTAGCCTTTGTTTATGTGACCCCTGAGAAGAAGATCGAGGTTAAGGACATTCCTGTCGTCCGAGACTTTCCAGATGTCTTTCCTAAGGAATTGCCAGGACTTCCGCCAGAGAGAGAGGTTATCTTTTCTATTGATTTAGTTTCTGGCGCGACCCCTGTTTCTAAAGCTCCTTATCGTATGTCCCCTGCGGAGCTGAGGGAATTGAAGCAATAGTTAATGGAATTACTTGAGAAGGGGTTCATTCGTCCAAGTACATCTCCGTGGGGAGCCCCAATATTGTTTGTCCGAAAGAATGATGGTTCGATGAGGTTGTGCATAGATTATCGGTAATTGAACCAGTTGACTATCAATAACAAATACCCATTGCCGAGGATCAACGAATTATTTGACCAGATAGCAGGAGCTCAGTATTTTTCTAAGATCGATCTTCGATCAGGATACCATCAGTTGCGGATTAAGGAAGAGGATATCTATAAAATGGCCTTCTGCAGCAGGTATTGGCATTTTGAATTTGTAGTAATACCTTTTGGACTAACGAATGCACCTATAGCTTTCATGCAGTTGATGAAAAATATGTTCCGACCCTATCTTGACCAGTGGGTCGTTGTGTTTATTGATGACATCTTGATTTATTCTAAGAGTAAGGAGGAGCATGCTGAACATTTGAGGATGGTGTTGCAAATATTGAGAGACCATCAGCTATACGCCAAGTTCGGTAAGTGTGAATTCTGGCTGCAAGAGGTGTCCTTTCTAGGGCATATTATTACAAGGGAAGGTATTTCTGTTGACCCCTCGAAGGTAGAGGCAGTGAAGAATTGGGATAGGCCTACTAATGTAACTGAAGTTAGAAGTTTTCTAGGTCTAGCAGGTTATTACCGAAGGTTTGTTAAGGATTTCTCCAAGATTGCGGTGCCTTTAACTAGATTAACCCGCAAGGAGAATAAATTTGATTGGTCCGAGGATTGCGAGAGAAGGTTTCAGACCTTGAAGGAGTGTTTAACTACTGCCCCTGTTTTGGCTTTACCATCTGGAGAAGGTGATTTTGTGGTATATACTGATACTTCAGGCATTGGTCTAGGTTGTGTGCTCATGCAGCACGGGAAAGTGATAGCCTATTCTTCTAGGCAGTTGAGGAAGGATGAAGAGAACTATCTGTTGAACATATCCGAGTGATTTTGATGATAACAAAACATATAATATTTCTCCCCCTTGTATCTTGTTTTCAAGCAAAGCTTCATGTAGCACCCCGTATAAAAAAATGATAAAAAAAATTAATATTAGAGAGTTTATGTAAGAAGTGGGAACACGAAGTTATCATATGTAAAGATTATTCACTTAACAAGTGTGGCTTTCTAGTGTAGTTGGTTAAGTAACTTCCCTTTTAACCCAATGACCAGGGTTCAAATCCTAGCATCCACAATTTACTTTTTTGTGCCAAATAATTATATACGATAGGCTAGCAATTAAACAAACCTACGTTGGCATCTGTCATTTTCATACGTGAATAGTGTCATGAATAGTATCACTTTTTATTTAAAAAGAATTTTTTAAAAATAATTATATGTAAAAATAGAGAAAAATATAAGGATCTTATCCATGAAATTTCATTAACTAACTCCATCAAATTTTAAAGATAAAAATCATGAAAGTTAAGTGGGAAGTTTAAAATAAATAAACCACCCTCTCATAGGAGCTACAATCCACCATACAACCTTTCGATTCCCTTATCCCCAACAGCCTGTACAAGTTGTAAAGTCCCATTATTTCAGATCTTGCCTCCCATTCGTTCATGACAGACCCTATAAACATACCCCTCTGCTACCCCCATTCTAGGCTAGCTAAGGTTGGGGCAAAGCTTTGCAAGGAAGGGTTCTGCTACTACGATCTTCCAACAAGTAGGTGTTCTCAACTTTTAACTAAACTAGTAGCTAATCTAGGATGATTAGTCTAGGCATTTAGTCTTAGGCTTAGTTCCATGCGATATTTATTATTTATAAAGCATGTGTTAGCTTAAATCTAGGATGATTAGCATGTATTAGCTTCATACCTAAGATAATTAGCATGTATTAGCTTTATACCCAGAATAATTAGCATGTATTAGTAAGTATTAGCAAGTATTAGTCTCATACCTAGAATAATTAGTATATGTTAGCTTAAATCTAGGACGATTAGCATGTATTAGCTTCATACCTAAGATAATTAGCATGTATTAGCCTTATACCCAGAATAACTAGCATGTATTAGCAAGTAGTAGTCTCATACCTAGAATAATTAGCATGTGTTGGCTTAAATCTAGGATGATTAGCATGTATTAGCTTCATACCCAACATAATTAGCAAGTATTAGTCTCATACCTAGAATAATTAGCATGTGTTAGCTTAAATCTAGGATGATTACCATGTATTAGCCTCGTACCTAAGATAATTAGCATGTAGTAGCCTTATACCCAAGATGATTAGTATTGATTAGCATGTATTAGCTTCAATCTAGGGTAGTTGGCATGCATTAGCTTCATATCCATACGATATATCCGTCTAACGCAAGTTTTATCGTATTTTTACGTAACTTATTAGTTTAACTAACATGTTAACATACCTAATTAACATGTTAGTTGATCTACTAACTAATTAGCATACCTAATTAATCTGTTAGGTAGCCTACCTAGAAACCTTGTCTCCATTTAGTTCCTTTAAAAATTAAAAACTTGTATGATACGTCATGTTAAAAATCTGATATTTAAGCAACTAAAGCATGAAACGAGTGCATAAATAAAGATATATAATCCTTACAGTTTTCTCTATCTATCTATGTCATCAGTTTTACCTAAATAAACTTAAATCAAAGGTTAATACCCTAGCTTAATCAAAGATTAATACCTTAAGCCATTTTGAGCTGATTTGAACTGCAGAGTCGACCCTGCCTGTCGACGCTGCCTATTCACTGCGTTGACACAGTGAATGGCAGAGTCGACCCTGCCTGTCGACGCTGCCTATTCACTGCGTTGACGCAGTGAATGGCAGAGTCGACCCTGCCTGTTCACTGCGTTGACGCGGTGAATGGCAGAGTCGACCCTGCCTGTCGACGCTGCCCGTTCACTGCGTTGACGTAGTGAACGGCAGAGTCGACCCTGCCTGTTCACAGGGTCGACCCAGCCTGTTCGCAGGGTTGACACGATGAACTGCAGGGTTGACGCGATGAACTGCTGAGTCAACACAACTGGCTCATTACGTTAACCTGATCGTTAGGCTTTCACTTTTGCCATCTCCACTGATAGATGGCAGCCTGAGAGGTGATATTTAACTCCTGACAGGGTCCTCTAAACTCTATATAATTCCCAAGAAGGGCATCCCACAGTGAGGGTGTCGTTTCTAAAATTGTCAGGTGGCCCATAAGGCACCTCTCCTATCTACTTTTTTTCCGTGTATCAAACGTTACTGGTTTCTACTCCTAGTTCATCCCTACACATCAATGCGCCCTTGGATTCCATTCCATAATTCCACCTTATATATCATACTGGTCAAACCTTGAAATTCCCTATTGGCTATAAATGAGAGTGGATGTCAACAAACACGATTAATGCTGTGCATATAGGGCCCGGTCTGGTCCTGGGAGGAGCACCCGAAGGTACTTGTGCCCATGGGAGTTTATTGACCACGGTGTTTGGCATTGCACCGAAGTACTTGCTTGCTAGGTTTTAGACATTCCACTCATTTTCGTGATATTACTTGATTGATTTGACTTGAGACCCGCAGAAGGGTAAAGTTTTGCTTGAATGAAATTGATAAATAGCCAATTCTAATTTTACATGCTTGAATTTATATTACTTTCTATTACTTGCTTGACATGATTTCTTACTCTCTTGGAAAGATTTCGTTAATTCCAGTTATTACTTGCTTGAATCTCTTGCTATTGCTGCATTGAAGTTGGAATCCTTATACTCTCACTTGTTATTCCTTCACTGCTCTTGTCGATTTTTACAATCCTTGATATCTACTCATCTACATGCATAGTTTTACTGACATTAATTGAACTTGTAAACCACTTAAAGCCTGTTAAATCTTGAGATGTAATTCCTACTGAGAGATTCGCTCATCTAGTTATTTTCTAATATTTTCAGGTAATTTGGATGCCAACCAACACTCGGAAGGGAATGAGACTGAGTGATGAGTGTTAGAGTGAAGTTATCAAATTGTCATGTCCCTTTTGTTATTGTATTAGTTCACTTATGTCAGTTGTATCAATTCATCTATGTCATTTGTATTAGTCAACTTGATTAGAACTGCTCAAGATTTGAAGCCTAGTCATTGGACTCTGGGAACACATGTAATTGTTCTTTGATTAATTGTGACAATTATCAGCTCGTACTATTTGTATTAAATTTTGAGTTAAATCTTAGTTATTTGCACACTCTGATATTTACATGATTGACACGGTCTATATAGACGCATCACGCCTCCGGGTAATCTTCCGCGCTCGGGACGTGACAGTCTTCGTGGTATTAGAGCCTAGGTTTTCAAACCTAGGGAACTAGAAAAAAAATAAACGGTTAGAAATTGAAATCTAAGTAAAAACTTGAGTCCAAGGATAGGTAAAACCTAAGTTCAAGGATAGATATACCTTACCCGGTGAGATGGATAGAGCCATGGGTTAAGTTCTACAATGACTTTCGACCTTACAAGTAAATCCGATCTTTATCATACTTAACTCTTTTGTAGGATCATGGCTGCAGAAAGAGCACAATGGCGCGAGATGCAGCGCACCGTGCAAGGCCTCACACAGGCACTACAGCAAGTGGCCCAAGGCGGAGCAAATTGTGGAGCGGGAGATCTCCACCGAAGTTTCCGTAACATGAACCCACCGAGGTTCACGGGTTCGTCCGACCCCGAGGATGCCGAGAATTGGCTAAAGGAGATGGAACGAATCTTCCGTGTGATGCAATGCGCGGATGAAGAGAATGTTTTACTTGCCGTATTCCAACTAGAGCGGGACGCTCGATGCTGGTGGGAATCCATAGAAGCAACACTGTCAGAATATCATGTCACATGGGATGAATTCATGGAGCATTTCAACAACAAGTACTTCTCCGATCATATCCAGGAAAAGAAAGCCACGGAATTCACCGTTCTAAAACAACGGGGCTTGAAAGTGGCCGAGTATGAGGCCCAATTCTCCAGATTATCTAGGTATGCACCCCACTTGGTGTGTACGGAAAAGATGAAGGCGAGAAGATTCCTCAACGGGCTTCGGCCCCATTATATCACACAACTTGCCTCGATGGACATCCAAGTCTATTCGGAGATGGTTCGGCGTGCTCAACTGCTGGAAGACGCCACCGAATTATCTGAGAGAATCCGAGGAAGAGATAAGAAGGAACCCGTCACAAGCCCGGGAAAATTCAAACAATCCTTCAACAAGAAGCGATTCTTCATGGGAGGGGAGCCCTCCAAGGCAAAGAAATTCCAGAAGAATGACAGGCCATTCTCCACCACCACACCATCAAAGGAGCTTTGCAAGTATTGTGATAAAGCTGGTCATAAGACCGAGGAATGCTGGAGAAAGTTAGGAGCTTACCTTCGATGTGGGAGTCGAGAGCATCGGATTCTAGACTGCCCACTGATGAAGGAGCAGGAGATCAAAGATGAGAAGCGTCCGGTAAAGAAACAAGGCCGTCTGCAAGCTCTCTGAGAGATAGAAACCACTGAAGGTGGAATTGTGGAAGGTACTCTCACTATTTGTTCAAAAACTGCTCAAGTTTTATTCGATACCGGAGCAACTCATTCATTCGTTTCCAAGAACTTTACTGCTTCATTTTCTAAGAAACATGAACTGTTAGATTTGGTCATATCTACACCTCTTGGAATGAGTCTGATATCACTTATCACTATCCAAACTGTGAAGTGATGGTTAAGGGAAATAATTTACCTGCTGACCTGATATGCCTAGATATAAAGGGTTATGATGTCATACTAGGTGCCGACTGGCTATCCACATACCAAGCAACTGTAGATTGCCGGCATGGCAAGGTAACTTTCGTAGATTTCCCAGAGCTAGTTTACAATAGCCCTCGGAGTAAATCACTTCTTATATCAGTACTCCGAGCTAGTAAACTTATGAATAAGGGATGCATGACTTTCATAGCATTCGTGACTGCCACGGAAGTCGAGAAGATTAAACTTGAAGACATCCGTGTAATTCGGGATTTTCCTGATATTTTTCCAGAAGATTTAACCGACTTACCCCCGGAAAGGGAAGTGTCGTTCATAATCGACCTTGTCCCTGGTGCTCGTCCTATTTCCAGGGCACCATAAAGAATGTCCCCTGCTGAGCTGAAGGAACTAAAAGAGCAGCTAATGGAGTTATTGAACAAGGGTTTCATCAGGCCGAGTACTTCCCCACGGGGAGCACCCGTGCTATTCGTCAAAAAGAAGGACGGATCGATGAGATTATGCATAGATTATCGTCAGCTAAATCACCTTACAATCAAGAACAAGTATCCACTGCCAAGGATTGATGAGCTATTCGATCAACTATCTGGAGCTTTATATTTCTCCAAGATTGATCTTCGTTCTGGTTACCACCAATTGAAGATCAAAGAAGAAGACATTCATAAAACTGCATTCCGAAGCAGGTATGGGCATTATGAATTTACTGTTATGCCTTTCGGACTAACAAATGCCCCTACAGCTTTTATGCAGTTAATGAACATCATATTCAGGCCCTATTTAGACCAATTTATTGTGGTCTTTATTGATGATATTCTGATCTATTCAAAGACCGAAGAGGATCGTGAAGAACACCTCAAGAAGGCATTGCAGATATTAAGGGGAACAAGCTATATGCCAAATTCAGCAAATGCGAGTTTTGGCTCGAGGAAGTATCCTTCTTGGGCCATATCATTTCGAAGAACGGAATTGCTGTTGACCCATCAAAGGTCGAAGCCGTGAAGAACTGGGAACGACCCACAAATGTAACTGAGATTCAGAGCTTCTTGGGTCTAGCTGGTTACTACCGGCGTTTTATAAAGGACTTCTCCAAAATTGCTGTTCCCCTGACCAGGTTAACCCACAAGGAAGTGCCTTATGAGTGGAAGGAAGACTGTGAAAAGAGTTTCCAAACTTTGAAGGATCTCTTGACCACTGCTCCAGTCTTATCATTACCAATGGAAGGAGAAAAATACGAGGTATATACCGATGCTTCTGGTATTGGCCTCGGATGTGTATTGATGCAGAATGGGAGAGTCATTGCATACCCTTCCCGACAATTGAAGAAACATGAAGAGAACTACCCAGTTCACGACTTAGAACTGACCGCAGTAGTATTCACTTTAAAGATCTGGAGGCACTATCTCTACGGAGAACAATTCACTGTGTACTCCGATCATAAAAGCCTCAAGTACTTATTCTCCCAAAAGGAGCTGAACATGCGGCAAAGGCGTTGGCTCGAGTATCTCAAGGATTTCGACTTCACTATACAGTACTATCCTGGTAAGGGTAATTCCGTAGCTGATGCCTTTAGTCGAAAGCCGAGAACAATATTGGCCAACTGCATGATACAAGAATGAAAACTGCTAGAGAAATTCTCTGAGCTTGATATCAGCACAGATGAGAAGAACATGTGTATTATTCTATCTCATATGAGCCTACATCCAGATTTGCTACCTGAAATCAAGAAGTTACAAGAAGAGGATCCCTCACTAGTGGAGATAAAGAGCAAGCTGGACGAGAGACTGGATTTCAAGCTGGCACCTGATGGCAGATTACTATTTCATGAACGGACATGTGTGCCCGACTGTCCCGAATTGAAGAAGAAGATTCTTGAAGAAGCTCATAGATCGAGGTACACAATCCACCCTGGAGCCACTAAGATGTACCAAGACTTGAAAAGAACTTTCTGGTGGCCTAACATGAAAATGGAGGTAGCAGACTTTGTGTCTCGTTGCCTCACATGTCAACAAGTGAAGGCGGAACATCAAAAACCCGCCGGAAAGCTACATCCGCTGGATATTCCCAAGTGGAAGTGGGAAGACATTGGCATGGACTTTATCATGGGTTTGCCCAAGTCTAGGGGCGGATATGATGGAATTTGGGTAATTATCGACCGGTTAACTAAATCGGCCCATTTCTTACCCATCAAAAGTCGATGGTCAGTCGACGTACTTGCTGCCCTGTATATTAAGGAGATGGTTAGATTGCATGGAGTTCCCGTCTCGATCGTATCTGACCGAGACCCACGTTTCACCTCTCATTTTTGGAAGGGTCTACAACACTCTCTGGGGACGAAACTTAATTTCAACACTGCTTTCCATCCCCAGACAGATGGTCAGACTGAAAGGATAAATCAGGTTGTTGAAGATATGTTAAGGGCATGTATTATAGATTTCGACGGAAGCTGGCATGACCACTTACCACTAGCCGAATTTGCATATAATAACAGCTATCAAGCTAGTATTCAAATGGCTCCTTTCGAGGCGCTTTATGGCAGGAGTTGTCGTTCTCCAATATGCTGGGAAGAAGTCGGTGAAAGACAAATTCTAGGCCCAGATATGGTTAGAGATTCGACTGAGAAGATACACGTTATCAGATAGAGACTCAAGGTAGCTCAGTGCAGGCAAAAATCTTATGCTGATAACAGAAGGAGAGATTTGGAATTTCAAGTGGGTGACCATGTATTTTTCAAGGTATCTCCTGGCCGAGGTATTAGAAGATTCGGTGTTAAGGGCAAGCTTACGTCAAAGTTTATCGGTCCATTTGAAGTATTGGAAAGAGTGGGCGAGGTGGCTTACCGCATTGCCTTACCTCCTCAACTCTCGGAAGTGCACAATGTATTTCATATATCTATGCTGAAGAAATATGTGCATGACCCTTCTCACGTCATCAATCATGCTGAATTGGTAATTCAAAGGGATCTTACTTATGAACAAAGGCCGATGTAGATCCTCGACCGCGAAGTTCGAGTTCTAAGGAGCAAGACGATCCCTATGGTAAAAATCCAATAGAATCGATGCTCGGAGCAAGAAACAACTTGGGAGACCGAGGAATCTATGAAAAGAAGATACCCAGAACTATTTTAGTCGGAAAGTATCTTATACTTTCTACAGTATCCTTATGTAGTTGAATTTACCCTTTTACAATTGAATTTGGGGACCAAATTCTTTTAAGTAGGGAAGGGTGTAGCACCCCGTATAAAAAAAATGATAAAAAAATTATTATTATTAATATTTTCCAAATAAAAAAAATTTAATATTAGAGAGTTTATGTAAGAAGTGGGAACACGAAGTTATCATATTTAAAGATTATTCACTTAACAAGTGTGGCTTTCTAGTGTAATTGGTTAAGTAACTTCCCTTTCAACCCAATGACTAGGGTTCAAATCCTTGCATCCATAATTTACTTTTTTGTGCCAAATAATTATATACGATAGGCTAGCAATTAGACAAACCTACGTTGGCATCTGTCCTTTTCATACATGAATAGTATCACTTTTTATTTAAAAAGAATTTTTCAAAAATAATTATATATAAAAATAGAGAAAAATATAAGGATCTTATCCATGAAATTTCATTAACTAACTCCATCAAATTTTAAAGATAAAAATCATGAAAGTTAAGTGGGAAGTTTAAAATAAATAAACCACCCTCTCATAGGAGCTACAATCCACCATACAACCTTTCGATTCCCTTATCCCCAACATCCTGTACAAGCTGTAAAGTCCCATTATTTCAGATCTTGCCTCCCATTCGTTCATGGCAGACCCTATAAACATACCCCTCTGCTACCCCCATTCTAGGCTAGCTAAGGTTGGGGCAAAGCTTTGCAGGGAAGGGTTCTGCTACTACGATCTTCCAACAAGTAGGTGTTCTCAACTTTTAACTAAACTAGTAGCTAATCTAGGATGATTAGTCTAGGCATTTAGTCTTAGGCTCATTTCCATGCGATATTTAGTATTTATAAAGCATGTGTTAGCTTAAATCTAGGATGATTAGCATGTATTAGCTTCATACCTAAGATAATTAGCATGTATTAGCTTTATACCCAGAATAATTAGTATGTATTAGCAAGTATTAGCAAGTATTAGTCTCATACCTAGAATAATTAGTATGTGTTAGCTTAAATCTAGGACGATTAGCATGTATTAGCTTCATACCTAAGATAATTAGCATGTATTAGCCTTATACCCAGAATAGCTAGCATGTATTAGCAAGTAGTAGTCTCATACCTAGAATAATTAGCACATGTTGGCTTAAATCTAGGATGATTAGCGTGTATTAGCTTTATACCCAAGATAATTAGCAGGTATTAGTCTCATACCTAGAATAATTAGCATGTGTTAGCTTAAATCTAAGATGATTAGCATGTATTAGCCTCGTACCTAAGATAATTAGCATGTAGTAGCCTTATACCCAAGATGATTAGTATTGATTAGTATGTATTAGCTTCAATCTAGGGTAGTTGGCATGTATTAGCTTCATATCCATACGATATATCCGTCTAACGCAAGTTTTATCGTGTTTTTACATAACTTATTAGTTTAACTAACCTGTTAACATACCTAATTAACATGTTAGTTGATCTACTAACTAATTAGCATACCTAATTAATCTGTTAGGTAGCCTATCTAGAAACTTTGTCTCCATTTAGTTCCTTTAAAAGTGAAAACTTGTATGATACGTCATGTTAAAAATCTGATATTTAAGCAACTAAAGCATGAAACGAGTGCATAAATAAAGATCTATAATCCTTACAGTTTTCTCTATCTATCCATGTCATCAGTTTTACCTAAATAAACTTAAATCAAAGGTTAATACCCTAGCTTAATCAAAGATTAATACCTTAAGCCATTTTGAGCAGATTTGAACAGCAGAGTCGACCCTGCCAGTTCACCGCGTTGACGCGATGAACGGCCGAGTCGACCCTGCCTGTCGACACTGCCTGTTCACTGCGTTGACGCAGTGAACGGCAGAGTCGACCCTGCCTGTTGACAGGGTCGACGCTGCCTGTTCACTGCGTTGACGCGGTGAGTGGCAGAGTCGACGCTGCCTGTCGACGCTGCCTGTTCACTGCGTTGACGCAGTGAATGGCAGAGTCGACCCTGCCTGTTCACAGGGTCTACCCAGCCTGTTCGCAGGGTTGACGCGATGAACTGCAGGGTTGACGCGATGAACTGCTGAGTCAACACAACTGGCTCATTGTGTTAACTTGATCGTTAGGGTTTCACTTTTGCCATCTCCACTGATAGATGGCAGCCTGAGAGGTGATATTTAACTCCTGACAGGGTCCTCTAAACCCTGTATAATTCCCAGGAAGGGCATCCCATAGTGAGGGTGTCGTTTCTAAAATTGTCAGGTGGCCCATAAGGCACCTCTCCTATCTAGTTTTTTTCCGTGTATCAAACGTTACTGGTTTCTACTCCTAGTTCATCCCTACACATCAATGCGCCCTTGGATTCCATTCCATAATTCCACCTTATATATCATACTGGTCAAACCTTGAAATTCCCTATTGGCTATAAATGAGAGTGGATGTCAACAAACATGATTAATGCTGTGCATATAGGGCTCGATCTGGTCCTGGGAGGAGCACCCGAAGGTACTTGTGCCCATGGGAGTTTATTGACCACGGTCTTTGGCATTGCACCGAAGTACTTGCTTGCTAGGCTTTAGACATTCCACTCATTCTCGTGATATTACTTGATTGATTTGACTTGAGACCCGCAGAAGGGTAAAGTTTTGCTTGAATGAAATTGATAAATAGCCAATTCTAATTTTACATGCTTGAATTTATATTACTTTCTATTACTTGCTTGACATGAGTTCTTACTGTCTTGGAAAGATTTCGTTAATTCCAGTTATTACTTGCTTGAATCTCTTGCTATTGCTGCATTGAAGTTGGAATCCTTATACTCTCACTTGTTATTCCTTCACTGCTCTTGTCGATTTTTACAATCCTTGATATCTACTCATCTACATGCATAGTTTTACTGACATTAATTGAACTTGTAAACCACTTAAAGCCTGTTAAATCTTGAGATGTAATTCCTACTGAGCGATTCGCTCATCTAGTTGTTTTCTAATATTTTCAGGTAATTTAGATGCCAACCAACACTCGGAAGGGAATGAGACTAAGTGATGAGTGTTAGAGTGAAGTTATCAAATTGTCATGTCCCTTTTGTTATTGTATTAGTTCACTTATGTCAGTTGTATCAATTCATCTATGTCATTTGTATTAGTCAACTTGATTAGAACTGCTCAAGATTTGAAGCCTAGTCGTTGGACTCTGGGAACACATGTAATTGTTCTTTGATTAATTGTGACAATTGTCAGCTCGTACTATTTGTATTAAATTTTGAGTTAAATCTTAGTTATTTACACACTCTGATATTTACATGATTGACACGATCTATATAGACGCGTCACGCCTCCGGGTAATCTTCCGCGCTCGGGGCGTGACACTTCATGCTTTAAACCTTCAATTTTCACCCCATGTCAATTGTGTGGTTATGAATCCTTCCATGTGTTTATTCAAACATAAATCAACTCATACACAAGTCCGTTTCAATCATCGAACAAATGGATAGCTTCAAAAGAGATAACACTTGATTTTTGCAGGATTGAAGATTGGCGGTCGACCTGTGGACCCCTGGCGGTCGACCTAAAATAACAGAATTGAAATATGGAATCTGAGAAAGCTGGCGGTCGACCGCCAGGAGCTAGGGGTCGACCTATTTTCCCAGCAGCCAAATGGCTACAGGACGGCCAATGGCGGTCGATCGCTGGCCTTTGTAGGTCGACCGCCAGCCTCGAGCTGCCAACAAATGTTGACTTTTTGTCACTTCGAGAAATGGTCTTTCTCTTGGTATTGTTTAATCCCACCTAACTCTCCAGAAATTGTGGATCTG
Source organism: Amorphophallus konjac (assembly GCA_022559845.1). Classification (NCBI taxonomy): domain Eukaryota; kingdom Viridiplantae; phylum Streptophyta; class Magnoliopsida; order Alismatales; family Araceae; genus Amorphophallus; species Amorphophallus konjac. Next base: position 108,296,724 of record CM040125.1, on the reverse strand, counting down.
GTCTGGGGGAGTCTTTGGACCATTCAAGAACCTATAAAACTTATACAAGAGGGTTTGGAAAACCCTAATGCTCAAGGAAGATCAAAGGGAGGCTGCCAAGAGGAAGAGAAGGGATTTGGCACTGTAGACGTGAACAATACTCCGAGAGGAAAGTTCTTCATCCTTCTTCATCCAATCAAGTGTAAATCAGTCCAAGGATTCAAGCTGCATCCAAAGCATACAATCATCCACTAAGGGGGAGCAAATCAAGATCCTTCTCTTATGTTTTGAATTCATTCTTGATCTCTCAAAGCTTCATCTGTAATCCTTGTAATCTTTAAACATTCCAGAGTGTGTGGATCCTCTTAGATCCGTGTGTGTGTGTGGTTGTGTGTTCTTGGTTGGAGGTGTGTGTGTGTATTAAGGTGTTCCTACACCTTCGTGGGAATCCTCCTTCCTAGTGTGTGAGTGTTGTGTGTGGTTGATCTTGTAACTTCCTACAAGATAGTGTGTGGTTCCTCACTGTCCGTGAGGGGTGGACGTAGGTTCCCGTTGTGGCATTCGAACCACCTAAAATCGCTGTCTCTGTGTGGTTTGTTCCTTTTCCTCTATCCTCCTTCTGTGCAAATCGTAAGTGTGTTAGTTTAGTTCAGTTTTTATTCTCTTTTATCCTGCATAATCCTTCTTCACCTTATAAAACTTGCTTTGTCTGTGGGCTTTAATTATTTCAGGTTCTCTTGTTAGCTTCTTGTCACACATTTTTAAAAAAAGGAGAAAAAGTTTCATTATTTCTACCATCACCCAATTCACCCCCCCTCTTGGGTGCTATTTAATCTCGGGACTTCAATTGGTATCAGAGCCAAGGCTCTTCCTTTCAGAGATCTGACGATCTAGAGCAAGATCCAATTAAATGGCAAACAAGGGTATGGTACCCGAGGGTCATTCCATCAACCGTCCTCCATTTTTTGAAGGTTCCAACTACTCTTACTGGAAAAATAGAATGCATATTTTTCTGAGGGCTCAAGAGTACGAGGTTTGGAGAGTTGTGGACAAGGGTCCTCATAAACTAGGGGCTGATGAAGAAAAATGGACACCCGAAGAAATGAAGAAATGCACTGCTAATTTTAATGCCATGAATATCATGCAATGTGCGATACACCCTAATGAATTCTCTCGTGTTTCTATGTGCAGCTCAGCCAAAGAAATGTCGGACAAGCTGCGACTCATATACGAGGAAACGTCACAGGTCAAGGAAACCAAGGCAAATCTCCTAGTCACTGACTATGAGCTATTCAAAATGAAACCTGAAGAAACCATCTCCGAGATGTTTGCAAGGCTAACAGAGATCACAAATGGTCTCAAAAGTCTCGGGAAGGAATACTCAAATTCCGACCTTGTGAGGAAGGTGTTAAGGTCCCTACCGTCAGCTTGGCACACAAAGGCCAGGGTTATTGAAGACTCAAAGAACCTGTCAACTCTTACTTTGGATGAACTCATAGGGTCACTCATGACCTATGAGATAAATATAAAGAGAACAGTTGATGAAGACATCAAAAAGAAAAAGGTCATTGGACTGAAAGCTCATCAATCCGATGACGAATTTCAAGAAGGTGAATCAAGTGACGGAAGCAATGAAGAGGAAGAATTGGCGATGATAACTCGCCAAGTGAGAAAATTTCTAAGGAAGAAGAGAAACTTTCAAGGAAATTTCAGAAAAGGGCAAAGAAGGCCCATGCAGACTAAAGGCGAATCGAGCAAGCCAAGTAGCATCATATGCTACGAATGCAAGAAGCCTGGACACATGAGAGGTGAATGTCCAGATCTAAAGAAGAAATTCAAGAAGGATAACTTCAATAAACCCAAAGCCATGGTCGCCACTTGGAGCGACGAAGAAGATGAACCATCTGATGAAGAGATTCAAGAACTTGTGGAAAGCTTGTGCCTCATGGCACATGAGGATGAATCCAGGGAGGTAAATTCTAACCCTGAATTCATTTCCAATGAACAATGGGAATCTGAATATGAAAAGTTGTACACTAAGTACAAGAAAGTCAGATCTGAAAATAAAGCTCTTAAAAAGAAACTTGATGATTCATCACGTGAAGATATCTTTGCCAAATTTGAGAAACTGGAACAGGAATGATTTGAGGCTTCGGAAGAAAAGGAAAGTCTACTGCAAATAATCTCAGACTGTGATAAAACCAAAAAGGAACTATCATGCAAAATAACTGAAATGGAGGAAGCATGTGAAAGGATCAAAATTGAAGAACAAACTCTAAAATCCACTAATTCAGAACTCGAAAGGAGAAATGGGATTTTGGGTGAAAGAGTTGCTGAGCTTCAGTTCACCTTGACTAAGTTTGTTAAGGGGAAACAAAACCTGGATAACCTATTGGGGGTTAAAGTCAACTTCCAAAAGGAAGGCTTGGGGTACACACCTCAAAATAAAAAATCCTTTGAGCATAAGATCACCACATCCTTTATTCATGGAAAGGACGATAATCATGCTTCATGTTCTAACTCTAAACCCCAACATGCTCAGCCTAAACCATACAGATATCAAAGAACTTTTTCACATGCTAACTGCTTTCATTGTGGTAGATTTGGCCATATGATTTCCAACTGCTGGTTTAGACAAAGCACACCTAACTATCATGTTCCATGGATGAAGAGAACACCCGTAAGAAGTTGGACTAACTCTTATGGACCCAAATTGGTTTGGGTACCAAAAATAATTGCATGAGAATTTTTCTTCTTGCAGATATGTCTTGAAGCCAGGGGGAGCAAATGGTATCTAGACAGCAGTTGCTCAAGGCATATGACAGGGGACAAGAAAGTGTTCTCCAAGCTGTAAGAAAAAGAAGGAGGCTTAGTTGCATTTGGCGGGAAGGACAAAGGTAAAATAATCGAAGTTGGAGACATAGGTAAGAATTCTGAAACTCTGATTGAAAATGTCCTTCTGGTGAAAGGTTTGAATCATAATTTGTTGAGCATAAGTCAATTATGTGATAAGGGTTTTAAGATTATTTTTGATATGACTCACTGTTTTGTCATGTGCAAAAATTCAAATGAAATCAAATTCATTGGTAAAAGGAGCAACAATGTGTACACCATTGATCTTCATGATGTTTCAGTTGATAATGTGTGTTTGGTAGCTAACAACCATGAGAATGCATAGCTATGGCACCGCAGACTAGGTCATGCTAGTTTTGGAGTGATCTCTAAGTTGTCTAGACATGACTTGGTAATAGGTCTGCCCAAATTGAAATTTGAAAGCAATAATATCTGTGAAGCTTGCACGAAAGGCAAGCAAACACGAATCTCATTCAAAAACAAAAATATTGTTTCTTCCGCTAGGCCATTGGAACTGTTGCATCTTGATCTTTTTGGTCCTACTAAAACATCTAGCCTAGGAGGAAAATCCTATGGCTTTGTGATTGTTGATGATTTCTCCAGATTCACATGGGTGCTATTTTTAGCTAATAAAAGTGATGCCGTGATGGAGTTTCAAGTGTTTTGCAGAAAAATTCAGAATGAAAAGGGTTACCTCATCACCACAATCCAAAGTGATCATGGTGGTGAATTTGAAAATCATGAATTCAGTATGTTCTGTGAAGAGCAGGGGTACACACATAATTTTTCATCACCAAGAATGCCCCAGCAAAATGGAGTAGTAGAGCGAAAGAATAGAACGTTGATAGACATGGCCCGGACCATGCTCAATGAGAATTCTCTACCCAAGTATTTTTAGGCTGAAGCGGTAAGTATCGCATGCTACATCATCAACAGGGCAATGGTAAGGCCCATTCTGAAGAAAACTCCATATGAGCTCTACAAGGGTAAGAAGCCAAACATCTCTGATCTTAAACCCTTTTGATGCCCTTGCTATATCTTGAACAATGGTAAGTCCAATCTGGGTAAGTTTGATGAAAAGAGTGATAAAGGAATTTTTCTAGGTTATGCACTCAATTCTTGAGCTTATCGATTATTCAATAAAAGGACTTTAGTTGTTGAAGAAAGTCCTCATGTTATTTTTGATGAATCCGAGTCAAAACTCACAAAGCAAATTTCTTCTATCTTGGATGTAGATGAAGACCCTAAGAACTCATCAAATGTTAAAGCCAATGATGAGACATTGAAGGCAACTTCAAGTAAAAATGAGGAAGATGAGGATCCTACAATTGAGACACTGCAAGAACCACAAGTGCAGCATCCTGATCTGCCCAGCTCCTCCACATTTCTAAAGGATCATCCAACTGTGAACATCATAGGTAATCTGGAGGATGGGGTGAAAACTAGGTCCTCTCTAAGGCAGGTTGAACAGGAGGACCTGATGGCCCTACTCTCTCAAGTAGAGCCCAAGGACATTCATGAAGCTCTTCAAGGTGAATCCTGGATTCAGGCGATGCATGAAGAGCTGCATCAATTTGAAAGAAACGAGGTGTGGACTCTCGTGCCGCGTCCTAAGAACCATCCTACTATTGGAACTCACTGGGTTATCAGAAATAAGCTAAATGATGCGGGATTGATTGTGAGGAATAAGGCTCGGCTTGTGGCCAAGGGATACAGCCAGGAGATGGGAATTGACTTTGATGAGTCTTTTGCACCAGTTGCTAGACTTGAAGCAGTCCGAATCTTACTATCCTACGCTTGCTCTTTAGACTTTAAACTATTTCAAATGGATGTTAAATCTGCATTTCTTAACGGCTATATCAAGGAGGATGTCTTTGTAGAGGAGCCGCCAGGTTTTGAAGATTCCAAACATCCACGACACGTGTACAAGCTCCAAAAGGCCTTGTACGGACTAAAACAAGCACCAAGGGCATGGTATGAACGGCTTACTTCTTTTCTTGCTGAAAATGGGTTCAAGAGAGGTAAGGTTGATCAAACACTTTTCACAAGGAAATCAGGTAAGGACATTTTGGTGGTTCAAGTGTATGTGGATGATATTATTTTTGGAGCTTCTGATAATGCCTTATGCGAGGATTTTACAAAGACCATGCAAGGAGAATTCGAGATGAGCTTAATGGGGGAGCTAAATTTCTTTCTTGGATTGCAGGTGAAACAAACTTCGGAAGGAATTTTTATAAATCAAGCAAAGTATACTATGGAATTGCTGAAGAAATACGGGATGGCGGAAGCAAAACCCATATCAACTCCCATGGCCACCACCACAAAGCTGGATAAGAATGAAAATGGTAAAATAGTAGATTCCACACTGTTTTGAGATATGATCGGATCACTACTGTACCTTACAGCATGCCGCCTTGACATTCAATTCAGTGTATGTCTCTGTGCCCGTTTCCAGTCATGCCCTAAAGAATCTCACTTATCAGCTGTTAAACGCATTTTCAGATATCTAATTGGCACTATTGACTTTGGCTTGTGGTTTTCCATTGGTAGTTCTTTTGAGTTAATTGCGTATACCGATGCAGATTACGCCGGATGCATTGTAGATCGTAAAAGTACAAGTGGGTACTGTCAGTTTCTTGGCGGGTGCCTTGTTTCATGGGCCTCTAAGAAACAACATTCAGTAGCTCTCTCAACGACCGAGGCTGAATATGTAGCCGCCGGAAGTTGTGGAGCCCAAGTACTCTGGATCAAAAATCAATTGCTTGATTTGAATGTTGAAGTGGATTGTGTGCCGATCTTCTGTGATAATACGAGTGCAATTAATCTATCCAAAAATCATGTTCAACACTCCAGAACCAAACACATTGACATTCGGCATCATTTTCTGAGAGATCATGTAGGCAAAGGGGTATTTGAGTTCAAGTTCATTGATTCTCTTAACCAACTGGCTGACATCTTCACAAAACCTCTAAATCAGGATCAATTCAATTAAATCAGGCGAGAACTTGGCATGTGTAAGGGTGAGGGCATACACACTTAAGTCTGCATTAGGTTATTTCTCTTTTTGTTGGGTAGATCATGTGAGATGCATGCATTGTGTGTGGTTCACTTTTATTGTGTATAACTATACCTAGCATGTGTGCCTATACTTATATTTATATACACTTATTCCTTGACATTTTTCTACAACTGAATATTCCTTGATAGATAAATGTGGACTAGTGATCTAGTGCTCTTAGCAGTCTCCATTCAAGGGTTTCCGTAGTCGACTCATGCTTGATATCATTCGTGGGTTAGCAAAAGAAAAGAAATAAAAAAAAGAAAGAAGAATGATCTGTGAAAATGGGGGAGTCCAAGGGTCATGGAGCCCACTTCTATCTCCGGTAGTGGCTAGTTGGGTTCTTCCTCTCTCTCTGGGTCCTTTTTGGGATTTAGGTCCCAGCGATCGACCGCTGGCTTCGTGCCGGTCGACCGCCAGCGACGAACCGGCCCGGGTCAACCGCGTCCGAACCCTACTTTAAGGGGGTTTTCTTCCCCCCTTTCTCATTCTATCACTCTCCCTTCTCTCTCCCTTATTCCACCTCCACTCTAGCACATCTCCCTCCCACCTTTCAAGCCCTAAAAACCCCACACCGTTTCTACCCAAGCACGATCCGGTCGATTGGTTTCCATTTCGGAACGTCTCCTCGCCGGCGTTTGTGCACTCGTGCCAACCTTCCTTGAGCTCTAGAGCGTGGAGACGGTGTTCTTAGTTCTTCCCGGTGTCTCCCTATCCATCCCAAGGTAGAGGTTCTACCTCTCTAGAGGATACTCTCTTCAGCGGGTTTCCTAGTCTAAAATGGCACCTCGAAGGAGTGCTCGGCGTCTTCTCCAAGGGGAACCTGGTGCTCAGAGACGTGAAGCTCCGGCCGCACCTCCACCACAAGCTCCCGCACGCAGGTTACCTCCGAGGTCTATCATCGAGCCTTGTCTTGTTGATTTCCAAGAGTTGAATGAAATCCTGCCCGACATCTCTACAGTTTTTTTAATGCAACCGGGGTGGCTTGATTTTGTCACTAGATACAATCGCTTCTATCCCTATCTAGTACAACAGTTCTATGGGAATTTGGTTGACAGAAATGGAAGCTTGTATACAATGGTTCAAGGCATTGAGATCCGCATTAATGCAGAATTATTCCATAATACCCTAGGTGTTTCCTCCCATGGTGCAGATATGCTTTTTGGGCAAAGGTTGAGGCTAGTTTTATTGCCATGACGAGCTGTGATTTTGTTCGTGGTGTGAGTGACCTCATTGAGCTGAATGCCAACCACTTTCCCACACTACAACGGGTTATTCATCACATGTTTACTACACTTATTTATCCCAAGAGTGGCAGCCGAGATGAAGTGACCGAAGTGCACCGTTTCCTGTTCTATCATGTTATGAATGGCGAATTGGTTAATATGGGATGGCTCATGACTCAATTGATAACTCGATGCCATACACATTTACGGCGATCCCCGCCCTATGCCTCTCAGCTCACTGGAGTGTTCATCTTTGTCAGGGTCCCATTGGAGAATGAGCAGTCTGTTCTAGTCCGCCATGATGACATTTACAATGAGCATAAGCTTTTCTCCGATATGGGATATTACAGGGATGCAAATGGTGAAATTCGCCGTGCTGTCCCAGTTTATGGGGAAGAAATTGGCAGTGAAGAAGAACAAGCGCCGGACCCACAGCAAGATAACCAAAATGCACCTACACCAGTTCAGCCTGCAGATGTGCCTCCTCCAACGGATCTCCCTCCTCCACCGCAACACTTTCATGGGGAGTCTTCTACTCAGGGTGCTGGGCATTCCACTTGGGGGGAATATGAGGCTCTTGACAGGCACCTTTTTGGCATGGAAACTCGGCTTGACTCCTCCCTTGGGCGTTTGGATACTTTTATGGACACCATGACTGGACGAATGGATACCTTCACTCTTGCTCTGGATGATCTTTCTCTCCACATAGCCACTCTCTTTGCCAGCCATGAAGATAACCGTGAGGCCTTTCGCACCACTAACCATACCCTTCTTTCCCTCCGTAACCAGCTCCGTCATTATGATGACATTCTCCATAACCTTGAGGATCGTCTTCCTCCTGCTCCTGCTCCTGCTCCTGCTGGTTCCCCCCATGGTGATGGTCCACCGGATGGTGTTCATGGCGAGGAAGCTGGGGATCACCCTGCTGTGTAGTTGCTTTTTGGGTCTCTAGTGTCCCTTTTGTCCACTTTTTGTATCCCCTCCCTCTCCTTTTTGCTGATGTCAAAGGGGGAGAAGTAGGCTATTAGGCTAATATATATATATGCTATGTGTGTTTGGTGTTTGCCTGCTTGCATGCCTGTCTATCTCTTGCATCATAGTTTGAGCATATTGTATGCATTAGTGGTTGCATTCCTTAGCGTGTCAAGCTCATTTCTCCTTTCTGCATTCAGTGTACCTTGTATGGATCAAATGAAAATGAATGGAAGAATGCACTCTTTGACGTTACAAGATTGGCTCCTTTCCTTCTCACCTCTTGTCAATACGGCAAAAAAGTATTGAATGGTTGGTATGAATTCGTTGACATGCTTGTGTTGGTAGTGATATGTTTGGTGGTATGAGCATTTCGAATGCCTTCAAATCGTGAGTTTAGAAGATTCAACTTGATGGATTTCCACGTATCTCATATGTGATTGCCGAAGCTTCTAAAACTTTTTCAAAAGCACATTTGTGAAAATGCAATTCTACTGCCTAGGTTTTGTCATCATCAAAAAGGGGGAGATTGTTGAACATATCTGAGTGATTTTGATGATAACAAAATCGAAGATATTTCTCCCCCTTGTATCTTGTTTTCAAGCAAAGCTTCATGCTTTAAACCTTCACTTTTCACCCCATGTCAATTGTGTGGTTATGAATCCTTCCATGTGTTTATTCAAACATAAATCAACTCATACACAAGCCCGTTTCAATCATCGAACAAATGGATAGCTTCAAGAGAGCTAACACTTGATTTTTGCAGGATTGAAGATTGGCGGTCGACCTGTGGACCCTTGGCGGTCGACCTAAAATAACAGAATTGAAATCTGGAATCTGAGAAAGCTGGCGATCGACCGCCAGGAGCTAGCGGTCGACCTATTTTCCCAGCAGCTAAATGGCTACAGGACGGCCAATGGCGGTCGACCGCTGGCTTTTGTAGGTCGACCGCCAGCCTCGAGCTGCCAACAAATGTTGACTTTTTGTCACTTCGAGAAATGGTCTTTCTCTCGGTATTGTTTAATCTCTAAGCAACCTAACTCTCCAGAAATTATGGATCTGGTCTGGGGGAGTCTTTGGACCATTCAAGAACCTATAAAACTTATACAAGAGGGTTTGGAAAACCCTAATGCTCAAGGAAGATCAAAGGGAGGCTGCCAAGAGGAAGAGAAGGGATTTGGCACTGTAGACGTGAACAGTGCTCCGAGAGGAAAGTTCTTCATCCTTCTTCATCCAATCAAGTGTAAATCAGTCCAAGGATTCAAGCTGCATCCAAAGCATACAATCATCCACTAAGGGGGAGCAAATCAAGATCCTTCTCTTATGTTTTGAATTCATTCTTGATCTCTCAAAGCTTCATCTGTAATCCTTGTAATCTTTAAACATTCCAGAGTGTGTGGATCCTCTTAGATCCATGTGTGTGTGTGGTTGTGTGTTCTTGGTTGGAGGTGTGTGTGTGTATTAAGGTGTTCCTACACCTTCGTGGGATTCCTCCTTCCTAGTGTGTGAGTGTTGTGTGTGGTTGATCTTGTAACTTCCTACAAGATAGTGTGTGGTTCCTCACTGTCCGTGAGGGGTGGACGTAGGTTGCCGTTGTGGCATCCGAACCACCTAAAATCGCTGTCTCTGTGTGATTTGTTCCTTTTCCTCTATCCTCCTTCTGTGCAAATCGTAAGTGTGTTAGTTTAGTTCAGTTTTTATTCTCTTTTATCCTGCATAATCCTTCTTCACCTTATAAAACTTGCTTTGTCTGTGGGCTTTAATTATTTCAGGTTCTCTTGTTAGCTTCTTGTCACACATTTTTTAAAAAAGGAGAAAAAGTTTCATTATTTCTACCATCACCCAATTCACCCCCCCTCTTGGGTGCCATTTAATCTCGGGACTTCACTATCCCGTTCATGATTTGGAACTAGCAGCTGTAGTGTTCGCCTTGAAGATATGGAGGCACTACTTGTATGGAGAGACATTTTCGGTGTTCTCAGATCATAAGAGTCCGAAGTATTTATTTTCTCAGAAGGAACTCAATATGAGGCAGAGAAGATGGCTTGAGTATTTAAAGGACTTTGACTTCTCCATAGAATATCATCCTGGAAAAGGGAATGTAGTGGTGGATGCTTTGAGCCGCAAGCCAATAGCTAAGTTGTCGCATATCATGTTGCAAGAATGGAGACTATTGGAGCAGTTAGCTAGTTTGGATCTCAATGTTGACAAGGACCGGTGATGCGGGACAACCTGGCTCTGATACCAATTTGATGCGGGACGGGACTGAAAGGGCTAGGACCTATGAAAGCAACACAGTGCGGCCAGCACTCGCACGCCAAAGGCAAGACGGGCGGCTGACCTCTGTAGCGTTCCTCCGGGTGGAGGCGTCTCTCAACAAGAAACTCAAGTCCAATGACCGTCCCTATGAGGGAAGCGCGGGGATCTCAGCGGCTAAGGAACCGCCGTACGCCTAAGGGAATCTAGTCCGAGCTCGGCGCTCGACTAGGGTCACGGGATGGGTGCTCTCAACTCACAGTCACGCGGTGACGAAAATACTAGCTAGGATCCTAAGCACTCACGCGGCATAATAGAAAGCATACTAGCAAAGCAAATGCCAACAAAGGGAGCGTCGCACGTACCTCCACGCCTAGGCGTGGGGAAGAAATCCCGGCCGAGATCAACAACCCCGATACACAAGGATGAACAATAATACAACCTCAACCACAAATGCCCACTCCTCGCAGGGGGATAACAGGCTACAACATAGAGATTCGGGGCTGCCGATGTACGGGCTGACGGGCGGCACTCGGTGAAGGGTTGGCCGCGAGGAGGACCCGAGCGGTGGTCGGCAGGTTCGCAGCAATGCGTAACTCGGCGGTGAAAGCTCCCACGACCTGATCCGGTGTCCGATTGAGGCACCGTCAGCGAGGGTGCGTAGCTAGTTCACGGGAGGAAGTCTCGGCCAAAGGGGGCGTGCAGATTCCGTCTGTGGAAGCCGGGGGCGCACCTGCAAGTTGCGACAGGGATTCTGCTCCCAGAACCGCGTGATCGAGCGGGAAAAATGACAAGAAATAGCTCCGAAGGGCGAACGGAGCTCCGCTTGTTGGAGGACGAAGAGGACGCAGGGCAGCAGGTCCCGACTGAAGGGCTCGTTCAGATCCAGTCGTGATTGAGTGCAGCAAGCTCGGGAATCTGCAGGTAGTCCTGGCGCCGGGTGGACAGGGCAGACCTGCGCGACCTCACGGGAATGGACGTCACGAACAGCTCGGACGTTGGAACGGGGTGAGTTTGGCGGCGCTGGAAAGAGGACGAAGAGAGGTACGACCGGTGAAGATCCCACGTCCAAACTCGCTGATGTCCGTCCCATGGGATTTTTGCAAGGGGGCGGACAGAACCAGGTTCGCAGGGAGAGGGGGTCCTGCGCGCGCTCACGAAGAAAATCGCCACGGGTGATGCCGAACTCCGAATGAGGCGAGACCACCTCGCACGCGTTTGCGACTCGTAGAAGGATCACCCAAAAATGGGCTGGTCACCCAAAGTCACCAGGAACAGAGGAGGACGTCGCAGCTCTTGGAGACAAGATCTGGTTGCACTGAGCTTGAATCTGTGAAGAGATAGAAGAGAGGGGGAACCTCGGCGTCGCACCGAGGGGATGGGGAGTCACAGCCCAAGCTTGATCCCGTCGCAGGATCAAAGAGAAACAGAGGGGGGCGCAGCCTCCTTCAAGAGAAACATCAACTTTTTTGTTTATTCATTTGATAATCCACTAAAAGAAAAAATACAAGCCTTATATATCCGGGGGGGGAGAGCTAGGGTTTCATCCCAAGCCACAAAGAAGGGGGGGGGGCGCAAATGGAAGGGGGGGTGCGACCAGCCCTCCTCCATTCAAGGGGGTTGCGGCCAGCCCCCCCTCCAATCAAGGAGGGATCAAGGGGGGGGGGCGCCCAAAAAGGGAAGTGGAGGGGCCAAGGGGAGAAGGTGGCGCAGCCACCAAAGGTGAGGGATGCGCCCCCCTCCCCAAAACCGTAACCCTAATTCAACCATCTATGGGCCAAGGCTAAGCCCAATAATAAAGGAAGACAGCCCAATACTCCCTACACATAGTCTGATAACATAAAAGAACTAGATAACGTGTCCACGCAGGGACCAAACCTAGGCCCAACATGGCCTCAAATGAGAAGAAAGATCCTCTAGTAGATGCCGTAGCCGCCTAGCCAAAGAGATGCTGGCGTGCTCCGTGTGCTTCGTCGAGTGATGTGGCGCGTGTCCTCACCAACGGGCGAGCAAGTTTCGGCAGAAGGCGGGCTCGTTTGCAGGTAAGGCACGGAGAAGAAAGGCCACCCGTCGCTTTAAATTTGAATTCGAGGATTAAGACGCGTCCTCGCGCTTGGACACGCCCAAAAGAAAGTGAAAAAAAAGGGAACAAAAAACCCTCCATGCGAAGTAGTTCCCTCCTGTCCAGGGCAAAGTCCCATGAAGCGTGAACAACGTGGTGTGAAAGAAAGTGCAGGAAGGAAAAGGGCACACGACAAAAGGAACCACACGAAATCCATTTCATACAAATAGTCAAAAGTACATCATACAGTGAGGACGGTGTGGTGTACAAACAACTCTCTAACTCTCACCACCACCCTCCTGGTCATCTCTCTCCTCCCTCCTCTGACGGGGATCCCTAGGGGGCCTCTGCGACCTCTGCGAACCCTGAGAAGCCGTGCTCGCCTCTCCAGGTGGCACCATGCCAGCCTCCAAGGTGCGGCGACACTGCTCGACCGAAGAAACTAGAAAGCTGCCCACAGAAAAGGAACCGGACTGACGAAGTCGCGCCCCGCGCTCCTTCGCCCTCTGATACCGCTCCTCACTCTCTCGAAGTCTCCCCTCCGCCGTGCCAAGACTCAGCCGGAGCTCCGACACCTAGGCCACCAGAGCTCTCCTCTCGTCCCAATCTCGATATCGCTCTGCCATCCTGTACTCCCTTTCTTTCTCTATGGTCTCCCTATCCCTCTCCCCCTCTCTCTCTAGGGTCTCCCTATCCCTCTTCCTCTCTCTCTCCACGCTCTCCCTATCCCTCTCCCTCTCCTCTCTCTCCCTCATCACCTCTCTCCTCGACAGCTCGAGGGCGATCCGCAGATCCACTACGTCGCGAGGAAGCTCCTCAGCCTCCCGTCGCCGCTCCTCCTCTAGCTCCATAATCCGGGCGTCACGCTCTGCCACCCAGGCATCGCGCTCCTGCTCAGCACGAACAGCACGGGCCAGGGCCTCCCGAATCTCGGCCACCTGTCAAAGCACGCATGCACCGTAAGAGAACAGTGATAGAAGGAAAGCAGTTAGAAGAGGGTCAGGGCCAAGCAAGCACTCACTCGAGCCTCGCGGTCACGCTCGACCTCCTCAGCCCGAGCCACCGCATACGCCAGCTGCTCCTGGAGGGCAGAAACCTCCGGAGGAGGGCCCCGCGAACTGGAACCCGCTCCAACAGCCGTCCCAGCTGCCGCTGTCTAGTGGGCCCGCTGAAACACGGGACAAACGTCAGTCAAAGGCTAAGCATAAAAAATCTAGGTCACAAAAAAAATGCATTGCATAGACTCACCAGGATCTCCAACTCCTGTCGGATGGCCACTAACTGCCGCCTGGCGTCTGCCAGCTGGGCCCGTAGGTTGGCAATCATGTTGTCACGAGCATCCTGCATTGCACATAAGTTAGTGCCACATGCATATACATATAGAAGGGTGAAGCAGTTTCATTTCACTTATCCCTGCCATACCACCCAAGGAGAGGCGGTCCCCGTACGTAGCTCGGTACCGTCTCATGTAGTCTGTGCTGTCCTGTACATGGGACACCACTGGGACCCCGCCCTGCTGCCAGTCCTGGTACTGTGCTGGGAAGCGCGTACGCCAGTCCACAATCTTCACCTTCCCCTTGGTCTTCCACCCGATGCGGGCCGGCTCATCTACATCAACCCACTCCTGGGCTAGCCCCAACGTCCTCATAACCAGCCTCAGCCGAAGCGGCTCGATCTCGTTCAGGCAATGGACCCACACGTCCCGCCTGAAACAAGGAAGACCCGCTACAATCCAAGGCTGGCCAGCGTCGCCCATGCCCAGGTAGGGTCTCCACACCACCTGCATCACCATACATACATCATGTTAGTTACCATTCAGTCACATGTATAAACACAAAAAAAATCATACGCATCATATCATGGCCTCGGGATACTCGCTCAGCTCCCGACGAAGTGACGCCAGCTGGTAACTGTGTGGTGCCGCTACCACAACCGGCCTCCACTGTCGCGCTAGAGGAACGGCTCTCCTGTTCCCCTGTCTGGCTCTTCCCATCGGGAAGTAGTAGTAGCTCCACACCTGCATCCATCATACATCATTAGCACGAGTAATTGCATATTTAACTACGGTAAAATGCATAAATAAATTGTGTACCTGGAGAAAAGGTGCGAAGTCGCTGACTGTCGTCTCCCTCTCTGAAGTCTGGGAGAGATCGGCAAGCAAATGGGCAAGCAGAGCCGCTCCCCATGCGTAGTGCCCCACTCTGTCAAGGTCAGTCAGGATCCCGAGGAAACGGCAGTGGATGCCATCCCCCTTCGTCCCCAGCAGAAGGCGGCCCAAGAAGAAGAAAAGAAACCTCCGGAGGTCTAGGTCCACCAACTCCCGCTCGCTCGGGTCCTGGGTGAAAGTTGGACGGGCATCCCCCTCCAGTCGTGCCAGAAACTCCGCTCCAGTCTCGCTAACCCGCTGGCGCGGGTCGACGAATCCGAGCGCCTCCATAATCTCCACTCGGCCAACTACCCTGCTGTCTCTGTCAGTCACGCTCGTCTCTAACAACAGCAGGTCCAGGGCACTATCTCGGTAGTCGGGGTAGGTGACCCCACTCACCGCCTCTCCGTCCACCCGTAGCCCGGTGATCCGAGCCACGTCCTCCAGTGACGGTACCATGTGCCCCAAGGGCATCAGAAACACCCGGCTCGGTGCGTGCCACCGCTCCCTCAATGCCTGGATAAGAGGAAGGTCGAGCCGAAAGGGCTCGATCCTAAGGAAAGCTCCAAAGCCCATGGCGTCCACACGCGCCCTCTGAAAGTCTGACAGCCCACGGTATGCCGCCACCACTAGGGACCAGCTGATCCGGCCCTTTATCACGCCCTGCGCACCACAAAACCAACAAAGAACACATCAGCATCATGAATAATATTAAGCAATAACACTATATATTCTACTTTATCTTATCTTTAAAAAATTTTAGGTTTTTTTTGGAGGCGTTCAGTACATTGGACGCCTCCTCTCTATTTTCCTTATTTTCTTTATAGAAAAACCCAAAACAAAAAAATATATATATTAATAATATATATATTATTATGGAGGCGTCCTAGGTCCTGGACGCCTCCTTATTTTTAAATCCTATTTTATTATTTACGTAAATAAACAAATAAACAAAAAGAAAAAGAGAATATGGAGGTGTCCAGGCCCCTTGATGCCTCCTTTCCCCCACTCCCCGGCCTTCTCTCACAGCCTCTCGCCCGCCCGTTTAGCCTATTGAACCACAAAGTGAGAGTTCCGAAGGGCTTACCGGGTCCTGATCGTCCTCTCCCACGTCGCCAGCGCCCACAGCGGCCTCCACGGCCAAAGGAGGAGCCTCCTCCTCCACGGCAATCTCCTCCGCCGCAGCAGCCTCCTCGGCATCACCCCTCAGCCTCCTCGGACGACGAGCCCGTCGTTTCCGCTTCTCTCCACCCTGGCTCGGGCCTCCCTACTCCATTGGGGCTAAGAATGGGTCGTCTGAAGTGGCTAGACGGTCAGGATGAACAGTGTAAGTGAGTAGGGGGGGAGCCCCCCCTATATATAGATTTACCTTTCATTGGGGCATCCAGGCGCCTAGACGCCCCCACACTTTTCTTTTTTTCAAAAATTCAAAAAAAGTAGGGGCGTCCAGGCGCCTGGACGCCCCCAAAAATAAAAAAAAATAAAAATTTCAAAAATAAAAATTTAGGGGCATCCAGGACCCTGGACGCCCCCATGATAAAAAATTTTCAAAAATATATATATATATATGTATATAATAAAAAAAGCATCTTAGATAAATGTATATAATCCAAAGCACAAAATAAAAAACACAAAGAAAAAGAAAAATCACCAAAAAATAATAATTAAGGGGACAAGGGTCCAAAACATCCAATTGCCAGATTTTATTCCATCAGAAAAGCAGAATGAACTACATCAGGGGCTTAGGCGCCTTAGGCCTTAACTTCCCCAGTTCGGTTACATAAGCCCTCCACAGCTCACACTCTTCCCCCACGTGCGCTAAGGCCTTTCCCGCAACACTTGTCTTCCAGGGAGCTTTAATGACCTTCGCTTCCTTCGCATCCGCTTCAGTACCCAACTCTCTCTTCTTCAAAGGAACGATGCCAGTTGGTAGTGGGAACGAATGGCGTGGAATGCCGACCTGGAGGCAGCATCGATGCGCGTTATAAAGGACGAACTCGGTCGCGCCAATCAGTTGAAGATCAACTTCAGGAGAAGGCCTCATGAGGAGATCAAGCGAAAGCAAACATGCCGGTGCGCAAGTGAAGAAGCCTTGTGTCACGGTGCGGAAGTGAGACCGCCAGTCTTCACGTTTCTTCAGCCACGGAACGCGGTTCACTACAGTACCACCGAAGCCTAACACGTCGGCTATGTGATGAAGAGGGCTTTGTTGGAAGAGCTTCGAAGCGGTTGGCATTCCCTCACGGTGATCAAACTTGAAATGTAAATCCAGCCAGCAACTCAGGACAAGTGCGCAACCAAAAGGAGGCTTACCCATGCTCGAGGCAGTAAGGCCGCTGTAAAGATAGGCAAGAACAGCGGGTCCCACCCTCTTTCCACGCCAGATCCCGCAGATGGCACTTAGTTGGTCTTCCTCCACCATGTTGTCGGTATAAGGAAACAAGAGAGCACCCGCCAGAAAAATGGTGAACCCCTTCATGATTCCCTCCAAATAGTCATCGTCTGGTGACCCTCTCAGGGCGTCCATGACCCACTCCGCGAGCTTTTGGAGATCGATCCCCTTTTGAGTACGGACCTTTCGGGCTGCGTCGGGCGGCATGAAGCTTCCAAGGACGTTTTCGAAAGTCCCCCGTGTCAGCATCCGCATAGCCTTCATCTTCCCGTCACTCTTGAATTTCTTCAATCCGAGCAGAAGTTCCACCTCCTCGAGGAGGATGGTCACCTCGAAGGTCGGAAAGATAAAAGTGTGGGTCTGGGGATGCCAGATCTCCACTAGTGCGCCCATAGCCGCCCAGTCCATACGAATCTTCTCATAGTGTTTGGCGTGAATAAGGAGCCCCTGCAGATGCCACTTCGAGAGTATGGCCCTCATGCCGATGGAGATGTTGGAAGTTAGCTTTGAAAGCCATGGTAGTTTGGAAAACTTCCTCGGGCCCGGGAAGAGTGGATATGGCTGGAAGAGAAAAGAAAGAAGAAGAAAGGAAGGAAGTAAGAAGAAGGTTCACGTGGAGAAATTTGAAAAGAATCAGCTTACCATATGCGACATGATCGTCCCACTCAGATGACCCTCGAGGTCGGAGAGTCGCCTGATCTCGATGCTACGCCTGCTCCTCTTCATAACGCGGGAAGACTCTCCTTCCATCCTGAAATCTCTAGATTCTCCTCTCTTTCCTCTCCCGAGCTTCCAAAACCCACCTTGATGCTTTTGAATGAACTAGCCTAAGGGGAGTTCTTATAGGAAGGGTAGGGCGCTACAGGACGGAACATGTCACATCAGCGGTCAATGTCAGGATTTTGGCTGGATCTCCTTTGTACTGTGGTGCGATTCTGCTACTTTCTGATGTTGCTAACCTTTGCTAGTATGTGCAGGTTTTACTAACGGACGTCTTTGTCCTGTCTCCTGTCCCACCTTTCAATGGTTGGTCCCACTATGTCATGCATCATAGTATACGATACCTACGCTATTAGAACATGTCAAGGACCTTGCGGCCCGAACAAATCTGGGATTTGAGTTCCCCTTCAACAAAAACAGTGATGATCCCGGAAGAATTTGGGTTGTACGGATAGGCCGTTAACTTGTGGTAGCATGGGGACGACGGTTCCATTCAGTGAGTTAGTGCGCGGATAAACGGGCCCCAGCCCAGTGTCGGCTCACTGGATCGGTATCCTGACCCATTCTTAACAAGTTGACAATATTATCCTTGGCTATTTTCTATTTTAGTTTGTTTTAAATTCTTCTTTAAGCCCAGCATGCATTCATATAGGACTTTGATTTATTGCGGAAGATCATTCAAGTGATTCGATTGCGAAAGCCGTTGTGCTTCAATTCTTACAAATATGAGATATTCCACTCCGAATAAAATACTAAATGTCCTTGAAACGGCCTTACGCTGCTCTTCCAAAGGAGACCCTTGTTTGGACAGACCCTCAGATATTCCTTTACTTTTACCTTGTTTGACCCACCTTGGCCGCAGCACTTCCACATCGGCTGGTAACCGCTCACCAAAGGTGAAGCCTGCGGGTTTACGACCCAGGTACTTCTACACCGAGAAGTTGATCACCTTTATTTTCGTGCCAGAGCGCACATCTCACCCTCCCTTATTTGATCTCCGTCCAAGCAATCGTCAATATTTGAAAGACCTCCTTCAAGGTCGCCTCATTGAAACTTCAGGAAAGATTCCAAACAGTAACATCAAAAGCGTGTCTCATCACACCTTGGCATAAACTTATCAGTCCGCTCCCACTTCATTTCACTCCACTTCGATACCATTCCACTACGTGTCGCTCCCTTGCAAAGCAGACGCCAAGGCGGGGCAGCTGTAGACACGCCATTCCTGACGTCTCTTGAGAAAGTCTCATATTACCATACAACGCCCCGCAACGGCTTACGCGTTTTGAATCACTGGAGTGCTTCCTTTTCTTGAGTCTTCTTCTGCCCTTTTCGGCATCCGAAATCGTCTCGTCACGGCATTCAGACGGCATCAACACCAGTCAGACGCATCAGGAGGTTCCGGAACCAAGAAGGGTGTCTGCCGGGCGGCCGCCAACGGCTGAACTGAGGACCCGGGTGGGTGTTTATGGGGGCGTCCAGGACCCTGGACGCCCCCATTCTTTTAATTTATTTTTCAAAGCCCAAAATAAAATAAAAAATAATATATTAATGGAGGCGTCCAGGCCCCTGGACGCCTCCATAAAAACAAATATAAAAATAATATATGCTAGTTGGCATAAAAGATAAAACATAAATAAAAAATATATATTAATAGAGGCGTCCAGGCCCCTGGACGCCTCCATAAAAACAAGTATGAAAAATTAAAATGCCAGCTTTGGCATAAAAACAAAACAAAATAATAAAAAACAATATATTTATGGAGGCGTCCAGGCCCCTGGACGCCTCCATCAACTCCCTCACGGGCGCCACCCACCGAACGACGGTTTGTCGTGTGTGAAAAAATCCAAATTGTGGAGACGTCTTGGCAGCTGGACGCGTCCATTTCAAAATCACGAGGCGCCGCTCACAAAACCACGCGTTGTGCCAAATCGTGTGCGGCCGTCGGTGGTGTTCGGTGGACCTGTTGGAGGCGTCCGGGGTCCTGGACGCCTCCACAAAAATATTCTAAAAAAAATGAATAAAAATAGAATAAAATATCTTTTTTGCCCTGATGGAGGTGTCCAGGGTCCTGGACGCCTCCACCCTCCGGAGCCCTATAAATAGAGGTCCACCCCCCTCAGTTCTGGGGGAGCTTCTAAGAGATCCGATAAGCTGCCGGAGCCCAGAGGCTACCGGAGTCATTTTCTAACCCGTGGGGTCTTTTGTAGGTGGAGGTTCTGCCGGCTTCTCGGGTGCCCACGCTCGCGAGAGGAAGGTCGTCTTCATCCACCGCGCTTCCACGTCGTCCCTACGCTGCCGGAGCTCCACCGGATCTCACCCTCGGCTCATCCAATAAGCCTTTTCTTCCCCTTTTCCTCCATAGTTCTTTACATTCATCATACTGCATCCTCTATCCCCCTTCATAAGGGCGCCTCTTCTTATATACTTCTTGCATCCATCATCTCATTTTCCTCCTACTCGAGTCCGAGAGGGGTTTAAAAGATAACACCAACCATGTGTGTGTCTCGCCATCATTTCGTCATTTTTATCGCAAGGATTTGAATACTACACCTTCATCTTTCTAATCCACTTGTTACTTGTTTATCGTTGTTTTGCAAGGGTACCCAAGGAAAGCCCTCTCCGTCGGCCAGCCGAAGGGGGAGGAAGAAGCAACCCGCCATCTCCCGCTCTTGAGGTAGGCGCGATCACTTTCTTCATTTTGGGGTCTTTTGGCCCCTGGCGATCACATCTTGTTCTCGAGACCGCGGCGAGTCACTTCCCCAATGGCCGTTTAAATTTTCGTTCTTATATTCTCTTTATATTATGTTATATTCTGCTCATATTCTCGAGGCCGCGGCGTGTCACTTCCCCAATGGCCGTTTAAATTCCCGTTCTTATATGTTATATTCTTATCTATTCATGTTCTCGAGGCCGCGGCAAGTCACTTCCCCAATGGCCGTTTAAATTCTCTTTATATCCTGTCATATTCTTATCTATTCATATTCTCGAGGCCGCGGCGAGTCACTTCCCCAATGGCCGTTTAAATTCCCGCTCTTTATATTCTCTTTACATTCTGCTATCTTCTTATCTACTCATATTCTCGAGGCCGCGGCGAGTCGCTTCCCCAATGGCCGTTTCAATTCTTGTTATTTAATTTCTGCACCATTCCCGTCCCCCGAGGTCGCGGCGAGTCACTTCCCGCTATGGCCGTTTAACCCCCATATCTTGCTATATTAAATTTGTCCCGCTCGCCTCGCCGGAGCAATCTCCCGTGGTGGCCCCTTCTCTTTTTTCTTATTTCTGTGTTGCAGCAAACAAAAAGAGGAGCCCGCACGCTCCGCGTCTTCTCCGCTCCCCGAACCGCGTGACGTCGCTCACAACAGAGTGTACAATCTGAACTCTAAAACTGTTGAAGAATCTCCACACATAGTTTTTGATGAATCCTTGGCAAATTCTAATGTTGGTCAATGCAGGAATGAAAATAATGGTGAAATTCTGAAGGAAGGAGATCCTGCAGACAAATCTGAGGATGAAGAAGAACATAAAGAGCTTAATGAAGAGGAGCCTACAGTTCAGGGGGAGGTAAATCAAGTTCATGATACTCCAATTACAAATATTAGATATCTCAAGGATCATCATGTAGAAAATGTTATTGGAAATCTGCATGACCCCCCTAGGACTAGAGGTCACTTAAGAATTCAACATGAACTGAATGATTATGCTTTTGTATCAAACATAGAACCCAAGTCCATTGACTGTGCTCTCCAAGATGTGCATTGGATTAATGCCATGCATGAGGAGCTCAATCAGTTTGACAGGAATAAGGTGTGGCTTTTGGTTCCACCTCCTGATCATGAAACAGTCATAGGGACTAAATGGATATTTAGAAATAAAACTGATGAAGCGGGGAATGTTATTAAAAATAAAGCCAAACTTGTAGCTCAGGGGTACAATCAGGAATTTGGAATAGACTTTGAAGAGTCTTTTGCCCCTGTAGCTAGGTTAGAAGCAATAAGAATTTTATTGGCTTATGCATGTTCCCTAGGAATAAATCCTCAGCAGATGGATGTGAAATCTGCTTTTCTAAATGGGAAAATTAATGAGGATGTCTATGTGAGACAACCTCCTGGGTTTGAATGTTTAGATTTCCCTAATCATGTGTACAAGCTCGATAAAGCTCTCTATGGTTTAAAGCAAGCTCCTAGAGCTTGGTATGACAGGTTGAGCAAATTTCTCACCAACAAGAACTTCACAAGAGGTATAGTTGATCAAATATTGTTTACCAAGGTAAGCCATCCAGATATTCTTATCATTTAGATTTATGTTGATGACATTGTGTTTGGGTCAACTAACCCCAAATTGTGTGAGGAATTCTCTCAAATAATGACTGATGAATTTGAAATGAGCTCAATGGGTGAGCTCAAACTATTTCTTGGACTGCAGGTTACACAAACAGAAGATGGCACCTTCATCTCTCAGTCCAAGTATGTAAAGAACTTATTGAAGAAGTACAAAATGGACAACCTCAAGGAAATAGCTACTCCAATAGGTACATCAACCAGCTTGGATGAAGATTCTAAAGATAAACCTGTGGACCAAAGGCTATACAGAGGTATGATCGGATCTCTTCTCTATCTTACAGCATCTAGGCCTGACATTCAATTTGCTGTGTGTTTATGCTCTAGATTTCAGGCCAGTCCTAAAGAAAATCACTTTAAAGCTGCGAAAAGGATTTTTAGGTATTTACTAGGCACCCAAGAACTAGGTCTCTGGTATCCTGCTAAGTGTGAGTTAGAGCTTCTAGCCTACACTGATACAGACTATGCTGGGTGTCGAGTAGATAGAAAAAGCACTAGTGGCTACTGTCAATTCCTTGGTGGCTGTCTAGTGTCTTGGGCATCTAAGAAGCAACACACTGTAGCATTATCCACAGCTGAAGCTGAGTATGTTGCAGCATGTAATTGTGCAGCCCAAGTACTTTGGATTAAGCACCAACTGGCTGATTATCAGATAAATCTGGGATGCATTCCACTTTTATGTGATAATACTAGTGCTATATGCCTTGCTAAAAGTCCTGTTCACCATTCTAGGACTAAGCATATAGAGATAAAACATCATTTTCTTAGAGATGTTGTAAATAAAAAGGAGATTGAAATGAATTTCATAGAAACTGAAAAACAAATTACTGATATTTTTACTAAGGCTCTTGGGAATGAAAATTTTAAGTTTCTTAGAAGAGAACTTGGCTTCTGTAAATTTCAGCATGATGAATGATTGTTTAATTGCTGTGAATAAAATCTCTGATGTGGACTTGTTTTTGATTGCTTGGATAAATCATGTTGATGTGAATGTGGATGTAGAACTGTCCTGCACTGCATATATTCAGGGGGAGCTTGTCGAGTCTTTGCATGTCCTTGCATATCATTCATTCATGACCTATGCATAAACTTTCTCTCAATTAATTCAGAGTGGTTTCAACTTTCTTGAAGTCATTCAACCTTTAACTCTGAATACTTGTCTCTGACATTATGGCAATCTGTTGGTCAGTTCTGATTTCTAAGCAGTAGAAAATGGACTTCTTCATTTATAAGAATTTGAATTGTTTAAAGACTGATGTAATGGTTTAAATCTTATAATGGTTGGAGTTTAAAGATTGCAATCAGTATATAAGTAAGTTGAAAATTGATAAAACTCTCAACCTCTTTCTTATTTCATGTCAGACAAAGCTAATCATATCTGAAATCTGAAAACTCATCTGAAATCATGTTAGAGAGGTTAAGTATGTGTATTGTTCTTGAACAAGTCATTCTGAAACATAAAAAGGACAGCTAAGAAAGATATTGAAAAACATTGAAAATCACAAGAAATTAATATTGGCAGAGCAATGACTGGTAAATCACTGAGAAACTGAGTGATCCATCAAAGAAGTGGACAACACTCATGTCATGAAGTGTATCAGCTATCTCTGTTTAAAATGTTCAAAACAGCAGGCTGGTTTCACTGAGTACCTAGGGGTAACTGGCGTCTGATAAACGTGTACCCTCACACAAAAAATGTAACTCAGTTCTGTTGAATTTGATCATAGGCAGAATGGTCCATCTTGTTGAGTATCTAGGGATATTGGCGTCTTATAAACGTATACCCTTACGCAGAAAGACTTATGGTACCTAAATGCTCAAAATGATCAAATATTGATAATGCTGCTCCTTCAAAAGAAAAGTTCATGAGTGTCAATTTGTTTAGTTTCAATACATGACTTGATTTCTCTCAATATTTTTTATGAGACTATGAAAGTAAGATATTATGAAACTGAATCTTTCATGCAAATATGATTCTGGTTTATGTTTTATCATGCACAGTGAACTTATCTATTGCTTGTAGTGCATGAACTCCAAATTTTATCATTTTTAAACCAGAACTCTTTCTGACAGCAGTTTCTAATTTCATATGACTGAAGACTCTATGCTTTAGAATGCTTATTCATGAACTACCTGTTCAGAATGTCAGTCAGTTCTTCTCTTGATTCCTCCATTGCTCTTTGTTGATGGCAAAGGGGGAGAATATTGTCTAGGGGATGTCTAGGGGGAGAATACATATCTGTCTGAATTCTTTCCAAGGGAGAGTTTGAGGTAGTGAGTTGCATGCCTTCATAGCATCTGCATGTGGGGAGAATACATATCTGTCTGAATTCATTCCAAGGGAGAGTTTGAGGCAGTGAGTTGCATGCCTTCATAGCATCTGCATGTCAATCTGCATAACACATCATGTCTTTCATCAAACATATATCTATATGACATGATGTTGGTTTTCTACTTCATATGGGGTTGCCATCATCAAAAAGGGGGAGATTGTTGTGACCCCTCTATGTTGATGATGTTGACACTTGCTTTATTTCATTGGCAACACCATTGTTTTGATTGATTGGCAACTGTTTTTGGATTTGATGAAATTGCTCTATCAGATTGACTATGTGTTCTTTGCATTTAATACACTGCTGTCTGCGTTTCTTACAGTCATGAGTCTATACACTGGAAACTCTCTTGTCGATTGAGTCTATACATCGTCCATTTTGGATAAAGCCCACACACTGCATTTCAATTGAATTGGTTAAGTGTGTACAGCGTCAACGCATCATGTTACAGCGTCAACGCACCTCATTGGATGTGTGTACAGCGTCAACTCGCTAAGTGTGTACAGCGTCAACGCATGAAGTCTGTACATCAGTCTTAATATTCTAAGTCTGTACAGCCGTTGGCCTTGAACCTCAGAGTCTGTACATTGAATCGCCAACTTCTTTGAAGCCCATACATCGCTCAAAGTCTGTATAGAGTCCAGCGTCTCAGTTAGCGTCTCATGCATTTGAGCAATGTCTGTACATTGGTCTGTCAGCAAGTCTGAACATCGTCCGTCTTTGTTAGCGTCTCAGACATTGGGCTAAGTCTGTACAACATTCAATGTCTAGAGCTTCATGAAGTCTGTACATCAGACTATTACAGCAAGTCTGTACATTGTCCGTCTTCCTTAGCGTCTTGATATTTGAAGTCTGGACATTGGTCTTCAAACTCAAAGTCTGTA
Organism: Amorphophallus konjac; assembly: GCA_022559845.1. Taxonomy (NCBI): domain Eukaryota; kingdom Viridiplantae; phylum Streptophyta; class Magnoliopsida; order Alismatales; family Araceae; genus Amorphophallus; species Amorphophallus konjac. The sequence goes on along the minus strand of CM040125.1, from coordinate 108,271,506 downwards.
CATTATCTTCGAAACCAAAGTCTATACAATGGTCTTCACACTTGAAGTCCATACATTCGATGTGCGGAGTTGATGTCTATACTGTGTCTTATGCTGATCAAGTCTACACAATGGTCGGTGGCAAGTCTGTACACTGGCCTCAACTTTTCAAGTCTACACATTGGCCTCCTTGCATAAAGTATATACACTGGACTGTTTGGCAAGTCTATACATCGGCCCCTGTCTTCAAAGTCTGTACAGCCCTTTAGCTTGCTCAAGTCCATACATTGGCTTCAAGACTTTCAAGTCTATACACTGACGGCTGAATTGAGAACTCTATACATCGTTTGTCTGCACTAGAGTCTCATGGAGTCTATACGTTACATTCTGCCTTCACAAGTCTATACAACGAAGTATATACACTGCAATGTACATACTCAAATCTTATGACTTCATTCTTGTTGATGAAGAGAACAGGGTCGACGCTGGGAGCTTAAAGCGTCCACGCATCAGTTGACGAAGCCTTCACGATATCTTCCACTGCGTCAACGCCACAAGCAAGCAGCGTCGACGCAGCAGTTAAAGCAAGCAGAGACCTTCACAGGCTATTCCACTGCGTCAACGCCACAATTGAGCAGCGTCGACGCAACAGCTAAAGAGACGAACCTAATGGCTTACTGGAATGCCTCACTGCGTTAACGCCATTGATTGACAGCGTCGACGCAGCAAGTCAGATTGCTGTCCTTGAGTAAGTGAACGGAGAACTCTATACATCGGACTGAAGAAGCTAATGAGGGGCACGTGATCCCAGGTACCTGGCTCATGATCCAAGAAGGACAAGGTATCCAGATGAGAACACGTGTACTGACACTCCATTGGATGCTGCCACGTGGTCCAAAATTGCTGGGCGGGAAACGTGGAGAGCACACGCCTGCTGCTGTTGCTGCTATATAAACAAGCCTTCTTCCATAGAAGAAGACTGATCGAAAGAAAAGAAGAGAAAGTCTATACAGCAGTGAGCCTTCGATCCACAGAGAGAAAAGAGAGAAGAAGAAGATACAGAGAAGAAGAAGAAGAAATAGAGAAGAAGGAGAAGAAGAGAGAGGAAGAGATCGAGAGAGATTGAGTTGAGAGAGAGCTGATTGAGAGTGAGAGTGAGAGAGTATGTATCTCAGTCTCGTGGTTCAAAACCAGAGCTGAGCTTTGCTCTTAGAGCTATATTGCTTTTGAGCTTTTCTGTTTTCGTTTTGATTCTGTCTTTCATTTCTGAATACTGTTTCTTCAAGCTGTGTGTCAGCGGTCTTGCAGTGGTAGTCTCCACTGGACGGGTTAAGCTGTATTTCCCCAGCGGTTGTAGAGGATCAGATCCTCTGGTCGGGAAGCTGTAGTGCCCAGTGAAGCTGTGTATCAGCGGATTGTTTGGCCAAGCTGTAAAGCCCAGCGGACGCAAGCTGTGCTGTGCAGCAGGAAGCCACACTCGGTTGAGTGTAGGGTGGACGTATGTCGTTGACCGAACCACCTAAAAATCGTGTGTGCATTGTGTTTGTGTGATTGCTTGTGAACTGTGTGTGCTGGTATCCTTTGCTTAGCTTCATTGATTCTATCGCTCATACTTATGTCTAGCTTTCGATATAAGATATGGTGAATGGCTTTCATGGATCGACCTGTTGCTTAGCATTCTTCCATTAGCTTAACTGATGTTTGCCTAAATTGCACTTTAGAACTTACAGTAGTTTTAAATTAGGCAAGTTGATCTATTCACCCCCCTCTAGATCCACACTTAGTGGAGATAGACTGCGTCCATCTAACCCAACAGGTTCCTACAAAGCAGAACGGGTGGTAGGTTGTGTGGAATGGTGGGGTGGGCATGATTGGATTGTGGTTATCCATGGAGGGGCGCGTGACGTGGAGGAGGAGGTTTTGCTTTAGTCACTCAATGAGGGGTTCCCCTAAAATCACAATTCTCATGGAGGGAGGGGTGGGGGGGCTTGGTTGGTCATCTTGTAACTCTCGGGGGAGGGTGCACCCAGTTAGGCTCAATGGGTTTTCTTTGGGTAGGGATGAGTTCTCTTGACCCAACTCTTGGCATTGGGCTTCACATTCCTCTTTCCAATCTAGGGTCACCTCATGGACTTCGGTCACCTCATCAAGTTCCCCTTGGGTTGGGGTAACTATTTCTTCTGTCAGTATGTTGGACATCTCTCGTGAAGGGCATTGATTGATGAAGTGTCCAAAGCCTCTACACTTAGAGCATTGTTGTCTATTTCCCTGAGTGGTCTCACCCACACTTGGCCCATTGGAACTCCCTTCTCACCGGGGAATGGGTTGACTAGGGGTGACCCTTGTCGGATGAGGGGTGGGAGGAAGATTAGTGGGCCGAAATGGGGTACTTCCACTTGGACATGGCGTGGGGATCTTCAAGAGAAGGGCTGGATTGGGACGGGGTCCCATGTCCTTGGGATCATCCGGTCGTGGAGTGAACCTAGGAGACCTAGAGAACCGCATCATTCCTAAGGGATGGTTATCCAGGTTATCTCGGGGACGCCTTTCCTCATGCCCGTAATGTCGGGGCCTCTCATAGTCATAATAAGGATCATAGTCTGACCCTTCCCTCTCAAACTCATCCCGGGGAGGCCAGACTTGTTTCCTAAGTGGGGGTTCATTGGCTTCCCATCCAAATTCTTCCCGTGGGGACCGAGCTCTAGGGCCGTAGTTCCTAGGTGGGGGTTCATTGGCTTCCCATCCAAATTCATCCCGTGGGGGCCGAGCTCTAGGGCCGTGGCTCCATTTTGCTTCAACTCGGTCAAGTCGGGTGGTGATGGTATCTAGCTGATCAAGAAGGTTGTTGATGGCAACGTTAAATCGGTCCATGGGTACTTGGGGTGTCTCCCTAGGGTGGTCATACAAAGGAGCGATGGAAAACACGATGCAAGGGAGACCCAAATGCCAATGCCCTAGGACTAGACTCGTAGAGACAAGTCTAAAACTTGCTCTGATACCAAATTGATGTGACACAAATGGGGGGATGGATGCAGCAAGTAGTTGAGTCCCTCAGACCTAAATCGCAAACACAATCGCAAGATTTGAGATTACCAGAAATCGCCGATCCTTTGCGCGCACACGCTTCCCGTGGTGACTCGGTGATGCCGAGTCGAGGTGATGGAGCAAGACCCTTGCTGGTAGAGGGCCAGCAGGGCTATGGCTTCCCTCCCAAGGGTACGGTGCATGCAATCAAGGGGCTGGATCGGTGCCTTGGGGAATTGGGGCACTCTCTTTCTCAAGCCCACGATGACCGCACGAAAGTTGGATGTTTCGGGGTCGAGCACTCTCTCACCGACCAGCGGAATAGTTTTGCAGATATTAAAAGAACAAATACTGAGGGGAGCAAGGGCTGGAGCTTACCTAGTTGGTTTGAAGAAACCAACCCCGTTCGGAGACGAGGGCGAGCGGGGAAGTGCGGGTTCCCCGCACACTGCATCGACTGAAGCTTCGACCTGTTTTAAAAGGTTACATGCACTACGCCTCACGCAGGAGGGATGTAGTGCCCCAAAATTTATTTGATAATTTTATGGCATTATTAGCAATTAAATGGACTAATTTAAAGTTATAAATCAATATAAGGCCAAATGGTGTTAATCAATTAACCCAACTCAATTAAAGTCTAAAGGGTTTTTAAACCAGGCCCATTAACTTGGCCCATATTCTAGAAGATATTTAAGCCTACTCTCGGATTTTTAAGGATAAACATCACTTAATAAGATAAGTTAATGGATAATTATCAAAAGAGTTTTAATTTATTTGAACTCTGTCCACGACGAATATAACGGTCTACAGCCCGACCGTCACATACTTGTAACGCATGGGAGATAGACCGTTACACTATGTGTACTCCGTGAGTTGAAGAGTTTGAGACATGTTGAACTCTGGAAACAAGATATGTAACGGTCTATCGTGAGACCGTCACATATCTCTAACGCACGGGATGACGACCGTTACATACTGTTAGTTCCGTAAAAGAAAGAACAAGTAGAAAGATCAGAATTTGATGATCTTATCCACTAAGGATCAAGTTGGGAAGGCTTGTAATATTGCTAAGGACTCTTAGAGATTAGGATTTGATGAAATAAGGACTCTAAACTCGATCTAATCCTCAAACCCTAGTCTAAACTCTAAAAATAGGGCATAGTTCTGAACTGTGCGACCCTTACTTTTTGGACGTAAAGAAGCAAGGTAAGGAGTCATTATCTCTGGTAAATTCTTTAGAAGTATTTGTTTACAATACTCTAGACTAACTCCCCTCCAAATTTCACATCTTTAGGTCAAGAGGTCGTGGAGTTAGAACCTAAGGAAGTTGCTGGAAAAGTCACAAGAGGAAGAGAAAAACTAGGGCAAGGTTCTCAACCAAATTCAGAAACTATAGTCTAAGTAAGAGGTATGTTATCTCATGAACGGCAAAAACAACTTGATAGGACTAAGAGCCTCTGTTTTGATTGGATTTCATGCATGCTAGATCATCAATTTCATGTTTTATTGGTTCTATGCATATCATGTATCTCTTAGCCCTAACTAAAGATTAAGACTTGACTATTCATTTAATCCATCTATACCTATGCATGTAGTTGGCCTACACTACGTTATCATGTCTAGGGATTCATGGTATTTTAATCGATCCCTTTATGTTTTATCTAGTTTCTGTTAGCAGATACTGTAACGCATCACAGAAGGACCGTCACTTTCATGTAACGGCCCTACGATAGACCGTTACAAACTTTGTGATATTTGAACTACACTATTGATTCTAACGCGCTTGGACAGACGCGTTACATTCATGTAACGGCTGGATCTTAACCGTCACATTCACTATGACGCCCCATCACCAGACCGTTATAGTCTATGCTCTGTCAACCCTAGACAGAATATAACTTGCTAATTTTGCTTATTATTAAGCCTAGTTACCTAAGTTCTATCCTGATCATGTGATTTTAAGGTTATTTGACTATTCATGATAGGTATTCCATGGTTTGTTATCTTACTTTTACTTGTGTTATGTTAATGAAGCCAAAGTATATAGTTTTGTATTATAAAGCATGACTTTTTTAAATATTGTATTGACGGAGTTTTCATCATGATTTTCAAATTGGAGTATACATATCTCTCTCTGTCAATAGAGTCAATTCTATAAGTACATGGCACATATTCCGGTATGTTGTCATTAGTTCACACTTTGCACTCTAGGAACATAATCTTGGACATGAGGATCTCTCTATTGGATATTCCTTCCAATGGACTAGGAAATCATTGTTTCAAGGCCTCCGTAATTCTCCACGAGCCTGAGATTCCCACTAGGACGCCGAGTTGGTGGTAACATTAAAGCCCAATAACTAGAATACACTATCATGATTTTTGATTCTTGAAATGTAACGGCCTTTAACTGGACCGTCACATTCCTCTGAGTCTATTTTTATCTTTCTGGACTCTGATCATTGTAACGGCCCATTAATGGCCCGTTACATAGTGTAACGGCCCAGTAAGCGACCGTTACATAGATTGTATATGTTAACCCAAGGTTTGACCAAGGGTTGATATTTCAATGATTCTAGACAAACCTTGATGATCTAGAACTTATCATATTGCTTAATAGACTTAATGTAATGGATGAAAGTTAAGGAAATATACCGTTATGCTGCCGATTTATTCTATAAGCATAACATAGTTTAAATGTCATTCTTGATCTCATATATTCAAATTAAAGCATTCATTCATTGATTATTGTTATCATGGAATTATTGAACTTATTACATTCTTGGCCATACTTTACTGTTATACTGCGTGGAAGTAGCTTAATTTATAACTAAATATGCGATCGAGCACTGATTGTGTTCAAGGGCTCTATGCTAGTCCCCTCGGCTGATTGTCGGAAACATACTATTTTATAAACTATGGGGTATGATGCTACTGGCATCGCATTGCGCTGGGAGTAGTATTTCTATAAATAAGTGAAGATCCACGATACGATACGACACGACATGACATTCTTGCTTGATATTCCACAGAAATTCACGAAGCACTTGCTCATAAGCATAAGATGCTAAAGTGAGGAATATGTGGCTTGCTAGTACATTCTCGATATATTCTTATTCATGAAAGGCCAATATCATGTTCTTGTCCTATTCTTACTAGTTCATTCTTATTCTCATTCCATCTTATGTGATAGTCTTGTTACTTTGATTTAATCGCATGATCATCGCATTGCATGATTTTACCTTATTTATTTAGAGCGAAAATGTTAATCACTTTAATAGTACCTTCATGTTGATGCGAAGATACCTACTGGGCAAGTGTGCGCATTACCTATTTCCAATCTTTTTCAGGAAATGAAAGTGAGTCGGGTTCGGATTCAGATTATTCAAGTAGCGGATCCGAGAGCGATTAAAGATGAGAGAAGACTTAGGAAGTCTATAATGTCTAGATTGAGTCAATGTAATTTTCCTATTTCTTGAGTCTAGTAGAATGAAAATCAAATTAGTGATTGTATCTTGAATATTGAGCATTATGAAGTAAAGTTGAAGTTTGATTCAAATTCTGTGCAATTGCATTTAATAGTGTGATTGTCTTGCGCTCTGGTTATTCTTGCTTGCAAGAGGCTTACCATGCCGGCTGTTCGCACACCCCGAGCGAGTCTTCCGCTGTAATAAAGGCTCGGGGCATGACAGTTAAGTTGGTATCAGAGCCTAAGTCTCAGGACTTAGGGAAGGAGTCGTGTCATAGGATAAGTCCAAGGTTAAGGACCCATATCTATGAACTAAGGAAGAAATTCCACACCCATGTGAGGATTGGGTAGAGCTCGGGATAAGATAATTAATTAGCTTTAAGAATTATTTTGTTCATTTCAATTTCATGAGAAATAACAAGTTGTTATTTTCTCTCAGGTACCCTATTTTCCGAATGGCTCATCGTGTAGATTGGGACGGTATGCAACAAACTATTGCCGGTCTCACCCAGGCATTGCAGACTATTGCACAAGGTGGTGTTGGGGCAAGGGCTGGTGACCTTCATCGCAATTTCCGGAGTCTAAATCCTCCGTGTTTCTATGGATCTTCCAATCCAGACGAAGCCGAAAATTGGATCGATGAGATGAATCGTATATTTGATGTCATACAATGCACTGATCAAGAGAAAGTCTGTCTAGCAACGTTCCAATTAAATAAGGATGCCCGTACTTGGTGGAAGTCGGTTCCGGCACCTCCGGCCGATGCGCCACATACATGGAATGCTTTTCTCACTTTATTTCGTGCCAAGTATTTCTCCGAACATGTGAAGGAAAGGAAGGCTATGGAGTTTGCCTCCCTTCGTCAAGGGATGATGTCAGTTGCAGAGTATGAGTTGCAGTTTTCAAGACTAGCACCATATGCACCACACCTTATCAGTACGGAACTATTAAAGGCGAACCGATTTATGGACGGGTTACGGCCCAGTTTTATTCAGCAACTGGGGACACAGAATATCCGCACTTATTTGGAGATGGTTCAAAGGGAGTATTTATGTGAGAGGACCTTAGAGAAGGTCGAAAGGTTAAAAGGAAAAGGAGAAGAATCAAGCCGGCGCTCAGATCGGCATTATAAGAAAGAGAAGTTTAGCATCACGGAACCATACAAAAATCATGATAACAAGAAAAGATCAATGAACGGGAATGGTGGAAGTTCCCAAAAGAATAATAAGAAGGTTAAGGAAGAGAAGGAACAAGTCGCCGCGGCATGCACCTTTTGTGAGAAATTCGGCCACTCGGCTGAAGAATGCTGGAAGCGCCTAGGTGCTTGTTTACGTTGTGGGAGTAGGGAGCATCGTGTGCCAGCTTGCCCTCTTATGAAAGAACAATCAAATAATGGAGGACGTAGGAGGCATGCTCGCCTCAATGTAGTTATAGATGAAGAAGAAGCGCCCATGGATCAAAATGAAGGGCTCATGGAAGGTACTCTTCAAATTTGTTCTCGTCCTGCATTCGTGCTATTCGATACTGGTGCTTCTCATTCTTTTATCTCCACCACTTTTGCGAACACCTTACCAACTGCATCAGTTCCCCTACCTTCAGATATCGCTATTACTACACCTTTAGGATCTGGAACTAAGCTTACCAAGTATTATCCCGATTGTGAGGTGGTAGTAGAAGGACACAATCTCCCCGCAAACTTAGTATGCCTCGATATGAAAAGTTATGATGCCATTTTAGGGGTAGATTGGCTTGTAGACCATGATGCTTACATCAACTGTCGAAATAGAATTCTATCTTTCCAAAAGCCCGGTCTTCCAAGATTTTCTTTTCTTGGCATCAAATACAAGAAGCATCCTACCATTATATCTTCTCTTCACGCCTGCAAACTTATCTCGAAAGGATGTGAAGTTTTTCTTGCTTCAGTCATTGTCACCGAATCTAAGGAAATTATCCTAGCAAACATTCCTATTGCAAATGAATTCCCTGACGTGTTCCCATCCGAACTACCTAGTTTACCGCCCGAGAGGGAAGTAAACTTTACCATTGAACTCATTCCAGGTGCAGCACCTGTTTCTATAGCCCCTTACAGGATGTCCCCCACGGAACTTAAGGAATTAAAGAAGCAATTACAGGAACTTCTAGACAAGGGTTTCATTAGACCTAGCATATCCCCTTGGGGTGCGCCTATTCTTTTTGTCAAGAAGAAGGATGGTTCTCTCAGATTATGCATCGATTACCGGTGACTGAATCAGCTTACAATCAAAAATAAATATCCATTGTCGCGTATTGATGAGCTCTTCGATCAGCTTTCGGGAGCAGAATATTTTTCTAAGATTGACCTCAGATCTGGTTATCATCAACTTAGAATTAAAAAGAGGATATTTATAAATCGGCTTTTCGAAGTCGTTATGGCCACTATGAATTTGTGGTAATGCCGTTTGGGTTAACTAATGCCCCAGCAGCATTCATGCAACTTATGAACAATGTCTTCCAGCCATATTTAGACCAATTCATCGTCGTCTTCATCGATGATATCCTGATATACTCCAAGATAAAAGAAGAACATGAATAACATCTAAGGATAGCTTTGCAAACACTTAGAGAACACAAGCTATATGCCAAACTCAATAAGTGTGAATTCTGGCTCAAGGAAGTCTCATTCCTAGGCCACATCATTTCAAAAGAAGGTATTGCTGTGGATCCTTCTAAGGTAGAAGCTGTCAAAGATTGGAGCCGACCAACGACTGTATCTGAAGTCAGAAGCTTTTTGCGTCTAGCAGGTTATTATACAAGATTCATAAAGGACTTCTCAAAGATCGCAGTTCCTTTAACTAGACTTACTAGAAAAGAAAATCCTTTTATCTGGTCGAAGGACTGTGAAAAGAGTTTTCAAAGTCTTAAGAATCATCTTACAACAGCCCCTGTTTTGTCGCTACCAATAGAGGGTGCTGGATTTGAAGTATATACGGATGCATCTGGAATTGGCTTAGGGTGTGTCCTTATGCAAGATGGAAAGGTGATTTGCTATTCTTCATGACAATTGAAACGTCACGAAGAAAATTATTCTGTACATGATTTGGAATTAGCAGCCGTTATTTTCGCCTTGAAAATTTGGCGTCATTATCTTTATGGAGAAAAGTTCACGATCTACACAGACCACAAGAGCTTGAAATATTTATTTTCTCAAAAAGAGCTTAATATGAGGCAAAGGAAGTGGTTAGAACAGCTCAAGGACTTTGATTTTGCTATTCAATATCATCTCGGCAAGGCGAATGCTGTAGCAGATGCACTTAGCAGAAAATCAATTGGTATGTTATCAAGTCTCATGATTAGTGTGAATAACCTTATTCCTCAATTTGCCCAGTTGAATTTAGATGTTGACGTTAAGGAAGAAGATTACTTCATAGCTAATATCCGAGCTCAACCTACATTGATAGAGGATTTGGCCAAGTTACAAGAGGATGATCCAATTTTATTGGAAATTAAGGCCAATATTGAACAAAGACCGGATTTTTCTATTTCTAATGATGGAAGATTGCTATTCAAGGGCCGAATGTGTATACCGGATCATGAGGATACGAAGAAATTGATCTTAGAAGAAGCACATAAATCAAAGTACTCCATCCATCCAGGAGGTACCAAGATGTATCAAGATCTCAAAAGAAACTTCTGGTGGCCCAATATGAAGAGGGAAGTAGCTGACTTTGTGTCTCGCTGTCTTACTTGCCAACAAGTGAAGGCGGAACATTTCAGACCTGCAGAAAAATTACATCCCTTAAATATTCCCGAATGGAAATGGGAAAGTATAGGAATGTATTTCATTATGGGATTACCTAAGACAAGAGGTGGACATGATGGAATATGGGTAATCATAGATCGATTGACTAAATCTGCACATTTCATATCATTAAAAAGTCGATGGTCTGTGGATATTCTAGTAGCACTATACATCAAAGAAATTGTTAAACTACATGGTATCCCTATCTCTATTATATCAGATAGAGATCCACGTTTTACATCACAATTCTGGAAAAGTTTACAACATTCACTGGGGACTAGATTGAACTTTAGCACAGCTTTTCATCCACAAACTGATGGTCAGACAGAAAGGACTAATCAGGTGGTAGAAGATATGCTCAGGGCTTGTGTCATTGATTTTGGAGGAAGTTGGCATGATCACTTGCCTCTGGTAGAATTTGCATATAACAACAGTTATCAAGCAAGCATACAAATGGCACCTTTTGAAGCTCTATATGGGAAAAGTTATCGATCACCAATATGTTGGAATGAAATAGGGGAAAGGCAATTTCTAGGCCCCGACCTTATCAGAGATTCTACAGAGAAAATAAAGCTCATCCAGGAAAGAATGAAAATGGCACAAGATAGGCAAAAGTCTTATGCTGACAATCGAAGACGTGACTTGGAGTTTCAGGTAGGAGATCATGTGCATTTGAAGGTTTCTCCAGGTCGTGGTATTTGAAGATTTGGCATCAAAGGAAAGCTAACTCCAAGGTTCATTGGCCCATTTGAAATTCTTGAAAGGGTCGGTGAAGTGGCTTATAGATTGGCCTTACCTCCACAGTTAGCAGGAGTTCATGACGTATTTCACGTCTCTATGCTGAAAAAGTACGTATATGATCCAGACCACATTATCACTTATGACAATATAGAGATTCAGAAAGACTTGACATACGAGCAAACACCGATCAAGATTCTGGATCGGGAAGTGCGTCAATTAAGAAATAAAGTTATTCCCATGGTCAAGATCCAATGGAAGAAAACATGGCCATATGAAGTAACATGGGAAACCAAAGCGGCTATGCGGAAAAGATTCTCAGAATTATTCCACTGTAAGTACACTCTCCACAAATTCTTTTAAGTGGGGGAGGGTGTAGTGCCCCAGAATTTATTTGATAATTTTATGGCATTATTTGCAATTAAATGGACTAATTTGAAGTTATAAATCAATATAAGGCCAAATGGTGTTAATCAATTAACCCAATTCACTTAATTAAAGTCTAAAGGGTTTTTAAACCAGGCCCATTAAGTTGGCCCATATTCTAGAAGGTATTTAAGCCTACTCTCGAATTTTTAAGGATAAACATCACTTAATAAGATAAGTTAATGGATAATTATCAAAAGAGTTTTAATTTATTTGAACTCTATCCACGACGAATATAACGGTCTACAGCCCGACCGTCACATACTTGTAACGCATGGGAGATAGACCGTTACACTATGTGTACTCCGTGAGTTGAAGAGTTTGAGGCATGTTGAACTCTGGAAACAAGATATGTAACGGTCTATCGTGAGACCGTCACATATCTCTAACGCACGGGATGACGACCGTTACATACTGTTAGTTCCGTAAAAGAAAGAACAAGTAGAAAGATCAGAATTTGATGATCTTATCCACTAAGGATCAAGTTGGGAAGGCTTGTAATATTGCTAAGGACTCTTAGAGATTAGGATTTGATGAAATAAGGACTCTAAACTCGATCTAATCCTCAAGCCCTAGTCTAAACTCTAAAAATAGGGCATAGTTCTGAACTGTGCGACCCTTACTTTTTGGACGTAAAGAAGCAAGGTAAGGAGTCATTATCTCTGTTAAATTCTTTAGAAGTATTTGTTTACAATACTCTAGACTAACTCCCCTCCAAATTTCACATCTTTAGGTCAAGAGGTCGTGGAGTTAGAACCTAAGGAAGTTGCTGGAAAAGTCACAAGAGGAAGAGAAGAACTAGGGCAAGGTTCTCAACCAAATTCAGGAACTACAGTCTAAGTAAGAGGTAGGTTATCTCATGAACGGCAAAAACAACTTGATAGGACTAAGAGCCTCTGTTTTGATGGGATTTCATACATGCTAGATCATCAATTTTTTATTTTATTGGTTCTATGCATATCATGTATCTCTTAGCCCTAACTAAAGATGAAGACTTGACTATTCATCTAATCCATCTATACCTATGCATGTAGTTGGCCTACACTACGTTATCATGTCTAGGGATTCATGGTATTTTAATCGATCCCTTTTTGTTTTATATAGTTTCTGTTAACAGATACTGTAACGCATCACAGAAGGACCGTCACTTTCATGTAACGGCCCTACGACAGACCGTTACAAACTCTGTGATATTTGAACTACACTGTTGATTCTAACACGCTTGGATAGACGCGTTACATTCATGTAACAGCTGGATCTTAACCGTCACATTCACTATGATGCCCCATCTCCAGACCGTTATAGTCTATGCTCTGTCAACCCTAGACAGAATATAACTTGCTAATTTTGCTTATTATTAAGCCTAGTTACCTAAGTTCTATCCTGATCATGTGATTTTAAGGTTATTAAACTATTCATGATAGGTATTGCATGGTTTGTTATCTTACTTTTACTTGTGTTATGTTAATGAAGCCAAAGTATATAGTTTTGTATTATAAAGCATGACTTTTTTAAATATTGTATTGACGGAGTTTTCATCATGATTTTCAAATTTGAGTATACATATCTCTCTCTGTCAATAGAGTCAATTCTATAAGTACATGGCACATATTCCGGTATGTTGTCATTAGTTCACACTTTGCACTATAGGAACACAATCTTGGACATGAGGACCTATCTATTGGATATTACTTCCAATGGACTAGGAAATCATTGTTTTAAGGCCTCCGTAATTCTCCGCGAGCCTGGGATTCCCACTAGGACGCCGAGTTGGTGGTAACATTAAAGCCCAATAACTAGAATACACTATCATGGTTTCTGATTCTTGAAATGTAACGGCCTTTAACTGGACCGTCAGGCTCACTTAACGGTCCAGTGCCAGACCGTCACATTCCTCTGAGTCTATTTTTATCTTTCTGGACTCTGATCATTGTAATGGCCCATTAATGGCGCGTTACATAGTGTAACGGCCCAGTAAGCGACCGTTACATAGATTGTATATGTTAACCCAAGGTTTGACCAAGGGTTGATATTTCAATGATTCTAGACAAACCTTGATGATCTAGAACTTATCATATTGCTTAATAGACTTAATGTAATGGATGAAAGTTAAGGAAATATACCGTTATGCTGCCGATTTATTCTATAAGCATAACATAGTTTAAATGTCATTCTTGATCTCATATATTCAAATTAAAGCATTCATTCATTGATTATTGTTATCATGGAATTATTGAACTTATTACATTCTTGGCCATACTTTACTGTTATACTGCGTGGAAGTAGCTTAATTTATAACTGAAGATGCGATCGAGCACTGATTGTGTTCAAGGGCTCTATGCTAGTCCCCTCGGCTGATTGCCAGAAACATACTATTTTATAAACCATGGGGTATGATGCTGCTGGCGTCGCATTACGCTGGGAGTAGTATTTCTATAAATAAGTGAAGATCCACGATACGATACGACACGACATGACATTCTTGCTTGATATTCCACAGAAATTCACGAAGCACTTGCTCATAAGCATAAGATGCTAAAGTGAGGAATATGTGGCTTGCTAGTACATTCTCGATATATTCTTGTTCATGAAAGGCCAATATCATATTCTTGTCCTATTCTTACTAGTTCATTCTTGTTCTCATTTGATAGTCTTGTTACTTTGATTTAATCGCATGATCATCGCATTGCATGATTTTACCTTATTTATTTAGAGCGAAAATGTTAATCACTTTAATAGTGCCTTCATGTTGATGCGAAGATACCTACTGGGCAAGTGTGCTCATTACCTATTTCCAATCTTTTTCAGGAAATGAAAGTGAGTCGGGTTCGGATTAGGATTATTCAAGTAGCGGATCCGAGAGCGATTAAAGATGAGCGAAGACTTAGGAAGTCTATAATGTCTAGATTGAGTCAATGTAATTTTTCTATTTCTTGAGTCTAGTAGAATGAAAATCAAATTAGTGATTGTATCTTGAATATTGAGCATTATGAAGTAAAGTTGAAGTTTGATTCAAATTCTGTGCAATTGCATTTAATAGTGTGATTGTCTTGCGCTCTGGTTATTCTTGCTTGCAAGAGGCTTACCATGCCGGCTGTTCGCGCACCCCGAGCGAGTCTTCGCTGTAATAAAGGCTCGGGGCGTGACAAGGGAGATCTCGGGGTGGGGGGAAAGGAGTATAAATAAATACTACCTCCAGGCAGGGAGGGGCAGTGAGCTGGCCAGGCGGGGAGGGACGTGAAGCAAGGACGGAGCCGAACTGCCTCCTCGAGGTTCTGCCCGCCAGTTCTGCCTGTTGACAGGTACTTGTTGTCAGATTTCCTGAGGGCACTCCCGAACTTAGATAATAACAAGACCAGTGCCAAAACGTCGTTGACTTGTCTAGGATGTGGCCTGAATTTTTTCGGGTCGTCGGGGTGTCGCTGTTGGATGTGGTGGAGGCTGGACCGGTGCTGCTTGGTTCTGGTTCGGGCTGAGTCCAGATTGTTGCAGTAGGATGGCGACGTTACCACGATCGCTCCCGTGATCTGATCGAGGCGGGGCCAGGACGGTCGCGAGCGTGGCCCAGTCTTCTTCATTAGCAACAAAGAATGGATCCATACGAGGTCGGGGTCGAGGGATATGTCCAGAAGACTGGGAGTGGGTCTGGATGGATCCCGACTGACCTGATCTGAGACACTGTAGTAGAAAAATCGGAACGAGCTGCTCCGGGCTTCAGTTGGTGCCCCGCTGGATGCGTTGGACAGGCGACTGGTGGAACTCATCTCCGGCCAAGTGGCGTGCCAAGCGGAGCTCTGGTGTGGTCTTCGTAGCTTTTGAACTGTGGCTCTGGTTCCTGCTCGGGACCCAGTTGCGCAGTCGGACGAAAATGAGCCTCCACGGGAGCTCCGAACTCGGATAGGGGCGAGACGACCTCGCCTGCAAAGCTAGCTGGGAGACCTTTCAGTCGATGTATGGCACAACCCCAGGGACTCTGGGATGCGGGCGGGGCTGGCACTGCAATAGGAAGGCTATCTACAGATCTGCAACCAATCACTAGTGTACGGAAGTGGAGGTGGAATGAGTGGACTTTTGGTGATGGGTTGGAGGTTTTGGGAGGGGAGGCTATGGTGGTTGGTGGTCAGGTGCTGGGGAGGGGGAGGGGCGATGGAGGGTGGCAACAAGGGAAGGGGGAGTGGTGGCGTGGGGTCTTGGGAGGCCAGAGAGGGACTAGGTGGGAGTGGGGGTCGCCCAAGGGCCAAGGGAGGGGGTAAAGGGGTGGGGTGCGCAGCTAGGTGAAGGAGGGGGAATCAAATCCCCCAGGGAATGTAAAGAGGTGTGTGGGGAAGAGGGAGGGGTGCTTGGGGGAGAGGGAAGGGTGCTAGGGAAGTGGGAGGGTTGCCTTGGGATACGAAGGGTTGCTTGGGTAGTGGTGAGAGTGAATGGGGGTTTATGAGCCTTGGGAAGTGAAGGGTTGTATTTAATGGAGGGATGATGTGGCCAGGAGGGAGGAGAGAGAGGGGAGGGGCGAAATTGGGAGAGAGAGAGGGGAGGAGAGAGAGAGGGGTTCGCCCCCTTCAAGAGAGAGAGAGAGAGAGAGAGAGAGAGAGAGAGAGAGAGAAGTAGGAGAGCACACAAGAATTCTTTGGATTTAAACTCAAGCTTTTCATTACTACTTCAAAAGGGGGGGTTGGGGATCTATTTATAGGGAACCCAAAATTTACAAAAAGTCCCTGAAAATTGGACTATTGACACAAAACCAAAGGGGAAGGGGAGTAGGTGGGCCAAGCCCAAACAATTGGGCCCAAAACCCACATGATGACGACAAGACTTAGGAAAATAACTACATAACCAAGGTACTGGACTCAAATAAAAGATAAATTACATCAAAAGGACTCTAATAGAAAGCAAGAAATACATCAAAGTGACCTGCCGAAGTGCCGTGGGGGCCTACTTGACATGAAGCTCAAGCCTATCTCTCGTCGAAAGGAAGGGAGTCCTGAGCTAGAGGGAATCATGGGTGATGTCACCATCAGAAAAGTAGCCAGCATGACTTTATCATCCTCGGCGAACTCCATGGAATAGAACACGGGCTCGGTAGCTTCCAACTAGACTCTGGCTGCATCTAGATTCGCCTGACCTTCAAAAGTCGGTTGGTGGAACAGTAAAAATTCCTTGAGTGCTCTGCCACTACCACCCAGTAAATCTTATTGAGGAACTGGAACAGGCACAGCTTGAGCTGGAGCTGGCACAGAAGGAGGAGGAGCGGGCACAACATGAGGAGGAAAAGTGCTACTCTCTTCCTAGGGAACATGAGCTCTTCTTTTACGAGGCGGCATCTAGAAAACACACGACAACGGAAAACCCATTAATAATACCGAAAAACATCCTAAGCCAGCAATAGACGACTCAAGTGGACTTGCTCTAGACCCGCAAATGCAGTTTCAATTCCTTATACAAATCCCCAACATCGCTCCGATACCAACTGTAACGACCTAGAGCTCTAGATACCGATATACCGATAACATCGATATACCGATACCAAGAACTTGGGACGCCACCCAAGAGGCTGATGAGGCCCCATAAGGGTTGGGGGAGTTTATCGAGGGGATGCATAACGAATTGGAATTACAAACGCGCAATATTAATTAGGATGACAATTTATAATTTAGTGCGGAAGAAATTTAAACTATCAGAGTGGTAAAATATATACACTAGTCCAGATTTACAAATGAATAACTCCCAACTAAAAGAAAAGTCCATGTACAACTACACGGGGCATACCCCGGTCAAAAGTATACAAAAGGATGAATCGACTACTGCTGGCTCGACTAAAGACGATCGCCAAAAACACGGTGTTGGGTCCCGTAGTGCAAGAACACGGATCTAGAGGGAGGGGTGAATACATCCTACTACTATAAACTATGTCCGATTAAAAACATAAACTAGCGCACAGCGGAATTAACAAGATTGATAAGATTGAGGAAATTAATCTAAATCGATTTAAACTTAATTCACTCAATCTCACCGAGCTCACACGATTGCATAAACATATAAGATAGAGAAGCACACAATCACAAATATCAAACCACAAGACACGGGGATTTTTAAGGTGGTTCGGGACCACGACGGGCTCCCTACGTCCACCCCTCACCAAACCTGGTGAGGCTTCACTCGAGGATAAATCCCCAAACGGAGACGACGCTCCAAACACACACGGGACGACGCCCGCACACACACGGGGACACGCCCCAACACACACACAGATGAAGACGAAGTCTCCCACACGATCCGACGACTGGATCACAAACACACACACGATCCGACGACCAGATCACAACACACACACACACACGCTGCAACAACCGCAGCACAATGACACAAACACAATCGCACGAAGGCGATCAAATACGACCGTATACATAAATGGTCACAAACACAAATATCTCTAGTGTTCAGAAAATAAACACAAATATTCAAGCATGCTCAAACCCAAAATATAGATCATAGAACACATCATAAAGAACTGATAGAAGACATAGAAGTAGTCCCCCTTTGTATTTCAAGGCCGGTTGATGATGTTCCTTGAACCATGAGTTGGAGGGAAGCCGGATGAAGACGATTCTTACGTCCTCTTGATCCGCACCTTTTCTTCTTCTTCCACGATCTCCAGATCTTCACGGAAGTAGATGATCTCCTCCTTGCAAGATCTCCACCACGTTCTCCCCTTTTCTTCACCTATACGAATGAACAAATGAGCATTAGGGTTAATCAACTCCCAAATTCGTAACTCTTATATAAGCAACTCAAGGGGTGGGGAAAAGACTCATAAAACCCTCCTAATACATGTTAAAAATACATTAATAACAATAGAAACTAATAAGGGGTAGTATGGTAATGTTTGAAAGGGTTTTCAACACTTTCGCAAATCCCGATCGGAAGGGGTCGACCCTTGGGGTCGACCCTCGGCAACCAGAGTGCTGGAAAACTGAAATAAACACCTAGAGTTACAGGGGTCGACCCTTGGGGTCGACCCTTGCAGTGGGTCGACCCCTGTGTAGGTGCCTGGGCACCAGCCCAGGGGGGGTTGACCCCAGGGGTCGACCCCTTCAGCGGAGGGTCAAAAAAATGTGATTTTAGCCCCGATAAAGTGCCGGAAAAATTCTCAAAAATCAAGAATTAGTTACCATGAATTCCAAAAAGTATTAAGACCATCTAAACCATATTTCAACAAGACTTATGAGAAAACATTAAGCACATTGTAAAGGCTCAAACATCTCATTTTAAGGATGCATAAAACACTTCCAATGCAATGCAACCTCATGAAAGATGTTCATGAAAACGACCCGGAACTTAGCATAGAAATGGTTAGATGTTACCATCATCCACTTCACATGAGAGGGTTTAAAAACCATCCTTGAACCTGTTAAAACATGATAAACCAAGAAGTTAGATGATAATCAAAACTCATGAACCAAGCATCAACTCTTTGAACTAGTTAACATAAAAATACATCATTAAACACATTCAATCATGTAATTGACTTCTCAATTCAACCATCAAAAACATATTCACCTGAAGAGGCGAGATCTCGCGCTGGATCCTGAGCGGGCTATAGATCACCAGAAGATGAATCTGCAAGATAGGGAAACGTATCAGAGGGCCCAGGGGATCTCCCTGGGGTAAAACCCTCCGATGGCTAAGTCAGTAGAGCTATGGTGGAAGCAATAATGGGGGGAGGAGAGAGCTGATGCGCGAGAATCCTCTCCACCAAAGGGTGAAGCGAATCGTGCTCAGGAGCTTAGGGTGTGTGAATGCTTAGTTCATCTTACCATCTTCCGGAGGGTATCCCTTGCTTAAATAGTGCGCCGCCTTCAGGAGTCCTGTAAGCTGAGGGGTTCCCGGCGGGAGTTACGTCTTTAACGGGGGCTTTCATGGCCTGATCGTGGGAACGTTATCCCCTTGGAGTCCGGCGGCTCCCCTGACTCTCCCGCTGGCGGAGGACTCTGAACGGCTGCACCTGCAGATAATCAACCGGCCTTACCGAGCCTCGGGGATGCTAGCTCATGTCCGAGCGATAGGCATGGCCCGGCGAGGGTGGGGTCGGATAGGTCGGCTGGAGCCTATCTCTCTCGGACGGGGAGAGGGCTTTAGGCCGGACCTTCCTTGGGACCTGACCATTGTCTCGGGCCCTCCGAGCCTAGAAGACCGCTGGGGAGAGTTAGTTCCTCGAGTCTTATTTATTGGGCTTTTCTCCCTTAGTGGGCCCTGTGGGCTATCACTCTGGTGGGCTCGCCTGGTTGGACCTTGTGGGTCTTGTTGGGCTGCCTTTGTGGTGGGCTGCGGAAATCCCCCTCTCCACTTGTCCCCCTCCTACTCCCGAGCCAAGGAGGCTCGGATGAGTATTTTTTCGAGGCTTTGGACCGGCGTGGCTCAGGTGGGTGGAATTCCGTTGGCGTTATGGAGCCGCTTATAGCGGTCGCCGAAGCCTGTAATGATGATCCTGACGGATTCGAAACGAAGGGGCCCCCCTTTTTCTCGGAGCACGGAACGGCGCGCCGCCACCCTCAGGGGTTTTTAGGGGGCGCTGCTCATCGTTCTAGGCTTCCAGGGTTTTAGGCTTTCCTTGCTTCTTGATGCGCCGTGAGAGCACAGCGGAGACACGGAGCCTTGCGGCGGCGTTCGAGGAGTTGGCGAGGATAACCGCAGAGGCGGTTAGGTAACTTCCTTCTCCCCCGGAGTCTTCGAGCTCATACGAGGGATCTCCTCCCGACTCGATGGCGGATCAGAGTCCGGAGCTTGTGCCGGTGAGGCGGGAACCCGTCCCCAACTATAGTGAGTTGGGGGAAGCGGAGGTGCGGAGGCTGGAGCATCGTTTCCGCCTGCCTCTCAGATACAGGTTTGTTGCCGCCACTCCGTACGAGACGAGTCTGGATGATCGTGATGAGCTCATTTGCACCTTCCTTCTGGCTTGGAAGAGTGGATTTCGGCTCCCTTTCGATCCTTTCGTGCTGCAGCTTCTTAATTTTTTTCGGTTGGCGCCTATTCAGTTGGTGGCCAATTCATATCTGCTGCTCTCAGCCTTCCGGATTCTTTGTCGTCAGCACGACATTTTTCCTTCTTTGGACCTCTTCCACTTCTTTTTTGAGTTGAAAGCGCACTAGTCGGCGGGGAAATGCTTCTACTTCATCCAGGCGTGGCGGAATAGGAGCTACATCTCGCTTGCGGCGAAGGACTCCTCGCACAAGGGGTGGAAGAGCCAATTCTTCTGGGTGAAGGCGGTGGCGACGGACGAGATCTGGAGATGCCGGACCTCGCCCAACTTTCACCCGAATCTGCCCCCTCGCCAGGAGGAGTTCCCCCCCCACGTGGAGCAGCAGGCTGCCCGTCTGCTGGAGAACCGTCAATCGACCGAGGAGCTGGTGACGCCGGAGAACATCGAACGGTGTCTTCCCACAGACGGCGCCAGATGAAGAGGCGAGATCTCGCGCTGGATCCTGAGCGGGCTATGGATCACCAGAAGATGAATCTGCAAGATAGGGAAACGTATCAGAGGGCCCAGGGGATCTCCCTGGGGTAAAACCCTCCGATGGCTAAGTCAGTAGAGCTATGGTGGAAGCAATAATGGGGGGAGGAGAGAGCTGATGCGCGAGAATCCTCTCCACCAAAGGGTGAAGCGAATCGTGCTCAGGAGCTTAGGGTGTGTGAATGCTTAGTTCATCTTACCATCTTCCGGAGGGTATCCCTTGCTTAAATAGTGCGCCGCCTTCAGGAGTCCTGTAAGCTGAGGGGTTCCCGGCGGGAGTTACGTCTTTAACGGGGGCTTTCATGGCCTGATCGTGGGAACGTTATCCCCTTGGAGTCTGGCGGCTCCCCTGACTCTCCCGCTGGTGGAGGACTCTGAACGGCTGCACCTGCAGATAATCAACCGACCTTACCGAGCCTCGGGGATGCTAGCTCATGTCCGAGCGATAGGCATGGCCCGGCGAGGGTGGGGTCGGATAGGTCGGCTGGAGCCTATCTCTCTCGGACGGGGAGAGGGCTTTAGGCCGGACCTTCCTTGGGACCTGACCGTTGTCTCGGGCCCTCCGAGCCTAGAAGGCCGCCGGGGAGAGTTAGTTCCTCGAGTCTTATTTATTGGGCTTTTCTCCCTAAGTGGGCCCTGTGGGCTATCACTCGGGTGGGCTCGCCTGGTTGGACCTTGTGGGTCTTGTTGGGCTGCCTTTGTGGTGGGCTGCGGAAATCCCCCTCTCCATCACCATTTGACAAGGTTTTGATATGATGAACATGAATCTTTCACTTAATCAAATAAAATGACATAGGAGCTCAACCATTCAATCACTTTCTTGAATCAACCAAATCTTCAACATCAAAGTGCTTCATTACACAAGTGTTAACAATTATGTCAAATGCAAAGCATGCATAATATCATGGAACCATATTCATTCCAATGGCATTCTTGTTGGTTAAAAGCTAACATTCATGAAGCATTATCTCACGAGGAGCATTGATACAAACAAGGGATCTTTTTGAAACAACCATACATTGAAATCACAATAACTCTATGAATGATATGTCACTATCATTCAATTAGAAAGGTGTGTTAAATGAACACAATCTCCTTGATTGAGACCCAAATGAAGCCATCTTCAGTAAGGCCATCTTCATGCAATTCTTTCACACAGAAAGTCATTAACTCAGGCCTTTTGAGCATAGTACACATGACCAATCATTCATCCAATGCATGAGTAATATGGAACCAACTCTCATGAAGTCTTGTATGAATATTTCAGGCCCAAAAATCTTATGAAGAAAACGCATGAAAATATCCAACCAAGACTTTGAAAAGCTTATTAGATGAAATGATTGAAATGTAGAAGAGTCAATGCAATGCAATGAGTGAGTCAACTCCCTTTTTCAATAAGATCTTCATTGATGCACTCCTTTGAGTCCCAAACATGAATCATGGATTTGATCCTACAAATCAAAATATTCAAGGCATGAGATCCTTAAATACAAATCATTCATATAACTTACAAACATGAACAGAGTTAACTCCCTTTAAGAAGAAGAGCTTCATTGATGGACTCCTTACGATTCCAAGTATGAGCTTTAAACATAAATATAACATTAGTTCCCTAAACACCGAGAGTTCACATGGCTTTCAAGAGTAAACATTGACGTCATCTTCCAACTCATCAAATCAAGATATAAATTATGTTGCTCAATGAAACACACACACACACACAAACACAATCGTTTTGATATCATTGAAACCAAGCACGGACTATGGGATGCAACAATCTCCCCCTTTTTGATCATGACAAAACGATGTGTGTGATAATACAGATTTTACAAAACATTTGTAAAAATTGAGCATACACCAATTCTTCCATCCTCCCCATGACAACATCATTCAGAAAGCATTGAGCACACACCAAACATTCTCCCCCTTTTTGTCATCTACAAAAAGACAGGGGATATGTGACAAAAATGAACATGTTAGGCCAAAGGATATGATGTAAATTCAAATACCAATGGATGCTAAGAAGGGACTCAAAGATATGATACCAAGTGTTGATCAAGATAGAGGCACAAACATAGGCAATTTCAATTCTCGAAGAGAGAGAGCCTCAAAGATAGCATTTGTTGATCATGATACCATTTGTTGGTTGAACTCATTTTGACATTTATGCAACATGAAGTGTTCAGAATATGCATTTCAAAATGAACTGTGCCAATTGTTGAAAAGTATGGATTTGATCAAGATGATATCACGAATGATCTATATGAATGCTGAAAATGTCAAATATGCAAATATGCAAATCTGTACATGATGAGCGTCATCTTTCAAATGCAATGAATATGCACTATGTGAATGCCAATCATGCAAGATATGAAGCTATGCACAGGATGACTTCTATCCTTCAAAAGAAAGTTTTATGCTCAGAATTAGACTTAAGGGGAATGCATGAACATGTAAGTACACAAGCACAATCGTCATGCATACAAATATTACATATAGTAACTCCCCCTATATGAGGCACGGGTTAACAGAAGAGCATGTGATTCAAATTCAAGAATGTAAGGTATGAACATAATTAAGATATTTGTGCATACACAACTAGGAGTACTACATAAACCATGAATGTAGGTAAATTCATAAGATACATACATCACAAGAATGCCCATGTGAAATGTGAGGCAATGACTAATGAGCTTCAAAACATATGAATTTTTAGATTTTTTAAAGAACATTAGAAGGTAATCTCCTCTCTACACTTTCACTTCAGATTCTCGACTATTGGCAGCTTCGCACAACCCCTATTTTGTTTCTTTTAAAAGACTTCACCTTTCGGCGTGAGTTTCCTCATATGTCTCAATGGGGATTCCCGGCTACTTGGATTCGTCACACAAATAGATTTTTGTTTCTCCTTTTGACACGAGTTGCGTCCTTTGTTTTAGGGGGGATTCTCGATTACTCGGATCCACATTCCACTTATTAAATTTTTGTGGGGTAGGCAGCTTTTTTCTCACGATTACTCTTTAATGTCAATGTAGAGATTCAAGTTCCCTTTAGAGTGTTGGAAAGAATTTTTTAAATCCTTATCAATGAAAGTCATTGAGTTCATTATGTGCAAGAGTGTGGGGGTAAATTTTTGTTTTGCATGTATAAAATGAATTCGACAAGATATAGCTATGACTCCCCCTAAATGTATGCACGGTCGGAATCAAATCCTCCCCCTTAATATATGACATGTATCACATATGAATAAAATCACTGCATTGTTATTTATCAAGGAGGTGAGGTCTTAGAAAGATCAAGAAATAGTTTCATAGGGTAAATACTTACAAGCATGTAAGGATTCATGTAACATATATACAAGCATTCACGAGTCAAGATATGCGATTATCATGAAATATATGCATATGCTCTATATGCATGAATATGCAATATGCATCTTTTTGTCATTTTATATGCATAGTATGTATATGTAAAAATGTCAATGCATTCTTTTTATGCAAGTTTTCAGTTTTTGTAATGACTTGAGCATTTAAGAAAAGCATGAAGCAGGTGAATGCATGAGATGTATTTTCAATGAATTTGGCACTGAATCATGAGCATTTTATTTCAGATTTCATCATGAAAAGCCATATCCCTTAGAACCCAAATGTTCAACCATGATCATTCAAAGACAATATTTCATGAGACATAAGCTTCAGTTTGAACATGATACGCCCTACATGTGTGAATATGCAAATAACCAAGTGTCCAACAGATTTCACACAAAATTTGACAAATGAGCAAGATAAGTGTTTGAACATCTATTGACAGGAGTAGATTTTTAAACATGTCAAATAACTTATCAATTTAGCAAATCAATCACACATGGTCAATGAGCTTTAAAATAAGCCATGGTCAACATTCAATACCAATTGTTGCATTTGATCAAGCAACTCCACAGTTCAAAAATTTTACCCTTTTGAAACAAGAAGGTTTTTAAAATTCAATTTGAAAGCACATGCAAATCAAAGGTAAATTGATTTCATTAAAAACACATGGTTCCTTATAAGTCAAATAATTCAATTTCTGAATTTTGGTACTAGGTGGAGAACATAGGTCCGAAGACCACCATCACGCTTAGTGGAAATATCCAGTTGAACGTAGTCCAACCTTCTCTAACCACCATTTGATATACCAAATATTCATCCATTGTAGACATGTATGGCTTGTGAAGAATTTTGAGCAAAACATGAGAACATACCAAAATCTCATTCTAAAATATCAAAATCATCAAGTTTGACTGTGAAGGAGCAAAGTTGGGGTTTTACCATATGAGTGTACCTTGTTCCATTTTATTGGAACCCCTTTCATTCTTAATTTACCTCAAGACACACTTGCATCCAAAATAATTCATTCAACAAATTTGGGCACCCAAGCTTTTTGGGTCCCTAGAGGTTGGTAGTATTGCCACCAAATGATTTCTTCATTTTTATTACTACAACATCATCATTCTTTATGATCCTGCAATTCTCAATAGCATGTCCATGGTTTCCACAATAAAGTCATTGAGGAGAAGTAGTTTTACCAAAAGACTTCCTTTTTGGAGTAAAGGAAGTTTCAAATCCATTCCATCTTCTATTTTCAAAAGGTCTAGATTTAACAAAATTAGACCTAGCATGCATTCTAGAAGCGTGGAAATTTTCTATTTTTAAAAACCAACATTCTTTCATAAGATGTCCGTACTTCCCACAATGAAAGCAACAAGGAGATGTGGGTCTACGGAATGACTTTTCATTATTTGCATGAGTGTTTGTGAACAAGTTTCCCTTATAAGATGAAGACCCTTGAGCATTGGAGGCATGTTCAATTCTGAATTTTCTTTGAAAGTTCAACTTAGCATTAATGACACGATAATCATCATTTTGTTTGACAAATCAATCATTCATGACATGGCCAAGTTTGTGACAATAAAAGCATGAGACAATTTTCTTTTTGCATGCCAGTTTGTCATCCTCTTTCATGACAACACAATCATCCATCACATGTCCAAAAATGCCACAATAGAAGCATTCAACATTGAACTTTGATTTTTGAGATCTATTTTACATGGAATGTTTTTTGTTGAGATTTTTCTTTTTATCAGAACCATTTTCAGAGATTTTCACTTGAGCAACGGGAGGAGGTGTTTTGGAGGTGCTAGGAACGTCGGAGGCATGAACAAAAGTGGTTGTCATTTTATGTTCAAAAGATTTTTTATTGACCGGGGTGTATCCAAGACCCTCTTTTTGAAAGTTCACCCTGACACCTAGCATTTTATCTAAGTTCTCATTCCCTTTGACAAATCTAGACAAGTCATTTTTCAAATCATTTGTCTCTTTTTCACATGCAAGGATTTTCTCATTAAGCAGGCAATTCACGGATTCCAAGTTTTCATTCTATTTAAAGATTTCCTTATTTTCATCATTCATGGCATAGAGTTTTTCAGTTAAGTTTTCAAGAACTTTCTCAGTTTCAACAAACTTTCAAATCTTAACAAGTAATTGTTCATTCTTAGATTTTAACAAGGGATTTTCTTGTTCAAGCTTATTAAAGCATTTCAATCTTCCCTCAAGTAAGGAATTCTGAATTAACATGGCACCATTTTTCTTTTTAAGATCTTCATTTTCATTCATGATTGTAGCAACCCTAATAAATGAATAATTGAAATGGATTAAAACATATATATTACAGAAGTAATATATATATAAAAGGAATAGGGTTAATTGGACGAAATAAAACAAATTAAAAATAACGCCTCTTATTAAGGCGTTAATTTATAAAGAAACGCCTCTATCCATGGCGTGAATAAAGAAAGGACGCCCACACCTACGGTCGTCAGTTCTCACGCGACCAAATGGGTAAGTAAAAGAAACGCCTCTATCTTGGGCGTGTTTTAAAACACGAAACGCCCTTTGTCAAGGCGCTTTTTAAGAAACGCCCTAAAGTAAGGCGTCAATTAAAGAATAGACGCCCTGACCAAAGTCGTTAATTCAGTTCGAGAACCGATCGAACCCAGAACTTATCCAAGGAAAGATTAACCTAATCTAGTAAGTGTCTATTAGAGTAAGGACTCTATTAAGGATATATTACCCTCAATCAAACACTACTCTTGTTAGGACTTCAAAATCCTATAAATAACATGTTCGATCGAACCCTAAAACCCATTTGATCGAACGTCTGCTGCTAGGTACGTGAAGAACAAACTATTCCTTTGATCTCTGCTTTGCCTACACGAAGAACTAATGATTCTTCACTCTCTTTTCTTCTTACAGGTTGAGGAAGCCTAGACATCGTGAAGAACAAGGGTAAGTTCTTCTAAACTTCCATCTTCAGCCAAGCTTATGAAGAAATTTCTAATATCTCTTCATATTCCTCTGTAGGAAAACTCTAGGGATCGACCAAAGAACAAAGGTTCTCTGCCTACTGCTGATTCAGTTTATCCTTATCAACGTCTTCACGTGACTGTCACCTTCAAATCCATTGTTAAGGTAGGATTTTCTCAAGTTATTGTAGCCCAAATAAGAATTAATGCAAGATATCTATACATACGTATATGAGCATGGCATGCAGACTGTTTATAAGGTTTTATTACGTTTTCTGCAAAATTTTGAAAGAAACGCCCTTGATTAGGGCGCTAATTTAAAAGAAACGACCATTCTAGTGGTCGTCAATTTAATATTTGACGCCCTCTACGCAGGCGTTAATTTCATAAGAATCGCATGTGATTAATAATTGATCCTGTTTAAAAATTACAATACATATGAAATATTGATTTTTAATATCTTGCATGACTCTGTGAATTCCTGTTAAATTTTACTGCCATGACATGTCTCCTGTCTCTCGAAATATTATTTATTAAAATATCGTAAATCCCTTGAAATTCACGACTTGGACAAAGTCGTTTTCCATATTCTAACGCCCCAGTACAAGGCGTGAATCTGAAAAGAAACGCCCCTTCCTAGGGCGTGTATCTGTTAAAATCCTGAAATTCACATATTCTGTAAAATGGAATTAGAAAGTAACGCCCCTTCCAAGGGCGCGTTTTTGATAAATTTCTGAGAATAATTATATCCTGTCGAATATGTAAATGATGAGACGCCTGCCTCTGCAGTCGTCAACTTTGAAGAAACGCCCCGAGGAAAGGCGTGTTTTTGATAAATTAATGAAATAATGGAAATTCTGCAAATTGGCAATATATGTAAACGCCCTTCTGTTAGGCGTTAATTATTCAATACACGACTTTACTTAAGTCGTTATTTTACTGTAAACTGATTTTATCCTGATTCTATTACCGATGGTTTCATATTATACATATATATATATATATCGGCACTATTCTCCACTCCGTGAGTATAGTCCCACGTTTCATGTTGATTTATCGATCACACTCAACTCTCATTGACATACAAGCTCTCCATTGGACATTCCGTTCCTTTGGACTAGCGAGTTAGTCATAGAGACCTCCGTAAGACTCCTCGTAGCCTTGGATTCCCTCAAGGCCGACTGAGCTGGTTGTACCCTAAAAACCCATTACACAGTTTTTGCCATGTCAATCTAAAGAAACATGGTATACCGGCCCTTATGATTATACAAAGAGTATATCATAAGAAATTCTTGATGGGATGATGATATCATGCCATATCGTGTCATTCTTGTAAACCCCAATTCTATGATAAGAATGAGGGTATCTTGCTTGATCTTATGTTCATGTGGACCTCAATTCTATATAAAGAATGTCCATATTGATTTGTCATGGTACCTAAGTTAAGGGAACCATATTCTACCTAGTTTTATCGACATCGTGATTATACCGTTATTATCGCCATTCTATGTCCTTTGTCATATTTTGGACTCTATTCTATCAAAGTTGTCATACGTGTCTACAAGCTTGATTATTGAAATTCTATATTGGCTATATAAACAAGAGTGGATGTCAAAACACATGATAAATGCCTGCGCATATAGGGCCCGATCTGGTCCTGGGAGGAGCACCCGAAAGTACTTGTGCCCATGGGAGTTAAAATGATAAGGTATCTGGCATTATACCGAGTACTTGACTTGCTTGATTGGACATTCCACACACATCTTGTACTTGAATCGTACTTGACTTTACATGAAATGCGTGGCCCGAAAAAAAAAGTAATTTACTTGCTTGATACATGATAGCCAAAGTTCTTGACATGACTTGTTAAACGTGCTTGCTTGAATACCTTGAATATACTTGTCATCTTGTTGGAAGTTCATGATTAAGTTCATCTTATTTCTTTGATATTACATTCTCTCTATCTTGTCGTTTTCACGCGAGCATGCATAGCTTTATTGCATTCATGAAAATGTAATTATTTAAACCCCTTGCTAGTACTTGAGATATAATTTCCTACTGAGCGTTCGCTCATTCCGTTTGTCCCTTTCTACTTTTCAGGTAAGTCCGACGACGATGGAAGTCAATCGGATGGGAATGGTCAAGAGTGAAAGTGATAGAGCTTCTACAAGTGTCGTCTAGTCTTTTCTATAGTTTCTTGAGTCAAATATGTATTCTTTTCCTTTTTGTTAAACAGAGTATTGGATTTGTAATAGTCTATCCATTATGAAATAAAGGATTGGGTTATCTTGCTATTTTGCGCATCTCTGTCTTTGTGTCGAGTACACGACCACTCTGATTGACATGATTGATATAGACACGTCGCGCATCTCCGGGTATCTTCCGCGCTCGGGGCGTGACAGTCTTTGTGGTATCAGAGCCTAAGGTATTCAATTCCTAGGAAACCCAAGTCCAAGGATAGGTTTCAAAACCTTTAACCAAGTGAGAGTGGGTAGAACCAAGGGTTAAATGATCAATGAGTCCTTTATAAGATCATAGTGATATAATACT
This sequence comes from Amorphophallus konjac, assembly GCA_022559845.1. Taxonomy (NCBI): domain Eukaryota; kingdom Viridiplantae; phylum Streptophyta; class Magnoliopsida; order Alismatales; family Araceae; genus Amorphophallus; species Amorphophallus konjac. Next base: position 108,241,700 of record CM040125.1, on the reverse strand, counting down.
AACGTAGCTATCGTAATTGTAGGATAATGGCTGCCGAACGTGCTCAATGGCGCAACATGCAGCGTACCCTTCAAGGGATGACCCAAGTGCTACAACAGGTAGCACAAGGTGGTGCTCCACGAGCTGGAAGCTTACACCAAGCATTCAAGAATATGAATCCCCCGAAGTTCATGGGATCGACCGATCCAGACGATGCCGAGCATTGGGTTCGGGAGATTGAACGTATATTCCGTGTTATGCAATGCACGGATCAGGACAAAGTCTTATTAGCTACTTTCCAGTTAGAAAAGGATGCTAGATGCTGGTGGGAGTCGATTGAAGCTACTATTGACCCAACTCAAGTTACATGGGGTGAATTCGTTGAATATTTCAACGCCAAATATTTCTCTGATAGGGTCCAGGAAAAGAAGGCCGCCGAATTTGCCGCATTAAAGCAAAGATCTTTATCGGTGGCTGATTATGAAGCACAGTTCTCTAGACTGTCTAGATATGCTAAGCATTTGATTAGCACGGAAAAGATGAAAGCCCGTAGATTTCTTAATGGGCTTAGGCCCCACTACATTACTCAACTGGCGCCTATGGATATTCAAGTTTATACTGAAATAGTGCGCCGAGCTCAGTTGCTTGAAGATGCCACGGAACTATCTGATAGGATCCGTGGGAAAGACAAAAAGGAGCAAGTCACAAGTTCGGGTTCTTTTAAACCCAACTTTAAGAAGAGGCTCAATAATGGAGGTTCTTCCTCTCAAGATCAGAAGTACAAGAAATCCAAGCCTTTCTCTATCACCACTACCCCTTCAAACGTAGTATGCAAGCATTGTGACAAGGCTGGTCACAAAACAGAAGAATGCTGGAGGAAACTAGGAGCATGTCTCCGTTGTGGGAGTCGTGAACATCGGATTCCCGATTGTCCATTAATGAATGACCAAGCCGGTGAGGGTAAACGTCCAGTGACAAAGAATGCTCGTCTTCATGCAATCCAAGGGACCGAACCAGAAGAAGAAGGCGGATTGGTGGAAGGTACATTAAAAATTTGTTCTAAATATGCACATGTTTTATTTGATACGGGTGCATCGCATTCCATTATTTCCAAGAAGTTTGCTGACCCATTACCTCTAGAACCAGAATGGATGAAGATAATATTGTCTACTCCTCTCGGAAACGAGACGGATATCACACATCATTACCAAAATTGTGAGGTATTGGTTCGAGGAAAGAATTTTCCTATTGATCTTATCTGCTTAGATCTAAAAGAATATGATGTTATACTAGGGGCAGATTGGTTATCCAAATACCAGGCAACGGTTGATTGCCGTGATAGCAAGATTGTTTTCAAGGAATTTCCGGAACTGACTTATACTAGTCCTAAGAGTCGAAGCAAATCCCCTCTTATCTCGGCTCTTCGAGCAAGTAAGCTCGTCAAGAAAGGATGTGTATCCTTCCTTGCTTTTGTCACTATTAAAGAAGCTAAGGAAACCGAGATAGAAGACATTCAGGTAGTGCGAGAATTTCCAGACGTATTTCCGGAAGAATTGCCGGGATTACCCCCTCAAAGAGAAGTGGCCTTCACCATTGACTTAGTCCCTGGTGCCGGTCCTGTTTCCAAGGCACCATATAGAATGTCCCCTGCTGAACTCAAGGAGTTGAAGGAGCAGTTGATGGAACTAATCCGAAAAGGGTTTATTAGACCAAGTACTTCCCCGTGGGGAGCACCAGTCTTATTTGTAAAGAAGAAGGATGGGTCCATGAGATTGTGTATCGACTATCGACAGTTGAATCATCTTACTATCAAGAACAAGTATCCACTGCCGAGAATCGATGAGTTATTTGATCAGATTTCAGGATCCAAATATTTCTCCAAGATTGATCTCAGGTCGGGATATCATCAATTAAGAATCAAGGACGATGACATTCACAAGACTGCATTCAGAAGCAGGTATGGCCATTACGAATTTGTTGTTATGCCTTTTGGACTAACAAATGCCCCTGCTGCCTTTATGCAGTTAATGAATAGCATATTCAGGCCTTACTTGGATCAATTCATAGTAGTCTTCATTGATGATATATTGATATATTCTAAGACTAAGGAAAAACATGAAGAGCATTTGAGGATTGCATTGCAAGTCTTGAGGACAAATCAATTATATGCTAAACTCAGCAAATGCGAGTTCTGGCTTGAAGAAGTGGCTTTTCTCGGACATGTCATATCCAAGGACGGTTTATCTGTGGATCCGTCAAAAGTTGAAGCTGTGAGAAACTGGGAGAGACCCACTAATGCAAGCGAGATCAGAAGTTTCTTAGGTCTTGCAGGCTATTATCGGCGATTTATCAAAGATTTCTCTAAGATCGCCGTACCACTTACAAGATTAACTCGTAAGGAGATCCGATATGAATGGAGTGAGGAATGTGAAAGCAGTTTTCAAACTCTCAAGGATCATCTCACCACAGCTCCGGTCTTAGCCCTACCAATTGAAGGAGAGAAATTCGAGGTCTACACTGATGCTTCTGGCATTGGCCTCGGATGTGTTCTAATGCAACAAGGGAAGGTCATAGCATACTCTTCTCGTCAACTGAAGAAGCATGAGGAGAATTACCCCGTCCATGACTTGGAACTGGCCGCGGTAGTATTTGCCCTAAAGATATGGAGACACTATCTCTATGGGGTACAGTTCACTGTATACTCCGATCACAAAAGTCTCAAATATCTATTTTCACAAAAGGAGCTGAACATGAGACAAAGACGCTGGCTAGAATATCTCAAGGACTTCGACTTCAGTATACAATACCATCCCGGAAAGGGTAATTATGTGGCTGATGCCCTTAGTCGAAAGCCGAGAGCAAGGATAGCAAATTGTATGATACAAGAATGGAGGTTACTTGAACAATTCTCCGAGCTCAATATAAGCTTGGACACGGAATCCAAATTTATCACATTATCTCATGTAAGCATACAGTCAGACTTATTATCTGAAATACAAACACTTCAGGATGATGATCCTATGTTAGTAGAAATCAAAGGCAGATTAGAAGGACAATCTGATTTTCAACTAACTTCTGATGGAAGATTATCGTTCAAAGATAGAACTTGTATACCCGATTGTCCGGAATTAAAGAAGAAGATCTTAGATGAAGCTCACCGATCCAGGTACACTATTCATCCAGGATCAACCAAAATGTACCAAGATGTAAAGAGGAACTTTTGGTGGCCTAATATGAAAAGAGAAATAGCGGACTATGTATCACGCTGCCTCACATGCCAACAGGTCAAGGCGGAACACCAAAAGCCTGCGGGAAAACTACATCCTCTAGATATTCCTAAGTGGAAATGGGAGGATATTGGTATGGACTTCATCATGGGTTTGTCTAAATCTAAAGGAGGACATGATGGAATCTGGGTTATCATTGACCGACTAACTAAATCGGCACATTTCTTGCCAATAAAGAGCCGATGGTCAATTGATGTGCTAGCTGCACTGTACATCAAGGAAATAGTCAGGATACATGGAATTCCTGTCTCAATCGTGTCTGACAGAGATCCCCGTTTTACTTCTCATTTTTGGAAGGGATTACAACATTCGTTGGGGACAAGGCTCAACTTTAGTACTGCTTTTCACCCACAAACGGATGGTCAGACCGAGCGAACTAATCAAGTTGTTGAAGATATGCTGAGAGCATGCATTATTGACTTTGGAGGAAGCTGGCATGACCACTTACCTTTAGTTGAATTTGCATATAATAATAGCTACCAAGCTAGTATCCAAATGGCACCTTTCGAAGCCTTATACGGAAGGAGTTGCCGATCTCCCATATGTTGGAACGAAGTTGGAGAAAAACAACTATTAGGTCCAGACATGGTAAGGGATACAACCGAGAAGATACAAGTAATCAGGGAAAGATTACAAGTTGCTCAGACCAGACAAAAGACTTATGCAGATACAAGAAGAAGAGATCTTGAATTCCAAATCGGAGATCATGTATTTCTCAAAATATCCCCTGGACGTGGCATACGAAGATTTGGTGTTAAGGGCAAGCTTACGCCAAGATTCATCGGACCATTTGAGGTACTCGAAAGAGTTGGCGAGGTTGCTTATCGCATCGCGTTGCCTCCTCAGTTGTCCGAGGTACACAATGTATTTCACATATCTATGTTGAAGAAGTATGTGCACGATCCGTCACATATTATTGAGTATGGAGATCTGGTGATCCAGAAAGATCTCACATATGAACAGAGGCCCTTGAAGATATTAGATCGAGAAATACGAGCTCTAAGGAATAAGGTTATTCCCATGCTCAAGGTGCAATGGAATAAGAATCCTGAACGCGAAGCGACATGGGAGACCGAGGAATCTATGAAGAAACGATTTCCCGAGTTATTCTAAGAGGTATATGTCCTACACTCTCCGCGTGTATAATTATATATATATTGAATTTGGGGACCAAATTCTTTTTAAGTGGGGGAGGGTGTAGCAACCCTAATAAATGAATAATTGAAATGGATTAAAACATATATATTACAGAAGTAATATATATATAAAAGGAATAGGGTTAATTGGACGAAATAAAACAAATTAAAAATAACGCCTCTTATTAAGGCGTTAATTTATAAAGAAACGCCTCTATCCATGGCGTGAATAAAGAAAGGACGCCCACACCTACGGTCGTCAGTTCTCACGCGACCAAATGGGTAAGTAAAAGAAACGCCTCTATCTTGGGCGTGTTTTAAAACACGAAACGCCCTTTGTCAAGGCGCTTTTTAAGAAACGCCCTAAAGTAAGGCGTCAATTAAAGAATAGACGCCCTGACCAAAGTCGTTAATTCAGTTCGAGAACCGATCGAACCCAGAACTTATCCAAGGAAAGATTAACCTAATCTAGTAAGTGTCTATTAGAGTAAGGACTCTATTAAGGATATATTACCCTCAATCAAACACTACTCTTGTTAGGACTTCAAAATCCTATAAATAACATGTTCGATCGAACCCTAAAACCCATTTGATCGAACGTCTGCTGCTAGGTACGTGAAGAACAAACTATTCCTTTGATCTCTGCTTTGCCTACACGAAGAACTAATGATTCTTCACTCTCTTTTCTTCTTACAGGTTGAGGAAGCCTAGACATCGTGAAGAACAAGGGTAAGTTCTTCTAAACTTCCATCTTCAGCCAAGCTTATGAAGAAATTTCTAATATCTCTTCATATTCCTCTGTAGGAAAACTCTAGGGATCGACCAAAGAACAAAGGTTCTCTGCCTACTGCTGATTCAGTTTATCCTTATCAACGTCTTCACGTGACTGTCACCTTCAAATCCATTGTTAAGGTAGGATTTTCTCAAGTTATTGTAGCCCAAATAAGAATTAATGCAAGATATCTATACATACGTATATGAGCATGGCATGCAGACTGTTTATAAGGTTTTATTACGTTTTCTGCAAAATTTTGAAAGAAACGCCCTTGATTAGGGCGCTAATTTAAAAGAAACGACCATTCTAGTGGTCGTCAATTTAATATTTGACGCCCTCTACGCAGGCGTTAATTTCATAAGAATCGCATGTGATTAATAATTGATCCTGTTTAAAAATTACAATACATATGAAATATTGATTTTTAATATCTTGCATGACTCTGTGAATTCCTGTTAAATTTTACTGCCATGACATGTCTCCTGTCTCTCGAAATATTATTTATTAAAATATCGTAAATCCCTTGAAATTCACGACTTGGACAAAGTCGTTTTCCATATTCTAACGCCCCAGTACAAGGCGTGAATCTGAAAAGAAACGCCCCTTCCTAGGGCGTGTATCTGTTAAAATCTGAAATTCACATATTCTGTAAAATGGAATTAGAAAGTAACGCCCCTTCCAAGGGCGCGTTTTTGATAAATTTCTGAGAATAATTATATCCTGTCGAATATGTAAATGATGAGACGCCTGCCTCTGCAGTCGTCAACTTTGAAGAAACGCCCCGAGGAAAGGCGTGTTTTTGATAAATTAATGAAATAATGGAAATTCTGCAAATTGGCAATATATGTAAACGCCCTTCTGTTAGGCGTTAATTATTCAATACACGACTTTACTTAAGTCGTTATTTTACTGTAAACTGATTTTATCCTGATTCTATTACCGATGGTTTCATATTATACATATATATATATATATCGGCACTATTCTCCACTCCGTGAGTATAGTCCCACGTTTCATGTTGATTTATCGATCACACTCAACTCTCATTGACATACAAGCTCTCCATTGGACATTCCGTTCCTTTGGACTAGCGAGTTAGTCATAGAGACCTCCGTAAGACTCCTCGTAGCCTTGGATTCCCTCAAGGCCGACTGAGCTGGTTGTACCCTAAAAACCCATTACACAGTTTTTGCCATGTCAATCTAAAGAAACATGGTATACCGGCCCTTATGATTATACAAAGAGTATATCATAAGAAATTCTTGATGGGATGATGATATCATGCCATATCGTGTCATTCTTGTAAACCCCAATTCTATGATAAGAATGAGGGTATCTTGCTTGATCTTATGTTCATGTGGACCTCAATTCTATATAAAGAATGTCCATATTGATTTGTCATGGTACCTAAGTTAAGGGAACCATATTCTACCTAGTTTTATCGACATCGTGATTATACCGTTATTATCGCCATTCTATGTCCTTTGTCATATTTTGGACTCTATTCTATCAAAGTTGTCATACGTGTCTACAAGCTTGATTATTGAAATTCTATATTGGCTATATAAACAAGAGTGGATGTCAAAACACATGATAAATGCCTGCGCATATAGGGCCCGATCTGGTCCTGGGAGGAGCACCCGAAAGTACTTGTGCCCATGGGAGTTAAAATGATAAGGTATCTGGCATTATACCGAGTACTTGACTTGCTTGATTGGACATTCCACACACATCTTGTACTTGAATCGTACTTGACTTTACATGAAATGCGTGGCCCGAAAAAAAAAGTAATTTACTTGCTTGATACATGATAGCCAAAGTTCTTGACATGACTTGTTAAACGTGCTTGCTTGAATACCTTGAATATACTTGTCATCTTGTTGGAAGTTCATGATTAAGTTCATCTTATTTCTTTGATATTACATTCTCTCTATCTTGTCGTTTTCACGCGAGCATGCATAGCTTTATTGCATTCATGAAAATGTAATTATTTAAACCCCTTGCTAGTACTTGAGATATAATTTCCTACTGAGCGTTCGCTCATTCCGTTTGTCCCTTTCTACTTTTCAGGTAAGTCCGACGACGATGGAAGTCAATCGGATGGGAATGGTCAAGAGTGAAAGTGATAGAGCTTCTACAAGTGTCGTCTAGTCTTTTCTATAGTTTCTTGAGTCAAATATGTATTCTTTTCCTTTTTGTTAAACAGAGTATTGGATTTGTAATAGTCTATCCATTATGAAATAAAGGATTGGGTTATCTTGCTATTTTGCGCATCTCTGTCTTTGTGTCGAGTACACGACCACTCTGATTGACATGATTGATATAGACACGTCGCGCATCTCCGGGTATCTTCCGCGCTCGGGGCGTGACAATGATGCTTTTACTATCAATTTCAGAATCAAGTAACTTTTCAAACATTTTATCATCATCAGACAAAGAAGCTAGATTGTTCTTAAGATATTCTTCATTTTTCTCAAGCATGGAGATTTTTGACATGAGGAATGTATTTTACTCACGCAGCTCATCACACTCATTTTCAATTTGAAAAGATGTGTTAAGTTTTCTAGCCATTTCAACATCTTCATTCAAATAGGAAATCTCTTCTGAAAATAATTTAATTTTTGATTCAAGAGATTCATTTTGTTCTTGCAGATGTTCAATTTTTGACTCCAAGATTTTACAGTTCTTACAGGAGGAATTAGCATGCCCATTCTCATTAATCTTCCTTTTCAAGGTTTTATTTTCAGATTTGAGTTTCTTGCATTTATCATACAGCGTAGCATATGCCATTTGCCATTCCTCAATAGAGAGTTCTTCGGATTCAGAATATACCTCATCATAATTTTCTTCATTGAGTTGATCATCATTGTCGGCCATGAGACAATTTTATCCTTCCATCTCTTGAGCTTTGATCAACTGATCCATAAGCTCCTTTGACGTTCTACAAGATGAAACAAATGGAAACATATGAGTATCAATGGCACTTTTCAATAAACTTAATACAATGACATTTTCATGGTTCTTCAATTTATCTTGACTAGACCACTTGGTCTCATCAAGGGGTAATATGTGAGGACCATCATAAATCAACTTCCAAAGATTAGGATTAATTGAATTGATCAGTCCATACATTTTACCTATCCATGAAGTAATATCAGAACCATTAAGAATAAGAAGGCAATTCATTGATATGTGCTCAATAGAAAAGTTCATGATTTTAGAATGCACTAAGATCACTCTGTAGATCGTGAGATCTAGGGACAGTAGAGCCACGCTGTGATACCAATTGTTGGGTCCCGTAGTGCAAGAACACGGATCTAGAGGGAGGGGTGAATAGATCCTACTACTATAAACTATGTCCGATTAAAAACATAAACTAGCGCACAGCGGAATTAACAAGATTGATAAGATTGTGAAAATTAATCTAAATAGATTTAAACTTAATTCACTCAATCTCACCGAGCTCACACGATTGCATAAACAGATAAGACAGCGAAGCACACAATCACAAAGATCAAACCACAAGACACGGGGATTTTTAAGGTGGTTCGGGACCACGACGGGCTCCCTACGTCCAACCCTCACCAAACCCGGTGAGGCTTCACTCGGGGATAAATCCCCAAACGGAGACGACGCTCCAAACACACATGGGATGACGCCCGCACACACACGGGGACACGCCCCAACACACACACAGACGGAGATGAAGTCTCCCACACGATCCGACGACCGGATCACAAACATACACAAGATCCGACGACCGGATCACAACACACACACACACACGCTGCAACAACCGCAGCACAATGACACAAACACGATCGCACAAAGGTGATCAAATATGACCATATACACAAACGGTCACACACACAAATATCTCTAGTGTTCAGAAAATAAACACAAATATTCAAGCATGCTCAAACCCAAAATATAGATCATAGAACACATCACAAAGAACTGATAGAAGACATAGAAGTAGTGCCCCTTTGTATTTCAAGACCGGTTGATGATGTTCCTTCAACCACGAGTTGGAGGGAAGCCGGATGAAGACGATTCTTACGTCCTCTTGATCCTCTCTTTGATCCGCATCTTTTCTTCTTCTTCCACGATCTCCAGATCTTCACGGAAGTAGATGATCTCCTCCTTGCAAGATCTCCACCACGTTCTCCCCTTTTCTTCACCTATACGAATGAACAAATGAGCATTAGGGTTAATCAACTCCCAAATTCGTAACTCTTATATAAGCAACTCAAGGGGTGGGGAAAAGACTCATAAAACCCTCCTAATACATGTTAAAAATACATTAATAACAATAGAAACTAATAAGGGGTAGTATGGTAATGTTTGAAAGGGTTTTCAATGGGTTTTAAACACTTTCGCAAATCCCGATCGGAAGGGGTCGACCCTTGGGGTCGACCCTCGGCAACCAGAGTGCTGGAAAACTAAAATAAACACCTAGAGTTACAGGGGTCGACCCTTGGGGTCGACCCTTGCAGTGGGTCGACCCCTGTGTAGGTGCCTGGGCACCAGCCCAGGGGGGGTTGACCCCAGGGGTCGACCCCTTCAGCAGAGGGTCAAAAAATGTGATTTTAGCCCCGATAAAGTGCCGGAAAAATTCTCAAAAATCAAGAATTAGTTACCATGAATTCCAAAAAGTATTAAGACCATCTAAACCATATTTCAACAAGACTTATGAGAAAACATTAAGCACATTGTAAAGGCTCAAACATCTCATTTTAAGGATGCATAAAACACTTCCAATGCAATGCAACCTCATGAAAGATGTTCATGAAAACGACCCGGAACTTAGCATAGAAATAGTTAGATGTTACCATCATCCACTTGAAATGAGAGGGTTTAAAAACCATCCTTGAACCTGTAAAAACATGATAAACCAAGAAGTTAGATGATAATCAAAACTCATGAACCAAGCATCAACTCTTTGAACTAGTTAACATAAAAATACATCATTAAACACATTTAATCATGTAATTGACTTCTCAATTCAACCATCAAAAACATATTCACCTGAAGAGGCGAGATCTCGCGCTGGATCCTGAGCGGGCTATAGATCACCAGAAGATGAATCTGCAAGATAGGGAAACGTATCAGAGGGCCCAGGGGATCTCCCTGGGGTAAAACCCTCCGATGGCTAAGTCAGTAGAGCTATGGTGGAAGCAATAATGGGGGGAGGAGAGAGCTGATGCTCGAGAATCCTCTCCACCAAAGGGTGAAGCGAATCGTGCTCAGGAGCTTAGGGTGTGTGAATGCTTAGTTCATCTTACCATCTTCCGGAGGGTATCCCTTGCTTAAATAGTGCGCCGCCTTCAGGAGTCCTGTAAGCTGAGGGGTTCCCGGCGGGAGTTACGTCTTTAACGGGGGCTTTCATGGCCTGATCGTGGGAACGTTATCCCCTTGGAGTCCGGCGGCTCCCCTGACTCTCCCGCTGGCGGAGGACTCTGAACGGCTGCACCTGTAGATAATCAACCGGCCTTACCGAGCCTCGGGGATGCTAGCTCATGTCCGAGCGATAGGCATGGCCCGGCGAGGGTGGGGTCAGATAGGTCGGCTGGAGCCTATCTCTCTCGGACGGGGAGAGGGCTTTAGGCCGGACCTTCCTTGGGACCTGACCGTTGTCTCGGGCCCTCCGAGCCTAGAAGACCGCCGGGGAGAGTTAGTTCCTCGAGTCTTATTTATTGGGCTTTTCTCCCTTAGTGGGCCCTGTGGGCTATCACTCGGGTGGGCTCGCCTGGTTGGACCTTGTGGGTCTTGTTGGGCTGCCTTTGTGGTGGGCTGCGGAAATCCCCCTCTCCACTTGTCCCCCTCCTACTCCCGAGCCAAGGAGGCTCGGATGAGTATTTTTTCGAGGCTTTGGACCGGCGTGGCTCATGTGGGTGGAATTCTGTTGGCGTTATGGAGCCGCTTATAGCGGTCGCCGAAGCCTGTAATGATGATCCTGATGGATTCGAAACGAAGGGGCCCCCCTTTTTCTCGGAGCACGGAACGGCGCGCCGCCACCCTCAGGGGTTTTTAGGGGGCGCTGCTCATCGTTCTAGGCTTCTAGGGTTTTAGGCTTTCCTTGCTTCTTGATGCGCCGTGAGAGCACAGCGGAGACACGGAGCCTTGCGGCGGCGTTCGAGGAGTTGGCGAGGATAACCGCAGAGGCGGTTAGGTAACTTCCTTCTCCCCCGGAGTCTTCGAGCTCGTACGAGGGATCTCCTCCCGAATCGATGGCGGATCAGAGTCCGGAGCTTGTGCTGGTGAGGCGGGAACCCGTCCCCAACTATAGTGAGTTGGGGGAAGCGGAGGTGCGGAGGCTGGAGCATCGTTTCCGCCTGCCTCTCAGATACAGCTTTGTTGTCGCCACTCCGTACGAGACGAGTCTGGATGATCGTGATGAGCTCATTTGCACCTTCCTTCTGGCTTGGAAGAGTGGATTTCGGCTCCCTTTCGATCCTTTCGTGCTGCAACTTCTTAATTTTTTTCGGTTGGCGCCTATTCACTTGGTGGCCAATTCATATCTGCTGCTCTCAGCCTTCCGGATTCTTTGTCGTCAGCACGACATTTTTCCTTCTTTGGACCTCTTCCACTTCTTTTTTGAGTTGAAAGCGCACCAGTCGGCGGGGAAATGCTTCTACTTCATCCAGGCGTGGCGGAATAGGAGCTACATCTCGCTTGCGGCGAAGGACTCCTCGCACAAGGGGTGGAAGAGCCAATTCTTCTGGGTGAAGGCGGTGGCGACGGACGAGATCTGGAGATGCCGGACCTCGCCCAACTTTCACCCGAATCTGCCCCCTCGCCAGGAGGTGTTCCCCCCCCACGTGGAGCAGCAGGCTGCCCGTCTGCTGGAGAACCGTCAATCGACCGAGGAGCTGGTGACGCCGGAGAACATCGAACGGTGTCTTCCCACAGACGGCGCCAGATGAAGAGGCGAGATCTCGCGCTGGATCCTGAGCGGGCTATGGATCACCAGAAGATGAATCTGCAAGATAGGGAAACGTATCAGAGGGCCCAGGGGATCTCCCTGGGGTAAAACCCTCCGATGGCTAAGTCAGTAGAGCTATGGTGGAAGCAATAATGGGGGGAGGAGAGAGCTGATGCGCGAGAATCCTCTCCACCAAAGGGTGAAGCGAATCGTGCTCAGGAGCTTAGGGTGTGTGAATGCTTAGTTCATCTTACCATCTTCCGGAGGGTATCCCTTGCTTAAATAGTGCGCCGCCTTCAGGAGTCCTGTAAGCTGAGGGGTTCCCGGCGGGAGTTACGTCTTTAACGGGGGCTTTCATGGCCTGATCGTGGGAACGTTATCCCCTTGGAGTCCGGCGGCTCCCCTGACTCTCTCGCTGGCGGAGGACTCTGAACGGCTGCACCTGCAGATAATCAACCGACCTTACCGAGCCTCGGGGATGCTAGCTCATGTCCGAGCGATGGGTATGGCCCGGCGAGGGTGGGGTCGGATAGGTCGGCTGGAGCCTATCTCTCTCGGACGGGGAGAGGGCTTTAGGCCGGACCTTCCTTGGGACCTGACCGTTGTCTCGGGCCCTCCGAGCCTAGAAGGCCGCCGGGGAGAGTTAGTTCCTCGAGTCTTATTTATTGGGCTTTTCTCCCTAAGTGGGCCCTGTGGGCTATCACTTGGGTGGGCTCGCCTGGTTGGACCTTGTGGGTCTTGTTGGGCTGCCTTTGTGGTGGGCTGCGGAAATCCCCCTCTCCATCACCATTTGACAAGGTTTTGATATGATGAACATGAATCTTTCACTTAATCAAATAAAATGACATAGGAGCTCAACCATTCAATCACTTTCTTGAATCAACCAAATCTTCAACATCAAAGTGCTTCATTACACAAGTGTTAACAATTATGTCAAATGCAAAGCATGCATAATATCATGGAACCATATTCATTCCAATGGCATTCTTGTTGGTTAAAAGCTAACATTCATGAAGCATTATCTCACGAGGAGCATTGATACAAACAAGGGATCTTTTTGAAACAACCATACATTGAAATCACAATAACTCTATGAATGATATGTCACTATCATTCAATTAGAAATGTGTGTTAAATGAACACAATCTCCTTGATTGAGACCCAAATGAAGCCATCTTCAGTAAGGCCATCTTCATGCAATTCTTTCACACAGAAAGTCATTAACTCAAGCCTTTTGAGCATAGTACACATGACCAATCATTCATCCAATGCATGAGTAATATGGAACCAACTCTCATGAAGTCTTGTATGAATATTTCAGGCCCAAAAATCTTATGAAGAAAACGCATGAAAATATCCAACCAAGACTTTGAAAAACTTATTAGATGAAATGAATGAAATGTAGAAGAGTCAATGCAATGCAATGAGTGAGTCAACTCCCTTTTTTAATAAGATCTTCATTGATGCACTCCTTTGAGTCCCAAACATGAATCATGGATTTGATCCTACAAATCAAAATATTCAAGGCATGAGATCCTTAAATACAAATCATTCATATAACTTACAAACATAAACAGAATTAACTCCCTTTAAGAAGAAGAGCTTCATTGATGGACTCCTTACGATTCCAAGTATGAGCTTTAAACATAAATATAACATTAGTTCCCTAAACACCGAGAGTTCACATGGCTTTCAAGAGTAAACATTGACGTCATCTTCCAACTCATCAAATCAAGATATAAATTATGTTGCTCAATGAAACACACACACACACAAACACAATCGTTTTGATATCATTGAAACCAAGCACGGACTATGGGATGCAACAATCTCCCCCTTTTTGATCATGACAAAACGATGTGTGTGATAATACAGATTTTACAAAACATTTGTAAAAATTGAGCATACACCAATTCTTTCATCCTCCCCATGACAACATCATTCAGAAAGCATTGAGCACACACCAAACATTCTCCCCCTTTTTGTCATCTACAAAAAGACAGGGGATATGTGACAAAAATAAACATGTTAGGCCAAAGGATATGATGTAAATTCAAATACCAATGGATGCTAAGAAGGGACTCAAAGATATGATACCAAGTGTTGATCAAGATAGAGGCGCAAACATAGGCAATTTCAATTCTCGAAGAGAGAGAGCCTCAAAGATAGCATTTGTTGATCATGATACCATTTGTTGGTTGAACTCATTTTGACATTTATGCAACATGAAGTGTTCAGAATATGCATTTCAAAATGAACTGTGCCAATTGTTGAAAAGTATGGATTTGATCAAGATGATATCACGAATGATCTATATGAATGCTGAAAATGTCAAATATGCAAATATGCAAATCTGTACATGATGAGCGTCATCTTTCAAATGCAATGAATATGCACTATGTGAATGCCAATCATGCAAGATATGAAGCTATGCACAGGATGACTTCTATCCTTCAAAAGCAAGTTTTATGCTCAGAATTAGACTTAAGGGGAATGCATGAACATGTAAGCACACAAGCACAATCGTCATGCATACAAATATTACATACAGTAACTCCCCCTATATGAGGCACGGGTTAACAGAAGAGCATGTGATTCAAATTCAAGAATGTAAGGTATGAACATAACTAAGATATTTGTGCATACACAACTAGGAGTACTACATAAACCATGAATGTAGGTAAATTCATAAGATACATACATCACAAGAATGCCCATGTGAAATGTGAGGCAATGACTAATGAGCTTCAAAACATATGAATTTTCAGATTTTTTAAAGAACACTAGAAGGTAATCTCCTCTCTACACTTTCACTTCAGATTCTCGACTATTGGCAGCTTCGCACAACCCCTATTTTGTTTCTTTTAAAAGACTTCACCTTTCGGCGTGAGTTTCCTCATATGTCTCAATGGGGATTCCCGGCTACTTGGATTCGTCACACAAATAGATTTTTGTTTCTCCTTTTGACATGAGTTGCGTCCTTTGTTTTAGGGGGGATTCTCGATTACTCGGATCCACATTCCACTTATTGAATTTTTGTGGGGTAGGCAGCTTTTTTCTCACGATTACTCTTTAATGTCCATGTAGAGATTCAAGTTCCCTTTAGAGTGTTGGAAAGAATTTTTTAAATCCTTATCAATGAAAGTCATTGAGTTCATTATGTGCAAGAGTGTGGGGGTAAATTTTTATTTTGCATGTATAAAATGAATTCGACAAGACATAGCTATGACTCCCCCTAAATGTATGCACGGTCGGAATCAAATCCTCCCCCTTAATATATGACATGTATCACATATGAATAAAATCACTGCATTATTATTTATCAAGGAGGTGAGGTCTTAGAAAGATCAAGAAATAGTTTCATAGGGTAAATACTTACAAGCATGTAAGGATTCATGTAACATATATACAAGCATTCACGAGTCAAGATATGCGATTATCATGAAATATATGCATATGCTCTATATGCATGAATATGCAATATGCATCTTTTTGTCATTTTATATGCATAGTATGTATATGTAAAAATGTCAATGCATTCTTTTTATGCAAGTTTTCAGTTTTTGTAATGACTTGAGCATTTAAGAAAAGCATGAAGCAGGTGAATGCATGAGATGTATTTTCAATGAATTTGGCACTGAATCATGAACATTTTATTTCAGATTTCATCATGAAAAGCCATATCCCTTAGAACCCAAATGTTCAACCATGATCATTCAAAGACAATATTTCATGAGACATAAGCTTCAGTTTGAACATGATACGCCCTACATGTGTGAATATGCAAATAACCAAGTGTCCAACAGATTTCACACAAAATTTGACAAATGAGCAAGATAAGTGTTTGAACATCTATTGACAGGAGTAGATTTTTAAACATGTCAAATAACTTATCAATTTAGCAAATCAATCACACATGGTCAATGAGCTTTAAAATAAGCCATGGTCAACATTCAATACCAATTGTTGCATTTGATCAAGCAACTCCACAGTTCAAAAATTTTACCCTTTTGAAACAAGAAGGTTTTTAAAATTCAATTTGAAAGCACATGCAAATCAAAGGTAAATTGATTTCATTAAAAACACATGGTTCCTTATAAGTCAAATAATTCAATTTCTGAATTTTGGTACTAGGTGGAGAACATAGGTCCGAAGACCACCATCACGCTTAGTGGAAATATCCAGTTGAACGTAGTCCAACCTTCTCTAACCACCATTTGATATACCAAATATTCATCCATTGTAGACATGTATGGCTTGTGAAGAATTTTGAGCAAAACATGAGAACATACCAAAATCTCATTCTAAAATATCAAAATCATCAAGTTTGACAGTGAAGGAGCAAAGTTGGGGTTTTACCATATGAGTGTACCTTGTTCCATTTTATTGGAACCCCTTTCATTCTTAATTTACCTCAAGACACACTTGCATCCAAAATAATTCATTCAACAAATTTGGGCACCCAAGCCTTTTTGGGTCCCTAGAGGTTGGTAGTATTGCCACCAAATGATTTCTTCATTTTTATTACTATAACATCATCATTCTTCATGATCCTGCAATTCTCAATAGCATGTCCATGGTTTCCACAATAAAGTCATTGAGGAGAAGTAGTTTTACCAAAAGACTTCCTTTTTGGAGTAAAGGAAGTTTCAAATCCATTCCATCTTCTATTTTCAAAAGGTCTAGATTTAACAAAATTAGACCTAGCATGCATTCTAGAAGCGTGGAAATTTTCTATTTTTAAAAACCAACATTCTTTCATAAGATGTCCGTACTTCCCACAATGAAAGCAACAAGGAGATGTGGGTCTACGGAATGACTTTTCATTATTTGCATGAGTGTTTGTGAACAAGTTTCTCTTATAAGATGAAGACCCTTGAGCATTGGAGGCATGTTCAATTCTGAATTTTCTTTGAAAGTTCAACTTAGCATTAATGACACGATAATCATCATTTTGTTTGACAAATCAATCATTCATGACATGGCCAAGTTTGTGACAATAAAAGCATGAGACAATTTTCTTTTTGCATGCCAGTTTGTCATCCTCTTTCATGACAACACAATCATCCATCACATGTCCAAAAATGCCACAATAGAAGCATTCAACATTGAACTTTGATTTTTGAGATCTATTTTACATTGAATGTTTTTTGTTGAGATTTTTCTTTTTATTAGAACCATTTTCAGAGATTTTCACTTGAGCAACGGGAGGAGGTGTTTTGGAGGTGCTAGGAACGTCGTAGGCATGAACAAAAGAGGTTGTCATTTTATGTTCAAAAGATTTTTTATTGACCGGGGTGTATCCAAGACCCTCTTTTTGAAAGTTCACCCTGACACCTAGCATTTTATCTAAGTTCTCATTCCCTTTGACAAATCTAGACAAGTCATTTTTCAAATCATTTGTCTCTTTTTCACATGCAAGGATTTTCTCATTAAGCAGGCAATTCACAGATTCCAAGTTTTCATTCTATTTCAAGATTTCCTTATTTTCATCATTCATGGCATAGAGTTTTTCAGTTAAGTTTTCAAGAACTTTCTCAGTTTCAACAAACTTTCAAATCTTAACAAGTAATTGTTCATTCTTAGATTTTAACAAGGGATTTTCTTGTTCAAGCTTATTAAAGCATTTCAATCTTCCCTCAAGTAAGGAATTCTGAATTAACATGGCACCATTTTTCTTTTTAAGATCTTCATTTTCATTCATGATGCTTTTACTATCAATTTCAGAATCAAGTAACTTTTCAAACATTTTATCATCATCAGACAAAGAAGCTAGCTTGTTCTTAAGATATTCTTCATTTTTCTCAAGCATGGAGATTTTTGACATGAGGAATGTATTTTACTCACGCAGCTCATCACACTCATTTTCAATATGAAAAGATGTGTTAAGTTTTCTAGCCATTTCAACATCTTCATTCAAATAGGAAATCTCTTCTGAAAATAATTTAATTTTTGATTCAAGAGATTCATTTTGTTCTTGCAGATGTTCAATTTTTGACTCCAAGATTTTACAGTTCTTACAGGAGGAATTAGCATGCCCATTCTCATTAATCTTCCTTTTCAAGGTTTTATTTTCAGATTTGAGTTTCTTGCATTTATCATACAGCGTAGCATATGCCATTTGCCATTCCTCAATAGAGAGTTCTTCGGATTCAGAATATACCTCATCATAATTTTCTTCATTGAGTTGATCATCATTGTCGGCCATGAGACAATTTTATCCTTCCATCTCTTGAGCTTTGATCAACTGATCCATAAGCTCCTTTGACGTTCTACAAGATGAAACAAATGGAAACATATGAGTATCAATGGCACTTTTCAATAAACTTAATACAATGACATTTTCATGGTTCTTCAATTTATCTTGACTAGACCACTTGGTCTCATCAAGGGGTAATATGTGAGGACCATCATAAATCAACTTCCAAAGATTAGGATTAATTGAATTGATCAGTCCATACATTTTACCTATCCATGAAGTAATATCAGAACCATTAAGAATAAGAAGGCAATTCATTGATATGTGCTCAATAGAAAAGTTCATGATTTTAGAATGCACTAAGATCACTCTGTAGATCGTGAGATCTAGGGACAGTAGAGCCACGCTGTGATACCAATTGTTGGGTCCCGTAGTGCAAGAACACGGATCTAGAGGGAGGGGTGAATAGATCCTACTACTATAAACTATGTCCGATTAAAAACATAAACTAGCGCACAGCGGAATTAACAAGATTGATAAGATTGAGAAAATTAATCTAAATAGATTTAAACTTAATTCACTCAATCTCACCGAGCTCACACGATTGCATAAACAGATAAGATAGCGAAGCACACAATCACAAAGATCAAACCACAAGACACGGAGATT
Organism: Amorphophallus konjac; assembly: GCA_022559845.1. Classification (NCBI taxonomy): domain Eukaryota; kingdom Viridiplantae; phylum Streptophyta; class Magnoliopsida; order Alismatales; family Araceae; genus Amorphophallus; species Amorphophallus konjac. Next base: position 108,222,730 of record CM040125.1, on the reverse strand, counting down.
TTTAAGGTTGTTCGGGACCACGACGGGCTCCCTACGTCCAACCCTCACCAAACCCGGTGAGGCTTCACTCGGGGATAAATCCCCAAACGGAGACGACGCTCCAAACACACATGGGATGACGCCCGCACACACACGGGGACACGCCCCAACACACACACAGACGGAGATGAAGTCTCCCACACGATCCGACGACCGGATCACAAACATACACAAGATCCGACGACCGGATCACAACACACACACACACACACACGCTGCAACAACCGCAGCACAATGACACAAACACGATCGCACAAAGGTGATCAAATATGACCATATACACAAACGGTCACACACACAAATATCTCTAGTGTTCAGAAAATAAACACAAATATTCAAGCATGCTCAAACCCAAAATATAGATCATAGAACACATCACAAAGAACTGATAGAAGACATAGAAGTAGTGCCCCTTTGTATTTCAAGACCGGTTGATGATGTTCCTTGAACCACGAGTTGGAGGGAAGCCGGATGAAGACGATTCTTACGTCCTCTTGATCCTCTCTTTGATCCGCATCTTTTCTTCTTCTTCCACGATCTCCAGATCTTCACGGAAGTAGATGGTCTCCTCCTTGCAAGAGCTCCACCACGTTCTCCCCTTTTCTTCACCTATACGAATGAACAAATGAGCATTAGGGTTAATCAACTCTCAAATTCGTAACTCTTATATAAGCAACTCAAGGAGTGGGGAAAAGACTCATAAAACCCTCCAAATACATGTTAAAAACACCTAAATAACAATAGAAACTAATAGGGGGTAGTATGGTAATGTTTGAAAGGGTTTTCAATGGGTTCTAAACACTTTCGCAGATCCCGATCGGAAGGGGTCGAACCTTGGGGTCGACCCTCGGCAACCAGAGTGCTGGAAAACTGAAATAAACACCCAGAGTTACAGGGGTCGACCCTTGGGGTCGACCTTTGCAGTGGGTCGACCCCAGGAGTCGACCCATGCAGGTGCCTGGGCACCAGCCCAGGGGGGGTCGACCCCTTCAGCAGAGCGTCAAAAAATGCAATTTTAGCCCCGATAAAGTGCCAGAAAAATTCTCAAAAATCAAGAATTAATTACCATGAATTCCATAAAGTATTAAGACCATCTAAACCACATTTCAACAAGATTTATGAGAAAATATTAAGCACATTGTAAAGGCTCAAACATCTCATTTTAAGGATGCATAAAACACTTCCAATGCAATGCAACCTCATGAAAGATGTTCATGAAAATGACCCGGAACTTAGCCTAGAAATGGTTAGATGTTACCATCATCCACTTGACATGAGAGGGTTTACAAACCATCCTTGAACCAGTAAAAACATGATAAACTAAGAAGTTAGATGATAATCAAAACTCATGAACCAAGCATCAACTCTTTGAACTAGTTAACGTAAAAATACATCATTAAACACATTCAATCATGTAATTGACTTCTCAATTCAACCATCAAAAACATATTCACCATTTGACAAGGTTTTGATATGATGAACATGAATCTTTCACTTAATCAAATAAAATGACATAGGAGCTCAACCATTCAATCACTTTCTTGAATCAACCAAATCTTCAACATCAAAGTGCTTCATTACACAAGTGTTAACAATTATGTCAAATGCAAAGCATGCATAATATCATGGAACCATATTCATTCCAATGGCATTCTTGTTGGTTAAAAGCTAACATTCATGAAGCATTATCTCACGAGGAGTATTGATACAAACAAGGGATCTTTTTGAAAGAACCATACATTGAAATCACAATAACTCTATGAATGATATGTCACTATCATTCAATTAGAAAGGTGTGTTAAATGAACACAATCTCCTTGATTGAGACCCAAATGAAGCCATCTTCAGTAAGGCCATCTTCATGCAATTCTTTCACACAGAAAGTCATTAACTCAAGCTTTTTGAGCATAGTACACATGACCAATCATTCATCCAATGCATGAGCAATATGGAACCAACTCTCATGAAGTCTTGTATGAATATTTCAGGCCCAAAAATCTTATGAAGAAAACGCATGAAAATATTCAACCAAGACTTTGAAAAGCTTATTAGATGAAATGAATGAAATGTAGAAGAGTCAATGCAATGCAATGAGTGAGTCAACTCCCTTTTTCAATAAGATCTTCATTGATACACTCCTTTGAGTCCCAAACATGAATCATGGATTTGATCTGCAAATCAAAATATTCAAGGCATGAGATCCTTAAATAAAAATCATTCCTATAACTTACAAACATGAACATAGTTAACTCCCTTTAAGAAGAAGAACTTCATTGATGGACTCCTTACGATTCCAAGTATGAGCCTTGAACACAAATATAACATTAGTTCCTTAAACACCGAGAGTTCACATGGCTTTCAAGAGTAAACATTGACGTCATCTTCCAACTCATCAAATCAAGATATAAAACATGTTGCTCAATGAAACACATTCACACACAAACACAATCGTTTTGATATCATTGAAACCAAGCACGAACTATGGGATGCAACACACGGGAACCACCGGCGGATGACTGTGGCGGCTCACCTGAAAGAGGAAAGGGTGAGTCACAGCCAGACTTAGTAGGGGTCACGCGGATCCCTACCTCGAACTAAACATGCAGTCATGTAAATATAAAAGCAATTAGAGCATGCATTTAAATAATAAATAGGCAATGGCATAATTAAAACATAATTAAAGTAAAGCTGTAAAATCTAGCTAAACAGCTAAAAACAACTAACTATGAGCCAATTCAATTAATAATAGCATTTGGAGTTAAATCTACCAATAGAATAAACCTCAACTAACCAAGTGATAGTGAGAGAAAGGAAGACCCACCAGAAAGTAGAGACCATTTGCGTCCATTGACTGCTTATACTGCATCTCGAGCAACTCATGTGGCTAGAGTCTCCAAGTGAGAGGCGTAAAAGGACCAAACCAAGTACTAGTCAGAGCAGCAGTCATCGGTGCCAGTCCTAGTCTCTGACCACGTGTGCAAACACTGACTCCTGCCTAGAGCCAGGCATCTAGCTAGTATTCCCCTCCGTAGGACTCTACGGTTAGACCGGGGCCCACGGAACTAGCTTACAAACCATGTAACGGGACTACCCCTCCACCTCTCCCAGGTGGGCCGACACTGGAGGTCGTTGGGCTATGACTAGTGATTCCATCACGAGGAGAGAGAAAGCAACTCTACTAGGATCTAAAAGTAAGCCATAGTTTTATAAAATAACTTAAACATGGTGTAAATGCAACATGGAATGCCTTAAGAATTGAATATGCAACAATTGAAATCAAAAGGGGTGTGCCGGTCGAGAGTTACCGCGTCACAGTGTGTGACGGTCGAAGGGTGGTGCGCTACACCGGCTATAATGCTCCTCCATTGGGCCGTTAAGTCACCCGAGGGTATAAACCCACAATTTTTCTACAGGATGTAATGCACCAGGAGTGGTGTGCTACATGGCTCTAACGGTCGTACGATAGACCGTCAGGCCAACTACCCTATAAGGTCAACGGTCATGTAACGGTCTATTGGTCGACCGCTACACTGAGTGTGACGCCCCTAGAGTGGGCCGTTACAAAGCACGTAACGCACCCCTTAAGGGCCGTTACAGTGTGACGGTCACTGGAAGGACTGTTACACGAGTAGAAAATCGGGAAGGCGAAGTTCGAAATCGAACTTCCTCCCGATCGAGTCAGATCGACGGGAAAACGTGAAAAACCTATAAACCTGTCAAACCACAACATTCTACAGCTAATCTATACATCAAAACATAAACACAATGCCCATGGAGTGATTTTCAGGAAATTAGGGTAAATTACACTAACATGGCGACTTTCACGGAAATCAAGGAAAATGACCATGCATGGCGGTGCATATGGTGTCAAAACGATCCTAGCGAGGTGAGGATTCCATCCCCCTACCTCAATCGCGACGAGAACTGAGTTTAGGCTGCATGCGGGCGAAGGGATGCCGCGGCTCCTCTCGCCCCGTCTCGCCTCCACGCCCCATGAACCGTGACGAGCTCAGCACCCACGCGTTCCTCGTGACGAGCCGGTTCCGATGGTACCTCCCACGCCTCGATCCGTGGCCGATGGCGCCGAAACCGAGAGAGAGGGAGAGTGGGCGCGTGAGAGATGGAGAGAGTGAAAATGAGAGAGAGAGAGTGATCGATGGGGAGAGAGAGAGAGTTAAAATTTTTTTAAATATACTTTTTTAACCTGAAATTACATTTTAACCTTAAAAGAACCAAAATTGTATAAATGCCCAAAAAATTTATATAAATCTTTAACTAATTCGATTAAATACCAGAAAAGCCCTAAAAATCTGTAAAGATAGCCTAAATTCGCAGAATAAAATCTAGATCTGAACTACTAAGAATCCGTTAAGACACGGATTTTATAGTCCCTCCCTCCTAAAAGAAATTTCATCCCCGAAATTTAAACGGAAGGAAAAGGAGGAAACTGAAAGGAAATTACACCTAGAAGTAGAAATAATAGAACGAGAAAAACAAGAGCAGATACCTTGGAAATAGAAAGCTGGTTTTCCACGTGGCTGAAAATAGACTCGCTTGAATCTGCAGTCAACCACGGCACCATACTGTTCTAACCAGTCCATGCCCAGAATAGCATCATAATCGGCCAACTACAGTGCATATAATCTGGCTGGCAACTACCGATCACTGATGACAATGGGGGATTCTTCCAGGCACAATGGAGTGGACATGAAATCTCCAGACGGTAATTCGACAAGCAACTCACAGGATAGCTCAGTTACCGGCTCCTCAATGCGAGCAATAAAATCCTCAGAAATAAAAGAGTGAGTAGCACCTGAGTCGAAAAGAACACGAGCTGTACGACAAAAAATCAAAATCGTACCTTCCACGAGATTGGATGCCACAGCTTCTGCACGAGTGATATGAGTAACCTTGCCTCTTGGTTGACGGCTAGCTGTAGAAGACTGCTGGGAAGAAACTAAAGCTTGCGGATAAAACGGCTGTGGTTGAGGTGGCGGAGGAAGGCGAAACTGAGACTACAGCGGTTGGGTAAACTGCGATAACTGCACTGGCTTCGGAGCAGACAGTCTCGAACTATGTGACCCAACTGATCACATCGAAAACAGATTATCGGCAATGAACACGGCACGCCTGGATGACTACCACCACACCTCGGACATGGTCGCGGTTGACTCACAGAAGAATCTTGACGCTGCTGGAAAGAAGGAGCTGGTAGCTGACTGGGATCAGAAGATGCCGAATGATCAAATTTCCTCTTAGACCCCTTGAATTTCTTAGACTTGGGCTTCGAAGAAAAAGACACGCCGCTGACATCAGGAACAGTAAAAGGAACTCCCAGTACCGACGGCTGATAAACCTGCAGGAACTGCACAGTCGGCTGAACCGACCCGGCCTGAGAAAACTCTTGAGGTATTACCCTGTCAAGTTCTAGTGCTGCAGTTGCCTGATATGCTACATCCATCACCGTCACTCGAGTGGCAATCAAATGCTGCCTCAATTCTGGTCTCATTCCACACAGAAATTGCTCAGTCTTGAGGGCTTCCTCAGCAAGAATATGCAGTGCATACCAACCTAATTCCATGAACTTGTTGCGGTACTCCAACACAGACATCGTACCTTGAGTTAGCTCCATGAATTGATGCATCTTGGCCATTCAGAGATACGCATGACTATAGGTGCGCTCGAAGGAAGTAACGAACTCTGCCCAGGTGATCAAACGAAGCGAACGAGAACGAAACGCAACCTCCCACTCGGTGGTCCACCACACGAGTGCTGCTCCCTGAAGCTGAAAAGTAGCCAGCATGACTTTATCATCCTTGGCGCACTCCATGGAACAGAACACGCCCTCGGTAGGATCCAACCAGACTCTGGCTACATCTAGACCCGCCTGACCTTCAAAAGTCGGTGGGTGGAACAACAAAAATTCCTTGAGTGCCCTGCCACGACCACCCGGTAAATCATCTTGAGGAACTAGAACAGGCACAGGTTGAGCTGAAGCTGGCACATCAGGAGGAGGAGCGGGCACAACAGGAGGAGGCAAAGTACCATTCTCTTCCTGGGGAACATGAGCTCTTTTTTTATGAGGCGGCATCTAGAAAACACACGACAACAGAAAACCCATTAATAATAACGAAAAACATCCTAAGCCAGCAATAGACGACTCAAGTGGACTTGCTCTGGACCCGCAAATGCAGTTTCAATTCCTTATACAAATCCCCAACATCGCTCTGATACCAACTGTAATGACCTAGAGCTCTAGATACCGATGTACCGATAACATCGATATACCGATACCAAGAACTAGGGACGCCACCTAAGAGGCTGATGAGGCCCCGTAAGGGTTGGGGGAGTTTGTCGAGGGGATGCATAACGAATTAGAATTACAAACGCACAATATTAATTAGGATGATAATTTATAATTTAGTACGGAAGCAATTTAAAATATCATAGTGGTAAAATATAAACACTAGTCCAGATTTACAAATAAACAAGTCCCAACTAAAATAAAAGTCCATGTACAACTACACGGGGCATACCCCGATCAAAAGTACATAAAAGGACGAACCGACTACTACTGGCTCGACTAAAGACGATCGCCGAAAACACGGGAACCACCGGTGGACGACTAGGGCGGCTCACCTGAAAGAGGAAAGGGTGAGTCACAGCCAGACTCAATAGGGGTCACGCGGATCCCTACCTCGAACTAAACATGCAGTCATGTAAATATAAAAGCAATTAGAGCATGCATTTAAACAATAAACAGGCAATGGCATAATTAAAACACAGTTAAAGTAAAGCTGTAAAATCTAGCTAAACAGCTCAAAACAACTAACTATGAGCCAATTCAATTAATAATAGTGTCAGGAGCTAAATCTACCAATAGAATAAACCTCAACTTACCAAGTGATAGTGAGAGAAAGGAAGACCCACCAGAAAGTATAGACCAGATGCATCCACTGACGGCTTATACTGCATCTCGAGCAACTCACGTGGCTAGAGTCTCCAAGTGAGAAGCGTAAAAGGACCAAACCAAGTACTAGTCAGAGCAGCACTCGTCGGTGCCAGTCCTAGTCTCTTACCACATGTGCAAACACTGACTCCTTCCTAGAGCTAGGCCTCTAGCTAGTATTCCTCTCCATAGGATGCTACGATTGGACCGGGGCCCACAGAACTAGCGTAAAAACCGTGTAACGGGACTACCCCTCCACCTCTCCCGGGTGGGCCGACACTGGAGGTCGCTGGGCTACGACTAGTGGTTCCATCACGAGGAGAGAGAAAGTAACTCTACTGGGATCTAAAAGTAAGTCATAGTTTTATAAAATAACTTAAACATGGCATAAATGCAACATGGAATGCCTTAAGAATTGAATATGCAGCAATTGAAATCATAAGGGGTGTGACAGTCGAGAGTTACCGCGTCACACCGTGTGATGGTCGAAGGGTGGTGCGCTACACCGACTGTAACGCGCCTCCATTGGGCCGTTAAAGTCACCTGAGGGTATAAACCCACAGTTTTTCTACAGGATGTAACGCACCAGGAGTGGCGCGCTACACGGCTCTAACGGTCGTACGATAGACCGTCACACCAATCGCCCTATAAGGTCAACGGTCAAATGGTCATGTAACGGTCTATCGGTCGACCGCTACACTGAGTGTGACGCCCCTAGAGGGGGCAGTCACAAAGCACGTAACGCACCCCTTAAGCGCCGTTACAGTGTGATGGTCACTGGAAGGACCGTTACACGAGCGGGAAAATGGGAAGGCGAAGTTTGAAATTGAACTTCCTCCAGATCGAGTCAGATCGACAGGAAAACGTGAAAAACCTGTCAAACCACAACATTCTACAGCTAATCTATACATCAAAACATAAAAACAATGCCTATGGTGTGATTTTCAGGAAATTAGGCTAAATTACACTAACATGGGGACTTTCACAAAAATCAAGGAAAATGACTATGCATGGTGGTGCATGTGGTGTCAAAACGATCCTAGCGAGGCGAGGATTCCATCCCCCTACCTCAATCGCGACGGGAACCGAGTTTGGGCCGCATGCGGGTGAAGGGATGCCGCGGCTCCTCTCGGCCCGTCTCGCGTCCACGCCCCACGAACCGCGACGAGGTCAGCACCCACGCGTTCCTCACGACGAGCTAGTTCCGATGGTACCTCCCACCCCTCGATCCGCGGCTGATGGCACCGAAATCGAGAGAGAGGGAGAGTGGGCGCGTGAGAGAGGGTGAGAGTGAAAACAAGCGAGAGAGAGTGATCGATGGGGAGAGTGAGTGAGTAAATTTTTTTTATAAATATAATTTTTTTAACCCCAAATTACATTTTAACCTTAAAAGAATCAAAATTGTATAAATGCCCAATAAATTTATATAAATCTTTAACTAATTCGATTAAATACCAGAAAAAGCCTTAAAAATCCGTAAAGATAGCATAAATTCGCAGAATAAAATCTAGATCCGAACTACTAAGAATTCGTTAAGACACAGATCTTACATGCATCCTACTTTTCCAATAGGAATAATTTGAGCCATCGAAGTAAGGAGGACGATGAATGGAGTGACCCTCATGCATCATACCCTTGTTTGCCATTGATCTAGATCTCACTCTAGATCATTAGATCTGAAAGAAATAGAGCCTTAGGTCTGATACCAATTGAAGTCTCGCGATCAATGACACCCAAGAGGGGAGGTGAATTAGGTGATTACAGATTTTAATAACTTTTAAAAGATTTAAAACAAGTATTAAGATCAAGCAACAAACAAGAAAAGATCTATTGGAGAACAAGATGAATCTGGCTACATCAACCCTTACAGCAGTTCTTTGGTACCAGGCGGAGTTAGGGAATCCAAAGATTCTCTCACACAAAGTATTTTCCTCCCGACAGGACCGACCGTGTCCATCAGAAGCTACCTTTTGATATACCAGAGATCTCCTATAAAAAGGTTAATATAGCTAGATCTAAACAACGAAACTATATGATAACGCAATATGCAAACGAGCTAGAACAGAATTGGAGGTAGGAAATAAGGAGCAAACCACACAGAACACCATGATTTTTAGGTGGTTCGGATGCAACAACTGTAACCTACGCCCACCCCTCACCGACCGTGAGTATCCACACACTATCTTGTAGAAGGTTACAAGATCAAGGGACCCACACACACACTCGTGTGAGTTCAGAACTCTCACGAAGGTGCACAAGCACCAAATCACAAAGAGATGTGAAGAAGAAAACACACACACACACACACACACAGAGATCTGCGTAGATCCACACACACATAGATGTTTGAATATTACACGAACATAAAATTAAAGCCCAGCAAGATTGGAATGAGAAAACAGAAAATGTAGTCACAAATTCAAGCTCTCCCTTAGTGGATGAAGATGGTATTTGATGAAGCTTGCTCCCAGCTCGATCTACACTTCAATGGCCTTCAAATCAACTTGAGAAGCTTGCACTTGGATGAAGAACTTCTTGCTCGAACCACTGTTCACGGAGCTACAGTGCACCCCTTCTTCTCCTTTGATGGCCTCCTTTGATCTTGCTTCAATCAATTAGGTTTTTGACCCCAATATGATCATTTATAGAACTTGGGTGCTCAATAGACATGCCACAGACCAGATCCACAAATCATGGGAAGATTGGTGGATTTGGGATTAAATAATTCCTAGAAGAAAGGCTTCCCACGTTGAGAACAAAAAGTCAACAATATGGGCTTTTCGAAGCTGGTGGTTGACCTGTTAACAGGGGTGGTCGACCGGAATTTTTTCAGAAACTGGCCGTTCACTTCTAGGAAAATCGGTCGACCGCTAGAAGCTGGCGGTCGACCAATGGCTGGGGTTCCTGCAAAAAATAAAAGGTTAGCCAATGCAATATAATACATGAACTAATTAGTTTATGGCTACCTTGTTCCAATCAAGGTGAGTGGGTTTAAGCTAAGCCTGGGTGGTTTAGTAACCAAAACATGGATTTATGAATTTGGAAAGGTTTAATCAATTAAGCATAATACATGGTGAAGTAGGCTTTGCATGCATGTTAAATTTGAACTTGATTGTTGAAACATAGCACGTGAGAAAGAAATACAACCTGAGTTTTGTTGTCATCAAAATCACCGGGATATACTCAACAGATTGCATGTATATACGTTATACAACCACTTCTTGATATCTTTCTATGACTCTTCACCTTGTTAAATGAAATTACATTGATTTAGACATGTTTGTTACATGGCATATATTAAGGGGGAGATTTTTTATAACCGTACATACATTTAGGGGGAGACATTATTGTGATTAGACTAATTCATCTTTTACATTCAAAACAACCACCCACTCAAATTGCACCTTTTTGAGATAAATGATTCAACTTAATAAGGATTTCTGTTTTCCTCTAAACACTTTAGAGGACTCTTGAATCTCTACATGGAATTCACATGTCTCGTGAGGAAAAATCTGTTTGCCCCACCAAAAATTCCGTATAAGTGGAACGTGGATCCGAGTGGTCGGGAATCCCCCCTGAAATAAAGGAGGAAACTCGCGCCTAAAGGAGAAACTAATCCACATTTAAAATAAGTGTGATTTGCCACAGAGTTGCTAGGAAGTGTCCCTGATACAAAGGATACAACTTATGCCGAAAAGTGACAATATCCACAGTTAAGATAAGTGACGAAACTAAGTAACCGGAAAGTGTCCTTGAGACAATGGATACAACTCGCGTCAAAAGGTTAGTCACACCATTTATAGTAATTTTAAAAAAAAATTTGGGGTCATACGTAGCTACCAATATTCGAGTAGTGTGTATGAAAGTGTATGGATGATAAGTTCCTTTTAGTGTTCTCTAGAAAATATTATTATCCATATTGTCTTGAAATTCATTGCTCTATCTTCACTTATACACCTTGGGCTTGATTGTGTCAATGTACTTTATGAATCTATCAACCTTCATAGTTCATGCAGTACCATCTTTATGTAAGCACGACCCTCTTAGCATTGCTCATGCACATAATGTTCCATAATCAATTGCACTCTTCTTAAACCTATCCCGAAGGGACTTGCTTGATTCAATATTTAATTATGCATGCTTGAATGCTTGACTGCTTGATCCTCTTTGTTCATATCATACTTCATTTCACTCAGATGCATCTTTTGATCATACTGTCCATAATAGTTTAAATAATCCCATTGTCAGTTGGTTTTTTTTCTTGACAATAGGGGGAGAATAATGTGTTGTTCAGCACAACACTTGCACATAGTTTAGTCTTTTCTTTACTTCTTGTGCATAGCTAGGTCATACACTCATCATACTGTTCTCAAATTGAGCATTTGCATATAATGTTGTCATCTTGCATATTGCACGACAAATGTCACTTGCTACTTGTTGTTACTAGTTTATACACCTTCCCTTCATGGGAGGTTAATTGATGGGTTCGTGCACCATTGGCTTTACATATCTATTTACCTCTTTTTGAATTTTCACATTTGGTTGTTTCTCTAGTCCCCCACTTTTTGATAATGCCAAAGGGGGAGAGAGAGTTTTGAATGGCCACAATATATTGTCATCATCAAAAAGGGGGAGATTGTTGGATTCGTGGCGCTCCCCCTCTTTGTCTTTGATAATGATTTTGATGATAACAATACATTGTGTGTGAGTATTGTGAAAAATACTTATTGATGATTTTGGTGATATGGAGCTTAATGTTGATATATTGTTTTGCAGGTTTGGATGTTTGGTGGATAATTTCTTTAGATGCAAAATGTACCATGTGAAGTCGGCCTCATCTTTGATGTTTGCTTCATATGCTTAGACCTTGGGTCATTTGCACTATCTCTCCTATAGTGCTTCCATCATATGCATTGACCTTGGTCTCTGGATGCACTTCATACATGATGGTTTCCATTGATAAAATCATGTTTTCATAAAAGGTCTGAAGGCCTTTGATTTTGGTTGAATGGCAGTGGATGCTGTTGGGTTGCACTGGACTGCATTTACGCAGTCTTTTTATTTTCCACTACAAGGGTCGACCCCATGGGTTGACCCCTGGCTCTTTTGACTCTTGTTTCTTGTATTGCTTGAGCTGTTTTGTTTTTAACTGAATCTGGAATCATTGAACTGATAAGCTTATACACTCATGGATGTTCTATCTTCGTTTGCATGCTTAATTCATATATGATGCCAATATGAGTTTAGATTGTTCTCAACTGAACTTATAGACATGGGATGTAGCAACCCTAATAAATGAATAATTGAAATGAATTAAAACATATATATTACAGAAGTAATATATATATAAAAGGAATAGGGTTAATTGGACGAAATAAAACAAATTAAAAATAACGCCTCTTATTAAGGCGTTAATTTATAAAGAAACGCCTCTACCCATGGCGTGAATAAGGAAAGGACGCCCACACCTACGGTCGTCAGTTCTCACGCGACCAAATGGGTAAGTAAAAGAAACGCCTCTATCTTGGGCGTGTTTTAAAACAAGAAACGCCCTTTTTAAAGGCGCTTTTTAAGAAACGCCCTTATGCAAGGCGTTAATTCAAGAATACACGCCCTGACCTAAGGCGTTAATTCAGTTCGTGAACCGTTCGAACCCAGAGCTTATCCAAGGAAAGATTAACCTAATCTAGTAAGTGTCTATTAAAGTAAGGACTCTATTAAGGATATATTACCCTCAATCAAACACTACTCTTGTTAGGACTTCCAAAATCCTATAAATAACATGTTCGATCGAACCCTAAAACCCATTTGATCGAACGTCTGCTGCTAGGTACGTGAAGAAAAAACGGTTCCTCTATTCTTTTATTTTTCTGCTTCTATTACATGAAGAACTAATGTTCTTCATCTGATTCTGTTATAGGTCTGTAAGGTGGTGTACGTGAAAGAACAAGGTATGTTCTTCACCATATACCTGTGAAGATTGATTTCATATCTTCATTTTCCTTCCTCTCTTTTCCTACAGGTTGATTGAAGGCTATCATCTCCGTCATATTCATCAACTAAAATCTTCCTTCTTCCTGTCCAAGGTGTTCTTCTCAAGTTATTCACCGGTCATCTCCAAATCTATTTTTAAGGTAGGATTTTCTCAAGTTATTGTAGCCCAAATAAGAATTAATGCAAGATATCTATACATACGTATATGAGCATGGCATGCATACTGTTTATAAGGTTTTATTACGTTTTCTGCAAAATTTTGAAAGAAACGCCCTTGATTAGGGCGCTAATTTAAAAGAAACGACCATGCTAGTGGTCGTCAATTTAATATTCGACGCCCTCTACGCAGGCGTTAATTTCATAAGAATCGCATATGATTAATAATTGATCCTGTTTAAAAATTACAATACATATGAAATATTGATTTTTAATATCTTGCATGACTCTGTGAATTCCTGTTAAAATTTTACTGCCATGACATGTCTCCTGTCTCTCGAAATATTATTTATTAAAATATCGTAAATCCCTTGAAATTCACGACTTGGACAAAGTCGTTTTCCATATTCTAACGCCCCAGTACAAGGCGTGAATCTGAAAAGAAACGCCCCTTCCTAGGGCGTGTATCTGTTAAAATCCTGAAATTCACATATTCTGTAAAATAGAATTAGAAAGTAACGCCCCTTCCAAGGGCGCGTTTTTGATAAATTTCTGAGAATAATTATATCCTGTCGAATATGTAAATGATGAGACGCCTGCCTCTGCAGTCGTCAACTTTGAAGAAACGCCCCAGGAAAGGCGTGTTTTTGATAAATTAATGAAATAATGGAAATTCTGCAAATTGGCAATATATGTAAACGCCCTTCTGTTAGGCGTTAATTATTCAATACACGACTTTACTTAAGTCGTTATTTTACTGTAAACTGATTTTATCCTGATTCTATTACCGATGGTTTCATATTATACATATATATATATATATCGGCACTATTCTCCATTCCGTGAGTATAGTCCCACGTTTCATGTTGATTTATCGATCACACTCAACTCTCATTGACATACAAGCTCTCCATTGGACATTCCGTTCCTTTGGACTAGCGAGTTAGTCATAGAGACCTCCGTAAGACTCCTCGTAGCCTTGGATTCCCTCAAGGCCGACTGAGCTGGTTGTACCCTAAAAACCCATTACACGATCCTTGCCATGTCAATCTAAAGAAACATGGTATACCGGCCCTTATGATTATACAAAGAGTATATCATAAGCAATTCTTAATGGGATGATGATATCATGCCATATCGTTCTTGTAAACCTCAATTCTATGATAAGAATGAGGGTATCTTGCTTGATCTAATGTTCATGTGGACCTCAATTCTATATAAAGAATGTCCATATTGATTTGTCATGGTACCTAAGTTAAGGGAACCATAATCTACCTAGTTTTATCGACATCGTGATTATACCGTTATTATCGCCATTCTATGTCCTTTGTCATATTTTGAACTCTATTCTATCAAAGTTGTCATACGTATCTACAAGCTTGATTATTGAAATTCTATATTGGCTATACAAACAAGAGTGGATGTCAAAACACATGATAAATGCCTGCGCATATAGGGCCCGATCTGGTCCTGGGAGGAGCACCCGAAAGTACTTGTGCCCATGGGAGTTAAAATGATAAGGTATCTGGCATTATACCGAGTACTTGACTTGCTTGATTGGACATTCCACACACATCTTGTACTTGACTCGTACTTGACATGAAATGAAATGCGTGGCCCGAAAGAGGGTAATTTACTTGCTTGATACATGATAGCCAAAGTTCTTGACATGACTCGATAATGGTACTTGCTTGAATATCTTGAATAACTTGTATCTTGTTCATGAGAGTTCATCTTATTTCTTTGATATTACATTCTCTCTATCTTGTCGTTTCATGCGAGCATGCATAGCTTTATTGCATCCATGAAAATGTAATTACTTAAACCACTTGCTAGTACTTGAGATATAATTTCCTACTGAGCGTTCGCTCATTCCGTTTGTCCCTTTTTACTTTTCAGGTAAGTCCGACGACGATGGAAGTCAATCGGATGGGAATGGTCAAGAGTGAAAGTGATAGAGCTTCTACAAGTGTCGTCTAGTCTTTTCCATAGTTTCTTGAGTCAAATATGTATTCTTTTCCTTTTTGTTAAACAGAGTATTGGATTTGTAATAGTCTATCCATTATGAAATAAAGGATTGGGTTATCTTGCTATTTTGCGCATCTCTGTCTTTGTGTCGAATACACGACCACTCTGATTGACATGATTGATATAGACACGTCGCGCATCTCCGGGTATCTTCCGCGCTCGGGGCGTGACAGTCTTTGTGGTATCAGAGCCTAAGGTATTCAATTCCTAGGAAACCCAAGTCCAAGGATAGGTTTCAAAACCTTTAACCAAGTGAGAGTGGGTAGAACCAAGTGTTAAATGATCAATGAGTCCTTTATAAGATCATAGTGATATAATACTAACGTAGCTATCGTAATTGTAGGATAATGGCTGCCGAACGTGCTCAATGGCGCAACATGCAGCGTACCCTTCAAGGGATGACCCAAGTGCTACAACAGGTAGCACAAGGTGGTGCTCCACGAGCTGGAAGCTTACACCAAGCATTCAAGAATATGAATCCCCCGAAGTTCATGGGATCGACCGATCCAGACGATGCCGAGCATTGGGTTCGGGAGATTGAACGTATATTCCGTGTCATGCAATGCACGGATCAGGACAAAGTCTTATTAGCTACTTTCCAGTTAGAAAAGGATGCTAGATGCTGGTGGGAGTCGATTGAAGCTACTATTGACCCAACTCAAGTTACATGGGGTGAATTCGTTGAATATTTCAACGCCAAATATTTCTCTGATAGGGTCCAGGAAAGGAAGGCCGCCGAATTTGCCGCATTAAAGCAAAGATCTTTATCGGTGGCTGATTATGAAGCACAGTTCTCTAGACTGTCTAGATATGCTAAGCATTTAATTGGCACGGAAAAGATGAAAGCCCGTAGATTTCTTAATGGGCTTAGGCCCCACTACATTACTCAACTGGCGCCTATGGATATTCAAGTTTATACTGAAATGGTGCGCCGAGCTCAGTTGCTTGAAGATGCCACGGAATTATCTGATAGGATCCGTGGGAAAGACAAAAAGGAGCAAGTCACAAGTTCGGGTTCTTTTAAACCCAACTTTAAGAAGAGGCCCAATAATGGAGGTTCTTCCTCTCAAGATCAGAAGTACAAGAAATCCAAGCCTTTCTCTATCACCACTACCCCTTCAAACGTAGTATGCAAGCATTGTGACAAGGCTGGTCACAAAACAGAAGAATGCTGGAGGAAATTAGGAGCATGTCTCCGTTGTGGGAGTCGTGAACATCGGATTCCCGATTGTCCATTAATGAATGACCAAGCCGGTGAGGGTAAACGTCCAGTGACAAAGAATGCGCGTCTTCATGCAATCCAAGAGACCGAACCAGAAGAAGAAGGCGGATTGGTGGAAGGTACATTAAAAATTTGTTCCAAATATGCACATGTCTTATTTGATACGGGTGCATCGCATTCCATTATTTCCAAGAAGTTTGCTGACCCATTACCTCTAGAACCAGAATGGATGAAAATAGTGTTGTCTACTCCTCTCGGAAACGAGACGGATATCACGCATCATTACCAAAACTGTGAGGTGTTGGTTCGAGGAAAGAATTTTCCTATTGATCTTATCTGCTTAGATCTAAAAGAATATGATGTTATACTAGGAGCAGATTGGTTATCTAAGTACCAGGCAACGGTTGATTGCCGTAATAGCAAGATTATTTTCAAAGAATTTTCGGAACTGACTTATACTAGTCCTAAGAGTCGAAGCAAATCCCCTCTTATTTCGGCTCTTCGAGCAAGCAAGCTCGTCAAGAAAGGATGTGTATCCTTCTTTGCTTTTGTCACTATTAAAGAAGCTAAAGAAACCGAGATAGAGGACATTCAGGTAGTGCGAGAATTCCCAGACGTATTTCCGGAAGAATTGCCGGGATTACCCCCGCAAAGAGATGTGGCCTTTACCATCGACTTAGTCCCTGGTGCTGGTCCGGTTTCAAAGGCACCATATAGAATGTCCCCTACTGAACTCAAGGAGTTGAAGGAGCAGTTGATGGAACTAATCCGAAAAGGGTTTATTAGACCAAGTACTTCCCCGTGGGGAGCACCAGTCTTATTTGTAAAGAAGAAGGATGGATCCATGAGATTGTGTATCGACTATCGACAGTTGAATCATCTTACTATCAAGAACAAGTATCCACTGCCGAGAATCGATGAGTTATTTGATCAGATTTCAGGATCCAAATATTTCTCCAAGATTGATCTCAGGTCGGGATATCATCAATTAAGAATCAAGGACGATGACATTCACAAGACTGCATTCAGAAGCAGGTATGGCCATTACGAATTTGTTGTTATGCCTTTTGGACTAACAAATGCCCCTGCTGCCTTTATGCAGTTAATGAATAGCATATTCAGGCCTTACTTGGATCAATTCATAGTAGTCTTCATCGATGATATATTGATATATTCTAAGACTAAGGAAGAACATGAAGAGCATTTGAGGATTGCATTGCAAGTCTTGAGGACAAATCAATTATATGCTAAACTCAGCAAATGCGAGTTCTGGCTTGAAGAAGTGGCTTTTCTCGGACATGTCATATCCAAGGACGGTTTATCTGTGGATCCGTCAAAAGTTGAAGCTGTGAGAAACTGGGAGAGACCCACTAATGCAAGCGAGATCAGAAGTTTCTTAGGTCTTGCAGGCTATTATCGGCGATTTATCAAAGATTTCTCTAAGATCGCCGTACCACTTACAAGATTAACTCGTAAGGAGATCCGATATGAATGGAGTGAGGAATGTGAAAGCAGTTTCCAAGGATCATCTCACCACAGCTCCGGTCTTAGCCCTACCAATTGAAGGAGAGAAATTCGAGGTCTACACTGATGCTTCTGGCATTGGCCTCGGATGTGTTCTAATGCAACAAGGGAAGGTCATAGCATACTTTTCTCGTCAACTGAAGAAGCATGAGGAGAATTACCCCGTCCATGACTTGGAACTGGCCGCGGTAGTATTTGCCCTAAAGATATGGAGACACTATCTCTATGGGGTACAGTTTACTGTATACTCCGATCACAAAAGTCTCAAATATCTATTTTCACAAAAGGAGCTGAACATGAGACAAAGACGTTGGCTAGAATATCTCAAGGACTTCGACTTCAGTATACAATACCATCCCGGAAAGGGTAATTATGTGGCTGATGCCCTTAGTCGAAAGCCGAGAGCAAGGATAGCAAATTGTATGATACAAGAATGGAGGTTACTTGAACAATTCTCCGAGCTCAATATAAGCTTGGACACGGAATCCAAATTTGTCACACTATCTCATGTAAGCATACAGTCAGATTTGTTATCTGAGATACAAACACTTCAGGATGATGATCCTATGTTAGTAGAAATCAAAGGCAGATTAGAAGGACAATCTGATTTTCAACTAACTTCTGATGGAAGATTATCGTTCAAAGATAGAACTTGTATACCCGATTGTCCGGAATTAAAGAAGAAGATCTTAGATGAAGCTCACCGATCCAGGTACACTATTCATCCAGGATCAACTAAAATGTACCAAGATGTAAAGAGGAACTTTTGGTGGCCCAATATGAAAAGAGAAATAGCGGACTATGTATCACGCTGTCTCACATGCCAACAGGTCAAGGCGGAACATCAAAAGCCTGCGGGAAAACTACATCCTCTAGATATTCCTAAGTGGAAATGGGAGGATATTGGTATGGACTTCATCATGGGTTTGTCTAAATCTAAAGGAGGACATGATGGAATCTGGGTTATCATTGACCGATTGACTAAATCGGCACATTTCTTGCCAATCAAAAGCCGATGGTCGATTGATGTGCTAGCTGCACTATACATTAAAGAAATAGTCAGGATACATGGAATTCCTGTCTCAATCGTGTCTGATAGGGATCCCCGTTTTACTTCTCATTTTTGGAAGGGATTACAACATTCGTTGGGGACAAGGCTCAACTTTAGTACTGCTTTTCACCCACAAACGGATGGTCAGACCGAGCGAACTAATCAAGTTGTTGAAGATATGCTGAGAGCATGCATTATTGACTTTGGAGGAAGCTGGCATGACCACTTACCTTTAGTTGAATTTGCATATAATAATAGCTACCAAGCTAGTATCCAAATGGCACCTTTCGAAGCCTTATACGGAAGGAGTTGCCGATCTCCCATATGTTGGAACGAAGTTGGAGAAAAACAACTATTAGGTCCAGACATGGTAAGGGATACAACCGAGAAGATACAAGTAATCAGAGAAAGATTACAAGTTGCTCAGACAAGGCAAAAGGCTTATGCTGATACCAGGAGAAGAGATCTTGAACTCCAGGTTGGAGATCATGTATTTCTTAAAATATCCCCTGGACGTGGCATACGAAGATTTGGTGTTAAGGGCAAGCTTACGCCAAGATTCATCGGACCATTTGAGGTACTCGAAAGAGTTGGCGAGGTTGCTTATCGCATCGCGTTGCCTCCTCAGTTGTCCGAGGTACACAATGTATTTCACATATCTATGTTGAAGAAGTATGTGCACGATCCGTCACATATTATTGAGCATGGAGATCTGGTGATCCAGAAAGATCTCACATATGAACAAAGGCCTTTGAAGATATTAGATCGAGAAATACGAGCTCTAAGGAATAAGGTTATTCCCATGATCAAGGTGCAATGGAATAAGAATCCTGAACGCGAAGCGACATGGGAGACCGAGGAATCTATGAAGAAACGATTTCCCGAGTTATTCTAAGAGGTATATGTCCTACACTCTCCGCATGTATAATTATATATATATTGAATTTGGGGACCAAATTCTTTTTAAGTGGGGGAGGGTGTAGCAACCCTAATAAATGAATAATTGAAATGAATTAAAACATATATATTACAGAAGTAATATATATATAAAAGGAATAGGGTTAATTGGACGAAATAAAACAAATTAAAAATAACGCCTCTTATTAAGGCGTTAATTTATAAAGAAACGCCTCTACCCATGGCGTGAATAAGGAAAGGACGCCCACACCTACGGTCGTCAGTTCTCACGCGACCAAATGGGTAAGTAAAAGAAACGCCTCTATCTTGGGCGTGTTTTAAAACAAGAAACGCCCTTTTTAAAGGCGCTTTTTAAGAAACGCCCTTATGCAAGGCGTTAATTCAAGAATACACGCCCTGACCTAAGGCGTTAATTCAGTTCGTGAACCGTTCGAACCCAGAGCTTATCCAAGGAAAGATTAACCTAATCTAGTAAGTGTCTATTAAAGTAAGGACTCTATTAAGGATATATTACCCTCAATCAAACACTACTCTTGTTAGGACTTCCAAAATCCTATAAATAACATGTTCGATCGAACCCTAAAACCCATTTGATCGAACGTCTGCTGCTAGGTACGTGAAGAAAAAATGGTTCCTCTATTCTTTTATTTTTCTGCTTCTATTACATGAAGAACTAATGTTCTTCATCTGATTCTGTTATAGGTCTGTAAGGTGGTGTACGTGAAAGAACAAGGTATGTTCTTCACCATATACCTGTGAAGATTGATTTCATATCTTCATTTTCCTTCCTCTCTTTTCCTACAGGTTGATTGAAGGCTATCATCTCCGTCATATTCATCAACTAAAATCTTCCTTCTTCCTGTCCAAGGTGTTCTTCTCAAGTTATTCACCGGTCATCTCCAAATCTATTTTTAAGGTAGGATTTTCTCAAGTTATTGTAGCCCAAATAAGAATTAATGCAAGATATCTATACATACGTATATGAGCATGGCATGCATACTGTTTATAAGGTTTTATTACGTTTTCTGCAAAATTTTGAAAGAAACGCCCTTGATTAGGGCGCTAATTTAAAAGAAACGACCATGCTAGTGGTCGTCAATTTAATATTCGACGCCCTCTACGCAGGCGTTAATTTCATAAGAATCGCATATGATTAATAATTGATCCTGTTTAAAAATTACAATACATATGAAATATTGATTTTTAATATCTTGCATGACTCTGTGAATTCCTGTTAAAATTTTACTGCCATGACATGTCTCCTGTCTCTCGAAATATTATTTATTAAAATATCGTAAATCCCTTGAAATTCACGACTTGGACAAAGTCGTTTTCCATATTCTAACGCCCCAGTACAAGGCGTGAATCTGAAAAGAAACGCCCCTTCCTAGGGCGTGTATCTGTTAAAATCCTGAAATTCACATATTCTGTAAAATGGAATTAGAAAGTAACGCCCCTTCCAAGGGCGCGTTTTTGATAAATTTCTGAGAATAATTATATCCTGTCGAATATGTAAATGATGAGACGCCTGCCTCTGCAGTCGTCAACTTTGAAGAAACGCCCCAGGAAAGGCGTGTTTTTGATAAATTAATGAAATAATGGAAATTCTGCAAATTGGCAATATATGTAAACGCCCTTCTGTTAGGCGTTAATTATTCAATACACGACTTTACTTAAGTCGTTATTTTACTGTAAACTGATTTTATCCTGATTCTATTACCGATGGTTTCATATTATACATATATATATATATATCGGCACTATTCTCCATTCCGTGAGTATAGTCCCACGTTTCATGTTGATTTATCGATCACACTCAACTCTCATTGACATACAAGCTCTCCATTGGACATTCCGTTCCTTTGGACTAGCGAGTTAGTCATAGAGACCTCCGTAAGACTCCTCGTAGCCTTGGATTCCCTCAAGGCCGACTGAGCTGGTTGTACCCTAAAAACCCATTACACGATCCTTGCCATGTCAATCTAAAGAAACATGGTATACCGGCCCTTATGATTATACAAAGAGTATATCATAAGCAATTCTTAATGGGTTGATGATATCATGCCATATCGTTCTTGTAAACCTCAATTCTATGATAAGAATGAGGGTATCTTGCTTGATCTAATGTTCATGTGGACCTCAGTTCTATATAAAGAATGTCCATATTGATTTGTCATGGTACCTAAGTTAAGGGAACCATAATCTACCTAGTTTTATCGACATCGTGATTATACCGTTATTATCGCCATTCTATGTCCTTTGTCATATTTTGAACTCTATTCTATCAAAGTTGTCATACGTATCTACAAGCTTGATTATTGAAATTCTATATTGGCTATACAAACAAGAGTGGATGTCAAAACACATGATAAATGCCTGCGCATATAGGGCCCGATCTGGTCCTGGGAGGAGCACCCGAAAGTACTTGTGCCCATGGGAGTTAAAATGATAAGGTATCTGGCATTATACCGAGTACTTGACTTGCTTGATTGGACATTCCACACACATCTTGTACTTGACTCGTACTTGACATGAAATGAAATGCGTGGCCCGAAAGAGGGTAATTTACTTGCTTGATACATGATAACCAAAGTTCTTGACATGACTCGATAATGGTACTTGCTTGAATATCTTGAATAACTTGTATCTTGTTCATGAGAGTTCATCTTATTTCTTTGATATTACATTCTCTCTATCTTGTCGTTTCATGCGAGCATGCATAGCTTTATTGCATCCATGAAAATGTAATTACTTAAACCACTTGCTAGTACTTGAGATATAATTTCCTACTGAGCGTTCGCTCATTCCGTTTGTCCCTTTTTACTTTTCAGGTAAGTCCGACGACGATGGAAGTCAATCGGATGGGAATGGTCAAGAGTGAAAGTGATAGAGCTTCTACAAGTGTCGTCTAGTCTTTTCCATAGTTTCTTGAGTCAAATATGTATTCTTTTCCTTTTTGTTAAACAGAGTATTGGATTTGTAATAGTCTATCCATTATGAAATAAAGGATTGGGTTATCTTGCTATTTTGCGCATCTCTGTCTTTGTGTCGAATACACGACCACTCTGATTGACATGATTGATATAGACACGTCGCGCATCTCCGGGTATCTTCCGCGCTCGGGGCGTGACATGGGAGGCATGATGAATTTGTGTTAAAGCTGGATCACCGGAATCTCATTTGAAATGAGAACTCTAGAATGATCTGAATCTGATAATAGTGATTTTATTATGCCCATAGCTGTATTTTTGAGAGACAAATCTGCAGGCTCTTAATTGAAGAGAAAAACATGGCTAGAGAAGTGTTTTGATATTGGATTCTTCAAATGGATTGAGAGTGAGTCAATCACTCTTATATTTGGCTGCACTTCAGTATGTGAACATGCAGGTTGAACAAATGTCAATACAATTGAGCATTTAGTTGGATTGCTTTTAGACTGACTTGAGTAACTTGCTAATACAAGTGCACGTTCTTCAAAGCCCATAAATCATTTGGTTCCATGGTAATATTTCACTTCTGCATTTAATTTATAATTTCCTTGAATGGGTTTGAAATTATCTTCATGTATAGGGTTTACAAGTGTTTTCATGCATATTCATTCTTGGAAATCTGTGGTAGTTAGTGTGTTGTTTATCTTGGTTCATTTCTCTTTAAATGTATCCAAGTTTGCTTGGTATTTTTAAGTACCTCATTGCAAATGGTTTCTTTAATTGATTTGTCTTAATTCTCATGAATTTGAATTGTTTGATAGTGCAGGTGTAAATATGCCCACAAATCTTTGAGATCATGGTAGGAATTCAATTATGAAAGCATTTCAATTTGGGAGATTTGGTTTAATTCATATATCATATTTTTGGGGTTCAATTCACTGCATTAAGTGTTTTTCTGGTTTTACTCTGCAAGAGTCGACTCCTGGAGTCAACTCTTGATGTCCTATGGTCTGATTTGAACGCAGACAGAACACTCACTAGAAATTGTCGACTCTAGGAGTCGACACTCTCAGGTAGATTGTTCTATTTTATGCAAAACGGAACCTCTTGTGAAAAGTGTCGACTCCAAGAGTCGACACTTTCACTTTGGGTCCTGATTTTATTCTCAAGACGGAACGAGATGAGAAAAGTGTTGACTCCAAGAGTCAACACTTTCTCTGGAGCATCCGGATCGGGATTCCGGATCAGGTTGCGAAATCCCCATTACATGGTCCGATTGGCTTTCCCTTTTACCGCATTACCCCTACGGTTTCTTCCCTTGTTTGGGTGAGGGTTTGAGAGGCTTTTAGCATGGGGTTTTAAGTCTTTTATGCTTCTTTGCCTTGAGTATATAGAAGCTTCCATCTCCATTCATAGAATACATCTCCAGTGGCTAATATTGCTCTTCTTTGTGTAGGTGAGAGAGAAAGGAGCTGGAGAGGACTTCCACACAAAATCTGATCTACTTTCGTCGAGATTTGGAGCTCGTTGATGAAGAGAGTTGCAAGCGGAATGAAGCAACAAATATGAAGATGTCAACATCGCAAGCAACTATTCACATCAACTTGGAGATATAAGGAGTTTACAAAAAAGGGAAAAATCTCTATATCTGTCCCTTGATTATCTGAGATGTTTGTCATGTTCTATTTTACATCTGGATGTCAGTGAGATCTTGTCTTGATCTTTTGCATGGCTTACAATGGTGACATATAAGCACTGCGATTTTCATTTCTTGGAATAGAGGAGAGCTAATACGTTCCATATTTTTGCAAGGGGCTCTGTGAACAAGGAGGAGGTGCTGCGCACCTTGAAGGAAGAGGAAGACAAGGAGGACGCTATTAACAAGACTCTTTTTTGCAGATCGGAACCTGCTTGAATGCCACTGCCATATATTCTACCAGGGCGGCTCCTACGGTTTCGATTGGCTTCCACTTCGTGAACAAAAGTGTCCAGCGCACCCATCTATCCTATCTATGGGTTTCATGGCATATTTGAGGGAGATTTTCTAGTCATTCATTCCTACTCTATTTTTTTTTATCATAGATCAATATCCTCCGTGGTCATTATATATCCTTTGTGTTTGTTAAACTCGATATATTACTGTGTGTGTGGACGGAGTTGCGTCTCCGTGTGGTTTTAGTGTCCGGGGTGTGTTCTCCAACGTTGTGTGTGTGTGTGTGCTGCGGTGGCAGCGTTTTGGGACTTGTCCCCATGTGGATATTGCTGCGGAAGCAGCGTGTGTATGGTTGGGGTTCGTCCCCGTTCTGCTACGGTTCGTAGCGTGTGGTGAAGCCTCACTGGGTTCGGTGAGGGGTGGACGTAGGGAGCCCGTCGTGGTCCCGAACCACCTAAAAATATCTGTCTCGTGTGACTGCCTGTGTGTTTGTCCATTTCTTCTATCTCCTTTCATAGGTCCATTATAAGGTTTTTAATTCACTACACTGTCACACCCTGCTGCATCCGCTATCTGTGTTGAGCTTGATTTCTTTGATTAGTTGGATTGTTAATTCGAGTGAGATCAGAAAGTTGAGAGAACTCTTTTAATTTCACATATGTTTAGGGTAATTAACGTTGTTCGTTTTATTTTTATTTTGATTAGTTAAGAAAGTTTTTAAAATCCATCATCTCCGCAAGGGGACAATTTAACCCCCCTTCTTGTCCGCCATCTCTCTGGGCCAACAGAATGCAAAATTTTAAATTTTTTTTGAATGTTCCAAACACATTTCCGAATTTAACATGAATGCTAGAATGCAATTGTTCAAATTTTTGTTTGAATGATCTAAATGCACCTAATGCATGAACTCTAATGCATGCAATCCTTTAACAACATGAGAATACAATGCAAGATGTAAAAGCAAGATGCAAGAGATTTATTTTCAGAATATCATGACAGATTGCACAAGAAAGTATTCACATTTAAATGATGAACAACAACCATTTTCATGACAAGGCCTTTATGAACAAGGGCATAAAAATGATCAAAATTAAGCAATGCAACCCAATTATTTTCAGAAATTGTTCAAAAACATATTTTCAATAACATTTCAGAAGTTTCAAAAACCCTTCACAAGCCATTCAAAAATTTCATGTTCTGGTACGAGGTGGAGGTGAAGGTTCGAAGGCCCTACTCATACATAGTGAGAGTTTCCGACTGGACATAATTCAATCTTCCACAAACACCATTTGTTATAGCAGATATACATTTAAGTTCAAATGTGCTATCAAACATACAGTTCCAATCCAGAATTATTAAAAAACTAATTTAGACATTTTCATCGCATCAGAATGGAGGAACAATCAGTTCAGGTATTTAGAAGCAATACCTGTCATAAGAACAACATCACCAAGTGCCATAAGCTACTACAGAGATTTTCTATTAAGTTGTTAGGCACAATGGTTGATCCAAAAATCACATAACAATATCATGATCAATTCAGATATAGCAATTGGCATGAGATGCATTTTCACAAAGATGAGTTAGATTCACAATTCAAAATCATTCATTCAAAAATGAACTCCCCCTTTCTATGTGCATAAATTTCAAATTTGACATTTTCTGAAAATCATGCAACGTATGACCTAAATGAACAACTGACTCATGGTACCAAGTGGAGGCACAATCTCACGCATGGTGATGATTTTAGATAGGAATGACCTGCCCTTCCTCAAGTCACCATTTAATATACCATAGAGTCATGCAAATGATAATCAGAAAGATGCAATGCAAGCTCATAAGAAAAATAGATTTTTCTTGATTTTCATGAATTAAAATTAAGTCAAAACAAATTTCAATTTTTTAAAAATAATTTAAAATTTTATTTTCAAAACCTATTCCTTGAGCAACTATTATTTTCCAAGCCTTCCACTTGGCCTCAAGGCATTCCTGCAAAAAAGTTCTCATTCAACAGTTTTGGATACCCAAACCTTTTTGGGTCCCGAATGGTTAACATGAGCATTGAGTTTCTTTAAAGCATTCAAATGATCAAGTTTCATCAATGAACAATCATGCATCGTATGTCCAAAATTTCCATAGCAGTGACAACTAACAAAAGACCTCCTTTCACTAGCAAAGGAACTTTCAACACCATTCCATCTCTTATTTGCAAAAGTTCTAGGTTTAGCAAAATTAAACCTCGTGTTCATCCAAGAAGCATGAAAGTTATCATTGTTCAAAAACTAACATTTTTCCATGACATGGCCGTACTTCCCATAATGAAAGCAACAAGGAGATCTGGGTCTACGGAATGATTTTTCATTGTTGGCATGAGTTTTTCCATGAAACTTTCCCTTAGAAGATGGAAACCTTTGAGCACGAAAAGCATGGTTATCACTGAATTTTCTTTAAAGATCAAATTTAGCATTCATGGCATGAACTTCATCATGTTGCTTCACAAAGTAATTTCTCATCATGTGTCCTAGCTTACCACAATAAAAACAAGAAGCATTTCTTTGTTTCTTGAAAGCATATTTATTTTCACATGCAAAATTGTCATCCTTTTTCATAACAGCACAATCATCCATTACATGGCGAAACATACCACAATAAAAGCATTCAACATTAGATTTCAATTTCTGAGATCTATTTGACATGCAGGACTTAGTGTGGACATTTCTTTTTTGATTCTTAACAGAAGAGGCATTTGAAACATTTGAAGAGCAAGAGGCATACACAAATAAGGTTTGAGTTTTCAGATCAAATGTTTTCTTTTTACTAGGTTCATATCTTAGTCCTTCCTATTGGAAATTTACCTTGGTCCCCAAAACATTCTCCAAATTATCTTTCCATTTGACAAGCTTAGACAAAGATGCATTCAAGTCAAAACTTTCTTTCTCAAGAGATGCAATGTGCAATTCATAACTAGCTATCTCCTATTCACTACAAACAACACATTCATTCAATACTATATTTGCAGTTTTATAACTTTCAATTTCTTGTTCTAGCACATGCATTTTATCAGATTCATCAACAATCACAGATTTCCCTTTTTCAAAATTTTCAAGAATTTTCAGTCTACCTTCAAGCAAGGAAGTCTAAATCAATAGAGCACGGTTTTCCTTTTTAAGTTCTTCTTTTTCATTTTCCAAACATGAAAGGGTTTCTTTAAGCATATCAACTTCAGATATGAAAGATTTATTCAGACTTTCAAGTTTAGAACATTTAGCACAGGAGGCATTATCATGAAAAGTATGTTCAGGTTTCTTTTTAAGTTTTCTATTTTCAGATTTAACCTTCTTATAGTTTTCAACTAGCTCTTCATAAGCATTCATCGATTCTTCATAACTAAATTCATCTTCACTATCAGAATCAGAATTTACCTTTGAGATTCCCTTGCTTGATGTGCCATGCTTGTCAGCCATCAAGCATGCGCTGTCCTTCTTTGAGCTTTCCTTTTCCTTTTGAGCTTCGATTAATCCATCCCAGATTTCTTTTGTGGACCTGCAGTTTGAAACAAATGAAAATTTCTTAGTGCTTACTGCAGCCTTAAGAACTTTCAAAACAAAGATATTTTCAATGTTCTTTTTCTTATGCTCATCGGTACATTCTAATTTATTTCCAGGTAGAATGTGAGGACCATGGGTGATTAACCTCATAAGGTTCGAATCAAAACTAGTCATGTAATCACAGAATTTTTCAACCCATGATTTATAACCATAACTATCAAAAATAGGAAGTGACTTCATGTTAGCCATCGCCAAAGATCTTTACTCTTCAACTGTAAGGTTGAATAAAAAATCAGAGACCCGCTCTGATACCAATTGTTGGGTCCCGGGGTAGGCGAGCGGACAAGAAGGGGGGTTGAATTGTCCCCCACAAGGATGGTGGATTCCGAGTCATTTGCGTTGGCTGAGCATGTGGATCAGAGTGCGCAGATCATAGCGTTGGCTGCTGCGGGTGGATTACTGAGGTTGTGCAGGGCATTGGAGGATTGGTTCCTTGATATGAGATTGTCTCCGGTGGTGTGAGACGTGTTGTTGCTGTGCCGTTGCTTGAGATATTGTGGTTCATGGCATTGGCAGGATGGAGAATTGGGGAAATGTGTGGCAAGTGCACTGCGTGAGTACCATGTTCGCGTGTTAGAAGTTGTGTTTTTGGATGAGATCGTGTTCTGGAGAAGTGATCTCTGAGAGATTATGGGTCCCACTTGGTGGCTGCAAGCGGCTGGTGAGGTTGACTGAGTGGTCGACCATGGTAAGATGTGTATTGTCTGGGGGTCGTGTGCATTGGTCGTGGCATCGTTGACCAGGTTGCTGCGATGACATGGGGCACTTAGTGCTTTGGAATTGTGTGCCATGAATTGCTCACGTTGTGTCCCGTGGCTCTATGATAAGAGCAGAACCGGAATTGGTAGGCATCCATTTGGAGCAATTGAGATGAGATAGGATTTGATGAGACATGACGGTGGTCGATGCCTGTGCGTGTAGGTCCTTGATGGGACATTGGCGTAGGATATGGTGATCCCTGGTGTGCGACTAGCAAGGTAAGATTCCCCTGTAAGTCTGAGTCGAGTGAGGTGAAGACCGAAGACTCCAGGATCTTGTCATTTGGTTTCGCTGTGCTCCCCTGAGAGGGTAGACTTGGCCTGAGGTTTGGATCGGATGTAGTGTCCGAGTGAGATTGTGGCAGCGATGCCATGAGTGGTTTTCATTGTGACTGAGGTGGTGCCAGACTTGTGCTTTTGCGTTATGCCGACTCTGAAGACCGATGTGTGTGCGGTGTGCGGAGTGAGGTGTTGCTCGTGATTATGGTCTGGCCGTATCCCTCAGGATAGGTGTTTTTGTGAGAATCAAGGATTTCTATACTGGGGCTCTGACTACTCTGTCAGTTGGTTAAGGTGTTCTCCCCCTGTGGCTTTGCGTTTGTCCCAAATTTTAAGGATGAAATTTGTTTAAGGCGGGAGGGCTATAATGTCCTAGATTTTCAGGATATCTTCACGGATCTGGACTCGTGGGTTTCAGATCATTTTCGTGGGTCCCGGAGAGCGTTTTGCGGTTCACGCTTGTTTTTGTCTGTCAGACCTTTGGAACCCTGTGTAGGGCGAACCGTTGCGTTCTCTGACTCTGGGATATTACCAGTGCATTGTACGTTTTTTGAGGATCAGGGAGATGATTTTTCCCTATTTTTCATATTTTCCAGAATTTCTAGACTTTCTATATATAACCTCCTTTTTCTTTCTCCCCATCTCTCATTTCTCTCCCTTTCCCTCTCTCTTCTCTCACGCTCTCTCCTCTCCCCTCGCCTGTCCGGGCGGCCAACGGAGGCAGAAGAGGATGGGGCGGTGATGCTCGTGGGGTGTGGAGCGACGAGCAGGGGATGAGGATCACGATGGGGGAGGCAATTCATGGGATTGTGAGCCAGCGAGGGTTTAAATGGTGTTTTCTTGGCGAATCGGTGTTCTTGGCGCGTGAAATCTTCGGTGGAGGTAGGGGGACGGATCCCTAACCCGCGTACTTCCTTTCCCGTGAGTTTTGTAGGCAGTGGTGAGTTGAGCAGGGTTATTTCCACATTTTGGGGGAAATGCATGATTTTGGGGTGTTAGTCGGATCAGGTGTTTTGATCGTGTTTTTGGGGTTTAAATGGGTCCTCTCAATCCTAGAGAGGCTGGGTACTAGCTTCCCCTTGTTTTCCCCTTCACATGGGTGTGAACGGGACGTGGAATGGGTCTTTTTGTGAGATTCACCATTTTTGCGCTCGGGACGACCTAGCAGTCCTTCCAGGGACCGCTAGGCGACCTGGCGGTCATATGGAGACCGCCATGGGTCCCCTATGTCGGTTCGAGTCTTGCGGTTGCGCGATGGACTGCCACCGATGGGTAGCGGTCACGAGGAGACCACCAACCTGTGATTAGCGGTCAGGGCATGACTGTTTTTGAGGTTTTTGCAGTCTGAGTTCTTCTAGGGCTTTGCGGTCCTGGCAGGACTGTTAGCCTTGGCCTGGCGGTCCTGGGGTAGACCACCACCTGGCCTAGTGGTCTAGGAGATGACTGCTTGGGGTCTGTGGGTCTCTGGGGCATTGTGATCCTGGCTGGACCGTTAGCCTGGGCCTGGCGGTCCTGGGTTAGACCGCCACTTAGCCTAGCAGTCTAGGTGATGACCGCCGCTTGGGCTCCTTCATTTTCGTGTTCCGGTCGTGTCGTTTTGATCCCCGGTCGACCCGGTTGTGACCCAGTGGTCGACCTTCGTTCTCGTGGATGTCCCGAATACCCTGTGGGTTCTGTGTCCATGTTCTTGGGTGTCCGGAGGTATCGTGTTAGCTCGATTAGCGTACCCGTGGGTCTTGGCAGTCCGGGTGACCCCATGTGTTTCGGACTTTCATGTTCTCTCTAGAATGAGTCGTCGTGTATCAGCATGTGTGTGGTGGGCTATTCCCGCACATCATCGGCTTTCCGGTATGGTGTTTTTTGAGTGGGCCATGGGTTTGGCCCTTGGACTATGAGTCCAGTCACCCAGCCTGGGGGTGGAGGTTTCCCACTTTTTCTTGGATAGGGGATCAACTCGATAGCTTGTGAGCTGTCTTGGGTATTCGTGCTACTGTGGTTTCAGACCTAGGGATTAGGCTAGATTGACGACACTGTGTTGTCACGTACGACGGTCTTGACCCGAATCTCGTGACTAAGGGACCATTAGGCATATTAGGTCTAGGGGGCTATCCAGAGTCGGGTGGCTCCGAGCCACCTGCTACTTTGCGTTACTCGCGCTGGGTGGGCGCATGGTTTTCAATGTTCACGTTTAGTGATCCCCCACTAGTCGTAGGCTCGTAGCCTTCCTGTGCACGCGTGTGTGAACCTACTTGGGAGTGGTGGAGAGCGTGACCCGAGAGAGATGGTTTTTAGGCTGGTTATCGTAGGGCCCCCACGTGCAGCCTGAGTTTGGGCTTTGGGAGAAGAACCAGCTAGAGGGTCAGACCTAGGGCGCATGGTCTGTGTGTGTACACGTGGTTGGGGACGTCGGACCCGCGCTGATGAGCGCATCCCTATCTAGTCCTTTTTTTGTGTTCCTGGTTATTGTACGGTGTCTCGGTCTCCACCTGGGGCATCCTAGAGAGACACTAGAGGCTACAGACTAAGTCGTCAGTTGATGCATCTGGCCTTGCTTCTGGTGGGCAGGTACTCTCGTCACGTGACATGATTTTCTCGTGACTCGAGGTCTCATTTCTCGTATATGATATGTGGTTTTACGTGCAATTTCAGGGTGTGTTCCCGAGGTTGAGGTCTAGAGTTCCGGTGAGCGTCACCGAGGGTCTTTTCCTATGTAGTGTCCGATCCATGACATTGGTGTCATGATGAGTTTTCCTGGTAGCATTGCCAGAGGCTGTTCGTGTTAGTCTGGTAGTTCCCCGACTGTGATATCAGGGCGTTATTTCCGTTCCAATAGGAGTAGCTTTAGCTCTGAGTTTTTATCGGCCACCAGTTTGTTGTTCTTGCTGTTGTTTCTACTTTCCCCTATCGTCGTTGTTTACGGTTCGGGTTCCGCGGGACCCCTACTGAGCCAATGATAGGAGGCTCACCCTTGCTTTTCAGGTGCGGCAGTTCTTCCTCGAGGTTCGAGGGTGCTGCACGGAGGTTCTTAGTTGCCCGCTCACCGGGCCGAGTGTTCACTCTGTGTTGGGTACGTTTCTCTACCTTAGACTGTACTTTTGTTGGACTGGACTCTACTGTAGTTGTTATTTATTTATGTTAATTGTTGAATTATCCTGCTTTATTTCCTATTTCTTTGTACCTCTACACTCTTTTTAGCCCTTCCGAGCCCTCTAGATCGTGGGCGGCGGGTTAGGATTCGAATGGTATCAGGATCTTCCCGATATCCGGATCTTGGGTCGTTACAGGTACACTCTCCATTCGAACATTTTTCATCTAGTGATTGGGAAGAGGCATATTTTGAGCTTATGGATAAACATGATATGTACAAGAAATAAAACAAAGCATTGAAAAAGAAAATCAACACAATTGTGCCTGATCATAGCATTAGTGAGAATAATGCTTCTATAGAATATGAAATTCAAGATCTAAATAAAGTGATTGAAGACTTGGAATATGGTAAAAATGCAATGAAAGACCTGGAAGTTGAAAATGGGAGTTTAAGGAATGAGATAGATGAACTGAAAATAAGAATGCAAAGCTATGAAAATGATAGCAAACTGTGTAATGAGAAATATGAAGCTGTCAAGCAAGTTAACTCTCAATTAATTGAAAATGTTAAAAAACTTCAAAAGGCATTGAAAGACAAACAACAATCTTTGGAAAAGTTTATAGATGGCAGGGAGAACCTAGATGCATTGCTAAGAATAGAAATAAATTTCAATAAGGAAGGACTTCGCTTTAATCCCATAAACAAGAAGCAAGTAAGTATAAAGACCATCACTTTTATATCTTCTGAAGGTACTTCTAGTTAAAATTCCAAACCTACTCAAAAGAAGGGAAAAGAAAAAATGGGACAACCTCAAAGGAAAAAACCTGCAACACCCAAGAAACCTCCTCAGAAATCCCAGCCAAAATACCACAAATTCTAGTCCAAGCCAACACACACTAAGGCTAGAAGTGGTCAAAAGTGTAGTGCAAGTAGATATTCCTATGGAGTGAGGTCATCAAGTTCATGGTCAGTGCCCAGTCCACAAGACAGCAAGCCATACACAACTCCACGCACATTCTTTAAAGAGCCCATGCAATAGCCTCAAAGGAGTCATTTCTGGGAGGTATAGGAGATAAGTCGACGCAGGTACCCTCATAGGTCGACATAGTCAGTTGGTTGGCCCTATTTCAACTCTTACACTTACATACCTGGCCCAACCTATTTCCCTATGAACTACCACAATTTATATCAGCCCAAAACAATGAATTGGAACCAAAATAAACCATTTTCAAACTTCTGCCAAAGATCAAAGGCTAAAAGCATTCCAAAACAAAAATACAATGTGAAAATGAAAAACAAGAACATAAATTCTCCACCAAGAAAGGAAATCAAAAAGGAGAAGAAAATCTGGATGCCTAACTCTATGGTTTCATATGCTGCAGAGATGAATGGTTTGATGGGACCCAATTATGTTTTGGTTCCAAAAATTGTTGCTTAATTTCTTGTGTAGGAGTGTCTTGCAGCCGTACACAATAGATGGTACTTTGATAGCTGCTGTTCAAGACACATGACTGGGGACAGAACAAAATTCTATCTTTTGGTGGAAAAAGAAGCGGGGGATGTCACCTTTGGAGGGAACAATAAAGCCAAGATCATTGGCTGAGGTAAGGTAGGTAAGAACCCTTCCAATTCAATTGAGAATGTTCTGTTAGTTGAAGGTTTGGAATATAATTTAATAAGTATAAGTCAATTATGTGATAAAGGACATAGTGTAGTGTTTGACTCTTATGAATGTAGGATTTCAGAACCAAATTCTAATGAAACTAAATTTTCTGGTAAGAGAGTCAACAATGTGTACATGATTGACTTAGATGATCCAGCTCATGTAAATCTTTGTCTTGTTGCATCAAAATCTGATCTTGCATGTTTATGGCATCATAGACTAGGACATGCTAGCTACTGTGTCTTATATAAACTCATGAAACATTCAATGGTAAAAGGTTTGCCTGGACTCTCTTTCAAACAAAAAATAAAATCTGTGATGCATGCACCAAAGGTAAACAAACTAGGAAATCATTCAAAAGCAGAACTGAAAGTCTAGCATCTAGGCCACTTGAACTAATTCATATGGACGTATTTTGGCCAACAAGAGCTGCTAGTTTAAGTGGTAAAAGATATGGCTATATTTTAGTGGATGATTTCTCCAGGTTCACATGGGTGTTCTTTCTTACACATAAGAATGATACTTTTGATGAGTTTCATGCACTCTACTTGAAGGTGAAGCAAGATGGTGAGTTTAAAATTTCTAACATACTGTCTGATCATGGTGGTGAATTCGACAATGCTGACTTTGATAATCTTTGCAGGGCTGAAGGAATAAATCATAGGTTTTCATCACCAAGGACCCCTGAACAAAATGGGATGGTTGAGAGGAGAAACAAACGCTCATAGAGATGGCTAGGACAATACTTGCTGAAAGGCAACTCCCAAGGAGATATTGGGCAGAAGCGGTAAACATTGCTTGTTACATCATCAACCGCTCAATGGTAAGGCCATTCACTAAAAACACTCCTTATGAATTGCTCAAAGGTAAAAATCCATCTCTCTCTTACATGAAAGTATTTGGATCAAAGTGTTTTGTTCATAATAATGATAACAGAGATTTAGACAAGTTTGAGCCCAAGAGTGATGAAGGCATATTTCTTGGATATTTTGATATATCTAGGGCTTATAGAGTCTATAATCTTAAGAGTCTAAGTGTTGAAGAGTCACCCCATGTCACATTTGATGAAACTAATGATGACAAATCTTGCAGGAAAGATGATGATGGGGAGTTCCTAGACTACAAGAAAAAGATGATCTTCCACATGAGGAGACAAAAGGAAATGGTGACCCGGGAGAATCAAGCAGTACAAGGGTCATGGCTATTGATGAAGGTAACAATCCAACAGATATTAGAGTGCTTAAAGACCATCCTCTAGAGAATATCATTGGTAGCCTGCATGATCCACCTAGAACAAGGTCACATTTCAGAATTGTTAAAGAATTATAACAACTTGCTCTTGTCTCCCAAATTGAACCAAAACATATTAAAGAAGCATTGGAAGATGAAAACAAGATAAATTCCATGCAAGATGAATTAAACCAGTTTGAAAGAAATAATGTTTGTCATCTAGTTACCAGACCCTTAACAAAATCTATCATAGGTACTAAATGGGTATTTAGGAACAAACTTAGTGAAGATGGAAAAATAATGAGGAATAAAGCTAGATTGGTGGCTCAGGGTTACGGTCAAGAATTTGGAATTGATTTTAAAGAGTCTTTTGTCCCTGTAGCCAGATTAAAAGCTATTAGAATTTTGCTTGCTTTTGCTTGTGCACATAAGATCAAACTGTAACAAATAGATGTAAAAAGTGCATTTTAAAATGGTCTAATAAAAGAAGAAGTTTATGTTGAACAGTCTCCCGATTTTGAATGCTCTCATCATGAGGATTATGTGTATAAGTTGGACTAGGCTCTTTATGGTTTGAAGTAGGCACCCAGAGCTTGGTATGACTGGCTAAGCTCATTCCTCACTGAAAAAGACTACAATAGAGGTAATGTATACCAAACACTCTTCAGAAAAAGACAAGGTAAGGATATCTTGTTATTTCAGATTTATGTTGATGATATTGTGTTTGACTCTACAAAGCCCAAAATGTGTGAGAATTTTGGTAATCTCATGACCAATGAGTTTGAGATGAGCTTAATGGGTGAGCTTCATTTTTTTCTTGGCTTGCAGATCAGTCAAAGTGATGGCAGATGCTTCATAAGTCAAGCCAAATACATTAAGGAGCTGTTGAAAAGATTTGACATGGCAAACTGTAAAATAATTATAACTCCTATGGGAACAACTACATCACTGGATGTAGATGAGAAAGGTAAATTGATGGATGCAAAGAACTATAGAGGTATGATTGGTTCATTACTCTACTTAGCTGCATCTAGACTAGACATCCAATTCAGTGTTTGCCTTTGTGCTAGATTTCAGGCTAGTTCTAGAGAATCTCACTTGACTGCTGTCAAGCGTATCTTTAGATACCTTGCTGGTACTCAAGAATTGGGATTATGGTATCCATCATCTTATGAACTTTCTCTCATTTCTTATTCAGATGCAGACTATACTGGATGCAAGCTGGATCGTAAGAGCACAAGTGGATATTGTCAATTTCTGGGTGGGTGTTAGTATCTTGGGCATCCAAGAAACAACACTCGGTTGCCCTTAGAATATGTTGCTGCATGGAGTTGTGGCACCCAAGTGTTGTGGATTAAACGCCAACTCCAAGACTATCTAATAGATCTTGGATGTGTCTAGATTTTGTGTGACAACACAAGTGCAATCAATCTTACTAAAAATCCAGTCCTACACTCTAGGACTAAGCACATTGATATGAGGCATCACTTTATCAGAGATGAAGTTTTTAAGAAAAACTTTGAGCTACATTTATTGTTTCAGAAAATCAGGTTGCTGATATTTTCACCAAGCCATTGTGCAATGATAGGTTCTCAACTCTAAGAAGGGAGTTAGGTCTATGTAGACCTCAATCAAATCAGGTTTGAGTTGTTTGATTAACTCTCTTACTATTTTTCTTGCATGACGGCTACAAAATACTTGTTTCTGAAATAATCTGCTGAATTGCTGAATCTTTTGATGGAAATTATCTTCACGGGGAGTTTGATTATTTTTGAACTGCAATGAAAAGTTTTGTATATATCAGTTTGCATTATCATGAGTAATCTGAAAAACCATTGTTCATATTGTATTGCACTGCATTGGTAGATGCATCTTCATGCACGACTATAGTATATAAAATGTTGATTTGTGGATAAGCAGGTTAGGCTTGCCTGGAAGCTTTCACTATGTGTCAGGACATACCTCCGCCCTGTACCATAGGTCAATATTCTTTTTTGCACCATTTAGATAGGGGAAGTCAATTAATTTGAGCTGTTTTTGAAGTACATGCATGCATTCAGGGGGAGTAAGTGTCTCATATTTTGATTAGCATTTCCCTCATGCATAGTTTGCATTTAGTGAGGGGTAGTCAATGCACACATCCGATTACTCTCATGCATATCATGTCTTAAGATTTAATTACAAATCATTGATGAATGCTTGCACACACTTAAGGGACCAATCCAGTCAGTATTGGCAAGTTTCAGAAATCTCAATTTCGGTCGACCGACCTAAGGACTTCAGTCAAACGACAATGCCAGAGCTGTCCAGCCCAGTACCTGTGAAATCTTGATTGACCGACCCTCAATTTTGGTCAACCGAAAATCCTCTCCATGCTTTTCCTGGCTACTCAAGTGTTTACACAACTTTGGAACATCATGTGCTTAAGTTCTCTTGATCTCTACTCATCACAATGTCCATTTTTGTAGTCACCATGTGTTTGCTGCTCAGTTGAAATCACCTATCTGCCCACATGTTTGCTGCCTATTCAATTATTGTGAGCTTTCCTAAAACTTGCTGATACTGCCACATCATTGAACTACCTGAAATTCAAAATATTCCCAATCTATTCATCTATTTATTAAATTGAGGAAGTCATTTATAGGAATCTTCTTTTATTAGGCTCTGTGATTGTCCATGAATAAATCTATTGGTTTAAGCCTAATGATTTTCTAGAGTTTAGAAGATAAATTCCCTAAAACAATTTGTACTATGAATTTATTAGACCTCAACCACTTCCCACAATGTTTTGTCCTTGTGCAATCTCTTAGAATCTGAAAGTTTAAGGTATATGGCAACCTTGGTTGAACAACCTAGAGTAAGTATTGTCCTTAAATATAGAATGATCTGAAAATTCCAAAGGACAATACATGTCACAAACTGTGTTCCGATGCTCAAGGCAGAGCAATGGCTACGTGTTCATTGAGAAACTAAGCCCTTCATCAAAGAATTGTAGTGGACTTAGTCATGAAGTGTCGTTACTATCTCTGCTCAAAATGAAGTAGGATAGTTAGTCTCACTGAGTAACTAGGGGTGCTGGCGTCTAATCAACGTGCACCCTTATCTAAAATGGTGTGGGCTACACTTGAATGCTCTTAAGAATTTTTTTTGAGCCAAAAGAAAAATTTGAAAATGACCAAAGGTCTGATATAGTGCTGTAATCCTGAGGTAAACATCAGAAATGTTCATTTTGTTTAATTTCAATACTAGTCTTTAGTTACTCCTAAGGGAGTCCTTGATTTTGCATAAGTAGGGTAACGAGAGGTTAAACATGGATATACATCTGTAGAATTGGTTTATTTCTATTAAATCTGAGTATAAAAGTGCTTCAAAGAGCTTAAATGATAAGCTCTACTTTTATTGCTCTTAAACCAAGCAAATAATAAAGGTTCAATCATGGGAGTTCATATAACAGAAGAATCTAAAAATCACTAGCTTGACTAATGAATGATGTTTCAAATTATGTTTTACTTCTGATGCAATGATCTTCTTCAACTCCATGAACTTGTGTCATCCTTTACTGAACTTATGTCCAAGTTTCCTTTAAACCTTGTCTCCAAACTCTTTATGAGCTTTCAAACTATTTGATTTGATGTATCAAAGGGGGAGAATAGTTTGTGAGTCATTATTTGTGAGAGACATGTTCTTGAGTCATATGGATTGTCATGTCTTGTTACATGTTCTTGAGTCATATGGATTGCCATGTCTTGTTATGCCAATTTAATCATAATGACTCATAGTGTTGCCATCATCAAAAAGGGGGAGAATGTTGTGTCCCTGTGTTTTAATGATGTTAACATTATGAGTCATATATATTCTTGATGATGGCATTTCCGGTTTGTTTTTAAATTGTGCACAAAACAGGTTGGCTAAAGAATTCAAGACCAAGTTTTGCTGTTTTAGTCAAGAGTGTTGCTCAGAAGTCGACTTCAGATGAAGCCAAGTCAACTTTTTTTATATAGAAAGCCTTGCCTAGAGATAGGTGGGAGAGTACAGCCCTTAGGGGAACAACTCCACCCTCCTATCACTAGTGGGTAAATTTTATTACTATAGAGAAATTATTACATTTACATCAATCGAATGCTAGGCATACCTAGCTTGTCCAATCTACTTCAGATGACTCAAGATGCTCAAAAGTTGACTTCAGATGAAGCCAAGTCGACTTCAGATGACTCTAGACCACCCGCTAGCCAAGGCGCTAAGGCGACGGCCTATACCGATTAAAGGTGACAAATAGGTGGTCAATGGTGTAAAATAGAAGCTTGGGCTGACAAATAGGCCTTCAACGGTGAAGAATGGACTGTGGCGTTGAAGCCTTCACATTTTCCCCTTGTTGCGTTGATGCAGCAAGGCCTTGCATCGACGTAGGCACGTTGGAACCAGCAAGAGTGAAGAATGGTTGATAAGGGTGAAACATACACCCTTAAGGGTGACCAATGGATGGTCAAGGGTGAATGATGCCTTCGCAAGGGTGAAAAATAGGTTCTAAAGGCTGAAGGTGAAGATGGAGTCAACACCAGTCAAAGTGGACTAAAACTCAAAGTCAACAGAAGTCCAGTGACTGTAGTGAACTTCATCAGCAGTCAAGGTAACTCTAGTCAATAGTCAATAGTCAACAGTCAAGCCTAGCCCAAATCAATAGCAGAATAGTCCATAAGGAGTAGTCAACAAAACTTGAAGTCAACATGGTCAACAGCTTGGGGTCAACATGGTCATAACGTGAAATGAACAAATTCTGACCTGGGAGTCAACATAAGTAATCCAGAGGTCTTGTATCAGCTGAAAAAGACAAGTGTGACAAATGAAGCCTTAAGGGAGATAAATGGGTCATCAACGGTGTATAATACGCACCTAAGGATGACAAATAGCTTAAGGTGACGGCCAAGCTAAAGAAGGGAAACAGCAAGGGCGATGGCTCAAGTGGACAAGGGTGACAAATGGATAGGCAGTGGTGACAAATGGTAGATAAGGCTGTCAAATAGCCGGATAAGGCTAAAAATAGGTGATAGCGTTGAATGCCTTGAAAAGCTTGGAAGCGGAGTCGATGCAATGCTCAATGGAGTCGACGCAGCCAGTGAGCCAAACTCAAAGAATGAAGGAAGAAGCAGTGGCGATGGCTAACGGGCTATAAGGGTGACAAATAGCTCGTTAGAGCTAATAAATAGCCGTTTGGGGTGAAAAATAGCTCATCAAGGCTGAAAAATAGCTAAAGTCACATGGATCCTTCATATGATCCCACTTCTTTGAAGGCAACTGACTGGCACGTGATCCTAGACAACTGGCAACCTCTTTGGAGACATTCTATGAAGATCATTCCTCTTTCTATTGGGTACAATACATAAAATTTCCTCAAAGGAATTTTTCTATTCATTCGAAATTACAGCATGCTTTGAGGAGAAAGCTTCATGTCTGTTATGTACCGCATGAAGAGGATTGGCCAGCCAATGGGAAGCCAGTGTACCTTATCACTTTTGGGCCAATCAGTGGCTACCCTACTCAAGATCTGGAAGTATTTTGTGGAGATGAACGATCCAGATTCATTCCTACTGAATCAGGGACTACGTACCCTGTACTTTGCATGCAAAAAGAGAAGATATGCCGCAGTAAAAGAATAGTGAAGGGGGACATGCTCTGACGGAAGTAGGTGTACTAGCAGATAGAATAGAAGGTTTGGAGGTTAGCTCAGTTCGAATAAGATAGAAAAGAGAGAAGCCCGGTTCAAGAAATAGATCCAAACGTGGATAAAAGAAAAGAAGGGAAGTGAAGGAAGAGAGCCCGTAGATCAAGCTACTGTGAACCTTGAAGCCTAAAGAGCAAGCCTTCATATAGAACCTACCTTCTTCATCCTACGAGAAGGAGGGGCTTCATCTCCAACTTCCTGTGGCAAAGGAGATGCTACTCTCCAAGGATGCAACCAATCTGGATGAACCCAAGAGCGGCCTATAGATTTCAGACAGGGATATTCACATTTGTGCTTGAGTTTCTTATATCCTATCTGAGCATTGTGTTTTGTTACCTTTTTCCTTTTGAACATCACTTTGTTTAAACTGAGAACCATCCCTATCGGTGTTGTAGGAAGACAGACGGAGGTGTGCTCTGGTCTATATTGTAGGAAGACAGACAGGGGGTGTTCTCTGATTTTTGGCTTGTCCTTGTGTGCCTTCAAGCTGTGTATTAGCGGTTTAGTGCAATTGCACTAGGGAAGCCTCACTCTGTTGAGTGAGGGGTGGACGCAGGGCTCTAGGTTGAGTCTGAACCACCTTAAAAATCATCTTCTCTGTGGTTTGTGGTTTTCTTGTGCGTTTGTCTCTGGTTAGATGCTTGCTTAGGACCGTTTACATATTCTACATTGCATCTACCGTGTGTGGTTCTTTCTTAGTGTTAGCATATTCTATATTCCCCTGTGCTTTCATTTAAAAAAAGGGGGGGACTGATCTATTCACCCCTCCCTTCTAGATCCACCATTCCTACACATCAGACCTTTTGTCTAAGACCGGCTTAAAGCTATCCTTTCATTGGCATATACCCAATGCCAATGTTCTCATCAAGGCTGGTGCTCGACTTCCCGTCTGGGCCAACCGCTAAAACTCAACGGCTTAGACCTTTTGGCTAAGACCGGCTTAAAACTATCATTGCATTGACATATACCCAATGCTAATGATATCATCAAGGCTGGTGCTCGACTTCCTGTCGGGGCCAACCGCTAAAATCCAACGGCTTACACCTTTCGTCTAAGACCGGCTTAAAGCTATCCTTGCATTGGCATATACCCAATGCTAATGATTTCATCAGGGCTGGTGCTCGACTTCCTGTCAGGGCCAACCGCTAAAACCTAACGGCTTAGACCTTTCGTCTAAGATCGGCTTAAAGCTATCCTTGCATTGGCATATACCCAATGCCAATGATTTCATCAAGGTTGGTGCTTGACTTCTTGTCAAGGCCAGCCACTAAAATCCAACGGCTTAGACCTTTCGTCTAGAACCGGTTTAAAGCTATCCTTGCATTGACATATACCCAATGCCGACTATTTCATCAAGGTTGATGCTCGACTTTCCGTCGGGATTAGCCACTAAAACCCAATGGTCTAGACCTTACGTCTAGAACCGACTTGAACAATTCCCTTCCAAGGTTGGTGCTTGACTTCTTGTCAAGGCCAGCCACTGAAACCCAATGGCTTAGACCTTTCATCTAGGACCAGTTTAAAGCTATCCTTGCATTGGCATATACCCAATACCGACGATTTCATCAAGGTTGATGCTCAACTTTACGTCGGGAGTAGCCACTAAAACCCAACGGTCTAGACCTTACGTCTAGAACCAGCTTGAATAATTCCCTTCCAAGGTTGGTGCTTGACTTCTTGTCAAGGCCAGTCACTGAAGCCCAACGGCTTAGACCTTTCGTCTAGGACCGGCTTAAAGCTATCCGTACATCGGCATATACCCAATGCTGACGATTTCATCAAGGTTGATGCTCGACTTTACATCGGGATCAGCTGCTGAAACCCAATGGTCTAGACCTTATGTTTGGGGCTAGCTTAAATGATTTCCTTGCAAGGTTGATGCTCAGCTTCCCGTCGAGATTAGCCGCTAAAACCCAACGGCTTAGACCTTTCATCTGAGACTGGCTTAAATAATTTCCTTGCATCGACATATACCCTATGTCGATGTTATTAGCATAGCTAGTGCCCAACTCTTTGGTCAGAATTAGCTAACCTAGTCCCACCGGGGTCCACCTCAACACTTTATTGCAGGCATTCTACCTGATCTGATATACAAAACAATTTCTTCTCAAGGCTGGTGCCTGACTTCCTATTAGGGCCAACCACTAAAATCGCTAGGGCCAGCTTAAATAATGTTTCATGTAGGACTGGTGCTCAACTCCTTGTCGGGACCGTCTGCTGAAACCCAATGGCTTAGACATTCTGTCTAAGATCGGCTTAACGCTATCCTTGTGTTGGCATAAACCCAATGCTGATGACATTATCAAGGTTGAGGCTCGGCTTCCCATCAAGATCAACTGCTAAAATCTGATGGCTTAGACCTTCCGTCTAAGATCAGCTTAAGATTATTTTCTTGCAAGGTCGGTGCTCGACTCCTCGCCGAGGGCAACCACTGAAACCCAACGGTTTAGACCTTCAGTCTAAAGCTGGCTTTAACGATATCCTTGCTGAAACCACTCAACCCGCTGAGCAGGCCCGTAGTCCCACCAGATTTTATCTCGGTGAGATGATGATGAAATCTGCACCCGCGTGCCCCGCGCGCTCGTCCCTCACCTGCGCCACCCACAGGTGGGGGGGATTTGTGGACACTAAAAATATGATGGCACTAATACCCAAACAATGTCAACTGAAGAGAGGAAGGAAAAGATCCCTGGAAAACAAATTGCATCAACGCAGTCTGCCACTACGTCGACGCAGGCTAGAAAAGCTAGCTGC
The DNA here is from genome assembly GCA_022559845.1 of Amorphophallus konjac. Lineage (NCBI taxonomy): Eukaryota > Viridiplantae > Streptophyta > Magnoliopsida > Alismatales > Araceae > Amorphophallus > Amorphophallus konjac. The sequence continues at coordinate 108,178,887 of CM040125.1, read as the reverse complement.
CTTGCACGCTGGGTATGTTGTGTCTCCTATGGATTTGATGAGGTGTTTTGATGCTGACAAAAGTTTGTGTTTTTGATGACAGTCATAGTCATTAAATATCTTCTAGTTTCTTTCTTAAGATTGAGTCTTTGGTCATTTCCAGGTCGATGCATGTTCATGTGTATGTCAGTTAAGGTCGATGCATGCTCATGGATGAAGTATATAGGTCGATGCATGCTCATGGATGAAGTATACAGGTCGATGCAAATTCATACATTGAGATAGGAAGGTTGATGCACATTCATACAATGAGATAGACAGGTCGGTGAACATGTTAACATTGAGCCTAGAAGGTCAGTGCATATGCATAAGTATTCTATTATAAGGCTGATGCATCTTTCACTTCATTAAACTACCAGGTCGATGCATATATGGCATTGGGTCTAGAAGGTCGATGCATGTATGGGTTACAGACCAAGAAGGTTGATGCACATATATTGCTGAGTCTAGAAGGTCGATGCACATAGGCTTTTTCGTTCAGAAGGTCGATGCACCTTATACACTGAATGCATAATCAGGTTGATGCACATTGAACATAGTACACACCATTAGGTTGATGCACCTCATGCACCTTATGCTATATGGTCGGTAGACCTTGTACACAGGTTGATGCTAGCAACCTAGCGGTTGGTGAAAGGTCGATGCTAGTGACCTAGTCACTACAGCCTAAGGTCGATGTATGTGACTGAAAGGTCAATGCTAGTATGTTTGCCTTTGCAGCATTAAGTCAGTGCATTAAAAGTCATCTCTATCAAGGTCCATGCATCTTGTGCATTAACTATGAAGACAGGTCGATGCACCTTCATCAACGTCTACCCGTGTTATATTAGAGGTCGATGCTTTTATTCACACATGCTGCATGGGTTAGTTAAATGGGCTGATGCATCTCATTTATTCATCAATGTTTCTACAGGAATGAGTATATTCTTTTGACATGATTAAATCTGTTGAAATGTTTTAGATTGAACTCGTGCTTATGCTTATCATCTACTTAATGGCTAATACCTCTTTATCTCTTATCCTGTCAACCCAGATCTATGTTCAAACACCTGGGTTACATTAAGGCTGACCGCATGGAACTTAAGTGTAGTTGATTGATGGCACGTGATCCAAGGCGGGAAGTAGTTCTAAAAGCCTGCCACGTGAATCGTCTTATTTTTTGCCTTTGACACGTGGACTCTCAAAATGCACGAGAACATGTTCTGCACGTTCCCAAATCAAAAGCCTATGGATCCACTGGACTAGGGCTCTATAAAAGAAGTTCAGTGCTCAAATTCAAAAACACAGACAGAGAAGACAGAAGAAGAAAAAGAGATCAGAGCATATTAGAAGAAGAGGAGAAAAGAGTGATAGAGGGAGAAGAGTCTGAAGAGTGAAAGAGCTCATTGCTGAGAGGAAGAAGAAAAATAAAGCTGAGAGAGAAGTGAGACTGAGAGGTTTTGTTATGTCCTGACTCCTGGATCAAATCCAGAGTCAGATCACTCCAATGGAGCTACATGTTTCTCAATTTTGTCATCATTTCTTTGTTTCTTAGTCTTTCCTTTTAACTCCTTGTAAGCTGTATATCAGCAGAGCAAGCTGTGGTGCTCAGCAGGTGAGGTGTGATCCTCGGACAACAAGTTGTGTTGCTCAGCGGGTTAGTAAGCTGTGAGGCTCAGCGGATCAAGCTGTTAGTCAGCGGTTGTAGGGATTTTATCCCCAAAGCTGTGGATCAGCAGATTCAAGCTGTGTTGCAGCAGAATCCTTACTCAGTTGAGTAAGGGGTGGACGTAGATCTCAAGCTCAAGATTGAACCACCTAAAAACTGAATTATCTTATGTGTGATTGCATATCTGTTCTGCTCTGTGATTAGATGAATGCATAAAATTGCTTATTACTAGCACACGTTTAATCTGGCTAATACATTCATCTATTTTATGTGCTTAAGTCCTTCATCCAGTAGGTATATAAAAAGTCATGGCTGGACAGACAGGGTAAGCCTATCCAGAATGCCATCCCTTGCGTGAGGAGATCTCTGATCAAACCTTTGCCGAGTACCAAACCTAGATGTCTGACTGATTCCTAAATTTGAATTGTGACGCTCTTTATACATTGTTGTCACTGAGAATTGTTTTGAAATTCTTTCATCTATTGCTTGCATTGTGATCAATCGTTCAATGGTATATAAAATTGTTCAGTCAGAATGATAGATCACTTCTATCAAGAAAACAGACCTTTGCGTGAGGAGATTTTCTAATCAACCCTCTACCTCGTACTATACTGTAATTTTCTTTTAATGCTCACAGTGATTAAACAGTTATTTCATATCTAATTCTTCTGTTGATAATCCTAATTGCTGTTGGTGTTTTTATTCACAGTACATTTTAATTCCGCACTATTTTTTAACTATAGCCAAATACTGCACTGCAATTGGGGTAGATCTATTCACCCCCCTCTAGATCTGTAGTTCATCCCTTTTCACTCACATCACTTGGTATCAGAGTCTAACTCTCCCTTAGGGCTTTACATCCCAGAGAGCTTTAGAAAATGGATGCTAGAGGTCTAATTGCTGATAGTCAATCCACCAGTAAGCCGCCATTCTTTGACGGATCAAATTATGCTTACTGGAAGAATCGAATGCAAGTCTTCCTTCAGGCGAAGGATTATGAAATCTGGAAATTTGTCAATAAAGGTCCGTTTGAATTACTCGAGGATGAGGAGGTTTGGACCAGAGAGCAAATCTGTAAGTCCACCTTAAACTGGAGCGTTGTAAATGCCATGCAGTGTGCTCTTCATCCTATCGAATTCTCTAGAGTTTCCTCCTGTTCCACGGCCAAGGAGATGTGGGACAAGCTGGAGGTGATCTATGAAGGGACGTCTCAGGTTAAGGAGACTAAGGCAAATATGTTAGTCTCGCAATATGAAGCTTTCAAGATGAAACTTGATAAGTCCATTTCTGAAATGTACGCTCGTCTGATGGTACTCACTAATAGCTTGAGAAGTCTAGGCAAAATTTAGAGTGAGTACGAACTGGTTAGAAAAATTCTTATGTCCCTGACACCTATTTGGCACACCAAGGCCACTGTTATGGAGGAGTCCAGGAACGTTAGCAACCACATCTATAGATGAACTCATCAATTCTCTCATGACATATGAGTTGAACCTCAAGTGGGTCGATGAGTCTGAGAAGAAGAAGAAACCCCTAGCTCTTAAAGTAACTTCTAGTGGCAAAGGGTCATCAAGTGAGCATAGTTTTGGTAGTTCATATGAAGGGCAAGATGAATTTGCCATGTTCACTAGTAAAATCAAGAAGTTTCTAAGGAAGGAAGGTACGAGGTTTAGAAGAAAGTACTTCTCGAGGAAAAGGCAGTCAAAGTACAAATCTGATACTGCCAAGAAATCTGATAGTGTTGTTTGTTATAATTGCATGAAAGCAGGGCATCTGAAGGCAGATTGTCCTGAGCTACAGAAAGAAAAACAGCCTATATGGAAAAACAAGAAAGGAAAAGCCATGGCGAGCACCTGGAGTGACGAAGAGGAAGGAAGTCAGAGTAGCTCCTCTAATAGTGAAAATGAAGACCGGCTATGTTTGATGGCCAAGAGTGATGAAGAAAAGGAAGACTATAATGAGGTAACTTCCCCTTTTGAGAATTTTACACATAGTGATTGGGAAGAAGCCTATGCTGAGATTGTAGATAAATATGATGACATGCGTAGAGAAAATAAGCATCTAAAAAGAAAAATAAATTCTTTAGTTAATGATACATCCCTGAATGATAAGCTTGCATGCCTGGAAACAGAAAATCACAGTTTGAAAAATTCTCTTACTAAAACTGAAAATGCTAAAACTATTTTGAATGATTTGAGAATAGAAAATAAAAATTTGAAAAACACCATTGATAAACTGAAAATAAGAATGCAAAAATTTGAGGAAGAAAGCAGAATTGCAAATGAGAAATATGATGCTATCAATGGTGTAAATATAGAATTAAAAAATCAATTGAAAATTTAGAAAAAGAGAATAAGGATAAACAACATTCCCTTGAGGGCATGACACATTGAACTGAAAATCTGAATGCCATCTTGGGAACAAAAATAAATTTCAGAAGGAAGGATTGGGTTTTAACCCAACAAACAAGAAAAGGTTTCATGCGAAGACCATTTCTTTTGTGGTTGAAAAAGGAACATCAAGATCTTTAATAAAAATGAATTTTGGAGAAAATCAAAATAAAAAGCCTGTGAAAATTATTGAGAAAACCAAGCCCAGTGCCAAGGATAAAGGCGAAGGGAAGGTAGGGGTGTCTAGGGAGTCATGCGCACACATTACTACACCTCGGGATAAGGGACAGGCTAGGGGTCAAACAGTTAAAGCTAAAGTCCAAGGAAACCCCAAAGCCAAAGTAACTGAGTGTCAAAAGAAAGATCGAGGCATCCACCCACCTACACCGACCTACTCTTCATTCCATCATTCCCATCGCTACAACTCTGGTAGGAAAGGTCGAGGCAGCATCTATATGAGGTCGATGCAGAATAACATTCAGAACCCATAGTCTAGTCAGATGCATCGACCTTACCCCTGGAATCCCTTTGTGCAACCTAGGTTCAAAAACTTAAGAAACTAGAACTCATATTGCTTTGCTCACTCTATGTCTGATCAGCCCAGGATCTACAGTGCACACACATTTCCCGATGCCCACTGGACCAATCTCTGGCACAGAAACCTTCACAATGGATCTAAGAAAAAATGCCACAACATAAAAATAATCATTAAAAATTCAAAGTGGCAAGAAAAAGTAGACTGAGCAAAAACATAAGGAATCCATAAAACAAGTAAAAACATAAAATCAAATGTGGATACCAAAACACTTGCTATCTTATCTGCATGAGATGAATGCTTTTATGGGGCCCAAACAGTTTTGGGTTCCAAAATTCTCCGCTTGATTTTGCTTGCAGGTATGCCTGGCAGCCAATCACAACAGGTGGTATCTTGATAGTGGCTGCTCTAGACACATGATCGGGGATAAAGATAAGTTCTGCATGCTGGTTGAAAAGGATGCTGGTCATCTTACCTTCGGAGGTAATACTAAAGGTAAAATAATTCGAACATGTAAGGTATGTAAGTGCTCTTCCTGCTATATTAAGGGTGTTTTACTAGATGAAGGGCTTGCCTATAATCTGCTTACTATTAGTCAGTTGTGTGATAAAGGCCATAAGGTTGTTTTTGACACTATTGCATGTACTATCTTTGAACCCAATTCTGAATCTGTGAAGTTCACTGGTAAAAGAGTCAACAACATCTATATGGTAGATTTTGATGATGTAGAACACACTAATTTATGTCTCACAGTTAATAAGGATGATTTACCCTACCTTTGGCATCATAGGTTAGGTCATGCCAGGTATAATGTGTTACAAAAATTAAATAAACACAGCATGGTAAGATGTCTCCCTAAAATTTCCTTAAAAAAGAACAGTAAAATATGTGAGGCCTATACCCAATGTAAATAAACTAGAAAGTCATTTAAGTCCAGAACTGAAAACATGTCTTCTAAACCATTTGAGCTAATACACATGGATTTGTTTGGACCAACTAGATCAGCCAACTTATCTAGTAGAAGATATGGTTATTTTTTAGTAGATAACTTTTCTAGATTTACCTGGGTATTTTTCTTAACTCACAAAAATGATGCATTTGAGGAATTTCAGGAATTTTATCATAAAATAAAACAGACTGGTGAGCAGTCTATTTTGAATATTTTGTCTGACCATGGTGGTGAGTTTGAAAACTCACAGTTTGATGAATTTTGTAAGGAAAATGGGATCAATCATAGATTCTCTTCACCAAGGACTCCAGAGCAGAATGGAGTGGTTGAAAGGTGAAATAGAACTCTGGTGGAGATGGCTCGGACAATGCTAGTTGAAGGGAATCTACCTAGAAGGTTCTGGGCTGAGGCAATGAGCACTTCTAGTTATATCATTAACAGAGCCCTAGTAAGACCTTCTACTCAAAAGACTCCCTATGAGATACTCGAAGGTAAGAAACCTTCACTAGCACATTTCAAGGTATTTGGTTGCAAATGTTTTATCCATGTTAATTCGAAGAGAGAACTTGATAAATTTGAATCTAAAAGTGAACCTGGAATTTTTCTAAGTTACTTTGAAAAGTCCAGAGCCTATAGAATCTATAACATTAATTCTCAAACAGTTGAGGAATCACCACACATTGTCTTTGATGAACATTCTAATAAATCAGAAACTGGATTATGCAGGGACAAAGCTGATGGTGAAATTCTTGAGAATAAAGAAGAGCAGAATGCAGAACCTGCAGATGAAGGTGAGACTGATGGGTCTAGACCTCAGGGGGAGGTAAATGCAGATACAGGTAATCAGTTTACCAATATCAGAATTCTTAGAGATCATCCATTAGAAAATGTGATTGGTAACTTGAATGAACCCCCTAGGACTAGATCACACTTCAGGATAGAAAATGAAATAAATTCTTTTGCTCTAGTCTCACAGGTAGAACCCAAAAATATTGATAGTGCCTTAAAGGATGAGCATTGGATAAATGCCATGCATGATGAATTGAATCAATTTGAAAGGAACAAGGTATGACACCTAGTCCCTAAACCTTACATGGCTCAATTATAGACACTAGATGGGTTTTTAGAAATAAAACTGATGAGTAGGGAAAGGTAGTCAGAAATAATGCTAGGCTTGTAGCTCAGGGGTATAATCAGGAATTTGGGATAGACTTTGAAGAATCTTTTGCCCCTGTAGCTTGACTAGAAGCCATTAGAATTCTTCTAACTTTTGCTTGCAGCCTAGGAATAAAACTTCAGCAGATGGATGTGAAATCTACTTTCTTAAATGGGTTAATAAAAGAGGATGTTTTTGTTAAACAACCTCCTGGATTTGAATGCACTGACTTTCCTGATCAGGTGTATAAATTAGATAAGGCACTCTATGGACTGAAGTAGGCTCCCAGGGCCTGGTACGACAGGTTAAGCTCCTTTCTCACAGGTAAAGGATATTCAAGAGGTGAGGTTGACCAAACCTTATTTACCAAGGTAAACAACAAAGACATCCTTGTTGTTCAAATATATGTAGATGACATAGTGTTTGGGTCAACCAAATCTTCTATGTGTGAAGAATTTTCTAAATTAATGACTGACAAATTTGAAATGAGCTTAATGGGAGAACTAAAATTTTTCGTTGGATTGCAGGTTAATCAAACTTCAAAAGGAAGCTTCATCACACAGTCCAAGTACATTAGAGATTTGCTGAAGAAATACCAGCTGGAAAACATCAAAGAGATTATTGCACCTATGGGCACATCAACTAGTCTTTATGCTGACCCAAAAGGTAAATTGGTTGATAACAAATTATACAGAGGTATGATCAGATCTCTTTTGTATCTTACTACATCTCGCCCAGATATACAATTTTCAGTGTGTTTATGTACTACATTTCAGGCTAGTCCTAAGGAGTCTCATATGAGTGCAGTGAAATGGATTTTTAAATATCTATCAGGCACCCTTGATTTAGGACTATGGTATCCTGCTAGGTTTGAGTTTGAACTTGTAGCTTACACTGATGTAGACTATGCAGGGTGTAGGATAGATAGAAAGTGCACTAGTGGGTATTGTCAATATCTAGGTGGGTGTCTAGTGTCTTGGGCATCTAAGACGCAACACACTGTTACTCTTTCCATTGCTGAAGCAGAATATGATGCAGCAGGGAACTGTGCAGCCCAAGTCCTCTAAATTAAACACCAACTCATTGATTATCACATAAAATTAGGATGCATTCCCATTTTGTGTGATAACACCAGTGCTATTTCCTTGACTACAAATCTTGTTCATCATTTTAGTGTTGACACCCGTTTTAACCCACAAGTTGAGTCATTTCTCTTATTCATCATTTTTGATGTCCCAAATTAGCCATTGTTTTGGAGCTTTCTTGGATGGATTTCGAGCCAATTTTCATTGTTTCCTATCCTTTGATTCTTGGAGATCACGATTTTCTAGAGCCCTAGAGATTATTTTATCAACTTCTGGCTTCTAAGTCGACTTTCGGCCCATTTAGGCCGGCTTCCCTCAAGCATTCGGCTCACTCCCGCTGCGTAGTCCTGAAAGTGGTCCTTTTTCATCTCCTTCTGTTCCTTTTTTCAAAAAGTTGTCTTCACTTAAGTTGTTCATCTTTCCAAGATATACAATGTCTTCTTCTACGCCGTTGGCCGGTTCTGCCCCGTTTGTGAGCTATTCATATTTTTCCAGCGTGCTATGCTGTTCACCTATGTCCCAGAATTTTTCTCTCTGTTCCAGCCCCATTTTCTCACTCTTCCGTTCATTTTCTCAACTTACTTTCTTCATAAACAATTTTCCTATCTCAGTTATCCACAATTTCTTCTTCTACCACATTCGCTAGTTCTGCCCCGTTTGAGAGATACGCTTCAATTTCCAAAGTCGTGCGTAGTCTACCCAGAAGTTTCCTTCATCGGTGTGAAGGTCTAGTGTAGGTGCGTCAGAGCACATGTGACGGTCTAGTATAGATGTGTCAGAGTAGTCAAACTTGTCTGAAATCATCCCGTTCGACCCCTAGAGCGTGACGGACCTACCCTAGGCCGTTACATAACTCTGACGGTCCTACGATAGACCGTTACACACAATTGAGAGTCCAATTTGTGCTGGACTCTGTCCTGAAAACTGTGCGATGGGCCTATCTTGCAGAGCCCATCAATTCTTATCCAAATCGATCCCCATTTTTTCCTACTTCTAGCCCTTTGTATTATCTTGAATTTGGTTCATAGAAATCAAATTTTTATTGGCTATATCTCTCGGGATCTGGGTCGTAAGATCAGGATTTAAGCATCCTGGTACAACTAAAACTCTATTTTCTAGTGCGACGGGTCTACCTTCCAAGAGCCATATCTTCTAGAATCCTCCTCCGAATTGATCCCCGTTTGTTCCTATCTCTTGTCCTTAGTATTATCTCGAGTTTGATCCAGAGAACTCGATTTATCTTGGACTATATCTCCAGGAATCGTGATAAGAAGATGGGGCTTTCTTGTAAAACTCTATAAAAACTGCCCAGTTCGCAGTTGCAAAGAGGGGCTCTTTCTTGGTTCGGGGCGAAGTCATGCTGCAATTCCAACTTACAACTTCGACCCTGGCTTGAAGAGGGAAGTATTATCTTTCAATTTCATCCTTTTGGGCTTGATTTCATGATCTATATTCTTAACTCTCTTCCTCTGAAAATCATAAATCATCACAGTTTCCTGCACTTTTCTGCTACATGCACTTTTGCACATTTTGCATCAATGTTTTCTCTCTATTCTCTCAATCAAATCTCGTGATTTCAAATCTCATGCATACACAATACACACACCTATTATTTCCACCCTTACACAGGGGTTAAAAACCTCCCCCCGGTGAGTTTGCCCTCAATTTCTACCCCTATTTTATCACTTCGGGATTGATACTACACATGCATGTTCTAATGAGTTTTTTGTCCTTGTCTTGGCTTTATTTTAAAGGAGAGCATGAATACAACGTGAGGACCTCTTCCTCTATCCGGCTGGAAGGTGAGGAGGTTTGAATCCACAAAGTTCTCCGCACCTCGTTTGTCAAGCGCGATCAAGTTTTCTTTCCAAGGTACACAACGCCATTCTTTACACTTCTTCATCCTTTGACGTTGTTGGAACCTTGGTTGCGATCACGGTTAGTATTTCTCATCCTTTCATCCCCCTTGTCTTTGATTCACATGTTTATGCATGTATGTATTTAAAGGGGGCGGGATAGGAATCTAATTAAAACAAATCAACAGTTTTTTGGCGATCACGGTGGGACACCAATGCCCATCACGTTTGTTTTAATGCTCTTTTGTAAGTTGGGTGTGTACATGTGCATGTTTAGGTGATATGTTATCCATTCTTTCATTATTTAGGGCGTTTTAGGGGCTCAGGTAGTGTGACGGTCTTATAGTAGACCGCCACATGAATGTAACGGTCCTTTGGTAGACCGTTACAGATTCTGGCAGTCCTGCACACATGCTCGTTGGGCCGTGTTCTTAGGGGCATAACTTTTGATCCAGATGTCCGATTGCGCTGATTTTTCTTTCGTTGCATAGCCCTTTGTATTGTCTTTCCATAAATATATCATTTGCATCATCTGGTTAACATTTGCATATTCTAATATTATCCAACTTTTTGAGTTTTGTGCATAAGTTCTACAGGCAGGCTCAGGGATAGGTTCACAGGTACATCTTTACTCAGTGATTTAACTACCTTCCCGGTGTCTGATTGCACTTATTTTTATTACATTGGATAGTCCTTTGTATTGTCTTTCCATCCATAGCTTATTTACATCATTTGGGTCTCATTTGCTTAGTTAAAAATTATCACCATTTTAGCATTTTGTCCATAAAATCTGCATGTGGTCTGCGCACAGGTTCACGGGGGCAACTTTACTCAGTGATTTGATTGACCTCCCGGGGTCAGATTGATCTGTTCTTGGGCCCATTGTGCAGATCTTTGTATTGTCTTTCCATCCATATACTATTTGTCTTATTTGGATCATGTTTGCATAGTTTAATCTAGTCTTGAATTTCTAATTTTAAGCTAGAATTTGCATGCACTCCGGTGCACATAGGGCCATACATTACATATCATAGTTACATTTCCTACCTTGGTAAGTGATCATCTCGCCTCCATATTCCTTGGATTCGAATATGTGATCTTATCCGGGACCTCCATAAGTCCCCGTGAGCCGTGGATTCCCACACGGACACCGGGCCGGTTGTACCTTTCCAGCCCTTAGGCTTGCATTTGCGTAAGTGTGAGGGAGTTAACCTTAGTCAACCCAAAGTTTAGACATTATTCTCATAGGATTCCTATCTTGAGCGAATTATTATTAATTCAAATCATTAAAAGGTCTATTAAAATCTCTAAAATATTTCCCATCATATCAACTTGTTTGACTTGGGTGAAAACTCTCACATTGCATTGTTTGTGTTGTTTGGGCTTGTCCAAGCGCATTAGTGGTGTTTTGTGTTGCATCCACATCTTTCGTCATTGTTAGGCCCACTTAGGTTACCCCATTTTTTATGTCTATTATCTAGTCTATTGTCCCGTGGTCTATTGTCCATTCGTCTTTGCATTAGTGGGTCAGCCCTCCTTGTTCTCAAGCCCATTAAGCCATTGCTTCCCCACTTGTATTGTCCTTGATATCCTTGTATTAAGTCTCCATTTGCCCTCATGGAGTATCATTCTAACCCCTTGTATCATTCATTTTTCCAATCTTCTTCCCATTCCCGCGTGGAATCCTCTTCCCACGCGGGTCCATCTTCCCGTGGTCCCTCTGATCCCTCCGAGAAACAGGCTAATCTCATGGCCCATCTTTCAAGTCTTTTCGCCAAATAGACCTGGCCCAGGCCCAACGTCTTATTGCATCTCATCTTCTTGGGCCTCCTTCTCTTAATGGGTCTTCTTCTCTCTTTAATGGGCCTCATCATCTTAATGGGCCCCATTCCCCTAATGAGCCTTATTTTTCTAATGGGACTCATTCTTCTTCTCCTTATGCTGCCAGCCCAATGGGTCCTTATGCTCATGCTTCTTCAAGGCCTACATATCCTTCCATTCCCAGAATGGGCCCTTCTTCTTCACAGCCCGGATCCTCTGATCCGGCCCATTATCATCATACTGGTCCGAATTCACATCCTCTTGCTCAAGCTGGCCCATATTCTTCTCGATCTCTCCCTACCCAAGAGATGATTGTTCAAATCCAACGCCAACTTGATGAGCTTCAATGTCGGATCAATCCTAAATCCTCTTTATGTGTTCCATTCACTTTCCAAGGTCTTCGGCTCCCACCTCCATCACAAATTCCCACATATCACCGTTATAGTGGAGTCAGTGACCCGTATGTGCACTTGAAGGAGTTTATTTATGAGTCGGCCCAATTTCAACATGACCAACACTTGATGGCTTATCTGTTTGGTCTGTCATTGGAAGGCCCGGCTCGGGATTGGTTCTTCTCTCTTCCGCAAGAGCAAGTAATGAATTTTCAAGCTATACAAGAGGGATTTATTCAGCAGTTTCAAGACCAGGTTGGGCCCAAGTACTCTATTGTGGATCTGGCCTATGAGATGATGAGGCCCGACGAGGGGTTCTGCACTTTTGCTGACCGTTGGCGTCGCCTTACTGCGCAGGTCCCGGGACACATTCCGGAGGGAGGGAAAATCAAGATGCTGATATCCAATGCCGCGCCCGAGTATCGGTTTATCTTAGCCCTCAATAACATCACCTCCTGGCAACAACTTTACAGCCGAGCCCGCTTCATTTGCCATCAAATCCAAGATTCTCTTGACCCCGAGTCTCCACCATCCACCTCCACATATCAACCTTCACCCTCCACGTGCCAACTCTACCCTCCCATGAGTCAGCCCGCCACGAGTCAGCCTTCCACCACATATCCCTCCACGAGCCAACCCCCCGCCTCTGCATACCTATACGCCTCCGCATATCAACCTTCCAGGAGTCAGCCTCCTGTGTCCGCATACCCGTCTCCGTCTCCACCCCCGGTCAAGGTCACACCACATCCCGAGCAGGTGGATGCCATCTACATACCTCGCCACTCCATTCCACATATGCCTTCACCAAATTCCACCTCTGCCCGCCACACTCCATTACCTATTGGTGCGGACACCACAGCGAGTGAATAGCATGCGTCGGCGAACCGACGGGCACCATACGCGAACCCAATTGGACTACATCGGCTTCCCTTTCAAGTGGGGACAATTTGGCTTCAATTTGGATACTTTTTGCATGAAAATTGGGCTTGTAATGGTCTTTAAACTTGTGCTTTCATATTGGGCTGCTTGTAAGGCCCTTAAATGGCCAATTTGGTTAAGCCCCTTTAGAATTCTTGAAGAAGGAGTGGCCTTGGACCATTATGATGGATCCATAAGCCATGGAAGGCCCAATTGGGCTTCCTTCATTCTTGGGCTATCTAGCTTGGAAAGGCCATAAGCCACATGTGGTTTAATAGGCTTAAGGAGGCCATGGCCAAACTTGGCCCATTCAAGGCCCAAGAAGGGGGGGCGCCCCCTATTTTGTTGTATTAGGCTAGAATTTTTGTTTTCTTTTCTTCCATTCTCCATTTACCACATGGGACATTAGAATGGCTGCTGGTCCAAGGGTGGAATGGCTGCCACCTACCCCCTTTACTTGAATTTCAAAGTTAGGTAAGTCTAATGTCCCCTTGTCTCCCCTCCCTTCATATTCTAGTCAAAAGGGGCCACCCCTCTCCCCCTCCCCTTGGTTCCATCGAACCATCCAGCCCCTTCCCCCTTGCTAAACTCTATATAAAGACTTGTATGATGTTATGTTAAAAGATAATGAAGTTTTGTTGAGTGAAATTTTCATTAAGGGTGTGACTCTCTTTCCCCTCTCTTGGGTGTGATTCCCAACTCAGTCCTGTGACGGGACAGACCTAGGGCGTGTGACTCTCCCACGTATCTCCCCCATCCCCTTACCATCTGCTTCCACCAAAATTATCCTTGCTACCTTTACGAGTTAGGAAGAATTGAGAGGTGGTTTCACATCGATCGGAGTTCGGGATCGCTGGTGGCGATTTTTCTCGTGACGGCGCGCGGATCTGCCCCAACCAGCTGCCCAGATCTAAAGTTTCCTGCTTATTAATTTCTCCAGATTGCCTCTCAAGTCTTCTATAGCTGATTCTTGAGTGATCGTATGATTTTGAGTCCTCTTCGCGTTTCTGTCAGTCTCGCCTCGATCCGAGACCTGTACTGATCGTGGCGACAATTCTCGTGGGATCGCGCGAGCCGATCTGAGCAGGCCCGGCTGAGATCTAGAGTCGACTTTCAGAGTCTGCCCCGCCTCATTTACTCAAGATCCGTGTGAGATCTACGGAGTAATTCTTTCTCTTGACGTCGCCAACGATCTCCCACAAACGGCGCCTCGATCCGACATCGGCAACTAATTTTCAAGTAATTACTTGTGTTTCTGTGCAGTTATGTGAGCACAAAACCAGAAGCTGAAACAAGTCACTGTTGCGCCAAGATATGAAAGGATCTGATCGCACCCCTCGAAGTGAATAAACTACATCCTGTCGCCGACGTTCTCCAACAAACGGTGCTTTGATCGGGCATCGGATCTGGCCGTACCGGTCTCTGCAAGCTTGCTGCGCAGGGTGACCAGCGTGGATGGAACCCGGTCGGCTTCCCGTCGGCGTACCCGAGCGGCTCCGACTCGCGTCCCTCGCCTCCTGCGAGTGTGGCCCATCAACCCGGGATCCAGCAACCCCAAATTTAGCCATTGTAACCCTATACCTCCCTGCGTGGAGTGGGTATTAAGTTCTGGAATTGTAATTGTAACAATCGTGTGTATTGGGGTTGTTCGGATTCGGCCGGGAATTCTTCCCCACGCATAGGCGTGGAGGTACGTGCTTCGATTCCTTTCTCACGTTGCTGGTTTAGTATATTATCATATATGCTGCGTTTGTGAGAATAGGTCCGTTATCTGTAAATCACCGTGGATGTGAGTTGAGAGCGCCCGTTCCTTAGCTCTAGTCGAGCACCGAGCTCGGACTGCACCACCCTAGGCGACAGTGGTTCCTTAACCGCTGCGATCCACACGTTTCCCTTGCAAGGGACGATCGTCGGGCTACCTAGTGTTGCTGTTGAGAGACGTCTCCACCCGGAGAACACCACGGTGGTCAGCCGCCCGGCTTGCCTTTAGCGTGTTAGTGCTGGCCGCACATCGAGTCCGTCGTACGTCTTAGCCCGGTCGTCATCCGTCCCGCATCAAATTGGTATCAGTGAGTTGTTCTAGTATAGGGTCATTTAAGTCCAAGGTTGCATTTGCATTCCAATATTCGGTATATTAAAAGGTGTCGTCCGATCGTTAGGTTACGCCTATCGGGAAGACCGCACACTTGCGCGAGTGATCTTCGGATCGATTAACTCCGCCACGTACCGAGTCTTGGTTAAGTCTAGGTTCCTAGTTAGTGCATTCCAACATAGTCGTGTCTCGGTGTTTAGATGAGTCTCATTTCAACTTTACATCATATTTTTGGGTCATGTCTAGTGTCGTGTCCAAGTGTCGGCATGGCCATCCATTAGCTCCCCGAGTCCCATGGGTTCCCAAACGCCTAGTTCATATGAATGGTGGCGACACCACCAAGGATGGGGATTCCAACCCCACCACATCCGTAGGCCCGAAGCCTCGGACTTCTATGGAACCAAGGTCCCGAGCGACTACCTCAAGTGGGAAGCCGCCATGGACGAATATTTTGAGTGTTATACTATGTCCGAGGCAATGCAATTCTCTTTCGCCAAAGAGCGGCTTCTTCATGAGGCCGCCGAAAAGTGGGACTACATTGAACGTTTGAGAGAAGTTAGGAGGCAATGGCCCATCGAGTCATGGTGGGACATGAAGAGAGTGCTTAGGAAGGTCTACGTTACCCAACCGGTCACCTCCAACCGACCCCACCCAATCACCTCCAACCAAGTGGGTCCTAGTCGGAGGCAAAGAGCCCCACACGTAGATGAGCCTAGACCCAAGCCTAGGCCGGATGATTATGAGCGAGCCCACTCCGATACCCCTACTCCAACCCGGACCGAACTTGTGCAAATGATTTCAGATCGGGTGGATAGGAGGTGCGCTTATTTTGAGTCGTTTGTATCCCCTTGCCCACCTTCGAGGCAGGAGGTAGCCATACCCGCGCCTAGGGAGGCCATAGCCCGTAGCCCCTACTCGGTTCCATCTAAGGAGTCCCCAAGCCCTCTCCCCATCTTGGAGACCCCTCCTTCATCACCCGTGAGTGCTCCGTTGCCATCCTCTCCTTCCGAACTTCATCTGGAGCCATCGTATTGGAAGCCACGGCCGCCTGAACCACCCGTGTTTCTTACGGGTACGCTATACATAGCCGAGCCACTTCTTAGTTGGCTCAAGGATGGCTTGGTCCCACGTCCTTACCCTTCTATGGACCCCGCCTTACAATTAGTGCCCGTCAACTCCTTCCACACTACCTTTCGGTCTAGTCACCATGTTGATACATTGGATGACCTTATTATGGGATTAGACACACAATGGAAGTTGACGCAATCGTTGGCCCGAAGCTTCGACCAACCCACTAGTCTTAGCTTCACCCGTCCGGCCTTAGGGTCTATTTTTTCCGTATGCACCGTGGGTTGTGTCACCACGGAGATTCTCTTGTTCCTTCCCTTACCGGCCGAGCCTACCTTTACTCCATTTATCCAGAGGGAGGAACCATATCTTCTATACACGGTCCCATTTACCACGAGGGATGGAGGTGACCATCACCTTCATCAATTTCAAACATGGGACTATGTAACGGAGGAACCGAGGGGTCACACATTCTTTGACCCATTTTACCCCTTCTCTAGTGGGCCTCGTGATCCATCACTTCCCTTCTACTTTGTCAAGGAAGTCCCCTACCACTCTCTTCCCACTCGGGCCAATCAAACTCCACATAGCAATAGGTCCGATTATTGGGAAGCATGGCATGCCTTACCTACATGTAGTGGTGATGAACCTCTTAGCCCACCTACACCCACATATGATAGGAAGTCCTTGCATGCATGGTGTCTTTTTGGGTGTCTAGGAGTCCGTAATCCTACCTACCTTTGGTTGCATCTAGTGTATGTATGGCACACATTCGGGTGTCCTGGTCCACCATTGCATATGCATGGTCTGCATAACCATAGGTTTGTCTAAGGTCATGTGTGTGTCTGTTTGTCTCTCTATTTTGTTTTCTTTCATGCATATGGTTTGCATTAACTCGTGTCCCAATAAACGGCCAGCCATGCACGTATAGGGAAATAGCTGATACATGCTACATGTCCGTGAGTTCAAAAGAGAGAGTACGTCATGATCAGGGTCATACCTGAACGGTTTCCTCTTGGGGGCCGTAAAGCAACTCTAGGCCCGTGATACCCGCCCTTCCTGAGTCATGAAACAAGTGGGTTCAAATGCGTACATTATTGAACTACCGAATGACTATGGTGTCAGTTCGAAGTTCGATGTTTCTGATTTGGTAGCATATCGGAACCCGCGGTGATCCCTAGTGAGTTTCGAGCTTTATCTTTCTATTGGGAGTGACACATCACCCGAGAGTCCACCTCTTCCAGCCTCAACGCATGCATATAGATTTTACACTGGATGAGCAGGTGATCACCACCAGGAACGGAGCAGACCAACACTTCATAGTGCGTTGGCAAGGATGCCCACGATGAATAACGTCTTAATCACATGCGGAGAGCTTAAGCCTCGGGACCCATGCTCGACGGGGTCGAGTTCCTCCCACCCGGGGAGAATTGGTGCGGACACCGGAGCGAGCGAATAGTACGCATCGGCGAACCGACGGGCACCATACGCGGAGCCCCAATTGGACTACATCGACTTCCCTTTCAAGTGGGGACAATTTGGCTTCAATTTGGATACTTTTTGCATGAAAATTGGGCTTGTAATGGTCTTTAAACTTGTGCTTTCATATTGGGCTGCTCGTAAGGCCCTTAAATGGCCAATTTGGTTAAGCCCCTTTAGAATTCTTGAAGAAGGAGTGGCCTTGGACCATTATGATGGATCCATAAGCCATGGAAGGCCCAATTGGGCTTCCTTCATTCTTGGGCTATCTAGCTTGGAAAGGCCATAAGCCACATGTGGTTTAATAGGCTTAAGGAAGGCCATGGCCAAACTTAGCCCATTCATGGCCCAAGAAGGGGGGCGCCCCCTATTTTGTTGTATTAGGCTAGAATTTTTATTTTCTTTTCTTCCATTCTCAATTTACAACATGGGACATTAGAATGGCTGCTGGTCCAAGGGTGGAATGGCTTCCACCTACCCCCTTTACTTGAATTTCAAAGTTAGGTAAGTCTAATGTCCCCTTGTCTCCCCTCCCTTCCTATTCTAGTCAAAAGGGGCCACCCCTCTCCCCCTCCCCTTGGTTCCATCAAACCATCCAGCCCCTTCCCCCTTGCTAAACTCTATATAAAGACTTGTATGATGTTATGTTAAAAGCTAATGAAGTTTTGTTGAGTGAAATTTGCATTAAGAGTGTGACTCTCTTTCCCCTCTCTTGGGTGTGATTCCCAACTCAGTCCTATGATGGGACAGACCTAGGGCATGTGACTCGCCCCTGTATCTCCCCCATCCCCCTACCATCTGCTTCCACCAAAATTATCCTTGATACCGTTACACGTTATGAAGAATTGAGAAGTGGTTTCACGTCGATCGGAGTTCAGGATCGCCAGTGGTGATTTTTCTCGTGACGGTGCGCGGATCTGCCCCAACCAGCTGCCCAGATCTAAAGTTTCCTGCTTATTAATTTCTCCAGATCGCCTCTCAAGTCTTCTATAGCTGATTCTTGAGTGATCGTATGATTTTGAGTCCTCTTCGCGTTTCTGTCAGTCTCGCCTCGATCCGAGACCTGTACTGATCGTGACGACAATTCTCGTGGGATCGCGCGAGCCGATCTGAGCAGGCCCGGCTGAGATCTAGAGTCGACTTTCAGAGTCTGCCCCGCCTCATTTGGTCAAGATCCGTGTGAGATCTTCACAGTACTTCTTCCTCTGGACGTCGCCAATGATTTCCCACAAACGGCGTTTCGATCCGACATCAGCAACTAATTTTCCATTAATTACTCGTGTTTCTGTGCAGTTCTATGAGCACAAAACCAGAAGCTGAAACAAGTCGCTGCTGTGCCCAGATCTGAAAGGATCTGATCGCGCCCTTCGGAGAGAATAAACTACATCCTATCGTCGACGTTCTCCAACAAACGGCGCTTTGATCGGGCATCGGATCTGGCCGTACCGGCCTCCGCAAGCTTGCTGCGCAGGGTGACCAGCGTGGACAGAACCGGGTCGGCTTCCCGTCGGCGTACCCGAGCGGCTCCGACTCACGTCCCTCGCCTCCTGCGAGTGTGGCCCATCAACCCGGGTTCCAGCAAATCCAAATTTGGCCATTGTAACCCTATACCTCCCTGCGTGGAGTGGGTATTAAGTTCTGGAATTGTAATTGTAACAATCGTGTGTATTGGGGTTGTTCGGATTCGGCCGGGAATTCTTCCCCACGCCTAGGCGTGGAGGTACGCGCTTCGATTCCTTTCTCACGTTGATGGTTTAGTATATTATCATATATGCTGTGTTTGTGAGAATAGGGCCGTTAGCTAGCTGCAAATCACCATGGATGTGAGTTGAGAGCGCCCGTTCCTTAGCTCCAGTCGAGCACTGAGCTTGGACTGCACCACCCTAGGCGACAGTGGTTCCTTAACCGCTGCGATCCCCACGTTTCCCTCGCAAGGGACGATCATCGGGCTACCTAGTGTTGCTGTTGAGAGACGTCTCCACCCAGAGAACACCACAGTGGTCAGCCGCCCGGCTTGCCTTTAGCGTGTTAGTGCTGGCCGCACATCGAGTCCGTCGTACGTCTTAGCCCGGTCGTCATCCATCCAGCATCACCTATGCAACCTCCGCTTCCATCTCCACAACCTTCTCCTCCACCACATACCCCTCGGCATCCACCTTGCCCGAAGCGGGCTCCTTGTCCTCCGTTGTCGGACTGCTTTACCGACATTTTTAGGGCTTTGATGGCCGCTCACGCGTTGTCGCTCTCTCCGGTTGTGCCTTGCCAACCCGCGGTCAGGAATATGCTTCAATATTGTGATTTTCACTGCCAGCAGGGGCATTTGGTTGAGGATTGTCCCGAGTTCTGAGAGTATGTTTATGACTTGGAAGATAATAAAAGGATTGATTGGGCCGCCATGCGTAAAGTTATTTTAGATCTCCGCAGCAAGCAGCAGCAACAAGAAGCACCGCCCAAGCAGCCGTCTCCATCTCTACAAGATCGGGGGCACCCCAATGATTCTTCGTCTAGCGTTGAACCTGCTCCATCACCTACTACCTCGCCTACTCTGTTACCTTCGCTATCTCCTATCCACTCTCTGCAACCTCCACAAACCAAAGCCTCTACTCAAGCTAGTGCCACCTCCCCTTCTTCTACTTCTTCCACCACTACTTCCACCCCCAATGTCGTTCAGCACGTTGTGTCGATACATCGACGGTGGGTGCCACAACCCCCTTCTTCACCTTTGCCATGTCCACTACCTCCATCGACCACATCACCATCTCCACCATCCTCTCAATCGCCTACACCATCTCCACCACCCTCACCATTTCCTAAACCTCCATCACCCCCGCCATCACCTTTGACCGAGCCTGAGCAAATTTCGCCTTTGCCGCCCTCGCCCGAGGAAGTCATACCTCCACCCTCCACCTAAACACACCATACCTGTTGAAACCCCCGCGTCTTCTGAACCTACTCCTATCCTCATTCTTCCACCTATTTCCACCCCACGGAGCGGGTGTGCGTTACCCATGGTGCCCCTTGGGTCTAATCCCCAGGGAGACAATAAGCCAAGTTAGGATGATTCGGTGCCGACCGTGCATTTCAAGATCCAAGACTTCATTTGCCGGATGCCGATCCGCATCCTGGTCCCTGGTTATTTTGGGGATGTTGAGCCTACACTCATTGTGAAGACGGTTGACAAGAAGAGTTCCCTTGAGTTGATGCCAGTTTCATCCCGAGCAAGGCCGGTGGCAATCTATTTGCTCGCCGGAGAGTTCACCGTTGATGCTATTATTTCTCTTCGCTCTATTGCCATTCAGATGACAAGCCAAGAAGGGTTCTCTACCCGTGTTGTGCCAACACATACGGCCGCCAAGCAGATTATAGATTCTATGTTCGAGGGGTAATTGGCCGTATCTTCTACACTTTTCGGGGATATTCTGCACTTGTTATGCAATCTTCCTCGGTTTATTAGCAAGCCGGCCATGTCAACACCGTGTATTACTCTCCCCCAGCTTCACCCGTCTCTTCTAGCAAGGGAGTTACGCTTCAAGTCGGATCACCGAGTGGAGCTGCCAAATCTCATGCTACTTGTGTCAAGTAACAAGACTCCATGGTTGTATGATATTCAGCATTATGAGGAGTTAGTTGTTCAAGAATGTCGGTCTACTATTGTTAGTGCCGGGTGTCTAGGGGCAACCGCCCTGATGAAGCTGCATATTCATAGCCTGGTCAGGTCCTCTGCCAGATAGGCCCGTTATTTAAGGAGACACTGCAAAATAAGAGGCCTAAAGGTCCATCCCCATGCCAAGCAGGTCCATTTCAAGCCAATTTCAGATAAGAAGAGACGGCGATGCAGGTTCAAGAGCTGTCAATTGTGCATTCACGGGCCCGCCTCTTCCACCCTTTCTTTTCATTCATCATTCTTTCTACTCACTTCCCACCCTTGGGTGGTGTACCTTCCTCCATCTAATCCTATCTCCATCATTTTATCCTCCTTCCGTAGGTCCGTGCATCCCCATTCCTGTCCTTTTTCTCCAGATGCTCCGGATTTTCCCTCCTCTCACGATTCTAGGCCCCGGCCTATGTCATCCTTCCATCCGAATCTCGGGACATCACCTGATTCTTCTTCCCCGAGACTTCCAGGTGTTGCCTCTGATTCTTCCCCAGGACTTCCGGGTGTTGCTTCTGATCCTTTTCTGGCCCTACCGGATGACTACTACTCTCCTTCTCCGGCCACGTCGGATGATCATTCTCCTTCTTCCTCATCTTCACAGCAATCCTCTCACTGTCTTTCTATTCTCTCCTCTTCTCCCTTTCGGGGTCTTCGCCCTTTCTCTTGCTGCTTTCGAGGCTTTAGTCCGCCTTGATCTGAGCTAATATGGTTTCTTTTATATCTGGTTCCTTGTTATCAGGGTCTCTGTGCCTTAACGAGGGAGTTCTAGCCCTTGTCTCTCTTCCTTTTTATCCTCCTTTGTCTAGTTTGGTGTCTATCGCTCCTCCATGTCAAGGAATCTTTCAATCCCTTTGCTATCCTCTCCCTTTTGTCCTATCAAGCAAAGAAAATAAAGCTCGCACTCCTCAAAGCTCGATGGTCAAGATCACTCCACAGATTTGCAAAGGTATTTTTATTTTGTGCAAGAATATGTTATCATTGCTATTACTCTTATTACTCTTGCACATGCTTATAACGTTGGTTCCTCGACATGGTTAAGTGGCTTTTAGAAATTTGCTTAGTTCATTTAGGTCATTTAAAATGAGTTCGCTTCTGCTGCATCCTTAGGCCGGTGATAGCTCCGCGTCGGGAGTCTAGTTCTTTCCTCGATCGTTGAGGGTGACCTTTGAGCATAAGTTTTTCACACACTTCACGGCGAGCCATAGCCGATTCCTGTGAGCAACACCTTTGCTGCTTTGGCCATACTTTGGGTATGCACAAAGGTCTTTTTCTTATCTCTGCTCGGCCAAGTGCAGGGGCAAGAGATTGATGGATAAGATGACTAACCTAGGCGCTCCCTAATACGTGAGAGGTCTCAAATAGGGACAGTCTTGACTTTCAAAAATGAGCTTTCATGCTATATCTAGCCAATAAGGGCTACCAAAATGAGAAAATGAATCAAATATAAAATTATGAATCAAAGGCATGGCAAGAGTGGCAGTATAGTTCCCCGCGGGATGTCATTAGCCCGGTCGCACGCGTGCCTAAGGGTCCTAAAAATCAAAGACACAAAGCCCCGGCGCAACAGACCTATCTCTTTAAGGGGTGGTGCCTTGGAAAGAAGTCGAATCTTGATGTCTCCCATCTGCATAAAGTTTATCTCCAATTTTTCTTCTACTCCTCCCTCTTAGGCTGGGTTGTATCCCGGGTATGGCCTTAGTAGGGGCACCGTTCTTTAGAGACAGTTGGTTGTGATAAGCCACCCTCACATGCACACCCTGCTTAAGGGAAGCCTTTAATGAGAGGGGTAGGAGCGACGATCCCTGGCCAGTAGTTCAAGCCCGTCTTTGGGTGCTGCATATTGCTTTGTCAAAATCCAAAAAATTGAAATATTGTCAAAATCTAAAAAAAAAATATGGTTCAAAACAAAAAAAAAACAACAAATATGTCAAAATTCCAAAAAAATCAAATATGTCAAAAATCTAAAAAAATCAAATATCTAAAAAAAATCATAAAAATTTGAATATGGCAAAAAAAATTCAGAAATACAAAAATCCAAAAATACTTCTCTTCTGTTCCTTTTCTTTTTATCTTGAGGACAGATACGTAATCTGTTTGCTAAGTGTGCAGGCTGCAGGTTGCAGGTTCAAGCTTTCCTTGCTCTATCTTTCGCTCTGCCTCCTGCTCATATTCTTCGATCTATTCTCATCTCTTCAATCCTATCTCTGGATCTGTTCTGAAGCTCATGGCCCTCTCAGCTTTTGCTTATCTGCTTAATCATGTCTCCGTGAGTGGGCATTGCCTCACGAATTTGAACCTGGTGGTTACGCTTCATCTGATCTTGGGCTTTGATTGAAGAATGTGTTTGTTGTCTTTATCATATCTATGGTCCCCCATGTCTTTTGTCCCGATGTGTCATTGTCATATCTGTCTATGTCCTCTCGTGTTGGTCGTATCTTTTATCCCGCCGTGTCATTCATCACACGTGTCCCTATCCCGCTGTGTCATTCATCCCACGTGTCTTTGTCCCACCATGCCCTTATACCACCGCGTGTGCTGTCCCACCGTGTGCATGTTGTCTTGTCCCACCGTGCCTTTATTCGCATGCATGTTTGCCATTTGTTTGTTTGTTATGTTTTATCCATCTTAGTTATGTTATGTTGTGCCATGTTTCGTTCATATTTCTCTTATTATGTTATGTTCATGTCATGCTCGTTCATATTCATTCATGTTCACATCATGTCATGTCATGTAGTTGTGTCTTATGATGAAAATCCATAAAAATCTGAAAATGAAAATCCAAAAAAATGTTGTTTCACTTGGCAGGTAAGTCAGGTATGGCTCTCTATCCCTGCTCATTGTTGCATTACTATATGATATATACACTATTATAGTCTCTCAAGGACCGGCTGGTTGCCCGTGTGTTCTGGGATCTGATGTTTCCCTTTAACAAAAATGATGATGATCTATGAGCATACAGTTAATCGTTGGATAAGCCGCCTCGTTGAGTCGGGTGGGGGACGATAGACTCTGTCTCACACGTCGTGGTTGCAAGAAGACTCTTGACCCCGTCCGGGCTTAGTCTAGTAATAATATCCTTGAGTACTTTCTATTTTATCTTTCTTTACATTCATTTTAATGATTTCTTTATTTTAGCCCAGCATGCATCATGTCATTTTGAGCATTCACGTCTCGTGATCCATTCAACGATTTCTCCTCAGCAATGGTTAATTACATCCCAGTTTCCTTAGGGTAAGAGATTCTTCATTCCACTCCGAATTTGAACGATTTCTCTGATCTGTCCGCTTGGTCTGGTTGACCAGCGTGATTCCTGTCTGGATTTTATCTCAGTTTTATCTTTCATTTTCCAGCTCTTACGATGTGTTCCTTCCGACCCACTCATTGTCCATGGATTGTGTCCCCAATGAGGTTGGTCGTGTTTCCTTTCCTTTCTTAGTTTAGTTCTCCAGACATGTCTCATCCTTGTCATCCATTTCAGGTGTTAGTTCGGCATTTTCGGGAGAATTCCTGTCGCTTGTTGGTTGTGACGGGTGTCTTTTTGCCTTGATACCCGCTTTTCAGTTCTCTCCGCTTCATCTCTGCTTCATCTCCATTTCATGTCGCTATCACTTTCGCTCTATCTCCTTTCCATTTCGCCTCCGCGTTGCTTTCGCTCGTTCCCTTGCAAAGCGGACATCAAGGGGGGGCATCTGTTGACACCCGTTTTAGCCCACAAGTTGAGTCATTTCTCTTATTCATCATTTTTGATGTCCCGAATTAGCCATTGTTTTGGAGCTTTCTTGGATGGATTTTGAGCCCATTTTCATTGTTTCCTATCCTTTGAGTCTTGGAGATCATGATTTTCTAGAGCCCTGGAGCTTATTTTATCAACTTCTGACTTCTAAGTCGACATTTGGCCCATTTAGGCCGGCTTCCCTCAAGCATTCGGCTCTCTCCCACTGCGTAGTCCTGAAAGTGATCCTTTTTCATCTCCTTCTATTCCTTTTTTCAAAAAGTTATCTTTACCAAAGTTGTTCATCTTGCCAAGATCTACAATTTCTTTTTCTACGCCGTTTGCCGGTTCTACCCCGTTTGTGAGGTATTCACATTTTTCCGGCATGCTATGCTGTTCACATATGTCCCATAATTTTCCTCTCTGTTCCAGCCCCATTTTCTCCCTCTTCCGTTCATTTTATCAACTTACTTTCTTCATAAAAGTTGTTCCTCTCTTAGTTATCTACAATTTCTTGTTCTACCACTTTTGCTAGTTCTATCCCGTTTGAGAGATACGATTCAATTTCCAAAGTCACGCGCAGTCTGCCCAGAATTTTCCTTCATCGGTGTGAAGGTCTAGTGTAGGTGCGTCAGTGCACATGTGACGGTCTAGTATAGATGCGTCAGAGCACTGTGACGGTCCTCTACTAGACCGTCACAGTCAAACTTATCCGAAATGGTCCCGTTAGACCCCCAGAGCGTGACGGACCTACCCTAGGCCGTTACATAACTCTGACGGTCCTACGATAGACCGTTACACACAACTGAGAGTCCAATTTGTGCTGGACTCTACCCCGAAAACTATATGATGGGCCTATCTTGCAGAGCCCATAACTTCTTCAATTCTTATCCAAATCGATCCCCATTTTTTCCTACGTCTAGCCCTTTGTATTATCTTGAATTTGGTTCATAGAAATCAAAATTCCATTGGCTATATCTCTCGAGATCTGGGTCCCAAGATCAGGATTTAAGCATCCTGCTACAACTAAAACTCCGTTTTCTAGTGCGACGGGGCTACCTTCCAAGAGCCATATCTTCTAGAATCCTCCTCCGAATTGATCCCCGTTTGTTCCTATCTCTTGTCCTTAGTATTATCTCGAGTTTGATCCAGAGAACTTGATTTATCGTGGACTATATCTCCAGGAATCGTGATAAAATGATGGGGCTTTCTTGTAAAGCTCTATAAAAACTGCCCAGTTCGCAGTTGCAAAGAGGGATTCTTTCTTGGTTCGGGGCGAAGCCATGCTGCAATTCCAACTCACAACTTCGACCCTGGCTTGAAGAGGGAAGTATTAACTTTTAATTTCATCCTTTTGGGCTTGATTTCATGATCTATATTCTTAGTTCTCTTCCTCTCAAAATCATAAATCATCACAGTTTCCTGCACTTTTCTGCTACATGCACTTTTGCACATTTTGCATCAACGTTTTCTCTCTATTCTCTCAATCAAATCTCGTGATTTCAAATCTCATGCATGCACAATACACACACATATTATTTCCACCATTCCACAGGGGTTAAAAACGTCCCCCCAGTGAGTTTGCCCTCAATTTCTACCCTTATTTTATCACTAAGGGATTGATACTATACATGCATGTTCTAATGGGTTTTTTGTCCTTGTCTTGGCTTTGTTTTGCAAGAGAGCATGAATACAACGTGAGGCCCTCTTCCTCTAGTCGGCTGGAAGGAGAGGAGGTTTGAATCCACAAAGTTCTCCGCACCTCGTTTGTCAAGCGCGATCAAGTTTTCTTTCCAAGGTACACGGTGCCGTTCTTTACACTTCTTCATCCTTTGGCATTATTGGAACCTTGGTGGCGATCACGGTTAGTATTTCTCATCCTTTCATCCCCCTTGTTTTTGATTCACATGTTTATGCATGTATGTATTTAAAGGGGGCAGGATAGGAATCTAATTAAAACAAATCAACATCTAGGACTAAGGATATTGAAATAAAACACCATTTCTTAAGAGATGAAGTAAGTAAGAATGAAATTGAGCTTAAGTTTGTTGAATCTAAAAAATAAATTGCTGACATTTTTGCTAAACCTCTTGGGAATGAAAGGTTTATTTTTTTGAGAAGGGAACTAGGTTTATGTAAATTTCAGCATGATGAGTGATTGTTTGAGTTCATTCTTGCTTGCCTAGAATAAATGCTTTTCTTATCCAATCTCATAGTCATTGCATGAATGCTTAGCATACATGCTGTTTAGTAGTGTCATTACATAATTTGCATTCTGTCCATCTTGATCTCAGAGATATATCAAATGGTGTGATGGGAAAAAGGGCAGATATCTTCTGTCTGGAAAACCACACTATGTGTAGAGGCTTGTCCTCCGCCAATTATCCTGAATCAAGATTTTATCTGAGTCTTGCATTTCATTATTAGTTCATATGTCAAAATGTTGTGTCTAATAATAATGCATATAGACAGGGGGAGCAGTGTTTCAACAACATTTCAAGTCTATTCCCTTGTGCTTTTTGATAGGGGGAGTTCAGAATAAAATGCTCTTACCATGAGTCTGATCAAGGATAAGTTGCTATCCGTGCACACTTCCTATCACTCCAGACTCTATCTTTCTGTTCAACAAGGTCCATCTTCATAGTGTTTTGGACCTGAAATCTCAGAAGTACATTGGTCATCTTTTCTCTCCTTTCAGACTCAACTACTCTCATCTCATAATATCACATTCCTAAAAATCTTGGAATTCCTTTGAATCTGAATAAATGACAAACTGATAATCAGTTCATCACTCTAAGCTACTAAAATCAGAAGTCTTCACCTTTAAGAATCAGTTATGTACCATAATGAACTGATGGTTTAAGCTTAATGAATTTTAGAGTCTAAAGACTAATCTCAATGAAAAAGATTATTCACTACAATTAATAGCTCTCGACCATCTCTTACATATCATGACTGATTCAGTCTCTCATAACCTAAAAGTCTACAAACTCAGGAATTCTTGGTTGAAAAGCTTAGAAGTTTGTATTGTTTTTAAACAAAACCTTCTGTAAAATCAAAGGGCAGCTATGCTAAAACTATGAGTCAAAAAGCTGCTGGCAGAGCAATGGCTGAAAGCATAGAGAAACTGGGTCCTTTATCAAAGAAATAGGGTGAACCCATGTCATGAAGCATTTTAGCTACCTCTGTTCAAAAAATCAAAACTAAAGGGTTAGCTTCTCTGAGTAACTAGGGGTACTCGCGTCTAATCAACGTGTACCCTTATACAAAAAGGTGTAAACTATACCTGAAACCCTTTACAAATGAAATAGAATGGTAAATTCTATTGAGTAACTAGGGGTACTGGCGTCTAATCAATGTGTACTCTTATGTAAAAAGTATGGATTATACCTGACTGTTCAAAAGTTTGTGAACAAAAAGAAAAATCTGGTTGTAACCCTGAGGTAAAAATATAAGAAATTTTAAAATTTGTTTAACCTCAATACATGTTCTAGTTATCTCTAAGAAATTTATTGATTTTTTTATAAGTAAGATGTGGTTAGACTAATCTGAGAAGATCAATGTATATTTGGTTTATTACTATTAAGGGTTAATACGAACTTCTTCAAAGAGTGCAATTGTTAAACTCTAACTTTCATCATTCTTAAACCAAATTTTTATCAATGATGCATTATCTGAACTCTTATACTAAAAGACTCTGAGCTATGTATGCTTGTTTAATGAAAGATAAATCATTTTGTCAGTCAGATCATCTTTCCTGTGCTTTTCCTTCGTTGATTCAGTCATCTCCATTACCTTCCAGAAAAAATTCACACTGTCTCTCTCGCTTCTATTTTGCTGATGGCAAAGGGGGAGAGAATTGATGTCTTGCTTGGCATTTAGTAAAGGGGGAGAGAAAAAGGAAAAGGCAAAGGGGGAGAGATGGCATAGAGCATAGGGGGAAAGATTTTCTGAGATATCTTTTAAAGGGGAGTGCTTCTGACTGTATGATACTCCATGTATTGACATCAAAGTATAAAAGTGTTGCCATCATCAACAAGGGAGAGAATGTTGTGTCTCCTCTGGATTTGATGAGGTGTTTTGATGCTGACAACAGTTTTTATTTTTTATGATAGTCACAGTCATTAAATATCTTGTAGTCTCTTTCTTAAGATTGAGTCTCTGGTCATTTCCAGGTCGATGCATGTTCATGTGTATGTCAGTTAAGGTTTATGCATGCTCATGGATGAAGTATACATGTCGATGCACATTCATACATTGAGATAGGAAGGTTGATGCACATTCATACATTGAGATAGACAGGTCGGTGAACATGTTAACTCTGAGCCTAGAAGGTCAGTGCATATGCATAAGTATTCTATTATAAGGCTGATGCATCTTTCACTTCATTAAACTACCAGGTTGATGCATATATGGCATTGGGTCTAGAAGGTCGATGCATGTATGGGTTACATACCAAGAAGGTCGATGAACATATATTGCTGAGTCTAGAAGGTTGATGCACATAGGCTTTTTCGTTCAGAAGGTCGATGCACCTTATACACTGAATTCACAATCAGGTCAATGCACATTGAACATAGTACACACCATTAGGTCGATGCACCTCATGCACCTTGTGCTATATGGTCGGTAGACCTTGTACAAAGGTTGATGCTAGCAACCTAGCGGTTGGAGAAACGTCGATGCTAGTGACCTAGCTACTACAGCCGAAGGTTGATGTATGTGATTGAAAGGTCGATGCTAGTCTGTTAGCCTCTACAGCATTAAGTCAGTGCATTAAAAGTCATCTCTATCAAGGTCCATGCATCTTGTGCATTCACTATGAAGATAGGTCGATGCACCTTCATGAACGTCTACCTGTGTTATATTAGAGGTCGATGTTTTTATTCACACATGTTGCATGGGTTAGTTAAATAAGCTGATGCATCTCATTTTTTCATCAATGTTTCTACAGGAATGAGTATATTCTTTTGACATGATTAAATCTATTGAAATGTTTTAGATTGAACTTGTGCTTATGCTTATCATCTGCTTAATGGCTAATACCTCTTTATCTCTTATCCTGTCAACCCAGATCTATGTTCAAACACCTGGGTTACATTAAGGCTGACCACATGGAACTTAAGTGTAGCTGATTGATGGCACGTGATCCAAGGTGAGAAGCAGTTCTAAAACCTACCACATGGATCGTCTTATTTTCTGCCTCTGACACGTGGACTCTCAAAATGTGCGGGAACATGATCTCCACATTTCCAAATCAAAAGCCCGTGGATTCACTGGACTAGGGCTCTATAAAAGGAAGTTCAGCGCTTGAATTCAAAAACACAGACAGAGAAGACAGAAGAAGAAAAACAGATCAGAGCAGATTAGAAGAAGAGGAGAAAAGAGAGATAGAGGGAGAAGAGTCTGAAGAGTGAAAGAGCTCATTGCTGAGAGGAAGAAGAAAAATATAGTGCCGAGAGAAGATCTGAGAGAGAAGTGAGACTGAGAGGTTTTGTTCTATCTTGACTCCTGGATCAAATCCAGAGTCAGATCGCTCTAGTGGAGCTACATTTTTCTCAATTCTGTCATCGTTTCTTTTGTTTCTTAGTCTTTCCTTTTAACTCCTTGTAAGCTGTGTATCAGCGGAGCAAGCTATGGTGCTTAGTAGGTGAGGGGTGATCCTCGGACAGTAAGCTGTGTTACTCAATGGGTTAACAAACTGTGAGGCTCAGTGGATCAAGCTGTTAGTCAACGGTTGTAGGGATTTTATCCTCAAAGCTGTGGATCAGGAGATTCAAAGTGTGTGGCAGCAGAATCCTTACTCAGTTGATTAATGGGGGGACGTAGATCTCAAGCTCGAGATCGAACCACCTAAAAATTTAATTATCTTCTGTGTGATTGCATATCTCTTCTGCTCTGCGATTAGATGAATGCATATAATTGCTTATTGCTAGCACATGTTTAATCTGGCTAATACATTCATCTGTTATATGTGCTTAAGTCCTTCATCCAGTAGGTATATAAAAAGTCATGGCTGGAAAGATAGGGTAAGCCTATCTGGAATGCCATCCCTTGCGTGAGGAGATCTCTGATCAAACCTCTGCCGAGTACCAAACCTGGATGTCTCACTGATTCCTGGATTTGAATTGTGAAACTCTTTATACATTGTTGTCACTGAGAATTGTTTTGAAATTCTTTCATCTATTGCTTGCATTGTGATCAATCGTTCAGTGGTATATAAAATTGTTCAGTTAGAAGGATAGATCACTTTTATCTGGAAAATTGACCTTTGCGTGAGGTGATTTTCTAATCAACCCTCCGCCTAGTACTACACTGAGTTTATTGATTTTCTTTTAATGCTCACAGTGATTAAACAGCTATTTCATATCTGATTCTTATGTTGATAATCCTTATTGCTGTTGGTGTTTTTGTTCATAGTACATTTTAATTCCGCACTATTTTTTTAACTACTGTAGAATCATTCACTACAATTGGGGTAGATCTATTCATCCACCCCTCTAGATCTGTAGTTCATCACTTTTCACTCACATCAGGGTAAAGGATTGCGTCTGAAGAGGCGTTATCTCGCGCTGGACCTGAGCTGGGGGATGATCACCGAATAGTGAACTACATGAAAGGGAAACGGATCAGGGGGCCCAGGGATGGTTTCCTGGGGTAAACTCTCCGATGCCTAAGTCAGTAGAGCAATGGTGGAAACTCTGAAGGGAGGAGGGAAAGAGTGGTGCGAGATCCCTCTACACCAAGATGGTGAAGTGGTTCCTACTCAGGGAATTTTAGGCGTGTGTTCGCCGCGGCTGCCCCACAGGAGTCGAGCTTGGACTCTCATACGGGCCACATCTTCACCTTCCTACTGTCATGGAAGGGTGGGTTCCGCCTTCCCTTCGAGCCCTTTGTTCTCAAACTTCTCAATTTCTTTCAGTTGGCGCCCGTACAGTTGGTAGCCAACTCTTATCTTCGTCTTTCCACCTTCTGCATCCTCTACCGCCAATGCTGAGGTCCTCCTTCCTTGGACCTCTTCCACTATTTTTTTGAGTTGAAGGCGCATCCCTCGACCCGGAAGGGCTTCTATTTCATCCAGGCGAGGCGGAATAGGAGCTGTATCTCCTTAGCCGCGAAGGATTCTTCGCACAAGGGGTGGAAAACCCAGCTCTTCTGGGTGGGGATCAGCTCGGTGGAGGAGACTTGGAGATGTCCCGTAATTCCCAATTTTCATCCAAACATTCCTCCGAGGCAGGATGAGTTTTCTTCGGACGTGGAGGAGTACGCGATCATTTTGCTGAAGCGTCGCTAGTCCACAGAGGAGCTAGTCACTCTAGAGAACATCGAGCGATGTCTTCTTACGCGGTTACAGTCGTCAGGTTCGGTCGCCACGAATCAGTTTCTTCTCCGGATGTTGAGACCATCTCCCTTTCCTGATTATATCTTTCTTCTGTGCAGACACCACGAGGTCAGCCTTGGAGGAGGCCGTAGAGGTGATCGATCTCGGCGATTACTCAGCTGTCGATGAGTCAGCTGCTCCCACGGGTCGCTCTCGAGTCAGAGATAAGGGCAAGGGGGCGGCCTGGGGTGAATCTTCTGGGCCGTCAGGGTCCAAGCGCAAGGATCCCATGCAGGGCATGATCCGGGCCACCGTGAAGGCCAGGAAGCGGGCCAAGAAGGCCGGGGTCGTACTCGCAGTTGAAGGTGACCTTGCCGTGGCTCACCCCTCCGCCGAGCATGATGGGGCCGACCCTACCGGGCAAGCTCTCCCACCCTCCGAGCAAGAGGGGGCCGAGGAGGTTGGGGCTGCTTCTGCGGTCGGCGACGATGCTGGCTCGGCTCCTCCTTCAGCCGGAGTCGAGGGGGCCATAGATGAGGCGGGTGACGTTGGGACCACGGCCGAGATTGGGGCGTTGACTGAGACGGGCGACGCTCCAGGTGGCGGTGCAGGTGTCGAACCGGTCCTGGCTGGGGGGTCGCAAGAAAAGGTGACGTAGCCCCGACCGACCGAGGCACGAGGGGCGAACGAAGCCGCGGCTTGATCTGGGCCGTCCGGTGGGATGCCAACCGAAGAGGGGGTCTCTATTCTGACAGTCCTGGAGAGGCTCGGCATCCAAGGCCCTCTGTATCAAATATGTCACGGTATAGCCACGAAGGTGAAGGGGGGAGACAGGCAGCACTCCCCTTCTGTGGCCCTCAAGATGGTTATGGAGGGCGGTTTGGTCTTGGCTAAGATGGGGGCCACTCTAGCAGAAGCTTACGCTCGGTCGGAGTCAGAGCGCGGTAACCTGGCCTGGACCCTTGGCGGGTCTGACAGGAAGATGGCTCGGCTCGCCGAGGAGCGTGATGGGTTCCGGCGCGAGCTTTCTTTCGTTAGGGAGCTGGCGCGGGCGAGCCAGGTGGAGGCTCGGGCATTGACCGAGCGACTAGCTAGGGCCCGCGAATCGCTCAAGAGGAAGAGCATGCTTCTTGAAGAGGAGCATGTTGCTCGCACCGAGCTAGATGGCCGGTGGGAGGCCGAGCGTGTCGAGCTGGTGGACCGAGCGGAGGAAGCCGAGAGCCTTCGGTGGGAGGCTGAGGCTGATCAGGCTGAGGCGGAGAAGCAGGCGGCGGAGTCTGAGAAGTAGATGGCTGAGGCCGGACGGAGGTTAGCCGAGGCGAAGCGGGAGAAGGCCGAGCTCACTGGTAGGGTGGGATCAGCCGGGGTGGAGGCGCTTGAGCAGTACAAACGCTCGGAGGCCTACCGGGTCGACCTTAAGGAGGCTGCCCTCCCCTACTACAAGTCGGGACTTCGCCGAGGCATCCGCAAGGGGTTCAAACAAGGCTACGACCAGGCCGTCTCTTATGCCGAGGAGCAGGCGTCCGAGACAATCGATTTCTCGTCCGGGCAATGCTATGACTCGGACTTGTCATCCTCCGGTTCCTCTACGCCGAAGGAAGAAGATCATGGGGGCTCTTCGTCTGAGGGGTCGCCAACTCTGGATGCCTCGGGAGGGCGCGCAACCGAGGCAGTTCCCATGCCGGTGGGGTCAGTGCCAAGGTCAACTGCCACCGAGGGTGCCTGGGGCAGACCGTCTGAGCCTTTCACTTCTGAGCTTTAGGGTGGGCCAGAGGCCTAATGTATCTGCTTTGGTTTCTCTTTTTATATGTCTTTTCATTTTTTGAAGGAAAACTTTCCTTGTTGTATAGGGAAAAAGTAAGGCAGTAGCGTTATGATGAAGACTTAACTGTTTCGTATCGCCGTTGCCATATTTTGTTCAGCATATCTGCAGTGGTTGGAAAGTGCCGATACTTTCTGCTTGGATCTCGCCAGATGGTTGGGTGAGCGTCTGATAGGGTGTCTTTCCGTTTTCTCATGCTTTGAATGCTTGGCCGCTTCGTGTGTCCCGCTGGGGCAGAAACGAGAAGTTTGAGGTGACCATTTGTAGGGAGAGATCTCATTGGCGTGTTTTCGAGGAGGGAATCATTTAAGGCAAATAGCCTCCCTTCGCCTATAAAAGGTCTGAAGGGCGTCCCTTCCTCTCCACCGTTTAGGGTTTTTCCTGACAGTCTTTCCTCATTCTTTCTTCACGTAGCGTTGTGCCGCTATATTTGAAGCATGGAAGATGCTCTAGAAGATGAGGCTGCCGATGACGAAGGGCAGAGAGTCCTTGCTGCTTCGGGTTTAAAGAGGGTTCGACGGTCGGCGGGTAGGTTTAAAGAAGGTTCAACGTGCGGAGGCACGTCGTCTTCTTTTTATCAGTTCCGGCGGCGCTTGCGGGGGGGGAGATGGTGGATGGATGGGGGCATCAGGCATCCCTGCCGCCCGTCCCTTCCTGCTCGCTCCACGGGGAGGAGGAAGAAGTCAATTAAGCTCCCTCCTTTCCGGGCCTTCCCCTACCTCCTCGTCCAGCTCTGCTGGTTTCTTTTTCCCTCTTCTGCTCTTCTAATCATTTCTTTCACTCTTCGGAGGGTGCCTGCACTCTCTTCCTTCCAAAGAGTTGGCAGATTGGCGGGGAGGATGCCTTCATATGCGTTCCCTCTTCCCCTTCCTCCATCTCTGTCAACTTGGAAGGTAGCCTTCTCCTTCCTAATCCCTCTGTCACCTTTGTTCCGAGCTACCCGAGCCAACGAGGTCGATTACCCTTTATCCGAGCCAGTTTCTACACAAGGCAGAGTTAGTGGCTGGACGCAGGAAGGTCAACCGAGTAGTCGAGCGATGGGCTCGTACGGCGGCGCCAGATGGATTTTTTGCTTTTTTGACATGTATTTTCTTGGCTTCGGCCTTTCTGATGTACAAGCGAGTTGTTTGAATAAAGGAAAGGAGGCTTTTATTTATTTTCATATTGCTTACATAATGCTCGACGTTCAGAAATAGAACTTGCGTAGTGTAGTCGCGTTCCACGTCCGAGGGATAGGTTCTCCTTCCATCGTAGATAGCCGGTATGCTCCTTTACCAAGCGTCTCGACCACTCGGTAGGGGCCTTCCCATTTAGGGGATAACTTGCCCGCCGCCTCAAGTGGTCGAGAGGCTTCGACTTTCCTGAGAATGAAGTTTCCCGGTTGAAAGTGTCTATCTCGGACTTTGGCGTTGTAGTATCGAGTGAGGCGGTGTTGATATTCCGTTGCTCGGATGCTGGCAATCTCTCGGAGCTCATCTGCTAGGTCAAGATTTTCGAGCAATTTATGGTCGTTTGCCTCATGCGATAAACAGATGACTCGGAGGGAGGGATTGGCAATCTCCAATGGGATAACGGCCTCGGCACCGTACACCAACTGAAAGGGACTTTCACCGGTTGCCGTTCTGGGAGTCGTTCTATGTGACCAAAGTATGTTCGGTAATTCCTCAAGCCAGTTGCCCTTGGCTTTGCCGAGCCTGGTCTTGATGCCTTTTATGATAGTCTTGTTGGCATTTTCGACCAGTCCGTTAGCCTGAAGGTGGGCGACTGAAGTGAAGTGATTGCGGATGTTTACGACGGCGCATCTGTCTCGAAAATAATGAGAATCAAATTACCGACCATTATCGCTCACTATCACTCAGGGGATGCCGTAGCGACAAATGATCGATTTCCAGATGAAACTCCAGACGACTGTCTTGGTGATTCTCGCTGTGGCTTCGGCCTCGATCCATTTGGTGAAGTAGTCGATGGCGACAATGACGAACTTCTTCTGGGCTTGAGCTGTGGGGAACGGCCCGAGGATGTTGATTCCCCTACGAGCGAAAGGATATGACTCGGCTAGGGTAACGAGCTCTGTTGCCGGCTGATGGACCAAGTGGTCAAATCGCTGGCATCGATCGCAGTGCTGTACGTAGGTCGAGCAGTCACGCTGCAGAGTGGGCCACCAATAACCTTGCCCTAGCAAGATCCTGGCGAGTGACCTTTTTCCCAAATGCGCTCCGCATAGGCCTTCGTGAACTTCTTGACTCGCTTGGTTGGCTTCGTCAGTACTGAGGCATTTCAAGAGAGGACCGGAGAAGGATCTTCGGTAGAGAGTGCTGTCCAGAATGACGAACCGCCGAGCTTGGTACATCAATCTTCGGGCTTCCCGGGGGTCGGGAGGCTCTTGAGAGTCTTGGAGCCACAATAAGTAGGGGGTGCGCCAGTCGCTTGGGGAGGCCTGGTCAACAGCCAGGAGCTCCGAATCGATGCTCGGTCACTCTAGCTCTTCGAGAAGGACCAATCGAGTATCCTCAGGGTCAAGAGAGGAGGTCAGCCGAGAGAGGGCGTCTGCTCGGGAGTTTTCTTCCCGAGCTATTCGGACTACCTCAAAGCTCTCGAACTACTGTGCCACGGCTCTAACCAGCTGGAGGTATTTGACCATCGGTGCTTCTCATGCTTCGTAATCACCGTTGACCTGGCTAACGACTAGTTGGGAGTCAGTGTGAATTCTGACTCGCTCAGCCCCCAGCCGTCGGGCCATGCGGGCTCCCGAGATAAGGGCTTCGTACACTGAGGCGTTGTTGGACGCCTGGAAGTTGAACTTCAGGGCGTATTGTAGCTCTGCTCCTTCAGGGGACTTCAGGAGGATTCCAGTGCCGCTTCAGGCTTAGTTGGAGGATCCATCGACGAACAATTCCCGGGTTGGCCCGGGCGCGGATGGAGATTTTTCTTCGGTTGGGATAGTGCTCTCGGCGATGAAGTCAGTGAGCGCCTGTCCTTTGATAGCCAAGCGAGGCCGGTATGATATATCATAGGCCCCGAGCATGATGGCCCACTTGACGAGGCGTCCTGAGGCTTCAGGGTGAGCGAGGATCCTCTTCAAAGGTTCGCCAGTCAGCACGGTGATGGAATGCCATTGGAAATAGGGTCGGAGGTGCTTGGCCGAGGTAACCAACGCTAGCACGAGTTTCTCGGTTGCGGGATACCTTCTTTCAGTCTCATTGAGCACCTTGCTAATGTAGTAGACATGTCTCTCGACTCCCTGTTGACACCCGTCTTATGACCAATAAGTTGGGTCATCTCCTTGTTCATTCTATATGATGCTCTGAGTTATTCCCTTTTGTTGAGCCTTCTTGATCAGTTTGAAGTTGATTTCATGGGTCTTAATTCCTTGGTTGGGTCTGGTTCCTTGATTCCTTGCATTGGATGAAGCTTAGCAAGCTTTTATTTCATTTTGTTCCTTATTGTTTCTAACGGTCTATACCAGGCACGTTACAACCCTCTGACGCATCAGTCCTTGGCCGTTACATCTTGCAGAGTCCTTAGCCTCAAGGCCTCCTACCAATGCTTATATTTTGGCTATCCGTTGACTCTGACGGTCTATCATGCAACCGTTATATTCCTAGGACGCGTCTTCCCTCGACCGTTACATCCTTCAAGAGTCCAACACTTTTGAACTTCTCTCGTTGATCGTATCTTCTTCAGGGATAAGGTTGTGTGACGGTCTATTACCGGAGCGTTACCTTCCTGTGGCGGTCTGTCGTGCAGCCGTTACATCAAACAGAGAGTCCTGACATGTCTGCTCTTCTTCTGCTACTCCGTGGCCGACTTGAGAGTTTGATCTTGTGGTTTCTCTTCCAAATCTAATCCTCACATCCTTCTGTTTGTTTCTATGGACTCTTGGGAGTATTGTCTTCAAGAGTTTTCTAAGAATTATCCTCTTTTATAGCTGGATTATCCTCTGCTCGACCGGAGAGTTTGAGGGTCTATAAATAGAACCCTTGACTTCATGGTCTAAAGAGGAGGAATCTGGAGTTTGCGCCGAAGTGCTACCGCATCCTCGAGCTAGAACCAACGAAGGAGAGCTACTTTCCACGTTCATCTACTTCCAAAGTCCAGGGAGTATCAATTTTCAAGGGTTTAGTGCAGTCACATCATTGTTCTTAGTGTTTTCCCCTTTCTAAGCAATCATAGCATTGTCCCACTCTCCTTCTCCCACGTTCTTCCACTCTTTTCAATCATTTAAACATCCTTCCTATATTTTAAAACGTCGAGAGGGGTTAAAAAAACCAACTCCCGGTATTCCCCTTTCCTTTTGCATGCTATTGAGTTCATTGGGTTATTGATACTACGCTTGATTGAAAGGCTAATTTGGGGTTGTTTTTCTTGTGTTCCACGTTCTTTGGCAGGTTTACAGGGTTCATAAGGCGAGGCCCAAGCTTTCTGGCCGACTGGAAAGTTTGGAGTTTGAAGGATTTACAAGCTTGTTCTGTAGAGACTCTGACGGTCTTCATCAGACGCGTCAGGTTCCTCTAGCGGTCTATCGGGTGACAGTCACACTCGCTGTGACGCGTGGGCATTTGATCGTCATATTCA
The DNA here is from genome assembly GCA_022559845.1 of Amorphophallus konjac. NCBI lineage: Eukaryota > Viridiplantae > Streptophyta > Magnoliopsida > Alismatales > Araceae > Amorphophallus > Amorphophallus konjac. Next base: position 108,140,374 of record CM040125.1, on the reverse strand, counting down.
ACAGAGCTGCAGTTTCCTATTGGTTTCTCTCTCCCGTGGGCGGGTGCATCATCCCCCTATTCCAAGGTATTTCTTAAGTCTTTGGCTTGTGTTTACCTTGGTGGCGATCACATTCTTTCTTGGTATTAGGCATTAGCTTCCTCTCTCATATCTCTTATTTACTCTTGCTTGCTCCACCTCTACGGTGTGTTTTTCTTTATTCTTTATTCCACGCCCCGGCGTGTGTTTTTCTTTATTTGTTTAGCTTAGTTTTGATGATTGAGATAGCATGCCCATGCTAGAGCTTATGCTGGTTGCCTAGGTTCATGGTTCACATGTTCATAGGTTGATTGACTTTGTCACTTGGCTCATATTTCTATTTAGTCGACATCATAAGCCCATCTTGCAAAAGAAGGGACGCATTGAAACCAACCGTTTTTTGGCGATCACGGTGGGACAACTTGTGCCAATCGTGTTTTGATCTCTATTTAAACCTGCCATCATTCCCTTGTTTGGTTTTCCCCGAATTTCTCTTTTGTTTCCTATTGTTTCTGGTCCTCTGGCTCCTCTAACGGTCCTGCGTTCCTGCGTTACACTGCTTCTGACGGTTTGGTCTTCGACCGTCACCTTCCTCTGACGCAGGGGTTATAGACTGTTACACTCCAGATAGGTACGCATTGTTGTGTTATGATTTTGATGTTTGTTGGCGTTATGGTTTTGATGATAACTAAACTTAATGTGTGATTGAGTGATGATAACTAAACTTATGGTTGATTGCACATTCATGTTTAAATATGTTTGAGATGACAAATGGCAATGGTACATGGTCTTGATTCATGCTTGATTGAATTGTTTTTACAAGAGGCAAGAGATTTCATAACCTCTTTAATGTGAACAAGCATGGTATTAACCTTAACTATCTTGCTTGCAGGATCAAACATGGCAGTCACCTGGTGAACTAAACTTGCGGATAAGCACCCTGCTCCTCTACAATCCAAAACAGGTGGTATATGTCATTTACTATCAAGAACCATTGGTGAGACTCTTACCTTGTGTATCTCATGCTTAGCATCAATCTCACCTTGTGTATCTTATGTATACACCTCATTCATGCACATTCAACATGAAACCCTTCTGGCCATCGTGCGCCCTCGCCCGCGGATCGACCTGCACGGTCAGGTCGTGGGGGTTTCCGGGGGCGGAGCCCCCAGAACAAATTCTGATTTCATAATCAATGGTTTGCATGGAGTTTAAGGATTTATCATATGGATGTTTGAGCTATAGTTCTAATCAATTATCCATGTGTTTGCAGGTCCATATACTCAGTACAAATCCTCAAGGTCGAAGGAGTTTAATGCCACAAACGTAAATGAGCTGCTCAAGGGTTTAAAGGGCTGAACGGGAGAAACCTGGGGCTTCCCCTGCCAACGGTCGACCGCCGATCCAGGACCGGTCGACCGCCAGCAGCGGTCAACCGCCCAGACAGGGGCGGTCAACTATTTTTCCCAGCAAGCAACAGACTGAAACCTGTAAAATTTCGGTCGACCGCCAGCCCCGAGGCCTACTTTTGTTGACTTTTGGTTCAAGTTCGAAGGGTGGTCTTTCCACCCATTTCTTTAATCCTTTTGCCCCCAATTATGCCAGATTTCGTGGATCTGGTATGGGCTTGTCCAAAGGGCCATTCAAGAGTTATAAAACTCTCATTTGGTGCTACAAACCCTAATCAACTAAGAGGGCTTCAAGGGAGATCAAAGGAGAGGCTATCCAAGTGGAGGAAGAGGAGAAGTACTGTAGCCGTGAACAGTACTCCGTGCAGCAAGTGTTCTTCATCCATCCTCAACCTATTGAAGGTAGATCTGAAGCCAACATCCTCCAAGGAAAAGAAGCAAGTAAGGAAGTAAGGATTCAAAGGAAGATTGCTCAAGGAAGAAAGAAGAAGAAGCAAGCAAGCAAGCAAGTAAGCCATCCAAGGGGATTCAAGTGGCGATCAAGAGGAGGTGTTCAAGTGAAGATTGAAGATATGTTCAAGATCCATAACATGCATTCAAGGGGAACCCAAAACAGGAGTTTTCTAAACTAATCCTCATCATTTTTATGTTTTGGGTATTGTATTTGTGTTCATCATAAACTGAAGAATCTGTGTGTGTGTGGATCGTGTTTGATTCGTGGTCGTGTGTGTGTGTGTTGTTTTTGATTCTTGTGTGCGTAGGTCTTCTTACATCTACGTGTGTTGTGTGGTTCTATTCAGATCATAGTATTTGTGTGTGGAGTGCTACTTTTGTCGCAGCGTATGTTGTGATCCGGTTGTCGGATCGTGTTGGAGACATTGTCTCCGTGTGTGTGTGTATTGGGGCGCGTCCCCGTATGTGTGTAGGTGTCATCCTGCGTGTGTGGTTGGAGCGTTGTCTCCGTTTGGGGATTTATCCCCGAGTGAAGCCTCACCGGGTTTGGTGAGGGGTGGACGTAGGATTGCCGTCGTGCATCCGAACCACTTTAAAAACCGCTGTGCATTGTGCTTGTATTGTGTGGTTTGCTCCATTTCCTCTATCTCCATTCTACATAAACGTTAGTTTAAATTGTTGTTCTGGATTTATCTTCGTCTATCTTGCTTAATTTATATCTTATCATATAAAGTTTGTTAAATCTAATTTGTGTTCAAATAGCTTTCAATTGTTAATCACCCAATTCACCCCCCTCTTGGGTGTCATTGATCACGGAACTTCACGTATCTCGAGGTGCATTTTATTTTCACAGTTTCTACTGTGATCTTTGTAGTTGGGTGTTATCTGGTCTTCTCCCTGGTTGGTTTACATACTCATATCATTGTGTGCATAATTATTTGTTAGATTCTAGGTTAGAATTTGCATGCACCCCGGTGCATATAGGTTCATGCATATTTTCATACATTAGATTGCATTTTCCTACCTTGGTGTGCGGACCTCTCGTGTCCATATTCCTTGGGGCCGACTAGGAAATCACACCAGGGACCTCCATAAGTCCCCGCGAGCCGTGGATTCCCACACGGACGCCGGGCTGGTTGTACCCTTCCCACCCCGTGTCTAAGAGTGCATAAGTGAAGGAGTTAACATTTAGAGTCAAACCAAGTCTTATACCCCTCTCCCATTAGGAACCCATTGTTGAGGGCACCTTTTAATCAATTCACTAAAGTTCCAAAGGAGAAAACCATAAAATCTTGTTCCATCATCTTAAAACAACTTGGTTGCCTTTGAGCGTTTTCATTATTTTATCACATCTTTGAAAGTCATCTTAGTTTGGTCACTTATTGTGTGATTGTTGTGTGTTGTTTGCATCTTGTTATGGTTGTCCGTTGCATGTGGAGTCACCTCCATCCATTAGAAGCGTCATCACCCGGGGGTGAGTCCCTCTCCTCATCCTATTTCAACCCACTCTTTGAATCTACTATGGCTTCCTTTGATCTTCCTCGGTCCCAAGAGGAGTCTCTCCCTCAAGGGCTTCTAGAGGATCCCTCTAGGGTTGTCTCATTCCAGCCCAAGGAGGGGCCCATTCCTCCCTCATCTTCCATCCCTATGCAGAGTGCTCCATCCACTCAAAATCCTCCTCTTCCTTCCGCCAATTCTGTCCTTCAGATGATGGCTCAATTAGACCCGGCCAAGCTTCAGGCGGTATATCAGGCTATGCAGGGGTCCAACTCCCCGCCTTCCCCGATTATGCAAGGCCAATCCAATCCTTCCGTTGCTCAGCATAGAGCCGATGGGCCCACTGTCCAGCCCATTGATCTCACTCCGGTCCAACCTAGGACCCTCAGGTTCTCCAATCTCGAGATGGGCCAGTCTTCAGGTTCAGCCCAGCAAGCTTTTGATAAAGGTAACACCATGGTTCCTCCTTCTTTCCCGTCGGATCATCATGTCTCAGGCCCAGCTATGCCACAGATTCTAGTTAGCCCGAATGATTTCATGTGCCATCAGCAAGGGGCAACCCAGGTTCCTACCAATATGGGTCATCCTTCGATCCAGTATCCCTCCTATGTGCCGCCTCCTCCATCTGCTTACCCTATCATTCCTCAAAACTCATCTTTCACTGTCCCTGCTCCCTCCCGAGAGCAGGAGTTGCTTGATAAATGGGCCACCATGTAGTAGCAACCTGACTTCCTTCAGAAGCGGGTTGGCCCTCAAACCTTGGCAGACGTTCCAGTCCCGAGCTTCCAGAACATCCGATTCCCTCCATAGTCCGAGCTCCCCAACTATAGAAAGTATGATGGGAACAACAATCCCTTTATTCATGTGAGGGAATTCTTATACGAGTCGGCGCAGTTTCAATATGACGATCGCCTCATGGCATATCTGTTCCGCCGATCACTAGATGGTGTTGCACTGGAATGGTTCTATTCTCTGCCACTAGAAGATGCTGGAAGTTTTAAGACAGTAAAAGATAAGTTCATCCAGCGGTTCCAAGATAGAGTCGGCCCGGAATATTCATTTATAGATCTGGTGGCCGAGAAAATGAAATCAGATGAGGAGTTCGCTACTTACGCAGATAGATGGAGGCAAATGGACGCCAGAGTGCCCGGCCACATTTCGGAGAAAGAGAAGGTCAAGCTGCTTATTTCTAATGCCACTCCGACCTTCCGCAACATTCTAGCTATGAATGATATAGCCAACATGCATCAAATGTATAGCCGAGCGCTCTTTATTCATACTCACTTCAAAGATTCCCCCATACACTCGCTCTTTGAAAACCAAAAGCCCAAGTATCATAAGAAACCTCAAGGGCCTGTTACCGAGGGGATCCAAACGAACGAGCAAGTTCAAGCCGTTACTTTCCCTTTCCAAGCCGCACCCTTCCGCTTCCCCTAAAACCCCCGCACTCCACAGAACCCCGCTCCCTAAAACTTCCAAGTCACTCCACAAAACCCTCCGCCTGCCTTCGCCACTCCACAAAGTACCTTCGCCACACCACATCAATCACCACAACCCCCGCAATATCACAATGTCCCTCCACCCAATCGCTACAACAACAACAACAAGCCTCCGGCTCCTAAAAGGGCACAATACCCACCCTTGCCAGAAACCCTCACGGATATCTTCTCAGCTCTCATGTCCGTTAATGCTATACAACTTCCTCCGAAACGGCCCAACTGGAACCCGACCGTTGACCAGATAAAGTACTGCATGTTCCACAGGCAGTCGGGACACACCATTGAAGGATGTTTTTAGTTCCGAGACCTAGTGTATGACATTCATGAAGAACAGAGGATTTATTGGGCCGAGATGCACTAGGCCATTGTTGAAATCAAAGAGAAGAGAAGGCAGCCGCCAAGGCAGCAACTGTAGCAGCAACAAGCACCGCAGCCGCAGCAGCAGCCACAGCAATAGCAACAGCAATAGTAGCCGGTTCAGGATTTGGGGATTCACCAGAACCCGATGCCAAACCACCCTCCCGCTCCACAGCCTCAGCCGCCGGCACCGGCTCAGGTCAATGTTGTCCAACCCCCGGCTCCTAACGTCGGGTGGTCTTTTGATGATGATGGCACCACGCCGTAGATAATGGCCCTCCACCATAATCACCGCAATCCCCTTGCTTTCTCCATCATTTTTCCTACACACCCAACACCTTCACCACTTGTTCTCCCATTCACACCCGCTCCAGTAAATCCGCCACCACCCGCAATTCCATCACACCCGCCACCAGTTATCCCCGCTACCATCATTTCTCTGTCACCCACTTCACCTATCACTACACCTCTGCTAACCTTTCCTCAGCCCGTGCCAACGCCCATCATCACTACCCCACCTTCCACTAATCCCTCACCCATCATCCGTCCATCACCACTTATTACCTCCACCAACACCACATCCCACCAGATCCTTTCTCCTACACCGCTTATCCCACTCATCCACCCCACTGGGCCAATCATATCGCCTCCTGATGCCGTGCCGGCATAAAACCTCACCCTACGAAGCGGGCGGTTGTTCCATCGGAATTATCCTACCACTTCCAATCCTCAGTTCTCCCAACCGGCTGCCGAGCAAGAGGAAGCTGAACCTCTGCCGGGTACCCAATATGACCTGCTACATCATTTGGACAGGGTGCCCGCCAAAATTTCTGTTCTGGAGCTCATTAAAAGATCTACCCTTCACCAGGATGCTCTCAGAAATTTCCTGCAAAACGTGATGGTTAGCGAAGATATGGCAGTCGACAGCTTACCTAACGCACTGGCAACAATCTCCAAGGGGCACGCTATTACCTTCTCTGAAACCGAGCTAGCACCTCCAGAAGCTCGGCAAATGCCACTTTGCATCACTATTATTCTGAATAAAGTCAGTATTGAGGCGGCACTAGTTGATACAGGGGCATCTATCAACGTATGTCCACTCAGCACCCTCAGGGCCTGCAATATACCAGAAGAACTTCTACGACCGACTCCCACGACTATAGCTGCATATGACAATTCAAGAAGAGCATGTCACAGGGTGATCACCATTCAAGCTGAGCTTGGGCCTCTTACCATGCCCGTGGAAGTCTATGTGCTAGACATTGACCCTATGTTCAAGGCTATCTTGGGTCGTCCGTGGATTGACACTCTCAGTGCCGTACCTATCGCCCACCGCGTACCAATGTCTTAAATTCCCTTTTCAAGGGAAGGTGGTCAAGGTTAAGAGCTTATCCACGATCCAGTCTGTGAAAGCCATTTCAGAGAAGATTTTGCCTACATTGTGGCCCAGCAGTCGGCCCGTTATTTCTGTGCTAGATCTGGATTTCCATTGGGCTTATGCACCACGCAAGCCCGCCACTACACCCGTCAGTATCAAGGTGAAAACCCAGATACGAGATTCCAAAGGCTGGGACATCATATTAAAGTTGGGTTACCAACCGGGGAGGGGCCTCGGTGCACAATTACAGGGGCGTACTAAGCCAGTGTCCAAAGGGAGAAAGATGAGCCGAAGAGGTCTCGGTTACCGAGAGTCTGCGTTATCAAGTTTGGGCGACTCAGGGCCACTTACCTGGGACTACCGTCAACACTTTGTTAAAGGTCCTCTTCAGCCAGGTACCCTAAATTTATAGCCAGCATAGCCAGAAAAGGATGCAGCTTACACCATCGCCAGGCGACCTCTCCTACCAAAAGGGCCTATTGATGATATGACAGATTTCAGCCCGTCATTTGCTAGAATGTTCAGCGAACCAGATGGCCATGATCAGAGGAAGAATCGAGAAACCCGGCTCATCCAGTGGAGGCCGAAGAAACTAGCTGATTATCTGCAAGAAAAGGGGAGCTCACCCGCTATCATTTCTTGGTCTCCCCCCGTCTCACATCTCTCTTTCACCTATTGGAACCCATTCCCCGTTCTCCCCCTATGATGGTCGATCCGTACTTTACGGAGGGGCCACCTGAAATCTTGTTTGTCCCATGTGCATGTGGGCGCTGCCCACCCATTGATCTGTCAACTCTATTCAATCCTCCTTCCTCCACCACTCCACTCCACAAGATGTGGTTTCGATCTTCCGATCCATTCTTCGATTGCATCTTTCCCGAGTTGTTCCCCATGCAACTCCCGCCTCCTCCATCCTGCTGTGTGGTCTCCACTGTTCTCCAAAAAAAATGTCAAATTTGAAACGGAGATTTCGGTGGAAGATTATGCTACCTTGTCTCCATCCTCCTCCCAGGGGCACGAGTCCCCTGCTCCTTCCTTTCCACTAGATTTTCTTTCTTCCAGGTTAGGCGCAGGGTCTGTCGAGTCTAGGGAAGTAGAGTCAGGTAGAACTAGAGAAGTAGGGTCCTGTTCTAGGTCATCCAATCCTTCCAAATCTGAGTCGCGCTTGCTCGCGCATCAATCCATCCCTGATAGGTTCTTGCAGGATCTAGCTCAGCGATTTCATGCTCTTTTGAAGTGTCCAGAATTTGTTTCTACAGCAATCATGATTGAAGATGAAGAGGAAATAGAAAGGGTGTGGAGCGATGACGGACTCGGTGTCTATGAAGTCCTGGATGAAAAGGACCCAATTGATGATGAGGACAGCAACGCAGATGACACTGCCGATCTGTATGCACGTGGGTTAAAGAAATTTGACGAACCATCGTCGGCAGTGGATGAACCTACGAAGAAATAAATTTGGGAACTGAAGAAGACCCTAGGCCCATCATTATTACCACTAATCTCCCTCCGCAAGTGGAAGAAGATATAGTGAAGGTTCTAAGGGAGTATAGTAATTCCTTCGCCTGGTCTTATGAAGACATGCCGGGTCTTGACCCCTCTTTAGTGGAACACCGACTCGTGCTTAAACCAGGGGCAACACCCGTAAAACAATGGTCGAGAAGATTTCACCCCCACATGGCCTTAAGGATTAAGGAAGAGGTCGATAAGTTATATAAGACCAAGTTCATTAGAGTTGTCCTATATCCCCAGTGGGTGGCGAACATAGTCCCTGTTATCAAGAAGGATGGAAAGGTACGTATTTGCATCGATTTTAGGGATCTGAACAAAGCATGTCCCAAAGATGATTTCACGCTGCCTCACATAGATGTCCTAGTGGACAATACTTCCGGGTACGAAGCTTTGTCATTCATGGACGGTTACTCAGGTTATAATCAGATTCATCTCGCTCCGGAAGATCAAGTGAAAACTTCCATCACCACGCCCTGGGGCACGTACTGCTACGTGGTTATGCCATTCGGTCTGAAGAACGTAGGTGCCACCTATCAGAGGGCAATGATGGCCATTTTTCACGACATGATGCATATCTATATGGAAGCTTACGTGGATGATATCTTGGTGAAGTCGAGAACTAAAGAAGAAGACCCCTCTATTCTCGTTAAGGTGCTGCAAAGAGCTAGGGAATACAAGCTAAAAATGAACCCGAAGAAGTGTGTTTTTGGAGTCTCTTCAGGGAAGCTGCTCGGCTTTATAGTTAGCAAATGGGGGATCCAGATTGATCCTAACAAGGCAAAGGCCGTCATGGACATGCCTCCGCCGAAGAACATTACGGAACTTCGAGGACTGATTGGAAGATTGCAATTCATCAGAAGATTCATATCCCAACATTCTCAGAGGTGCCACCCGTTTTATGAATTGCTAAAGGCGGGGGTAAAATTTGAATGGAATCAAGATTGCCAAAAGGCCTATGAGGACTTAAAGGTTTATTTATCCAATCCCCCGATTTTGCAACCTCCTGTCCCTGGGAAACCCCTAATCCTATACATCTCAGTCATTGAGGACTCCCTAGGGGCGGTCTTAGCACAAGTAGATGATGAAGGGAAAGAGCGGGTAGCTTATTACCTCTCCAGGTTGTTCAACCCGGCCGAGGCCAAATACACCACTATGGAGAAGACTTGTGCCGCCTTAGTGTGGGTAGCTCAGAAGCTCAAACACTACTTCCTTGCCCATCCGATTAGGTTGATCTCTAGAATGGACCCAATTCGTTATCTCTTAGAAAAGCATATCCTCTCTAGTAGGATAGCTCGCTAGCAGAGCTTCCTATCTCAATTTGATATCACATTTGTTGTTCAGAAGGCAGTCAAGGGATATGCCATTGCTGAGCATCTTGCCCATCTCCCCATTCATCACACTGATTCGATTCAGGACGACTTCCCTGATGAGCATCTCTCTTCCCTCACTCATCATTCCTTCTGGTCTCTGCACTTTGATGGTGCACTCAATTCTCAGGGCCGAGGGATAGGCGATGTTCTGCTCACTCCAGAGGGAGTAACGATTCCCTTTGCCTATCAACTCCGATTTCCTGCTACCAACAATATTGCCGAGTATGAGGCTCTCCTAGCCGGATTGAAGCACGCCTACCTTTTAGGCGCGCGTTATTTAAATATCATAGGGGACTCTCAGCTCGTCTTGCGGAAAGTTTTGTCCACTTACCGCACCCGTGACCCCAAGCTCAAGCCATATCAAGATTTGGTCACGCTCCTTCCTAGGCAATTCCGTAAGCTAATCTGTATCCATACTCCTAGGTCTCATAACATTCTAGCTGATGCCTTAGCTTCGCTCGCTTCCTCTCTATCTTTCCCTCTCAGTCGGAATACTGAGACTATCGTCGTTCAGAGATTGGACGCACCCTCTCTTCAGGATCCTTGGTACATCAACCTTAGGAAAACTGTAGAGGCGAGGGCTGAGAAGGAAGAGCTTAAGGAAGTATCTTTGATGGAGTTAGAGGAAATCTTGGAGGAAGAATAATTGCCCTGGTATCATGAGATCGAGTTGTTTTGCAAAGATGGATCGTTCCCGGAAGGGGCAAATGCCGAGCAGCGCAAGTCAATAAGGAGAGCCGCCTCGAGGTATACTATTGTCGCAGGAGAACTATACAGGCGCGCTACTAATGGGATGCTCATGAGATGTTTAGATGATAATGAGGCTTGGAAGGTGGCTGAAGCAGCCCATTCTAGCGAGTGTGTTGGTCATGTTAATGGCCAGGCTCTAGCAAAGAAGATCCTTAGGCAGGGCTACTATTGGCCCATTCTAGAGGAAGATTGTTCCCTCTACGTCCGGAGGTGTCTCAAGTGCCAACTCCACGCTGATAAAATTCATGCTCCGGCGTCATCTCTTCATCCTCTTTCTGCTCCTTAGGCGTTCTCTATGTGGGCTTTTGACATTGTCGGCCCACTCGGTGATCCCAACTCTCAGATCAAACAAAAATCTTTTATTCTTACCGCCACTGAGTACTTCACCAAGTGGGCTGAGACAGAGGCGTACGCGGAGATCAAAGCTACAACGGTGTGCCGCTTTATCATGAAGAATATCATCTCACGGTTCGGAGTGCCAAGCAGCATCATCACCGATAACGGACCCCAGATCGTCTCTCAAGAGCTCAAGGACCTATGTAAGAAGTTCAATATTTCATTGCATCACTCTTCTCCATATTACCCACAAGGCAACGGTCAAGCCGAAGCCACTAATAAAACCCTTCTCAAAATCATAAAGAAAACATGCGAATCTCACAAATTTTTCGATTGGCCAGAAAGATTGGTGGAAGCTCTGTGGACTTACCGCACCTCCGTTCGCACTCCTACGGGGCAAACTCCCTATGCTCTCACCTACGGGATGGAGGCGGTGCTCCCATATGAAATCTTGATCCCTTCCCTTAGAGTGCAGCTCGATAAGGAACTTAATCTCGATGAACGTCGAGAGGCGTTGCTCGTTCAGTTGGAACTCTTAGATGAGAAGAGGATGAACGCCACCGATCACATATCCGTTTACCAAAAGTGAGTTTCGCGTTATTTTCAAAAGAAGGTGATTGAGCGTAAATTTGAAAAGGGTGATATGGTTTTAAAATGTAAATTCATTCGGTCTGTAGGTCCTAGGTCTAAATTGCAACCTAACTGGGAAGGGCCGTTCGTTGTAAAAGAAGCTTATCCAGGAAATGCTTACCGCTTAGTGAACGCCGAAGGTGAGGAGCTCTCTCACGCTTGGAATGGGTTGTATCTTAAACGATTCTTTCCTTAGAGTCCAATCAGTGCCACCCCGGCAACGAGGTGTTCTTCCTCTTTCACCATGAAAGAGATCCCGAATACGGCAATCACACAGTACACGACATCCTTGGTCAGGCTTCCCGCTTTGTAGACACCGTTTCTCCTTGGCCATGCTTTGGGGGAAAGTCAAAGTCCCTGTCCGTTTCTTTCTTCGGCTGAATCTAAGGGCAAGAGGTGAATAAGGAGGCGATGACTGATCCAGGCACCCTAACGAGAGGAGGTCTCAAATAGGGGCAGTCCATTATGACCTGATACCACAAAACAAAGCAAAGAAAAAGAAAAAAGCAAAGGAGCAATCATTATCTCAAAAGTCTACCTACCAATATTCCAAAAATCCAGAAAGGTAAGAGAAATATAACTAGGCATGGCAAGAGTGGTAGTACAGTTTCCCCGCGGGACGTCATGAGTCCGGTCATATGCATGCCTAAGAATGGACCAAAGTTCGATGACTGACACAAAGCCCCGGCACAACAGACCAAATCTCTAATGGGTTGTATGGAAAGGAACTCAAGTCCTAAAAACTTCTATATCTGGCCTAAGCTTACCCCCGTGTTCTATTTCCCTTTTTAGGACTAAGACTAGTACCCTGGGTATGGCCCTGGTAGAGACACCGTCATGCAAGTTGGGCTTTGGCCAGGGGTTGTCACCTTGTTGCACGCCAACCTCGGGAACTCTCGATGTAATAAGGAGGGCGCACGTTGCTAGGGGAGGCACTGATTTCCAAAATCCAAAAAAAGTCATATATTTCCAAAATCCAAAAAATAAATAAAAAAATCATATATTTCCAAAATACAAAAAAAAATCATATATTCCAAAACCAAAAAAAATCAAATATATTCCAAAACCCAAAAAAATCATATATTTCAAATAAAAAAATCATATATTTCAAAATCCAAAAAAAATCATATATTTCAAATCCCAAAAGAGTCAGATATTTCCAAAATCTCACAAAAATTCAGATATTTTCCAAAAAAAACCCCAAAAATTCCATCATATGCATTGCATGCATCACATCATTCCTGTTATGTCTTCCACCTATTTAAAAAGGCTCCACCCCTTGACCAAATATCAAGAAATGGTCATTCTATAACTTGCTTTAAGGCAAGGGGTTGAGTCTAAGAACATATTTGACTTGTTTCTTGTCCAAGGGTGTGCAGGGCGCAGGTTCAAGCCCAAGATGGAAAATTCACAAGTTCACAGGTTCAGGTCTGTAACGCGCAAGCATCAGACTGCTACAGTCGTGTAACGGCTCACACATTGACCGTCACATTCTTCAGAGCGTTGGCCTTCATTTTCTCAGCAGCCTTTCTCCAACGGTCTGAACTTAGACCGTCACATAATTCTAACGGTCTGTCGTTAGACCGTTACACTCTCCAGAGAACAAACTCTCAGTTCATACCCTCTGACGGCCTGTCGTAAGACCGTCACGTCCTTCTAACGGCCCAATGCAGGACCGTTACACTCTCCAGAGGCTCTGTTTTCGGATCATTCTAGTCATGTCAAGAATCAAGAACTCATGCTCACGCGATCAAGGCATTCCCATCACATTCAATTGGACTTAATGAAACATAAATTTGATAAAACTTCAATTACATCATTCATGAACAAGAAAATCAAGCTACATTCAGTTTCCTATCCGCAAGAGGGCAGATCTTCCCTAATTCTTTTACGTAGCCACGGCGTGTTTCGTCGGTCTCTTCCACTTCCTTTTGCCACGGACGCACTTGGCTGATCTCCCACATGGTCAGCGCGTTCCGAACTGCTCTTTCATCCTCCTCGGTCCCCATCTTCCGATGAAGAAGGGGAGTGTAGTGTGATAGTGTAGGAATTTCAATTCGAGGTTGTCCGGTCTGAAGATGACACCTTTGCGGGTTGTAGATTGCCATGGTAGTATTCCCCACTAGCTGGAGGTCAAGGCCTTGACGCCGCGGTATTCTAAGCAAAGTGCTCCGAAGGACTTTTGGGCGCATGGTGAACTTCTCTAATGGCAAAGTGTTGAGGAAGAGGTGCCATTCATCCCGTGTTTTCTTATCCGCCGTCCGGCACTCCACCTGCAAAGGAAATCCAAACACGCCTCCAATGAAGAACAAAGGGTGGCTCCCGAAGATCCGGCTAGCAGAAGTTATATCTTCCTTGGGTTGGAATTTTATTCTCACGCCCATCCAGCACTCGAGGAGTATCATGGAACCGAATAAAGGTCCTCCTAAGCAAGCGTAGCTTAGTCCTTCGTAGAGATATGAGAGGATTGCTTGAGAGATGGACATTCCCCGCCACAACTCGCTAATAATGCTAAGATTTTGGGTATCTAAGAGGTGGTCGGTAGTGGTGAAAAGGAAGACTCTGCATAAGCAAACCGACACCGCCTTTGCTATTGCTTCGTATCTCTCCCACTTATTTTTACAATGAGAGACTATCCACTGAGCCATGGGTATCAAATGAATGTGGTGTGGGCTAATCATGGTCCTCACGTCCTTTGGATTGTGAATGAAATCGCTCAAGATCAAGGACGGGTCAATAGGCTCCACCGTATGGCAAACTAGATCTTCATCCCCCGCCTTAGTCTTAGGAAGGGTTAGGTAGGTTTCTACCTCCTCTAATAGGACTGTAGCTTCAAAGGAATGGAGGATGAAAGTATGTGTTTGAGGATGCCACAATTCTATGAGGGCTGAAATGCTTTGCCAATCCAAAGATATTTTTTGAAAGTTTTTGGCTAAGAACAATAGAGGTTGGAGGTGCCATGCCCTACGAATTGCTAAGACTTCTAAAGAGAGTTCTTTGATCATGGGAGCCACCCACTTCAAGTTGGAGTAGCATCTTGGACCAGGAAGAGGCTAGAAAGAAAGAGAAGGAGGGAGAAGAAGAGATCATAAGAGGTATGAAGTGCAGAAGTTATTAACTTTGCATCAATAGAACTCACCACCCTTTGAGCGCTTGAGCTCAGATGTTTGGGGATCGATGTCATCCTTTGCAACTGCCCATGTTCTTTCCTAGCAGCTTTAGGTCCGGTGTAGACCTTCTCCTCCGCGGCCGCCACTTCCAAGCTTCTTTTCATGGTGTTTCTGCCCTTAGGAGAGGTTCTTTAGCCCTTGTAGTAGAAAATTCAGCAAAGCTACGATTTTTGGTAGAGTTCCCAGGTTTTAAAGGCTTGCTTTTGGCTCTAGGATGATAAGATTTGGATTAGAAGGCCTTATCTCAAGTCTGGGAGAGTTCTAGTGGGGGTTTAGATGGTTAACCTTCGGGTTTGGCCTCTCACGGCATAATCCATCTCGGAGTACACCTCGTTCTCTGGCGGTCTATCGTAAGGCCGTCACTTGTCTCTGACGCTCCAATTCTGGGCCGTCACATTTCCTGTGGGTTTCTTTTGGCCCAACCTCGTTCTGTCAAGCCTAACGGTCTAATAGTAGACCGTCACAGGTTGTGACGCATGCTTCCTGGACCGTCACATTTTCTGCAACCTACTTTAATATAGCATTGTTCTGCCATCTTTAACGGTCTATCATTTGACCGTTACATTCTTCTGACGCTCCATCTATGAACCATCACATTTCCTACACATCAGTTTACAGTTTGGCCTGTCATCTCTGACGGACTTCCATTGGTGCGTTACGGCATTCTGACGCGTCTTTCCTAGACCGTCACATTGTCTGCTGCTGGATTTCTTCTATCCCTTCCTGCCTATGGTTTGACCTGCCAGTCTTTACCCACTATCCGGTCCTTCATTTACACATATCCATTCCATTTACATAATTTCAGTCATCCCATTTATGCCATTCACACTTTTTCCCATCGCACACGCAATTCATTCCATCTATCCACACTTTCATTCATACAATCCATTCCATTCATCTGCATTCATTCAAATAATAAAAAATAACACAAAAAACATAAAAAGAACTCTTCATTCTATTCCATTCATTCTCACTTCTTTTTTTCATATAAGTCATGTACAAGTGTAATAAAAGAAGATAAAGGCAAGCTCATTCGGCCGGCCTGTCCGCCGGGCCGCCGTCATCATCTCCACCCTCGGGTCTCCTCACTGGTGGCGCTATGGAGGCACTCTCCTCCTGCTGTCCCCTCTCTACCCTCTCATTCTTCCGTTGGCCAGAGGAACTGACGAGGAAGTCAGCCGCTGATCCAGTACGGGTAGCGCTCCTCGGTGCTCCACTCTGAGAGGCGCTCCGCTCTGGTCCTCGGCCCATCATCCGTATAGTCCTCTCCAAGGTTCATACCTCAACATTCATATCATGTGCCTGGAGCCGCGCTGCTCGTGCCTCGGACCGGTATCTCTCTAGGTCCGCCATCTGTGTGACCGTCCGCTCAAACTCTCCTCTCAATCGGGCCACCTCCGCCCCCAGCAGTTCTGTCTTTGCTCGAGCCTGCTCAATCTTAGCCTGGTTCCTCTCTGCCTCCGTCTGAGCACGCTCCGCCTCGGCCATCGCTGTGGCTAGCTCTCTCGCCTGTAGTTTGCATTTTATCATGATTAGCCAAATAAGCATTTAATATTGCATAAGCATAAGCATTTAAGCATAAGCTTTTTTTAGCATCTTACCCGCTCTGCGAGGGAGGCCTCCGCCTCCTCGGCCCGAGCAACTGCTCGAGCAAACTCAGCGTCCCGCTCAACTCTGTTCCCGGCAGGCTGCGACGACGATGATGGGGCATCAGGTCTTGCTCTTTGGGTTCCTTCTGCCCGCTGTATTTATGAATCATAGTTAGTCAGTCGCATTTGCATCATTTGCATCATAAGCATAAATCATTTAAGTCTCAGGTTTTGGGAATCTCACCAGGAGCTCCAGGGCGATCCGGTACTCGTTCCGCTGCTGGATGGTGGCATGAAGTAGCCCTTCGAGCTCGGCTATCCTCCCCTCAGGGTCTAGCTGCATTTAGAGAGCATGGGTCAGTGCATATAGAATTTTTGCATATTGGAATAGAAGAAGTTTAAGTTTAGAGTTTCATACCGGTCGCCGGGTACCTCGGTAGACCTGGTCCCCGTACCGTCGGGCGAAGG
Organism: Amorphophallus konjac; assembly: GCA_022559845.1. Lineage (NCBI taxonomy): Eukaryota > Viridiplantae > Streptophyta > Magnoliopsida > Alismatales > Araceae > Amorphophallus > Amorphophallus konjac. The sequence continues at coordinate 108,123,938 of CM040125.1, read as the reverse complement.
CTTTCAAATACGCCTCATCGCCATCAGCCCGCTCCTTTACTGCTCGACCCCTCCTGTTCCAATCATGGATTTGTTTCGCCTTGCGGGCGCACCAATCCACATCACCACTGATGCCCTTTGATGATTTGCCCGGGTGCTCGTCGCTTCGGCGCGGGAATGTCACCTCAAGCTGGTGTAATCCTCGGGTCCGCAGGATCAGGCGGTAGTGCAGTGGCTCGATGACGTTGATGCAGTGCAACCACACATCTCGCCCGCGGTATGATAGGGATGTCTGGACCCATGGCTGTCCCCCGGTACCCTCATCCTTGTACGGGGTCCACCTCACCTGAAAATCATGTTAGTTTGTCAGCATTTAGAACATTCATGAGCATTTAAAAAGCATTTAGAGTCCTTGGCTTACCGCCGTATGCGGGAAGGAATCCAGCTCATCCTGGGTCGCCTGGGTCAATTTGGTGATCGACCCTGAGTCCCTGGCTACCACCCATCGCCTCGCGATCGGGATCCACCTGGGATGTTGTAGTGTGCCTCGCCCAATCCCAGGGAGGTACACGAAGCTCCAGATCTACATTTAGGAGTCATGTCAGTCGATTGCATCGAATAATCATTTGCATAATCATATAGAAAGCATTTAAGTCAGGTTTACCTGTAGGAAAGGCGAGAAGCCGCCCAGCATCGTCTGCCGGTTCGTCGTGCTGAGCTATTCGAATAGGAAGGCTAGGACTGCCGCTCCCCATGCATACTTTTCGACTCTGCCTAAGTCCTCGAGCAATGGTAGTAGTCTGCAACTGATCACGTCCGCTCGAGTCACGAATAGCAGCTTCCCGAATAGCAGCATGAGGAACCGCCTCAGTACGCAATCTCCCTCTGGTCCTGCCTCTGCCGCCACATGTGGGCGCACCTGCTCAATCACTCGCCCGAGATGCTCCTCGGGTAGCTCTCCCACTACAATAGCAGCTCCTCTCAGTCCTAGACTCTCCTGCAGTCTTGATCTTGAAAGCTGGGAAGAGGTCTGGCCCGGTCTGATCAAGTCCAAGCCCAGCAGCTCCTGGGTGAACTCCCTGTAGTTTCCGTAGGTCCACCTGGTCACCGCTGCTCCGTGAACCCTCAATCCCGTAATCCTTGCTATGTCTTCCAGCGTGGGAATCATGTGGCCCCACGGGAAGATGAAAGCTCTGCTCATTGGGTCCCACCGCTCATGCAGCGCATAGAGCAATGGTGTGTCCATCCTGATCACCTCGATGCTCAGCACCTCGGCGAAGCCCATCGCGACCAATCTCTCTCTCTGGTACTCGGGCAATACCTGGTAGACTGCCTGGATTTGGAGCTATGAAATTCTTGTCCGTCTCTTCCCCTGCATGCATTTAGATCATAAATTAGTCAATTGCATCATAAAATCATTGCATAACATTCATATAATGGAAACAAAAAAAATAATTGAATAATTGAAAGCCCCAAAATCAGTTCTGGTCTCTGGTTTCTGTGATGGCCTTTGGGTGGCACGTCACAAGGCTCTAATGCACCATGGGTAGTGCGTCGGAGTTGTGACGGTCACTGAAACGACCGTCACGTTCTCTGCAAAGGGGTGGTTTCCCTTTTGATTCCTTTAGCTTCCCAAAATTGGCCATATGGCCTACAATTGATCCTAATGGGTTCATTGACCCATTTTTTACCCCCCGTTCATGCATGCATGGACTTAAAAATTCATAAAAATTAAAAATTGGAAATTAGGGCGAACGGGCCTACATCATGGTCTTGGCCCCGTTTCCTTTTCTTCTCCGTTGCCACGACTTCTCCTTCGTCCAGGGAAGCTTCCCCTTGCTCTGGTTCGGCCGTTGGAGGCTCTTCCTCCACCGTGGATGCCCTAGCCGCTGTTTCTCTTTCCTCGGTCGGCGGGATCACCTAGCGCTCTATCCGACGGTGGAGGCGGCGTATGGCCTTCCTCTTCTTCCCCCTTTCTCTTCCCAAGGGTTGTTGAGCCTCGTCGCCGGCCATCTCCGTTGGACGTCGCCGGTGGTCACCGGTGGCTCTCGGTTGGGGTTTTTTGGTGGTCTGGGGTTCTTGGCATTTTGTGTTAGGGTGAATGAATGTGTGAATGTGGCTTGTGACCGTTCGGTTTGTTTTTTTTTGAATGCTCATGAAATGTGACGGTCTATCGCCAGACCGTTACATTCTCTGACGCGCGTGCCTTAGACCGTTAGGTCAGTTTGAATAAGTGCATTGAAGGATATGAACCGCCAAAGCTCTGACGGCCCAAAGTTGATCCATCAGAATTCTCTAACGCACCCCCTGTAGACCGTCACAGTTTCCAGGTTGCATTTTTTTCCATGGTGTATGTTATTAATGCAATTCATGCGTACAAATGATTATGCCTCGTTTCATGCTCATATGAATTATCATTGGCTAACCACTTTTGCTCATGAATGAAGTTATGAACATTATCATTCGCCAGTTCGCCAGGCAGGTAAGTCAGGTATTGTATCCCAATTTCCTTTCCCCTTTAATGCATTACTATATGTTATCTATGATATATTATCTCGAGAACCGGCTGGTCATTCATGTGTTCTGGCTTAAACAAAAATGATGATGATCTAAGTGCACATGTTTAATCGTTGGATAGGCCATTAGGTTGGAAAAGTTTGGGGACGATGGTTCTGTCTTGCACGCCGTGGTTGCAGATGGTGTCCTGACCCTGGTTTCTCCGGTCTAGCAATGTTATTCTCGAGTATCTTGTTATTTTATTTTTTTTTTGCATTTATTTTGATGATTTCTTTTGTTTTAGCCCAGCATGCATCATGCGCATTCTTTGAGCATTCATGAATCTTCATCTGTCCAAGGCGTCTCACTGATGGTGAATAGCTGAGTTCTTGATCTCGAATGAGGAGAGTCATTCCACTCTGAATTAGAAGGTTTCCTTCGATCTGCTCGCTTGATTTGGTTAGCTGAAGATTCCTGTCTGGAGTTAGTTAATCGTCTCTTTCCTTTTCGTTGCCTCCGGCGGCTAGTCGTGTTTCGTTTTCCTTAGTTGTTAGTTCCTCCAGACTTGCATCGTTTGGTTGGCTATTTCCTTGTGATTAGTTTGAAGTTTTCCAGAAAATTCCCACCACTTGTTGGTTGAGACGAGTGTTGTTTACCTTAACGCCCGCTTTTCAATTCGCTCTGCTTCATTTCCGCTTCATCTCCATGTTCCATTTCACTTTCGCTTCACCTCCGCTCTCTCCCCTGCAAAGAGGACGTTAAGGAGGGGCATCTGTTGACACCCGTTTTATGACCAATAAGTTGGGTCATCTCCTTGTTCATTCTATATGATGCTCCGAGTTATTCCCTTTTGTTGAGCCTTCTTGATCAGTTTGAAGTTGATTTCATGGGTCTTAATTCCTTGGTTGGGTCTGGTTCCTTGATTCCTTGCATTGGACGAAGCTTAGCAAGCTTTTATTTCATTTTGTTCCTTATTGTCTCTAACGGTCTATACCAGGCATGTTACAACCCTCTGACGCATCAGTCCTTGGCCGTTACATCTTGCAGAGTCCTTAGCCTCAAGGCCTCCTTCCAATGCTTATATTTTGGCTATCCGTTGACACTGACGGTCTATCGTGCAACCGTTATATTCCTCGGACGCGTCTTCCCTTGACCGTTACATCCTTCAAGAGTGCAACACTTTTGAACTTCTCCCATTGATCTTATCTTCTTAAGGGATAAGGTTGTGTGACGGTCTATTACCAGAGCGTTACCTTCCTGTGGCAGTCTGTCGTGCAGCCGTTACATCAAACAGAGAGTCCTGACAGGTACGCTCTTCTTCTGCTACTCCGTGGCCAACTTGAGAGTTTGATCTTGTGATTTCTCTTCCAAATCTAATCCTTAGAACCTTCTATTTGTTTCTATGGACTCTTGGGAGTATTATCTTCAAGAGTTTGCTCAGAATCATCCTCTTTTCTAGCTGGATTATTCTCTGCTCGACCGGAGAGTTTGAGGGTCTATAAATAGAACCCTTGACTTCATGGCCTAAAGAGGAGGAATCTGGAGCTCGTGTCGAAGTGCTACCGCATCCTGGAGCAAGAACCAACCAAGGAGAGCTACTTCCCACGTTCATCTACTTTCAAAGTCCAGGGAGTATCGGTTTTCAAGGGTTTAGTGCAGTCACATCATTGTTCTTAGTGTTTTCCCCTTTCTAAGCAATCATAGCATTGTCCCACTCTCCTTCTCCCATGTTCTTCCACTCCTTTCAATCATTTAAACATCCTTCCTATATTTTAAAACGCCCAGAAGGGTTAAAAAAATCAACTCCCGATATTCCCCTTTCCTTTTGCATGCTATTGAGTTCATTGGGTTATTGATACTACGCTTGATTGAAAGGCTAATTTGGGGTTGTTTTTCTTGCGTTCCACGTTCTTTGGCAGGTTTACAGGGTTCATAAGGCGAGGCCCAAGCTTTCTGGCCGGCTGGAAAGTTTGGAGTTTGAAGGATTCACAAGCTTGTTCTGCAGACACTTTGACGGTCTTTATCAGACGCGTCAGGTTCCTCTAGCGGTCTATCGGGCGACCGTCACACTCGCTGTGACGCGTGGGCATTGGACCGTCATATTCAACAGAGCTGCAGTTTCCTATTAGTTTCTCTCTCCCGTGGGCGGGTGCATCATCCCCCTATTCCAAGGTATTTCTTAAGTCTTTGGCTTGTGTTTACCTTGGTGGCGGTCACGTTCTTTCTTAGTATTGGGCATTAGCTTCCTCTCTCATATCTCTTATTTACTCTTGCTTGCTCCACCTCTACGGTGTGTTTTTATTTATTCTTTATTCGACGTCCCGGCGTGTGTTTTTCTTTATTTGTTTAGCTTAGTTTTGATGATTGAGATAGCATGCCCATGCTAGAGCTTATGCTGGTTGCCTAGGTTCATGGTTCACATGTTCATAGGTTGATTGATTTTATCACTTGGCTCATATTTCCATTTAAGGGATAAGGTTTTATGACGGTCTATTACCAGAGCGTTACCTTCCTGTGGCGGTCTGTCGTGCAGCCGTTACATCAAACAGAGAGTCCTAACAGGTATGCTCTTCTTCTGCTACTCCGTGGCCGACTTGAGAGTTTGATCTTATGATTTCTCTTCCAAATATAATCCTCACAACCTTCGGTTTGTTTCTATGGACTCTTGGGAGTATTATCTTCAAGAGTTTGCTAAGAATCATCCTCTTTTCTAGCTGGATTATCCTCTGCTCGACCGGAGACTTTGAGGGTCTATAAATAAAACCCTTGACTTCATGGCCTAAAGAGGAGGAATCTGGAGTTTGCGTCAAAGTGCCGCCGCATCCTGGAGCTAGAACCAACCAAGGAGAGCTACTTCTCACGTTCATCTACTTCCAAAGTCCAGGGAGTATCGATTTTCAAGGGTTTAGTGCAGTCACATCATTGTTCTTAGTGTTTTCCCCTTTCTAAGCAATCATAGCATTGTCCCACTCTCCTTCTCCCACGTTCTTCCACTCCTTTCAATCATTTAAACATCCTTCTTATATTTTAAAACGTCTAGAGGGGTTAAAAAAACCAACTCCCGGTATTCCCCTTTCCTTTTGCATGCTATTGAGTTCATATGGTTATTGATACTACGCTTGATTGAAAGGCTAATTTGAGGCTGTTTTTCTTGTGTTCCACGTTCTTTGGCAGGTTTACAGGGTTCATAAGGCGAGGCCCAAGCTTTTTGGCCGGCTGGAAAGTTTGGATTTTGAAGGATTCACAAGCTTGTTCTGCAGACACTCTGACGGTCTTCATCAGACGTGTCAGGTTCATCTAGCGGTCTATCGGGCGACCGTCACACTCGCTGTGACGCGTGGGCATTGGACCGTCATATTCAACAGACCTGCAGTTTCCTATTGGTTTCTCTCTCCCGTGGGCGGGTGCATCATCCCCATATTCCAAGGTATTTCTTAAGTCTTTGGCTTGTGTTTACCTTGGTGGCGATCACATTCTTTCTTGGTATTGGGCATTAGCTTCCTCTCTCATATCTCTTATTTACTCTTGCTTGCTCCACCTCTACGGTGTGTTTTTCTTTATTCTTTATTCCACGCCCCGGTGTGTGTTTTTCTTTATTTGTTTAGCTTAGTTTTGATGATTGAGATAGCATGCCCATGCTAGAGCTTATGCTGGTTGCCTAGGTTCATGGTTCACATGTTCATAGGTTGATTGACTTTATCACTTGGCTCATATTTCTATTTAGTCGGCATCATAAGCCCATCTTGCAAAAGAAGGGACGCATTGAAACCAACACTCCCGAGTCATTTCTGACCAGGACCGAGCTAACTGTAGATGGAGTCGCCGAGAGATAGAGATACAAGGCTTCACCTAGGACATGCTTGGAAAGCACCGGGGGTGAATCCAGGAACTCCTTAAGCTCGGTGAACACCCTTTGGCATTCCTCATCCCACATGAATGTAGCAGATGCCATTTTGGACCCCCTCAACAGCTTGAAGAAGGGTAGGCATCGTTCGGCCACGTGGCACAGGAATCTGCTGAGCGCAGCAATGCGCCCAGTGAGGCGTTGGACGTCTTTGATGCAGGTGGGTGGGCGCATGTCCACGATGGCCTGGACCTTGTCGGGGTTGGCCTCGATCCCACGCTGGGTGACTAAGAAACCCAGGAACTTCTCGAATCTTACTCCAAAGGCGCACTTGGTGGGATTGAGCTTCATATTGTACCTCAGGAGGGTGTTGAAGGTCTCAGCTAGGTCGGTGAGCCGATCCTCGACCTTAGGGGTCTTGATGAGCATGTCGTCAATATAGGCCTCAACGTTCCGACCAAGCTGTCCTTCGAACATATGATTGACCAGCCTCTGGTACGTGGCTCCAGTGTTCTTCAACCTGAAAGGCATCCGGGTGTAGCAATATACGCCGAAGTAGATAATAAAGGTGATCTTCTCGACGTCTCCTGGATCCATTCTGATCTGGTGGTAATCTGAATAGGCGTCTAGGAAACTGAGTATTTCGTTGCCGGAGGTTGAATCAACCAGTTGGTCGATGCTCGGTAATGGATAGCAGTCCTTTGGTGTGGCCTTGTTCAAGTCGGTGAAGTCCACGCACATTCGCCACTTTCTCGAAGCTTTTGGCACCAGGACGATGATAGCCAGCCACGTCGGGTATAGGACCAGTCTAAAAAGACCAGTCTGTTACCCCTTGGTGACCTGCTTTGTGATGATTGCCTGCTTCTCTTGCACATGCTTCCTTCTGCGCTGTTGTGTGGGCTTCACGGTCGGGTCGATGTTGAGCTTATGCATTACCGTCTCTTCCAGTATTCCAGGGAGTTGATCATCAGACCATGCAAAGACTCGGGTATACACGGAAAGAAACATTTTGTATTGTTGCTGAACCTCAGATGGTAGGTCAGCTCCAATCTTTACTCCTAGGGTCGGGTCATCGTTTAGGAAAACCGTTAGCAGCTCGCCTCCAGGCTCGGAGGTTGCGGGTTTCTCCTCAACTTCTCGGGGACCCTTGTTTTTCTCGTCCGACCTTGTGGCTTCTACCGAGATATTATAGCGCCTTCTGGCCGTCGCCTGGTTACCTCGGACTTCCCCCATCCCATTTTTGGTGGGGAACTTCATCTTTTGGTGATAGGTAGAGGACACCGCTTTCGTTCGGCTAAGGATTCCTCGGCCGAAGATCGCGTTGTATGCTATCATACCTTTGATCACTATGATGTCCATCATGACCGTAACGGTATTGGGTGGGGTGCCGAGAGTAACCGATAGGCTTAGGTCTCCCTCGGGATAAGTGGCCTGGCCATTAAACCCGCAAAGAGGGGTTCGGATCGGGCAGAGTTTAGACAGATTCTCCCCCTTATTAAGGAAACATTCGTAAGATAATACGTCAGGGGCACTTCCATTGTCAACTAGAATTATGTCTACGTTACAATAGTTTATTATGGCCGATATGACTAGGGCGTCGTCATGCGTGGTGGTCAGCCCTTCCAGATCTTGGTCTGAGAAGACTATGACATGGGGCTCACTTGGCGAGGCTTTGGGAGGCTCGACGGCTCGGCTCGCCCGCTCAGCATGACGCTTCCTTCCTCGGCTACTGTCCCCTCCTGATGCAGCTCCTCCAACGATGACGTTGATGTGGACCCCACGAGGGGCGTTGTCAATCTCCTCTGGGGCACCTCGGTCTTCCTTACGCCCAGCCACGAACCGGGATAGGTGTCCCTGGCGGACGAGGCACTCGATCTCATCCTGGAGCTGGTGGCAATCACCGGTATGATGCCCGTGGTCGCTGTGGAAGAGGCAATGCTTGCTGCGATTGTAGTTTTTTGACCTCATTGGCTCGGGTTGGCGGAGAAGGCTCGAGCCTTTGATGTCTTCATATATCTCATACACCGGAGCGGTTAAGGGAGTGTACCGCTTGTACTTTCGGGACAGCTCCTTGTGCTCTCGATCTCGGTTCCACCTTTTTCCTTTGCCCGAGCTTGACTCGAGTGCTCGCTTCTTGTCCCCCTCCCGACCCAAGCCGGTTGCGCCTCGGCATGCGTTGAGTACTTCTTCGCACTCGGCGTGGCGCAAAGTCAGAGTCACTAGCTCAGCAAGGGTTGAGGGAGGGCGGAGGACAAGTTCGCGGCGGAGGTTCTCCTCCCGGGTGCCCCCGGTCAGCGCAGTTATGGCCGAGGCTACATCCAGGCCGGGGATTCTCAGGGCTTCCGACTTGAATAAGTTGATGTAAGCCCGGAGCTTCTCCCCTTGCGCCTGTTTGAGAGCCAATAGCCCCGCTACCGACCTCGGTGGGCTGCTACCGACGAAACTCTCCTTGAATACTCGCCCGAATTTCTTGAAATCTCAGATGGATCCGGGGGTGAGGGCCCGGAACCATGCTTGGGCACCTAGGGCCAAGGTGGTCACAAAGGCTCGACACTTGATGGCGTCGGACGCTCTGTGAAGGGTCATCAGGGCGTCGAAGCTGTCGAAGTGGTCGGCCGGGTCGCCTTGGCCGTCGTAGGACTTTAAGGTCGGAATGGAGGTTCTGGGAGATACCTCTGCCTTCAAGATGTAATCGGAGAACAGGGATTTCTCCTTATTCTCTGTCGAAGAGACGTTTTGTAAGGCGCGTAGGGCGCACTCCTACTCTGCGAAACGTCTCTCGAATTCTCGCAATTGGAGGGATAACTCCGGCTGTCGCCGCATTGTGGGGCTGGGGGGACTTCCTTGGCGTTCTCCGGGAGCTTCGGTCTCTGGGTTTGGACAGCATGCCGTAGGTCTTCCCCTTTTCAGCGTGGAGGAGGCCTCTTGCTCTGGGGGAGGGGCTTGTCAAGGTCCTCTTGACATGCTACGGATAATCTGCCGGCCTCGGAGGGTGAGGCGGCCTCCGACAGTGTGCTGAGACGCGTTCTCGTGGGGAGGGCTCTCCAGAGGGGCGCGTGACCTTCCATCCCTGGCGACCTGGGTCCTCATGAGTTCCACAAGGATGTCTAGTTTTGCGTTGAGGGCTTGGAAAGCATTAGCGCCACCGTTGAGTGGTAGCCCTACCGCCGCGAGAGGAGGAGTAGTTCGTCAGCTGGGGTGTTGGCGTTGGAGGGAGGGTTTTGTGAGGCCTGAGAGGGGCCTTCTCCCGCTGCCACCATGGCCTTTCCCCTATCACCGGCGGACCTCCTCCCTGAACTTGTTCGCACCATACTGGCTCTTTGGTCGTTTCCCACAAACGGCGCCAGATGAAGATGCGTTATCTCGTGCTGGACCTGAGCTGGGGGATGATCAACGAATAGTGAACTGCAAGAAAGGGAAACGGATCAGGGGCCCCAGGGATGGTTCCCTAGGGTAAAACCTCCGATGCCTAAGTCAGTAGAGCAACAGTGAAAACTATGAAGGGAGGAGGGAAAGAGAGGCCCGAGATCCCTCTACACCAAGATGCTGAAGTGGTTCCTGCTCAAGGAATTTTAGGCGTGCGTTGGGTCTTACCTTTCGCTGGAGGGAGTCCCAGATTTAAATAGTGCACTGGCCTCATGAGTCCCGTAAGCTGAGGAGTTTCAGGTGGGAGTTACGTCCTCAACGTGGGCTCTTTACGTCCTCATCGTGGGATCTTTATAGACTTGAGGGGTCGTGGGTCCCTTATCCTCAAAAACTCCTACTCATAAAGGGCTCTCAACAGCAGCGTGGATAAGCAATCGTTGGTTAAACCCAAGCATGAAGGGTGCCAACCCTTTTAGGCGATAGGCATAGTTCGGATGAAGGTAGGTCGGAGTGGGCGCTGAGCGCTTGCCTCTATCCCGGTGAGGGGATAACTCGGGCAAGGGTCTTCCTCCGTTCTGACCGACGTTCGGGCCTTCCGAGGCTAAGGGCCGTCGAGGAAGGGTTTGATCCCGAGTAATCTTATTAGGCTTTTTATCCTAAGTGGGCCCTGCGGGGCTATCACTTGGATGAGCTGGGCCTTGTTTGGTCCTGACGGACCTAGTTCGGCCGCTCTTAGATGGGCTACAGAAATCCCCCTCTCCAGCGTCGACGCACTGGTAACCTTGCGTCGACGCACCTGAAGAACGAGACAAAGAGAGCCCTCCGGGCTCATTGCCTACATCAACGCACTATGAATGATGCGTCAATGTATCTAAAGATGAACCCGAAAGAGGACCCTGGCAATAGAAGGATGCGTTGACGCAACTCCCAGCCTACGTCAACGCACCCTCAGAATGCGAAGACGCTCGTACAGACAAGTGGTTCGTACCGCGGCACATGCTTTCTCAAAGCTAGATTGCAGCACCTTCTGGAAGGTCGTACGACCGTATAGGACACATGGGATAATGTTCTCCAATCATTGGAGAACATTCCTATGATCATGTGCCTTGGAAAGGATGATGGGATGGCCTTCTCTGCTATAAAAAAAAGACCAACGCCCTGAAGAATCCCCCCCCTGACGGCTCCATTCTCCTCCGCTCGCTGGTGCTGTTCAAAAGTCCCGGAGCTCCTCTCTATTGCTTCTGTGTGTGAAGAGAAGATAGGAAGGGAGAAGGTGTGTTGTCCATGGGTAGGGAGAGGAGTCAATGCTCCGCTCTCCCCCATCTGTCTTTTCTTTTCCCTGCTGTATATGCTCATTTCTTTCTCTCATGTTGATTACTTCCTAGACGTTGTGATCTTGGGATGCTGTATCTCTTTTGCTAGAAAGAATAAATGCAATGCTTCTTTCCAATGTTCAAAAACATATGTATCTCTCTTCGTAGAGCTCATCTTGATGCTGTTCCACCAGCTTTCATTAGGATTCCACTTTTCACGTTTCCTTTTTCGTATGGAGATTACCGTGACTAGAGAGGGACCAAGGCTAGCCTATCCAGTTACAATGGGTTGGGCGTGGTTCTGCTTCCCCCCTCTGATTCACTGGGAGGAGATTTGTATGTGGGCTTTGTCCTGCTATTTGGTGGGAAACCAGCTTCGAGCACACTATATTGGCCCTTTTCAATGGGTGCTTACCCTCATGGGCAATATTATCCACATGCGTCCCTTCCCCAATATCTCAAGCGGCCCAGACCATCCCCCATATGTCTGAAGTGTAAAAGGCACGCTACTTTCTATTTGCTGTAATGCTCGAGGAGGCACAACCATTCGCCTTCTCACCCATACCATGAGTTGTTGAGGCCTTGGTTCGTCCCCAGAACTGCTGAAGTTTGCATTTCCACACTTTTTCTTTCATGAACTTCCAGCCCTTCAAGAAGCTGTTGTCCAGGATTGAGCATCACTTTGGCTTCTAGGCCAACTACACACGAGCACTTCTTTTGTTTGCTCAAATGCCTAATGGGGCTATGTTGTTTTTTAAGCGTCTATCTACGCGTCTGGTTGAATGTGGACCATCGCATCTTTAAGCTTCCATTTGGGGCATAGGTTCACTAATGTTTTAAATGTGGCTTGTGACTTCACATTATGGAGCATTGTGCACAGAAGCTTTCTTTTGCGATAGAGGACCAGCCATGGGGAAGGGATACATCACGTGTTTATACCGATCCGGATTTTCTGTTTGACCACTCTCATACCCCCCCCTTAGGGATCTGCTTCTCTATAGCATGTTCTCTGGGGGATGCTTCGTCAAGGGTTGGATATTAATGGCCATGGGGCCAGCAACAATAATGCAAATTTCATAGATGGAAATGCTACTAACCCCTGGGTCAGTGGCGCCCTTTGTAGGCTAGTCCTCGGGGTGTCCATGCCCAATTTGGGTTTTAAGGACGTTGCCGCTTCCGTGCGCATCTTTCGATGTTTCGCTTCCGTGTGCATCCCACTTATTTCGGAGCCATCTCAGAATTTTTGTGGATGCGTTTCCTTTTTTTCACTGCAAAAGCTCCGGTCTAGGGGAGGTGCTGCCCAATTTTCTCCAGAATTGTGGACTTAACAAAATCTAAACTAATCCCCAAACATGGACTGAATAATCTCCATAATGCTAGCACCAGATACATCAAACACAAAAGAAGTAAGGGACAATGCTGGATTAAAAAGAAGGCTGAAGATAATGCACTTGTCACGCCCCGAGCGCGGTAGGAACCCGGGGAGAGCGTGACGAGTTTATATCAATCATGTCAATCAGAGCAAGTAGAATTTCGACATCAAAAATAGAGTGCGCAATAGGAGGAGAATTAAAACATAATCAAACACTGATACCAGTGATAATGACAAACCCATAAATAAAGTCACATACTCCAAGACTTAACAATTCAAACCAGGCCCATAAGCCTTAATTATTACAACACATTGACATAACACAATATCCAACGACAAGACTGCATGAATAAACTAAGGACGACAAGACACGATAAATGGTAGTAGCAGCATGACGCTTGCAGGTTCTACGCTCGTCATTCTTGCTCCTGCCCATCTGAGTCCGAGTCAGGGTCCGTATTACCTGAAAGGTTGGGGAAAGGAACTAGATGAGCGAACGCTCAGTAGGAATTATATCTCAAGAACTAGCAATTGGTTTAAGTAATTACTTTTTTTCAGATGAAAATGCAAGTCTAACATGTAAAACATGTAAAATAAAATGCTATGGAATTGAACATGATAACGAGAGGAAATAACATGTATTGTTGATCCAAGATAGGGAATTTCAAGTATTCAAGATTTCAAGAACGAGTACCAAGTATATCACTAAAGTCATCCATGTCATGAGATAATGGCTATTAACAAGCAAGTACTTTGCCCATTCCGGGCCACGCAAGTCATGTCAAGTCAATCAAGTCTAGCACGTGAGAGAGAGATAGAGATATAGTGGAGTGTCGTAGATTCAAGCAAGTACTTCGGTGCAATGCCACACCGTGATCAATATAACTCCCATGGGCATAAGTACTTTCGGGTGCTCCTCCCAGGACCAGATCGGGCCCTATATGCGCAGACATTGTGATGTGAAACGGACATCACCAATCACTGTCCTATAGGACAGAACTGCGAAGCTCTGAAAGGTACGCCACGCACGGGGCTCCGAACGCAACGCCGGTAGCACCAAAATGTTGCTGGAGAAGTCCACAGATGCTCCTGAAAGTTTGGCATTATTCTGATGTCGCTGGAGGGCGTGGCCGGCCGAAGAAGAGATCATGCACGAATCTGTCCCGCTGGACAGATCTGCGCAGTCGTGGTGCAGTCGCCGGTACGCTCGCCATAGAACTCCAAACGAGGCGGGACCAACTCGGTCGGATGGCCGACAGAAAGTTCTAAGTACCCTCAAAAGATTGGCTCCATTGGATCACCGAGCCGGGCGTGGTCGCAGATGTGGTGAGCCTCTGATTTCTGGGTGAGCAGCCCGATAGGGAGACGCAGGCCGTGGTGGAACTTTCTGCACCAAGATCAGAATGGGACGAAACCACCTGGGTTGGTTTTGTGTCGTCAAGGGTCACAACGTTGCTGAAGACGTCCTGGGCCGATGACGAACAGGTTGGGCGTGGCACACTCTGCAAAGTGGGCACACAGTCTGGGCAGACTGGGTTGCCCCTGACCTGCGCAGTCATGGGAGAACGAACACCACGCAATGTGCCAAAGTCAGAATGAGGCGAGACCACCTCAGGAGCTTCGAGGACTTGGAGAAGAACCAACTCTCAGAATATAGTTCAGGCTGAATCACGCCGTTGAAGTTGGGGCTGCCTCTGTCAAACGGACCTCAAGTTCTGGCTTGAATCTGGCACAGCCGCACGAGAATGGGCAATGCGATCTGTGGTGAATCCGGAATGAGACGATTCCACCTCGCACGTGAAGAGGACTTGAAGGCGCACGAATTCTTTGAAGGAAGCTCGGACTGGTTTGCACTGTTGATGACAGTGTGGATGCTGCAAACTCGACCAGAGTTTCTGCTACAAGTCTATGAGCAGCAGAACAAGGAGATCTTCAACGTCGACGACGAGGATGATGCCGTGGGATGCCGGAGTCGCCGTGGACGCACCTGGAAGGGGATGGGGCGTGGGTTGCAGAGAGAAGGGGTGGATGGAGCGGTCGCTCTTGGTGGAGGTGGGGAAGGGGACGCAAGTGGGCTGGTCGGCCAAAGCCAAATGGAAAGGGGGGGAGGGGGATGTGGCCGCACCAAGTGGGGGGGGAAAGGGAATTCAAATCCCCTAGGGGAGATGAAAGGGTGTGTGGGGGAGAGGAATGGGTACTTGGGGAAGAGGGAAGGTTGCTTTGGAGATTGGAAGGGGGTCTAGGGAGGTGAAAGATTGCTTGGGGATATGGTGTGAGTAATGGTGGAATTAGTGGACCTTGGGAAGGTGAAGGGTTGGGATGAGGTGGCAAGAGAGGGAGGTGAGGGGGCCAGGTCGCCCAAGGGAGAGAGAGAGGGGAGGAGAGAGAGAGGGGGGCCACCACCTTTAGAGAGAGAGAGGTAGAGAGAGATAGAGAGGGGAATCCACCCCTTAGAGAGAGAGAGAGAGGTAGGGAGAGATAGAGAGGGGAATCCACCCCTTAGAGAGAGAGAGATGTTAGAGAGAGAAGAAAGAACCTAGGAGAATCCACTCCTAGAGAGAGAGAGAAGAAATAAACCTAGGAGAATCCACTCCTAGAGGGAGAGAAGATATTGGAGAATCCACTCCAAAGAGAGAGAGGTAGAAGGGGGGTAGGGGCCTCACGTTGGAGGTAGTTTTCCAAATATTTTGAATCTCACTTCATTTTTTAAAAGAGAGGTTACATGACACTTATATACACTCCACTAAGAAGACCAAAAGACAACTCACCTAACACCTAACACCTACTCATCATAACTCTCTTAGGAAGACTAAAAGACAAAAAATAAAAAAAAGACTCTTACATAATAGTTGGAGACATAATTACTACAAAACATAAAACATGACCCATTAGGCCCATACATATGGCCCAATTAACATGAGACAACTAAAACATAAACATGAGACAACTAAAACATGAATATCTATTTGATAATTTTGTTGAAGCCGCTTGCCGATCCCGTCAAACCCCTCCACATGGAGAAGGTTCGACCTCGAACCTTGATTCTCAAATCTTGAACTGCAGGACCCCGACTTGTTGGGACAAATCGGACGACTTGCTCTGATACCATTTTGATGTGAAACGGACATCACCAATCACTATCCTATAGGACTGAACTGCGAAGCTCTGAAAG
Source organism: Amorphophallus konjac (assembly GCA_022559845.1). Classification (NCBI taxonomy): domain Eukaryota; kingdom Viridiplantae; phylum Streptophyta; class Magnoliopsida; order Alismatales; family Araceae; genus Amorphophallus; species Amorphophallus konjac. The sequence continues at coordinate 108,108,396 of CM040125.1, read as the reverse complement.
GTACGCCACGCACGGGGCTCCGAACGCAACGCCGCTAGCACCAAAATGTTGCTGGAGAAGTCCAGAGATGCTCCTGAAAGTTTGGCATTATTCTGAGGTCGCTGGAGGGCGTGGCCGGCCGAAGAAGAGGTCATGCATTAATCTGTCCCGCTGGACAGATCTGCGCAGTCATGGTGCAGTCGCCGGTACGCACGCCATAGAACTCCAAACGAGGCGGGACCAACTCGGTCGGATGGCCGACAGAAAGTTCTAAGTACCCTCAAAAGATTGGCTCCATTAGATCACTGTGCCGGGCGTGGTCGCAGATGTGGTGAGCCTCTGATTTCTGGGCGAGCAGCCCGACAGGGAGACGCAGGCCGTGGTGGAACTTTCTGCACCAAGATCAGAATGGGACGAAACCACCTGGGTTGGTTTTGTGTCGTCAAGGGTCACAACGTTGCTGAAGACGTCCTGGGCCGATGACGAACAGGTTGGGCGTGGCACACTCTGCAAAGTGGGCACACAGTCTGGGCAGACTGGGTTGCCCCTGACCTGCGCAGTCATGGGAGAACGAACACCACGCACTGTGCCAAAGTCAGAACGAGGCGAGACCACCTCAGGAGCTTCGAGGACTTGGAGAAGAACCAACTCTCAGAATATAGTTCAGGCTGAATTGCGCCGTTGAAGTCAGGGCAGCCTCTGTCAAACGGACCTCAGGTTCTGGCTTGAATCTGGTGCAGCCGCACGAGAATGGGCAATGCGATATGTGGTGAATCCGGAATGAGACGATTCCACCTCGCACGTGAAGAGGACTTGAAGGCACACGAATTCTTTGAAGGAAGCTCGGACTGGTTTGCACTGTTGATGAAAGTGTGGACGCTGCAAACTCGACCAGAGTTTCTGCTACAAGTCTATGAGCAGCAGAACAAGGAGATCTTCAACGTCGACGATGAGGATGATGCCGTGGGATGCCGGAGTCGCCGTGGACGCACCTGGAAGGGGATGGGTTGCAGAGAGAAGGGGTGGATGGAGGCGGTCGCTCTTGGTGGAGGTGGGGAAGGGGACGCAAGTGGGCTTGGGGAGTGGGGTGGTTGGCCAAAGCCAAATGGAAAGGGGGGGGAGGGGGATGTGGCCGCACCAAGTGGGGGGGGAAGGGAATTCAAATCCCCTAGGGGAGATGAAAGGGTGTGTGGGGGAGAGGAATGGGTACTTGGGGAAGAGGGAAGGTTGCTTTGGAGATTGGAAGGGGGTCTAGGGAGGTGAAAGATTGTTTGGGGATATGGTGTGAGTAATGGTGGAATTAGTGGACCTTGGGAAGGTGAAGGGTTGGGATGAGGTGGCAAGAGAGGGAGGTGAGGGGGCCAGGTCGCCCAAGGGAGAGAGAGAGGGGGGCCGCCCCCTTTAGAGAGAGAGAGGTAGAGAGAGATAGAGAGGGGAATCCACCCCTTAGAGAGAGAGAGGTAGGGAGAGATAGAGAGGGAATCCACCCCTTAGAGAGAGAGAGATGTTAGAGAGAGAAGAAAGAACCCAGGAGAATCCACTCCTAGAGAGAGAGAGAGAAGAAATAAACCTAGGAGAATCCACTCCTAGAGGGAGAGAAGATATTGGAGAATCCACTCCAAAGAGAGAGAGGTAGAAGGGGGGTAGGGGCCTCACGTTGGAGGTAGTTTTCCAAATATTTTGAATCTCACTTCATTTTTTAAAAGAGAGGTTACATGACACTTATATAGACTCCACTAAGAAGACCAAAAGACAACTCACCTAACACCTAACACCTACTCATCATAACTCTCTTAGGAAGACTAAAAGACAAAAAATAAAAAAACGACTCTTACATAATAGTTGGAGACATAATTACTACAAAACATAAAACATGACCCATTAGGCCCATACATATGGCCCAATTAACATGAGACAACTAAAACATGAATATCTACTTGATAATTTTGTTGAAGCCGCTTGCTGATCCCGTCACATTGTTACATGTAAATATCCAGACAACCACTTTATTGATAGCCATGGAATTCCAAGAACAAACTCATGTAGGATATCAAGGTAGATTCGTGGATAGGTTCCACGGAATTCAAGGAAGAATATTAGATAGACAATGATAAAACTAATGAGAAACATGACATGTCGATAACCTGGGTAGATTCGGTACCTTAACTAGGTAGCCGTGATAACTTGAGTGGATGACTAAACCTGTCACCAATCAAGGGACATGAATCAAGCTGAGAGATTGATCCCATCTATAAGGGACTCAATCCAAGGTACCGCCTAGTGGAATATCATCATTCCAATGGCAAGGATTATTCTCTCATGGACCAAGATGGCACCATGAGAGGGCCGGTTTACCACAAGACGTGGCAATCAAAAGGTACAGGGTGTTTAAGGTACAACCAGCTTAGTCGGCTTTGAGGGAATCCAAGGCTACGAGGAGACTTACGGAGGTCCCAATGACTAACTCGCCAGTCCGAAGGAACGGAATGTCCAACGGAGGGCTCGTATGTCACCAAGAGTTGAGGTGTATTCATGAACCAATCATGAAACAGGGACTCCATCTACGGACATGAGATGAGAGTGCCAAAAGACCCGCGGTATGGGTCAAAAACGGAAGAAAACGGTGAGAATAAGAATGCGTTAATCATAGAGTTAATGTCCATCTTATTCTATAATTGACTAATTAAATAAACTTATATTATTTTTAAGGCCCGTGGGTGCTGTCATTTATTAATTAGCATCCTCTTGGGGAACGTTAATTTTCCTGATTTTTAAATAAATTTATTTAACAAGATTTCATATTTATATCTATTTATTTGAACAAACTCAAAAACATACATTAAAAGGCACATTGATTTATTAAAATTAATTCAAGGGAAAAGAATATATGATAATTAGGAGAAAAATGCAAGGATTCCAAATATATTTTTTTCATAATTTTTTGTTATGTAATCTAATAATAATGGATTTTCAAAGATCTGCCTACACGATATATATATATAGTTAATCTGACGCCTAGGAGTATGGGCGTCAGAATGTTAATTAACGACCATGTTTGGGTCGTTATTCAAAAAATTGATTTTTTTTCAAGCCTCCTGTTTCTATACTAAATGATGTCGGAATATTACTTATAATATACCAAAATGACCGGCTCGAAAAACTCTACCTAACCATATGTTCAAAATAATTTTTCGATGAGAGATGGGGGATCTTGCCCTAGGGGACATCAAAAATGGTGCAACCACTTCCACTACCTCGGTCCCCATCCCAATAGTACGCCCAAAAATTTTCATGGCGAAAGGATACTTCTATATCCATTAACAACTGTAATTGCAAAAAGCTCATAACCCTCATATATATAATTGACGACTGTCACTGATCATTTTTTTTTGAATTTGTTAATTAGCGCCCTTGTGACTGTCACGTTTTGCTTTTATAACGTCTTTAACAGTGGCGTCAATTCCAGAAATCACGACATATGCGAAGTCGTCAATTCCAAATGAGATTTGACGACCGTTTTGATGGGCGTCAAAATGAAATAACGCCCTAGAAAGGGGCGTTAATTACTGTAAAAATTCAGAGCACACCGATAATCTTATGTATGATAAAAATGCATGATATAAGATGATTTCATCTATCATGTTGGTCTTAAATCATGTTTTAACTTTGTTTGGGCTACGAAACTTGAGAAAACCTACCTTTCCGATGTGAAGAACATGGTATAGGAAGATGAATAAGAAGAAGAGGAAGCAGTGGGATGCCGCTTTCTTCACAGTAGGAAGTAGATGGATGCAGACGTCGCCCTCGTTTGACAACGGCAATAGCAGGACGACGATGACACAGTGCAACCGCTGTTACGATCGACGGGGTGATGATTTTATAAGGTCATTCAGCTTCTAGAGGGGTTCGTTTGTTCGGAAACGGAAGGGTTTAAAACCTTCCGTGCTTGTTATTTACCTTTCCATTTTAACAGCCGCATGCTTGGTTTTGCAACTTGAGACCCTAATAACTAGTTCGTCGGAGCATGCAGGTTAGGTTAGCTTTGTGAGAATCGTACGTGGGTTTAGGGTGCAAGTGGGTCACAATGGGTTTGGGTAATCGAATGGCATGCATCAAGGTTCTTGGTTGGTTGTTGGGTTTTAAGGTTTTATAAAACAGCATATACAATATTTGTTTTAAGCCCATTATGAGTTTGTTAGGTTGGCTTTCACGTGAGTTTTGATTTTTGGAAGAAAAGCCTTGCACATATGGGGTTTGGGTTTTAGATATACACCTATATGGGTTGGTTAGTGTATAGGGGCCTTGGGCTTTGGGTTAGAAAATGACCATTTAGTATATACGTATGTGGGTTAGTTTTGTGAGTATTTATATATACTCTATGGGCTGGCACATGGAGGTACATGGTTTTAAGGCCCATTAATGTGTATGAGTTTAGTAATAGGTTATGGCCCTTATATTGGGTGATATGTATTTTAGTGCTAAGCTCCATTAATGATCTTTTAACCCACTATTAATTTAGAATTTCAGATTTAAGTCAAACTCTAAATATATTTATAAATTATTATTGTTAAACTCATTTATTTATCTACCTTATTGATTTTATCATCATTTCAAGTGTCAGAGATAGGTTTCGATCTAGTAATATGTTCACATTTTATTTCCAAAAAAAGGAATATTAACTTCACATTTGTATACTCTAATAATAATATACCTGAATTCTTATTTACTCAACATCATCACCTATTTATAGGAAAAGTAAATGTCATCAACTGTAAATTATCTTTATATATATGTATATATATCATAAATATTTGATTCCTATTTAGCCTAAAACTACCGGGTGTTACAGCACTTATGCTGAGCACATGATCAAGTGAGCTGCAAACACTTTTCTGCACAAGCAATGTGATTAAGTTGATCAAAGCAAATCTGAAATAAAAAGGGATTAAACAGAAATGCCTCGCTGGCATCAAGGAAAGAAAGAAAATTCATGCAGAAGAAATGACCAAAATGTATAATAAACTACAAATCAGTCAATTCATATTCACTCATGCATTTTGCATTTGCTGAACAAAGGGTGATTCCCCCGCTGTAGCAGGGGTCGACCCTTCTCTTCTTTTAGTGTGCCCATCGCAGCCGTGGTGTTGACCTCACCCTGCTCCATTGAATCCGTTGTGTCGACCACGCCTTACCTCACTTGGGCCTTGCATCGACCTCACCCCACATCTCTTGAACTCGGTGTCGACCTCGCCATATCCCAGCTATTCATATCAACCCTCATGTGACACAACCCCTTGGACCTGAATTTGCAAGCAACCAGACCGAACGACGATCTCTCACAAGCGGGTTCACCCGCGTCGCGCGCACCAGGGTCCATAGGCAGACCGGCGATGGTGGTGAGGGTCCGAGGTTGGGCCTTAGGATTCCAAGGGTATGGCTGGCTAGGGATGGACACCGATGGGCCAGGGATGCCCAATTTCAAGGACGGCCGGCACGCCGAGGGCGTGGGATGTAACGTCTCCCTCACAACTCACCCGCGGTGGCACTCGATTAGATGGAAAGTTGGAACGAGCACTCTCTCTCTCTGCCAACGGCGCAACTAGAGATAATACTAAGGTAAGCAAAGGTAAAAAGAACCCAGCAAAGGAGAGTGGCCCGAATCTCACCTTATCGGTGTGAAGACACCGATCCCGGCCGGAGACGAGGGCGAGCGGGGAAGCGTGGGCTACCCGCACGCTGCGCCGATGAGGCTTCCGGTGACGACCTGCTAATACAATCACTACGCTACACGCAGGAGGGGAGATCTCAGGGTGGGGAGAATTGGAGTACAAACAAACACTACCTCCACACAGGGAGGGGCGGTAAGCCGGCCAGGCGGGGAGGGAAGTGAAGCTAAGGACGGAGCCGAATTTCCTCTTTGAGGTTCTGCCCGCCTGTTCTGACCATTGACAGGTACCCACTGTTTGATTTTCTGAGGATGCTCCCGAACTCGAAAACTGACGAGACCAGTGCCAAAACGTTGGTGGCTGTCCCGGGATGGTGTCTGAATTTTTTCGGAATCACGAAGTGTCTCCGTTGGTTGGGGTAGGAGCTGGATCGGCCCTGCTTGATTCTGGTTCGAGCTATTTTCAGGACACTGCAATGGGAAGATGAGGCCGCCCTGAGCGCTCCCGTGAACAGATCGACGCGGGACCAGGACAGTTGTGAGCGTAGCCGCGTCCTCTTCGATCAGCAAGGAAGAATGGCTCCGGAGGATGTCGGGGTCGAGAGTAGCAGCCCGAGAAGTGGAGAGGTGTCAGGACAGACTCTGACTGACCTGAACAGCGTCACTATGGTAGGAAAATTGAAACGTGCTGCTCCAAACTCCAAACGAGCTCTTGTGAACTGTGTTGGCTAGGAGACTGGCAGATCTTCGACTCGATCAAACGGCCCACCAAGGGGAGCCGAGGAGAGGTCGCAGGAGTTTCTAGACTGAAGCTCTGGTCTCTGCTCGGGTGCTGAAAGCGCTGTCGGGCGAAAACGGACGCCGAGAACAGATCCAACCTCGGAACGGGGCGAGACCACCTCGCCTGCAAAGCCGACTGGGGGAGCTTTCCAGCAATATATGATACGTCTCCAGAAGATGCTCGGTGAGGACGTGCCGGCCGCTGCAACAAGCAGCCAGCCTGCTGCCTGCGACCTGGACAGGGTATGTGGGTGGAAGGAGATGGTAGTGGGGAGATGGGGTGGGAGAAATGGAATGGGAAGTGGCTGGGGCGTCCCCTGGTTGATAGGGGGTCAAAAGGGGGTCGAACCAAGGGGTGAGAGGGTAGAAATAGGGGCTGGAAGGGGGTCTAGCAAGTGGGGGACTGGAGAGCTGCGAATTTGGTGTTGGAAGGGAGAGGGAGACCTTTGGCTTGAATGAGTGATTAGTGGAGGGTTAATGTTGCTTTGGGGAGGGGAAAGGTTGTGTTGGGGATGGGAAGGGTTGTATGGGAAGGTGGAGGGATGTGTGGGGAAGAGGGAAGGGTGCTTGGGGGAGAGGGAAGGGTGCTAGGGAAGTGGGAGGGTTGCTTTGGGATACGAAGGGGTGTTTGGGTAGTGGTGAGAGTGATGGGGATTTATGGGTCTTGGGGAGGTGAAGGGTTGTGATTAATGGGGGAGGGCTGATGTGGCAAGGAGGGAGGAGAGAGGGGGCTGCGAAATTGGAAGAGAGAGGGGAGGAGAGAGAGAGGGGGTCGCCCCCTTTAGAGAGAGAGAGAGAGCTAGAGAGAGAGATAGAAGAGCTCACAAGATATAGTGGACACTTAATTCAAATTTTCATTCCATCAGTCCTCTTCACAAATGGGGGATTGGGGTCCTATTTATAGGAATCCCACAATTTAACATAAGACTCTGAGTTTTAGACTAGTGACAATAAACCAAGGGAGAAGGGGGCGCCCATGGGCCTAGCCCACTTAATTGGGCCCAACTGACTCATTAACCACTCTAATGCCAATGAACCTAGGTAGATGACTCCTTAATCTAGGGACTTGACTCAAATAAAAGAAAAATTACATAATAAAAAATGAAAAATACATCATATGACTCGGAATAAAGTGGCGAACAAGATGTAGCACTGCTAGCGATCATCAGGAGTCCCAAAAATGTGGAGTGGTCGGAGATGTCCCCGTCATACCCCTGGGGTGCGGAGAACTTGACTCCGTCGAGTAAATGGTTCTGTAAAGCAGCTCAGGGTGAACCTCGACCTCCAAACTCAACCTTGTGTCCGCGACCAGGGGACGATCCTTCATCCTCTCAAGGTGGCTTGAGCGCACCCTCTTGCTGGCGATGGAACCCTGCTTGCCTAGTATTACCCCTGTGTGCACACGTCGGGCTCTCAAGGCTATTTTGTGGTGGCTCTCCGGGGTGTCCCACTTAAAGGAAGGTATAGGCTCAAAGCACTCACTAGGATACACCGCGGTGCCCATATAGGGTGCCGGGTCTGCCACGTGAGAAGTTGGGTATATCCCATAACCCATTGGTAAGTTCAATCCATAAGCTGTGTTGCCAAAGCCACTTGGAACATGGAAAGGTCCAAGTCCTCGTGCCCTCACATTGGAGGTGACTCTAGGGTAGAGCCACTCCAATGCCACCATCGATAGGTTACCTACTTGGAATTCCAAGTGGCGCTCGCGAGCCTTTTCCCGCTCTTTGTGAACCTCACCGCTCGTTGCGATTTACTTGCGTGTATGCTCATGTCATGCATTATGATGCGGTGAGTGGTTGTGAAAGTGGGTAATGTGCAAAGGTGGACTGGGGCAACCATAAATTGACATATCATGCTTTGATGCCATGTGGACCATGATGAACTTAGGTGGACTGGGGCAGCCACAAGTGGCCCTATCATGCATGGACTTCATAACAATGGTTGGAGGGCCGGGGCATCCGTAGGGGAATCTATCGCGCATGGGTATAGCAAATGCTGGGGGTCCCGGACATCCGTGAATGTTCGTAACATGCTTAAGACCAATGATGAATGAGGGAGGACCTTTGGACCAATCATACATCTGACTTGACATGTGGGTGTCATGTATGAAAGGACCTGACTTTCTATTCATGTCAAGTGATGTGATGTGCCAAGACATAGGAATTCCTTTCCCATAGGTGACTTCCTTGTGTGGGGTGGTGGGGTGGCCTTCGAGCTTCCACTCAAAAGGGTCGTAGGGGTCGAAGAAGGTATGTGTCATGGAGTGGGGCACTTCATTGTTTCCTAGGTGTATTTCACCCATGGTCATGGTACCCTTGGTGTGGGCCGGGTCTTGAGAGAGGTGGGCTTGGTCTAACATGGTTGGTTGGGGTAGGAAAAGGTTGGTGGTGAGTAAGGTGGGTAGGTATAGGAAGGGATCAAAGGGGTCATGGTAAGGGTCACCTAGGGAGAGGAACTCTAGGTCCTCGTGGTCCTCACAATATGATGGTGGATCCTCCTCCTCTAGTAAAATGATTGGGCCAAAGTGTTTGGTGGGTGGGTTTAGGAAGGGATCGTAGGGGTCATAGTAAAGGTCACCTAGGGAGAGGAACTCTAGGTCCTCATGGTCCTCACATAGTGGTGAGTCATCCTCCCCTATTGAAACAATTGGGCAGAAGTTCTTGGTGGGATGGTCGGCCATGAATGAAGGGCTTGACATTCTACCCGAGATATGCAACTCTAATTCGTGGATAGTATCGGGTTCATCAGGTGTAGGGAGGAATAGAAGGAGGTCGCTAGTGTAGCAACCCACAGTGTAAATCGAGGTGATGGACCCAACACACAAGTGTAGGAGGTTAAGGCTCCTTGGTTGGTTGGCCACTGTGGTCAACATGCCGGTCAACTTCATTTGCCAAGTTAGGCCCCTAAGGAGGTCCCCTAAAGTTTCCACTTGGTAGGATGATTGGATTGTGGTGTGATAGGTGGAGAAGGGTACTATGGGGAGGTGTTGTTCCACGGAAGGGTAGGGTGAGCCCGATTTTCCTCTAGCCATCTAATCAAGGGCCCACTTATGATAAGTTCACTCCCAATTGGAGGGGGTGGTGTAAAAGGCGAAATTTCTTCCTCGGTTTGGGCATGATTTTCCTCCAAGGTGGAGAGTGGTTCTGCGGTGTTCCCCACTATGGGGTCGGGTGTGGCGATCATGGTTTCCTCTACCAAGGAGGTGAGTAGGTCCTTTGTAGGTGGGGTGATGATGACTGGCATATGGCGCTGTTGGGGTGGTGGGTAATGGGGGACTTGGGATAGGATGGGGAGGGGTAGTAGTGGAGGCCTAGGTTGGGGTAGGATTGAGTTTAGTTAAATTACCACCTCATGCATTCCTCATCATGGGGCAATCCACTCATATGCATATCAAGTCATGCATGTATTTGCATGTAAATCAAACTCCTTGCATACACCACCCCTACATGAAAACATATCGATCCATCCTTCTTCTTGACAAATAGGACGGGCGCTCCCCACGGGGAAGTACTCGGCTTAATGAATCCTTTCTTCAATAGGTCCATTAATTGTTTCTTTAGCTCCTTTAATTCGACGGGGGGCATTCTATAAGGTGCCTTTGAAATAGGACCAGCACCAGGGACAAGATCAATTGTGAAAGACACTTCCCTCTCCGGGGGTAAACCAGGCAAATCCTCTAGAATTACATTGGGAAAATCCCGAACCACACGGATCTCTTCTAGCTTCAATTCCTTAACCTGTGTTATAGTTTTAAGGGAAAAAAATGCCATACAACCTTTCCTTATAAACTTACTATCTTGAAGAGCCGAAATAAGGGGTGACTTGTTCCAACGCTGGGGGCTAGAATAAACAAGTTCTTGGTGATCACTAAAAGTTACTAGACCCTTCCAGCAGTCTATGATAGCCCTATGCGTGGATTGCCAATCCGCGCCTAGAATGGCATCATACCCTTCCATGTCTAGGCATACTAGATCGGCAGGTAGATTATGCCCTTCAACTAGGATTTCACAATTGGGTAATGGTATTTAATCTCGGTTCCACTTCTAATAGGAGTGGAGATAACCATATCCATTTATAACAAAACATGTTTCATAGATAATGAAGCAACAAATCTTTGGAAACAAATGAATGGGTTGCGCCGGTATCAAATAAGACACATGCAGTCTTAGAACAAATATTTAATGTATCTTCTACTATTCCACCTTCAACTTGCTCCGCCTCTTGCAATGCTTGGAGATGGCCTTGCTTCTTCACCGGGCGCTTCTCATTACTAGCTTGCTTATTTAATAGGGGGCAATCGGGAATCTGGTAATCATGGCTTCCGCAATGGAGACAAGCTCCTAATCTCATCCAGCACTCCTCGGCCTTGTGCCCTGCCTTGTCGCAGTGCTTGCAGACCTCTTTGGACGGTGTGATAGTAATAGAGAATGGCTTATCATTCTTCTTAGACTTTTTAGCCTTGGAGGAATCGATTCCATTATTAGACCTCTTCTTGGGGAACGGAACCTTAGATGTTCCAGATATGGTGACCTGTTCTTTCTTGTCTCTCCCACGGATCTCATCAGATATCTCTATGGCATCTTCTAGTAATTGTGCTCCACTAACCATTTCGGAGTAGGCTTGCACGTCCATAGGTGCCAATTGTGTAATGTATTGGGGTCTGAGAAATCTTCGGGCCTTCATCTTATCCGTATGCACTAGATGTGGTGCATAACGGGATAGTCGGGAGAATTGTGCCTCATATTCGGCCACAGACAGGCTCCTTTGTTTGAGTGCGGCAAACTCCGCGGCTTTCTTCTCCTAAATTCTACCCAAGAAATACATGTTGTTAAAATGCTCCATGAACTCGCCCCATGTGATATGGTCATGTGGTAGCGTGGCTTGTACTGACTCCCACCAGAATCGAGCACCCCACTCCAGTTGAAAGGTTGCCAATTAATAACACCTTTCCTAGTCCGTGCATTGCATCACACGGAATATACGATCGATTTCCTTCATCCAATTCTTGGCGTCATCCGGATTGGATGAGCCGGTGAACTTTGGTGGGTTCGTGTTTCTAAAGCTCCGGTGGAAATCTCCCGCTACATGGTTCATACCTGCTTGCGCCACTTGTTGAAGGCTTGAGTAAGACCTTGGACGGTCCTTTGCATGTCACAGCATTGAGCTCTCTCAGCGGCCATGATCCTACAAAGCATTTTTTAATGATTAATTAGTGTGATTAACTATAGGTTTTATCTTCCTATATTGACTTAACCCATGGCTCTACCCATCTCACCAGGTAAAAGGTATGAAACCTATCCTTGGACATTGGTAACCTAGGTAATTTGAAAACCTAGGCTCTGATACCACAAAAATTGGCACGCCGAAAGTGTGGAAGGAACACGGGAGTGTGCGACGAGTTTATATCATTCATGTCAATCAGAGCACGAGATAATTCCACAAAAGACAGAGTGCGCTAGAGAGAAATAACCAAGTCCATTTTATTCATCAAACTAATACTCCAAAGTACAACCTCCAATATTTCATAACCATTCGACTCAAATAAAAGGAAAAGTACAATAATTGACCAAGGAAATAAAAGACATGACTCGATGATAACACAAGAAGTCTGGGATCGGCTCTACACTCATCACTCTTGTCCATCCCAATCTGATTGGGTCTCGTCATCGGTATTACCTGAAAAATAAAGGAAAAAGCTAGATGAGGGAACGCTCAGTAGGAATTACATCTCAATAACAAGCTTGCTTTAAGTAGATTACATGTTACATGAAATGCAATTATGGCTATGCATGAATATTCTAAAGATAATATGGAACGAGGATTAGTAGAAACAATAGAGTGGAACTAGTAAGATTTCAAGATACATCAAGCAAAGTTAACAAGGCTATCAGGCATATAATATCAAGACATATGAGCATTGGATATTTAAGTTCTAGCAAGTACCATGTCGAGTCAAGCACATCAAGAAATATCATGTATTTTACAAAGAATAGGGGAGATGGAGGCGGAGGTCTCGGAGGATGTCTCGGAGGAAGATCGACCTTCTAGGCCGCCATCCTTTGCTCAAGCTCTTGCGGCTTCCCTGCGGCTTGCGAAGGTGATTATCCCACTGCGTGCTCCGGCTTTCACGGATGCTGGTGAGCCAGCAGTTTTCTTCACCAATGAGGAGGTTCGCCGCTCAGAGGATACGCTGGCATGGTCTATAGTTGCTAAATGTTCTTATGGCCGACCGTCATTTCCTGACATTAAGGCTTGCCTCCGGCAGCGTCTCATGCTACAGCAAGATTCCGTCCTCAGTACTCTAAACCAGCGCCATGTCCTTGTCCGGTTTGCGTCTGAAGATGACTTCCTCAAGGTTCTTCTGCGGAAGAGCCTGTACATAAAAGGCTTTCTTTTCCGTTTCTTCTGCTGGTCTTCTACTTTTGATTTCAAGGCCGATCCCACGCTGGTTCCTATGTGGGTTGGTTTCCCAGGCTTGCCGGTTAACTTCTTCAATGAAGAATATATTCAGCTTATTGCTATCAATCTGGGTTCAGTCCTTCGGATACACGATGCAACTTTGGCATGGACATAAACAGCTGAGGCATTAGTGTGTGTAGATGTGGATGTTGCTAAGCCTCTCCCCGAGAGAGTGTGGATTGGTTGTGGTGCTGGAGAAGGGTTTTGGCAGCCCGTCCGATACATTCGTGTGCCAGAGGTCTGCTCCTTCTGCAAGCACCTTGGTCATTCTATTGGAGAGTACAAGAAGAAGATGAAGGCCTCTTCTGAGTTCAGCACCATCAACGGCCTCTTCCTAGTCAGGAATGTCATCAGCCTGCTTCTGAATGGCGGCAAGGGATCAAGGGAAAGAAGCCTGATGTGTTAGGCCAGGGGGTGCAAGGACGTGTTCAAATCTCTAACTCCTTTAGTGGGCTCATGCAGTCCATCCCGAAGAACCTTGGCCACGTTGAGGCTCCCAAACCTTCAGAGTCTGTAGCTGTTCTCAGCCATGGGCAGTTAACCTTGGTCGAGGCGCCTCAGCCCTCGATTTTAGCGCATGACTGCCAAGAGGACACAATGGATGCACCAATCATTAACCTTCAGTCTATAGTTTCTTGGGCCTCTTGACACCTCATTTATAGCTCCTCGAGATTCTTTCTCTCGGTCTAGGCAGGATATTTATGAATCGTTGCATGCTTCTGTTCCTACGCCTTGTTTGACCACGCGAGAGTCACCCCAGTAGGTGCCTTCTGTGCTTATTGCTCAGGCATCTGAGGTGCGGTCGGAGGCTTTGCTGGCGGCGAAGGCTCCGGTGGCTGGACACCTAGTGAATGATCATGATAGGGATAGAATATCACGACAAGATCCTCCTGGGTCTTCTGAGGAAAGGGGACTTACTCTGGCTAAAGATCCCAATCAGTTGGATCCCTCAATAAAGGCCCTTGCCGAGAATATGCTTATGGTGAATTCTAAAAATGATTTGCATGGTGGAGATATTAAGCGGAAGGGCGTTCGCACCAGATCGCAGGCCATGGTTGCCACCGGCACTTCTGGATATGTATGGACATGAATTGCTCTCCTTTGTTCTGGAACATTAGAGGTCTTGCAAATTTGGCCTCTAAAAGACATTTAAAGTTTTTGATAAAGTCTGATCACGTTGATTTTCTTGCTATTTTGGAACTGAAAATGCCTTTGTCTAAGGCTATTGATGTCCGCTGTTATCTCGGTATGGACCACTTAGAGGATTGCCTTGATACAGATACTAAAATTTGGCTTTTCTGGAACGCGCCTCTCCATTTCTCGTTGATTTCTAAATCCCCTTATCAGGTGACTGGTGTTATAATGAATGGAACTGTTGCCGTTTGCAGAGTCACTACCGTCTATCCAGCTTGTGATGCTCCAACCCGTCATCTTCTGTTTGACGACCTGCTTTCTATGAACTTCACTGATGGTCTGCCGTGGATTGTAGGGGGAGACTTTAATTGTATTGCCTACTCCTCTGAGAAGTTTGGTGGCCTTATGCATAATTCCTCTTCTATGCTAGATTTTAATGCCTTTTTATCTACCTCTGATCTTTTGGATGCTGGCTTTCGGGGACCCAGCTTCACTTGGTCTAACAAGAGAGTTGGTGGTGCGGCCATTAAAGCAAGACTAGATCGCATACTGATCAATTTGCCTTGCCAGGTTTCTCTCCTTGGGCCTTTTGTCCAACACCTTCCTCGTGGCCCATCTGACCAAGCGACACTGGTTATCAAATATGATACTATCTGTGATGTTCCTTGTCGCTTCACCTTTCAGAAGATGTGGCTGGACCATGATTCTTTCATGCAATGCATCTGGGAGGCTTGGCTTGGGGAGGCTGGTGTCACTCACAATCCTTTGCTTAATCTGCAACTAAAACTGAAAGCAACTAAAAGGCACTTCAAGCGTGGAATACGGATGTCTTTGGTCATCTTGAGGTAAATTTGAAGCATGCAGAGAATCTGGTTCACCTAAAGCAGTTGGAGTTCGATATGTCACCCACTGATGATGGCAGATCAGCTCTCTCGGCGGCTAATGCGGCGCTGTGGCAGATGCTTCATCAGAAGGAGGTTTTTTGGTGTCAAAAAGTGAGAATGTGTTGGCTTCAGGATGGGGATAAGAACACAACTTTCTTCCATGCGATTGTGCAGGGTAAACGCAGGAAAAACTACATCCACCGGCTACGTGTTAATAACTCTTGGTGTGATGATCAGGAGGTTTTGAGGAGTGAGGCGGTACTGTACTTCTCGCAGCTCCTTGCGGCTGAGGATCATACCATTGATGAAGATTTGTTACAGGTGATACCAAAGGCTGTCACTGACCAACAGAACCAGGAACTGATTGCAATCCCGTCTGCTAGCGAAATTAAGGACACCGTTTGGAGGATGAATTGGTATATTGCCCCGGGGCCTGATGGCTTCTCCGGATATTTCTACTCCCACTGCTGGGCTATTATTGGTGATGATGTTGTGAAGGGTGTCCAAGGTTTCTTCCAGGGCTTTTCTCTGCCTAAGGGTATTACCTCCAATAATATTGCTCTAATTCCTAAGGTTGCCAATCCGACCAGCTTTGGGGAATTCTGACCCTTTAGTCTGTGCAACTTCTGCTACAAGATCATCTCCCTTATTATTACTGCCAGGTTGGGCTCTATCTTGCCTGCCTTTATATCCGCAGAGCAAGGAGCTTTTGTGAAGGGCAGGCATATCATTGATAACTTGGCTCTGTCTCGGCAGCTGTTTGCTGATCTTGGGAGGAAGGTTCGTGGGCACAATGTGGTTTTTAAGCTGGATATGAAGAAGGCATATGACAGGGTGGCTTGGGATTTCCTCTTGAAGGTTCTTCAATGCTTTGGCTTTTGTAATAGATTCCTTTCATTTGCTACTATGTTAATTTCTAACTGTTGGTTCACAGTTCTATTCAATGGTTCTTTAGCCGGTTATTTCCATTCCTCACGGGGCCTTCGGTAGGGATACCCGTTAGCACCTGCTCTATTCATTATCATGGAGGAAGTTCTAAGTAGGGGGCTAACAAAGATGTGTATTGAGGGACTTCTTGTGCCTTACTCAGGTCCCAGAGGATGCCTGCCTATTACCCACCTCTTATATGCTGATGATACTCTCCTATTTTTTAATGGCCATGCCAATTACATCTGACGACTTATGAGTTTTTTACACGGTTGTGAGCAGTCTTCAGGACAGAAGATAAATGCCTCAAAGAGTTGTTTCTTTGTTTCTAGCAGTGCGCCTACAAGACTGATCTTCAACATCTCTGAGATTACTAGCTTCCGTTACTACCACGGTGCACTCACTTATCTCGGTGTCCCTATCCGTCATGGTAGAACTTTGGTGGCAGATTTCAAACCCTTCATTGATAAGGTTAATTTGCGCTCGCATGCTGTCTCAAGCTGGACGTATCACTCTCATTAACTACGTATTGTCCTCCATTCCTTTGTACTTGGCAGCTGCAGGCTCTATCCCCAAAACAATTGTCAATTACATTGAGCGACTCTGCGCTAGCTTCTTCTGGGGTGAGACTGATCGGATCCCTCGTCGCCATTGGGTGTGTTGGGCTGATGTTTAGATGCCTGTGGCCGAGGGTGGCTTGGGGGTGCGAAGTTTATACCATGTTCAAATTTCTAGGGCGGTGAAGTTGGCATGGTCGACCTTGCATGACTCCTAGCTCTGGGCAGTGTATATTCGACGATGCTTTCAACTCGAGGGTGATCCTACTGTAGTGCCGCATCTGCATGGCATCCCTAATGCTACCTTATGCCTTGCGTTCGACGTGGCTCGGTCACATACCAGGTGGATTGTTGGGAATGGCCATACGGTGACCTTCCCGGATGATCTTTGGATTGGCGACTCCCCTCTGCGACAATCCTTGGGGGTTGGTTCTCAGGGACATAATCCCACTGTACTTGAGGTCATGTCCGATAGGGAACATCCAGTTCAAAGGCTTCTTCCAGATGATCAGTTTCTTGATGGAATCTTCCTATCGAGCTTTGAAGATGTATGCATCTAGACTCTTTCTGCTTCTGGGGCCTTCACGCTTCAATCGGTGTATGAGCATTTGAGGCCGAGAGGTGTCTGTCGCACACCCTTGTCCCACCTCTGGAACCACCATTTTCAGCGGCGTGCATCCTTGTTCACCTGGAGGATTCTCCACAGAGCAGTCCCTGTTAATGCTAATGAAGAGGTGAAATCTCGCGCTGTGTCCTGAGCGGGCTGTGGCTCACCAGAAGATGAACTGCAAGACAGGGAAACGTATCATAGGGCCCAGGGGGTTTCCTTGGGGAAAAACCCTCCGATGGTTAAGTCAG
The DNA here is from genome assembly GCA_022559845.1 of Amorphophallus konjac. Lineage (NCBI taxonomy): Eukaryota > Viridiplantae > Streptophyta > Magnoliopsida > Alismatales > Araceae > Amorphophallus > Amorphophallus konjac. The sequence continues at coordinate 108,091,150 of CM040125.1, read as the reverse complement.
TAGAGCTATGGTGGAAGCAATAATGGGGAGGAGAAAAACTAGTGCGCGAGATTCCTCTCCACCAGAGGGGTGAAGCGGATCGTGCTCAGGAGTTTGGGGTATGAGTGCCTTAATGGCCCTTACCTTCCACTGGAGGGTATCCCTGGTTTAAATAGTATGCCGCTTTCAGGAGTCCTGCAAGCTGAGGGGTTTCTGGCGGGAGTTACGTCCTCAACGTGGGCTTTCATGGCCTTATCGTGGGTACATTATCGCCTCGAAGTCCGGTGGCTTCTTGATTCCCCTGTCCGTTGGGGACTCTTAACAGCAGCACAAACGGATAATATCCGGTATGGCCGAGCTTATGAAACGCCAGCCCTATCCGAGTGATGAGCATAGCTCGGCGAAAGAGGGATTGGATAGGTCGGCGAATGTCTGTCTCTCCCGGGCGGGGAAATGGCTTGGGCTGGACCCTCCTTGTGACCTGACCATTACTCGGGCCCTCCGAGCCTAGGGGCCGCCGGGGAGAGTTAGTTCCTCGAGTGTTTGTTCATTGGGCTTTTCTTTCCTAAGTGGGCCCTGTGGGCTGTCACTCAGGTGAACTTTGCCTCGTTGGACCCTGTTGGGTCTTGTTGGGCTGCTCTTTGAGTGGGCTGCAGAAATCCCCCTCTCCACTTGTCCCCCTCCTACTCCCGAGCCATGGAGGCTCGGTCGAGTAGTTTTTGAGGCTTTGGACCGGCGTGGCTCAAGTGGGTGGAATTCTGTTGACGTTATGGAGCCACGTGTAGTGGTCGCCTGGGCCCGTAATGATGATCCTGACGGATTTGAAAAGAAGGGGCCCCCCTTTTCTCGAGCATGGAACGACGCGCCGCCTTCCTCCAGGGTTTTATAGGCATTTGGCGCTGTTCGTCGTTCTAGGCTTCTCAGGGTTTTAGGCTTTCCTTAGTTTCTTTGCTTCTGGGGCTCCTTGATGCGCCGTGAGAGCATAGTGGAGACGCAAAGTCTTGCGGTGGCGTTTGAGGAGTTGGCGAGGATAACCGCAGAGGCGGTCCGGTAACTTCCTTCCCCCCTGGAGTCTTCGAGCTCGTGCGAGGGATCATCTTCCAGCTCGATGGCGGATCTGCCTTTGGAAATCGAGCAGGTGAGGCGGGAGCCCGTCCCCAATTGCAGTGAGTTGGGGGAAGCCGAGGTGAGGAAGCTGGAGCATCATTTTCGCTTGCCTCTCAGGTACAGCTTTGCTGCCGCCGCCCCGTATGAGACGAGTCTGGACAGCCGTACGGGGCACATTTGCACTTTTCTTCTGGCTTGGAAGAGTGGGTTCCGCCTTCCCTTCGAGCCTTTTGTGCTTAAGCTTCTCGAGTTTTTCCGGTTGGCGCCTATTCAGTTGGTGGCCAACTCGTATCTCCTTCTTTCCGCCTTTCGGATTCTCTATCGTCAGCACGACATTTTTCCTTCCTTAGACCTCTTTCACTATTTTTTCGAGTTGAAAGCGCACCCGTCGGCGGGAAAGGGCTTCTACTTTATCCAGGCGAGGAGGAACATGAGTTGCATCTCACTCGCAGCGAAGGACTCCTCGCACAAGGGGTGGAAGACCCAATTCTTCTGGGTGAAGGCGGAGGCGACGGACGAGTCTTGGAGATGTCTGGTCTCGCCGAATTTTCATCCGAATCTTCCCCCTCGCCAGGAGGAGTTCCCTCCCCACGTGGAGCGGCAGGCCGCTCATCTGCTGGAAAACCGCCCGTCGACCGAGGAGCTGGTGACGCCGGAGAACATCGAACGGTGTTTTCTTACGTGGTTGATGTCGACAGGTACCGCTCTCGAGGTTCTTCTCCTGGGGTGGTAGTTACTTTCCTTCTCCTAACCGGGTCTTCTTCCTTTGTTGCAGACGTGAGGCGGGAACCTCTGGAGGAAGTTGCTGAGGTCATCGATCTGGGAGAAGATGACTCGGCGGCCGACGAACCAGATGCTTCTGCGGGTCGCACCCAAGCCCGAGATAAGGGCAAGGGGGTGGCCCCCGGGGGATCTTCACGACCAACTGGTAAGAAGCGCAAGGATCCCATGGCGGGAAAGTTGCGGGATGCCGCGAAGGCCAGGAAACGGGCCAAGAAGACAGGTCTTCCTTCTACCGCCGGGGGTGACTCCGGCTCGACGGCGCTCCCCTCTCGGGGGCAAGATGGGGCCGACCCCTCGGGGCCAGCTCCCCCACCTGCCAGGCGAGAGGGGGCCGAGGAGACCGGGGGCCCTTCAGAGGGCGGCGATGGGTCGGCTCTCCCCCCTACGGGGGTAGAGGGGGCCGATGCCGAGGCAGTTGACGCCGAGACCGGGGGATCGGTCGGAGGCGGTGATGTCTCGGTCGGCGAGGTACTGGCATTTGCCTATCTAGGAGGTACTGGCATTTGCCTATCTGGGTGGCTCGGATGGTGAAGGCCTCCCATCAAGCTCCCTCCTCACCGAAGCCTTCCTCCGTCCGCAGCCTCTTTTTCCCTCTTCTGCTCCTCATTCCTTTCACTCTTCGGGGGCTACTTACTCTCTCCTTCCTTCCAAGGAGTTGGTAGATTGGAAGAGGGGAGGCCTTCACGGCGCTCCTTTTTCCTGGTTGTTGCCAACTTGGGAGGTAGCTTTCCTCAACGTTTAAAGGTGGCCTCCCTTCTGCAGTCCCTCTGTCACCTTTGTCACGGGCCACCCGAGCCAACTGGCTCGACCACCTTTTGTCCGAGCCAGTTTCCACACGAGGCAGAGTCAGTGGCTGGACGCGAGGAGATCAAGACCGAGTCAGCCGAGCGAGGGCCCCTTGAAGCGGTGTTAGACGGATTTTTACTTTTTGCTATGTGATGTACTGGCATTTGCCTATCTGATGTACCAATGGTTTGGAATGAAAAGAAAAGGGACTTATTCCGTCCATCTTGCTGTACAATTTCCAAAATAGAATTTGCATAGTGCGGCTACGTTCCATGTCCGAGGAATGGGTTCCCCTTCCATTGTTGCTAACCTGTACACACCTTTTCCGAGCGTCTCGACCACTCGGTAAGGGCCTTCCCAGTTAGGGGACAGCTTGCCCGCCGCCTCTAGTGGTCGAGAGGCTTCGGCCTTCCTGAGGATGAAGTCCCCCGGTTGGAAATGTCTGTCTCGGACCTTGGCGTTGTAGTATCGAGTGAGGCGGCGCTGGTACTCCGTTGCTCGGACGTTCACGCTCTCTCGGAGTTCGTCTGCTAGGTCGAGGTTCTCGAGCAACTTTTGCCCGTTTGCCTCGGGTGAGAAGCTGATCACTCGGAGAGACGGATTGGCGATCTCTAATGGAACGACGGCTTCGGTGCCATATACCAACTGAAAAGGGCTTTCACCGGTTGCCATCCTGGGGGTCGTTCGGTGCGACCATAGTACGCTAGGTAATTCCTCGAGCCAGCTACCCTTAGCCTTGTCGAGTCTGGTTGTTATGCCTTTTAAGATAGTCTTGTTGGCATTTTCAACCAGCCCGTTGGCCTGAGGGTGGGCGACCGAAGTGAAGTGGTTGCGGATATTTAGGTCAGCGCATCTGTCTCGGAAATACCGAGAGTCGAATTGCCGACCATTATCGCTTACTATCACTCGGGGGATGCCAAAGCGACAAATGATCGATTTCCAAACAAAGCCCCAAACGACTGTCTCGGTGATCCTTGGCGTAGCCTCGGCTTCGATCCACTTGGTGAAGTAGTCGATGGCGACGATGATGAACTTCTTCTGGGACTGGGCCGTGGGGAATGGCCCAAGGATATCGATTCCCCACCGAGCGAAAGGGTAAGGCTCGGTTAGGGTGACAAGTTCCGTAGCCGGCTGATGGACCAAATGGTCGAACCGCTGGCAACGGTCGCACTGCCGTGCGTGAGCCGTGCAGTCGCGCTGCAGGGTGGGCCACCAGTACCCTTGTCGTAACAGGATTCTGGCCAGTGACCTTGCCCCTGAGTGCGCTCCGCACAGGCCTTCATGAACCTCTCGAATAGCTCGACTGGCGTCGTCGGGGCCGAGGCACTTCAGGAGAGGGCCGGCAAAGGACCTTCGGTAGAGCGTGTCGTCCAGGACGATGAAGCGCCGAGCTTGGTACTTCATTCGGCGGGCTTCCCGAGGGTCGGAGGGCTCTTGGGAGTCTTGAAGCCAAGACAGGTAGGGGGTGCGCCAATCGCTCGGAGTGGCCGAGTTAACAGCGAGGAGCTCCATGTCGATGCTCGGGCGCTCTAGCTCTTCTAGGAGGACCGATCGTGTACCTTCTGGGTCTAGGGAGGAGGCCAACCGAGAGAGGGCGTCCGCTCGAGAGTTTTGCTCCCGAGCTATCCGGACTACCCCAAATTCCTCGAACTGTTGGGCCAGGCTCCGGACCAACTGAAGGTATTTGATCATGGGTGCCTCCCGAGCTTCATACTCACCGTTGACCTAACCTGCGACCAGCTGAGAGTCGGTGTGGATCCTGACTCGCTCGACCCCCAACCGTCGGGCCATGCGTGCTCCCAAGATAAGGGTCTCGTACTCGGAAGCATTGTTGGATGCCTGAAAGTTGAATTTCAAGGCGTACTGTAGCTCTATCCTTCGGGGGACCTCAGGAGGATCCCTGCACCGCTGCCTGCCGAATTGGACGATCCATCGACGAACAGTTCCCAGGTTGGCTCGGTCGTGGTCGGAGGCCTGTCTTCGGTCGGTATGGTGCTTTCGGCAATGAAGTCGGCAAGCACTTGGCCTTTGATTGCTGATCGTGGCCGGTACGAGATGTCGTAGGCCCCGAGCATAATGGCCCATTTGACGAGTCACCCTGAGGCCTCAGGGTGGGCCAGAATCTTCTTCAACGGCTCGCCGGTTAGCACGGTGATGGGGTGCCCCTGGAAGTAGGGTCGGAGGCGCCTTGTGGAGGTAACCAACGCTAGCACGAGTCTTTCGGTTGCGGGGTACCTCCGTTCGGCCTCATTGAGCACCTTGCTGGTGTAGTAGACCGGTCTTTCGATTCCCGAGTCATTTCTGACTAGGACCGAGCTGACCGTGGATGGCGTCGCCGAGAGGTAGAGCAGCAAGACTTCGCTGGGGACAGGTTTGGAGAGCACCGGTGGCGAAGCCAGGAACTTCTTAAGCTCGGTGAATGCTGTCTGGCATTCCTCATCCCATGCGAACGTAGCAGATGCTAGCTTGGGTCCCCGAATCAGTTTGAAGAAGGGCAAGCATCGTTCGGCCGCACGGGATAGGAAACGGCTGAGAGCGGCGACACGCCCTCTCAGTCGCTGGACGTCTTTAATGCATGTGGGTGGGCGCATGTCCAGGATGGCCTGGACTTTGTCGGGGTTGGCTTCGATCCCGTGCTGAGTGACCAGGAAACCCAGGAACTTCCCGGACTTTACTCCAAATGTGCACTTGGCGGGGTTGAGCTTCATGTTGTACTTCAAGAGGGTGCCGAAGGTTTCGGCAAGGTCGGTGAAGTGGTCTTGGGCCTTGGGGGTCTTGACGAGCATGTCGTCGATGTAAGCCTCGACGTTCCGACCTAACTGTCCCTCGAACATGTGATTTACCAGTCGCTGATATGTTGCTCGACGTTCCGACCTAACTGTCCCTCGAACATGTGATTTACCTCAGCGTTCTTCAACCCGAAGGGCATCCGGGTGAAGCAATACACGCCGTAGTCGGTGATGAAGGCGGTCTTCTCGACGTCTTCTGGATTCATTCTAATCTGGTGATAACCCGAATAGGCATCTAGGAAGCTGAGTATCTCGTTGCCCGAGGTTGAATCAACCAATTGGTTGATGCTCGGTAGCGGATAGCAGTCCTTGGGGGTAGCCTTATTCAGATCGGTGAAGTCCACGCACATTCGCCATTTGCTTGTGGTTTTTGGCACCAGGACGACATTGGCTAGCCACGTTGGGTACAGGACTGGTCTAAAAAGACCGGTCTCTTGCCCCTTGGTGACCTGCGCCTTGATGATCGCCTGCTTCTTTGGTGCGTGCTTCCTTCGGCATTGCTGCACGGGCTTCACGGTAGGGTCGAGGTTGAGCTTGTACATCACGATCTTCTCTGGTATGCCAGGAAGTTGATCATCGGACCAAGCAAAGACCTGAATGTACTTAGAAAGAAATTTCTTGTATTGCTGCTGTTCCTTAAGTGGTAGGTCGGCTCCGATCCTTACTCCGAGGGCCGGGTCATCGTTTAGGAATACCGTTAGCAATTCGCCACCGGGCTCGGTGGTTACAGTCTTTCCTTCGACTCCCTTGGGGCCCTTATCCTTCCCGTCCGGCCTTGAGGCTTCCACCGAGATGTTGTAGCACCTTCTATCCGTGGCCTGGTTACCTCGGACTTCCCCCAACCCGCTTTTGGTGGGAAACTTCATTTTCTGGTGATAGGTAGATGGTACGGCCTTTATTCGGCTGAGGATTTTCTGGCCGAAAATGGCGTTGTACGCTATCATACCCTTGATCACTATGAAGTCCGCCATGACCGTAACGGTTTTGGGTGGGGTGCCGATGGTGACCGACAGGCTTAGGGCTCCCTCGGGGTAGGTGGCCAGGCCATTAAACCCGGGGTGTTCGGATCGGGCGGAGCTTGGATGGGTCTTCCCCCATCTTGAGGAAACAGTCATAAGATAATACATCGGGGGCGCTCCCATTGTCAACCAAAATTCTATCTACGTTACAATGGTTTATTGTGGCCGAGATAACGAGGGCATCATCATGCGGGGTGTTCAGCCCTTCCAGGTCTTGGTCGGAGAAGACTATGACCTAGGGCTCCCTCGGCGGGCCCCTGGAGGTCTCTAAGGCCTGGCTGGCCCGCTCGGCATGACGCTTCCTTCCTCGGCTGGTGTCGCTGCCCGATGTCGTTCCCCCGGAGATGACGTTGATGTAGACCCCTCGGGGGGCGTTGTCGATCTCTTCGGCGGCGTCTCGGTCTTCTTTGCGCCCGGCTGCAAATCGGGCCAGGTGCCCCTACCGGATGAGACGCTCGATCTCGTCTTGGAGCTGGTGACAGTCGCCGGTGTGGTGCAAGTGGTCGCCGTGGAACAGGCAATGCCTGTCGCGCTTGCGATTCTTCGACCTCATTGGTTCGGGTTGGCGGAGGAGTCCCGAGTCTTTGATGTCTTCATAGATCTCGTAGACTGGCGCGGTCAACGGGGTGTATCGTTCATACTTCCATTTACGCTCTCCTTCCCGATCGCGCTTCTTGCCCGAGCCAGGATTTGGCTAGGAGGCCCGCTTCTTGTCCCCCTCCCGACCCGAGCCGGTTGTGTCTCGGCAGGCGCTGAGTCACTAGCTCGGCAAGGGTCGAGGGAGGGTGGAGGACCAGCTCGCGGCGGAGATTCTCGTCCCGAGTGCCCCCGGTCAGAGCGATCGTGGCCGAGGCCACATCCAGGAGGAGAATTCTGAGGGCTTCTGATTTAAATCGGTGGACATAAGCCCGGAGCCTTTCCCCTTGCGCCTGTTTGAGGGCCAGGAGCCCTGCTACTGACCTTGGGGGGGCGCTTCCGGCGAAGCTCTCCTTGAAGACTCGCCCGAATTGCCTGAAGTCCCAGATGGACCCAGGGGCGAGGGCCCGGAACCACGCCAGAGCACCTTGGACCAGGGTGGCCGCAAAGGCTCGGCATTTGATAGGATCCGGCGTTCCATCCAGAGTTACCAGGGCGTCGAAGCTGTCGTAGTGGTCGGCTGGGTCACCCTGGCCATCATAGAGCTTGTAGGTCGGAATGGAGGTTCTGGGAGACACCTCTTCCTTCAAGATGTATTCAGAGAAAGGGGATTTCTCCTCGTCCTCCGGGAAAGAGGTTTTCTGCAGGGCACGGAGGGCGCGCTCTTGCTCTGCAAAATGTCTTTCGAAATCCCTCAATCGGAGGGATAGTTCCGGCTGCGGTCGTGCTGTGGGACTGGGGGGAGCGTCGTGGCGATCCTCAGGAACGTCAGTGCCCGGGCGCGAAGGCCTCACCCCATGTTTCCCTTTTCTGGGCATGGAGGAAGCCTCTTGCTCCGGGGGTGGAGCTTGCGAGGGTCCTCCCACGTTGTTGCGGATGAGCTGTTGACCGCGGAGGGTGAAGCGGCTCCCAGCGGTATGCTGGGACGCACTTCGACGGGGGGGGGGGGGCTCCCTGACGGGGCGCGGGACCTGGCATCCCTTGCCGCCTGGGCCCTCATGAGCTCCACGAGGACGTCAAGCTTCTTATTGAGGGCCTGGAAGACCTCGTCGCCACCGTTGGGGGGTGCCCCTATTGCCGTCGGAGGGGGCGGCGGCCCGTTGGTGGGGACGCTGGCGTTGGAGGGAGGGTTCTGTGAGGCCCTAGAGGGGCCATCTCCTGCCATCACCATGGCCTTACCCCTCTCGCCGGCGGACCTCCTCCCTGAGCTTCTTCTCACCATCTTGGCTCTTCGTGCGTTTCCCACATACGGTGCCAGATGAAGAGGCGAAATCTCGCGCTGTGTCCTGAGCAGGCTGTGGCTCACCAGAAGATGAACTGCAAGACAGGGAAATGTATCAGAGGGCCCATGGGGTTTCCCTGGGGAAAAAACCCTCCGATGGTTAAGTCAGTAGAGCTGTGGTGGAAGCAATAATGGGGAGGAGAAAAACTAGTGCGCGAGATTCCTCTCCACCAGAGGGGTGAAGCGGATCGTGCTCAGGAGTTTGGGGTATGAGTGCCTTAATGGCCCTTACCTTCCACCGGAGGGTATCCCTGGTTTAAATAGTATGCCGCCTTCAGGAGCCCTGCAAGCTGAGGGGTTTCCGGCGGGAGTTACGTCCTCAACGTGGGCTTTCATGGCCTTATCATGGGAACGTTATCGCCTCGAAGTCCGGCAGCTTCTTGATTCCCCTGTCCGTTGGGGACTCTTAACGGCAGCACGAACAGATAATATCCGGTCTGGCCGAGCTTCTGAAACGCCAGCCCTGTCCAGGCGATGAGCATAGCTCGGCGAAAGAGGGATTGGATAGGTCGGCGAATGCCTGTCTCTCCCGGGAGGGGAAACGGCTTGGGCTGGACCCTCCTTGTGACCTGACCATTACTCGGGCCCTCCGAGCCTAGGGGCCGCCGGGGAGAGTTGGTTTCTCGAGTGTTTGTTCATTGGGCTTTTCTTTCCTAAGTGGGCCCTGTGGGCTATCACTCAGGTGAGCTTTGCCTCGTTGGACCCTGTTGGGTCTTGTTGGGCTGCTCTTTGAGTGGGCTGTAGAAATCCCCCTCCCCAGCTAGCATTGTTGAATGTGGCATCTCCCTGGCATCCCGTTGTTGTTGCTGCTCGTACCCGAGCGTTGAAGACATGAACCATATCTTTCTTAGCAGTGACTCGGCTTCCATTCTGTGGAATTGGGCAGCTCCTTTCCTGTAAGTTGCGCATAGAGCCAGCCCCAACATCATCCACCGCATGTGGGACATTCTCACCCAGTGTAACCCTAGCTCCTTGGCTGGATTCATTACTATATACGCCTCTATTCTTATTGTGTGGGAGACTTGGAAGGTTAGATGCAAGATATGCTTTGAGGGATCCCGTATCTCTCCTGCGTGTATAATACATAACATTCACTTTCAAATCAATGCTGCGCTCTCTAAGGTGGTTTTAAAGTACCATCCTATTGCGTCTCAATTTCTCCTCCTTCTGGCTCTCGGCTTCAAATTCAGGCTTGCGATGCACCTCGCGAAGCTTGTCCGATGGATACCGCCGGATCAGGGCCTTGTATTGAACGTTGATGGTGCCAGCAAAGGGAACCCATGATATTGTGGCGGAGGTGGCTGATAGGATCGGTGCGATGGATTCAGAGGGGGGGTGAATGAATCCCACCCTTAAAAAACTTTTCACTCAATAAAAGACTAGAACACTATCAAGGCAAATAGATAATCTAAAGAACAAGTTAAGTTCTATTTTAAACCACTGAGCAAATATATAATGTGCACCTAAACAAGCAACTAGCGGAAGCAGCACAGATAGAAACGAGAGTGCTAAGACAACCTGTGAATGAGATAGAAGACAAGGAGCAAAACACAACCACACTGCACAGAGGATTTTTAGGTGGTTCGGTCACCAAGACCTACGTCCACCCCTCACTCCCAACCGGATTGAGGCTTCCACTAGCAATGCTAGAATAGCAGACTCAGTCTGCAAACATTTGCTGCCAAACAGCTTGAGTAGGGGAACAACCTCCCCTCTTCCTCCAGACTGGAGGGACACCCCAAGTGACTCCCAGCCACTTGGAACCAGAGACTAGGTCTCTCTTCCTCCAGACCAGGAGGGAACGCACCAGTGACACCCAGTCACTGGCAACCAGAGACACAAGTCTCTCTTCCTCCAAACCGGAGGGAACACCTGGACTTGCAACCCACAAGATCAGAACCGGAGATGAATCTCCCTTCCTCCAAACCGGAGGGGAACCCACAAGTGACAACCTGTCACTTGCAGACCGGAGACAAGGCTCCTATCTCTTGAGACCACAAGAGGAACACCGATCGCTAACCAGAGAATCGAAAAGCACAGTTGATCAAATAAAAGGAAAACAAGAAATGAAAATACAGCAATCGAAAAGCTGGAAACGCAATGCAAAATGTAGCTCTCGCAGGAGCAACTGGATTGGATCTGATCCAAGTCCAGTAGATAGATCTTCAATAAAAACTTCTTTCTTCTTCTCCATGAACTCTCTCTCTCTTTCTCTTCTTCTTCTTCTTCTGCTTTCACTCTCTGCCTCTCTGCTCTTTTTCTTCTTCTTCTTCTTCTTCTGCTCTCACACTCTGCCTCTCTACTCTTTTTCTTCTTCTTCTGCTCACTGCCTCTCTGCTGCTCTCACTTTCTTCTATCACTCTCTCGATCAGTCTTATGCGGATGAAGAAACTTCACATATATATATCAGCAGCAACTAGGGCGTGTGCCCCCTTTATCCAGAGGACACCTCGAATCACGTGTCGGGTGCCAACCTCGGATCACGTGCCCATTCATTAGCCTGTACAATGACAGAGTTACTTCAGTAGATCAGCAAAGAGTGTATAGACTTAATGAAGTAATGCATGAGCGTGTACAGACTTTAGATGCAGCATTTATGCAAGTATGTAAAATGTGAGAATGTGTAGACTTAGAATGCAGCGATATGCAGACTTGGTATGAAAGATGCATGTGCAATAGAAGAGAAAGTGTGTACAATGAGAATGAATGTACAGACATTACATTCACGAGTGTACAGACTTTTGATGAATGCATGTAATACACTAAGTGATGTACAGACTTCATTCATGCGTGCAGGTATGCTAACAACCGGATGTATAGGCATGAAACAGAGGAGTGTATAGACTTGATGTTTACATGCATGAGAACTCAATGTATAGACTTGTTGTCCCTGCAGCAGACGACCCCAGTGTATAGACTTGCTAAGCTTTCGCTAAGTCTGTATAGACTTGATCATGCAGTCTCGACACCAGTGTACAGATTTGAATGAAAGCAATGCATGCATAATGATGCAATGTTCAGACTTTGCTGAAGGCTGCTAGTCAATGTATGGACTTGGCTGAAGGCAATGCTGAAGCAATGTTCAGACTTCATGTATGCAATGCAGTGGCATGTACACACTTTGTGAATGTGAAGCTATAGCATGTATAGACTTCATATAAGGAATGTAGAGGCATGTATATGCTTTGATTTCGTTCATGAGAAAGCAATGTTTAGACTTGCTACAATGCATGCATGTATAGACTTTACCTTAGAAACGCTGCATGAAACGGTGGATGTACAGTCTTGGGCTGTACATACTTGCAGTGTGCAATGCATGCGATGTATAGACTTGATAAAGCTTCAAAGCACAAGACACTTGGCCAATGTACAGACTTGGAAAGCTTGAGCCAATGTGCAGACTTGAAACAAGTGAACATGGCGATGTGTAGACTTGGCCAATGTGCAGACTTGAAGCGAAGACCAATGTGTAGACTTCAAAGCAGATGCCAAGGCCATGTTCAGACTTGAAGTGAAAACCAATGTATAGACTTCAAAGCAGATGCCAAGGCCATGTACAGACTTGAAGTGAAAATCAATGTATAGACTTCAATGCAAATGAGAAACCAATGTACAGACTTGAATGCTCGAGACAGCAATGTATAGACTTTGATGCCCAAATGCAATGTATAGACTTTGATGCCCAAATGCAATGTATAGACTTGCAACAGTGAACGTAGGTAAAGATGACAATGTATAGACTTTACTTTGTGCAAGCTATAGGACAGTGTATAGATTTGAATGTATGTGCAATGCAAAGGCAATGTGTAGACTTAGCGTGTGCAGTGAACAATGTATAGACTTGGTCATGCGTGCACAATGTATAGACTTGCGTTATGCAGCCAAACTATGTACAGACTTGATGAGGCGCTAAATGAAACACACCGATGTACAGACTTGAAAGACGATGCATGAGACGATGCATGAGACGATCGGATGTACAGACTTTGAAGCTTAACTGAGACGGTGGATGTACAGACTTCATGATATGAACGCTTTGGCTGTATAGACTTTGAGAGAGATGATGCATGAGACGATGCATGCACAATGTTGTACAGACTTGGTCTTACAATGCAACAAGACTCTGAACGATGTATAGACTTTACGACCAAGATGCAACATAGTGTATAGACTTGAACAAAGCGTGAAGCACAGATAATGTATAGACTCTACGAGCAAGAGGCAATGCTGACTGATGTATAGACTTGCTAAGTGATGCACATGTGACGATGAACAGACGATGTATAGACTTGTGAATTCATGAACAAGCTATCAAACAAGTGTGCAGTGCAGACTCTGCATGCAGTGTACTGACTGTATGCTCAATACAATCGTGCTGACTTTGTTACATGAATGCATCAACCAGATGTTAGACAGATATAATGTGTGCACACATTGTATATAATGGAATGTCATTCACAAGCACACATTCACAAATACATGAACACATATGAATGCACTTAAATGAATCAACAAGGCCTTTCATGCACACATGCATATGGTGACTTATAGTGTTTGCTATCATCAAAACCACAGGGGCACAACAATCTCCCCCTTTTTGATGATGGCAACACTATGAGTCACACTGACTCAAGTCAAAAACATTCTCCCCCTTTGACTTCAGTAAAAAGACATTAGTTAGAGAGAGGAAAATTAAGCAGATATGAAATGATTGATGTAACATTTCTCCCTTTAACTACATGAAAGCACATTCTTCCCCAAAGAGCAATATGACTCATTCCAATTTCTCCCCCTTTGTTTTAAAAAAAAATCATGGAAGAGGTATGAATGCAGAGATGCAGATGCAACAAGAAATGCAAGAGCTCCCCCTAAATGTATGAATGCATGACAATTCTCCCCCTTTAAGAATTTCTATGCAGCATGATTCATATGACAAGGAAACTCCCCCTCAATAAATGGAACCTTATGAAATGAATGAGAAGGAAACCACAAGGGCAATCAAGGATAAGTTCAGGTCATGATGAATCAAGGACAATGAGATTCAACAAGATTTTCAAGGAGATATCAATCTCATAAATCCAAAACATAAGTTTTCAAAGTCTTCCATTATAAGGGCTTATGAATGAACTTTATTGATCAGCAGGGTTTAAACATGATGTATGCAAGATTTATCAATAAAATTCAGTATTTATATCTAAAATCATATTTTAATAAAAATGAACCAAGCCCTCATAGTTATATCTTGATTAGTCTCCCTTTCTCTTACACAATCAAATTTATTGACTTCTTTCTGAATTACATGCACTAGTATTGAGATCAAGCAATTATGAAGTCATATGATTTTATCTAGGGTTGAAGCAATTTGATTTTTGCATCAATAATCAAATATTACAATTTGTTTAAAAAAATTTTATGCTACACATTTTACGAGCACTCTAGTTCAGTGTACACCTTGTAACTAGAGGATATACGTTGATCAGACGCCAATATCCCTAAGAACTTAGTGTAACTAACAGTCATGTTTTATATTAACAGAGGTAACATTTACACCTCATGACATATCTCAACTCATTTCTTGATGAGTGAGATGTATTTCTCAGTGTGCATGTCAGTGCTCTGCCTGATTAACACTCATTCTTAAGCAGAGTTAACTATGGCACCTCATGACACAGTCCTTTGGACATGTGTTTCTCAGTGACCAAAGTCATTGCTCTGACAGAATTTACCCTTTAGACATTTCAGAAAAACTCATTTACTTCAAATCAATAATAATTTCATGTACTTAACCAAATAAAGCCATGTATTCAATAATGCAGATTTCAGAAGATTTTACAAGACACAGTATGAAACAGATGGTTAAAGTTTATTAAACATGATTCATATATTTTTAAGAGATTTTAAAGTCAAACTTAATGAATACATTAAACTTTAACCATCTGTTTCATACTGTGTCTTATAAAATCTTCTGAAATCTGCATTATTGAATACATGGCTTTATTTGGTTAAGTACATGAAATTATTATTGATTTGAAGCAAATGAGTTTTTCTGAAATGTCTAAAGGGTAAATTCTGTCAGAGCAATGACTTTAAATATCTGAATCATGTTTAATAAACTTAAACCACCTGAGTTATTTCAGACATTCATAAAATCGTATAATAGAAGATTCCTAGTTCAAGTGTTTTTCATATTTATGATCGAGATAGCCCCATTGAAATCTTCATGAAGGACTGATAGAATTCTGATACCAAATGATAGAAGGGATTTTGAAGCCCAGTGTTTTCAAAATATGATCAAGGTTTGTCAACAAATGCAATGAATTCTGACAAGTGTATGCATTTGACAACCTACATGTAATGCATTGACTCCCCCTGACAATATGCATTCAGTCAACCTTTTTTGGCAATTTCAATGTAATGAAATGCACTTAACTATATGTATGCAAAGCCATGCAAAGACTCAACATTGAATCCTATGCAAAGACATGCAATTAACTACCCCTAAAAACATGCAATGTTTGCCATGAGAACAGAACATATGTCTTTGAGACTCATGCACATTCAGACTGCCCTATCAAGCAATAAGACCCATGGTACTAGGCAGAGAACCTGGTCTAAAAGACCATCTCACACACATTAAGAACCTCCAGACAGATTTCCCTGCCTTTTAGTAGCTTACTATTTGATATACCATAGTGGTCAATCACGATAATTCAACATGCAGTCCTATAAGCAATCCAGATTTTCAGTGAGCTATGCAACAGACATATTTCAAACAACATTCATATGCAGTTCAGATTTTCAGAAATTGTAAGTTTATTCTCATTTCAATATCTAAACAGCCAATTCATATGAGTATTGAGAGACATGAATACTCATAGTGTGCAAAAGATGACAAATATGCAAGAACACATCAAACAAGATATGCAATTAATTTTAAAACAGGAAATGCAGAGAGTTTACCAGAAAAGTTTAGAAATGGGTTTTCATTCTTGAGTGCTTTGGATTAATCCCCTCTTTATTAATCAGCTTCCAAGGCACACCTGCAAGTTAGCAAACTATTTTGCACAAATAGGCACCCAAGAAGTCTTGGGTCCTGACATGACAGTATCACTCCTAGCAGGTTTTCTCAGCACATTTTTAACTTGATGATCATCAAATTTCATCAGAGGATAACCATCCATCAAATGTCCAGATTTGCCATAATGATGGCAAGAAGCAGCATATTTCTGATTTGATTTATGCATTTATTAGCATGAATTCTATGTGCATATGCATGAAAATTTTTGTTAACAAAATTAAAATTCTGTTTACCAAAATAGGCCAGCCAACCGTCAGCAGCTCTATGGCCTGGCTTCCCACATTCAAAACATGCAGGAATCTTTTCTTTAAAAATAGATTTATTTTTACCATAATCATTTCTGTCTGCAGGGAGTTTGACAATTTTAGAATTAAATTTTATACCCTGAGCATGCCAGCATTCAATGCCCCTGTGGCCTGTCTTACCACATTCAAAGTATGTAATGAGCTTATCTTTGAAAACAAATTTGTTCCTGTCAAAAATCATTTTGTTAACAGGAGATTTGGTAAATTTGGAGTTGAAATATCTCCCTTGGTCATGCCAACATTGGGCTGCAATGTGGCCCATCTTGCCACAGTGAAAGCATGAATTAGGATTTCTCCTACCAGTATTCAGCCAGCATTCAAATCTCTTATGACCCAATTTTCCACAATTAAAGCATGTCATATGCTGGTTTATTGAATCAAACTTGTTCTTGTTAATAGCATGACTGTTTGCATGAAATTTAGCATGATATGAATGATATGTTTTCTTATCACTTGCAAACCAGCATTGTGTAATTGTGTGTCCTACTTTGCCACAGTGAGAACATTCAATTTTCTTTTTCTGAGATGAAGGATTTTTATCATGAAATTTTCTAGCATTCATATCATCCTTCTCCATCAATTTACACTCTTGCATCAAATGACCGAATCTATGACAGTAATGACATATCATTTTCTTTTTAGATGCATGTGAGTGTGTGTGAGGACTGTGATCAACATGCACTGATAAACCTTTTTTATTTATTTTCTGTTTTCCCGTCTTTTTCTTATTTTTATCCTATTTTTCTATTTTCTTAGCCTTGTACTGAGGTGGAGATGAGGTAGAAGGCTTTTCTTGTTCTGAAGATTTAACAAAAATAGTTTTCAGGTTGGATCCATCAACCTTCCTCATGACTGGATTGTAACCCAGTCCCTCTTTCTTACAATTAACCTTTGTTCCCAGTATTTTCTGAACAATGGGCTGTTTATCTTTTGATGTTGAGGTTACATTTAAAGCATTTACAAATGATGTCATTACTTTGTTCTGAAAAGCCTTTTTATTTAGATTATTGTAGCCCAACCCTTCCTTCTGAAAATTGACTTTTGTTCTCAGCAATTTGTTCAGATTATCTTGCCCACTAACAAATTTAGACAAAGAGGTTTTCAAATCCTGAATTTCATTTTCGAGAGATGTAACGTTTATTTCATAACTTGCAATCTCCTGTTCACTGCAATTGACAGCTTCATTCAAAACTTTGTTAGCTGTTGTGTATTTTTCAATTTCCTTTCTCAGCTCATCTACTTCTTCAGTTTCGTTTATACAGATGACTTTCCCTTTCTCCAAAGTAAGAAGTCTTTCAGATATGGAAGAGTTCAACAGTTTTAACTTCTCATTTTCTTCCTTAAGCTTATCGTTTTGAATTAACTCATTTATTAGAGTCTGATCTTCTGAGTTAACCATGCTTTCTCTCCTAGCTTCAAACTCCTTCAATTCCTTTTCCTGTTTTTCAAAATCTTTCTGCAATTCTATATTTATAGACTTTATGGCATTAAATTTTCAGCAAACAAGTTCTTCTCTTGCTCAAGTTTCCCAAATTTTTCTTCATTTTTCTTTAACAGATTTTCTAAGAGAGTCATTCTCACTTTTCAGCTTGTTTAAATCAGACTTAACACATTCAAAATCTTTCAGCAAATCCTTACTCTGAACAGAATCATAACAAGTTAGGCTAAGCTTCTTCTCAAGTTCAGATATTTCTTTTACATGATCTTGATTCTCAATTTTCAGCAACGAAATTTATTTTTTCAACATTTGAATATCAGAAAAGTATGCATCATGAGATTGTTTCAACTCTAGACATTTTTCACAAGAAGAGCTTGAACTTTCTAACCCAGTACCCTTTTTCAATTTTTTATACTGTCTTCTTAACCTCTGATGTGACTCTAATAATTCAGCATATGCATTCTCCCAATCATCTAAAGTATAGTTCTCAAAAGGGTTTACCTCCTCATCATTATCGTCTTCATCCTGATTGCTGCCTTGATCGCTGCCACTTTGATTACTTCTGTTAGCCATCATGCAGCTCGTTTGATTTTCCTCCCCGACTCTCTTTATCATCTCGAATATATCCCTTGCATATCTGCAACCAAGGAAACATGAATGAAGAGCTTGATTAGTCACGGCCTTCATTAACTCCAGTGCTTTCTGATTTTCTGCACACATAGATCGATGCTTGTTAGTCCATTTGGACTGATCTTTTGGTAGTCTATGTGGACCATGTGAAATCACTTTCCACAGGTCTGGATCAACAGATTTAACATGAGCACGGAAAGCACTGTGCCACTGGTTGAAATAAGAACCACTAAAGACGGGTGGATGAGCCATTGAAGCAGATCAAAACTAATTCAAAGTAGTGGATTCAAACCGATAAACCATCTCTAACAAAAAAGCACCGAAGACAGTAGGATCGGATCTGCAGGTCGGTGGACCTTCTAAGCAGACAACGGCTCTGATACCAATTGATAGGATCGGTGCGATGGATTCAGAGGGGGGGTGAATGAATCCCACCCTTAAAAAACTTTTCGCTCAATAAAAGACAAGAACACTATCAAGGCAAATAGACAATCTGAAGAACAAGTTCTCTTTTAAACCACTGAGCAAATATATAAGGCGCGCCTAAACTTGCAACTAGCGGAAGCAGCACAGATAGAAACGAGAGTGCAAAGGCAACTTGTGAAGGAGATAGAAGACAAGGAGAAAAACACAACCACACTGCACAGACGATTTTTAGGTGGTTCGGTCACCAAGACCTACGTCCACCCCTCACTCCCAACCGGAGTGAGGCTTCCACTAGCAACGCTAGAACTGCAGACTCAGTCTGCAGACACTTGCTGCCAAACAACTTGACCAGGGGAACAACCTCCCCTCTTCCTCCAGACCGGAGGGACACCCCAAGTGACTCCCAGCCACTTGGAACCAGAGACTAGGTCTCTCTTCCTCCAGACCAGGAGGGAACGCACCAGTGACACCCAGTCACTGGCAACCAGAGACACAAGTCTCTCTTCCTCCAAACAAGAGGGAACACCTGGACTTGCAACCCACAAGACCAGAACATGAGATGAATCTCCCTTCCTCCAAACCGGAGGGGAACCCACAAGTGACAACCTGTCACTTGCAGACCGGAGACAAGTCTCCTATCTCTTGAGACCACAAGAGGAACACCGATCTCTAACCAGAGAATCGGAAAGCATAGTTGATCAAATAAAAGGAAAATAAGAAATGAAAATACAGCAATCGGAAAGCTGGAAACGCAATGCAAAATGTAGCTCTCGCAGGAGCAACTGGATTGGATCTGATCCAAGTCCAGTAGATAGATCTTCAATAAAAACTTCTTTCTTCTTCTCCATGAACTCTCTCTCTTTCTCTTCTTCTTCTTCTTCTTCTTCTGCTTTCACTCTCTGCCTCTCTGCTCTTTTTCTTCTTCTTCTTCTGCTCTCACACTCTGCCTCTCTGCTCTTTTTCTTCTTCTTCTGCTCACTGCCTCTCTACTGCTCTCACTTTCTTCTATCACTCTCTCGATCAGCCCTCTTCGATCAGTCTTATGCGGATGAAGAAACTTCACATATATATATCAACAGCAACTAGGGCGTGTGCCCACTTTATCCAGAGGACACCTCGGATCACGTGCCGGGTGCCAACCTCGGATCACGTGCCCATTCATTCGCCTGTACAATGACAGAGTTACTTCAGTCGATCAGCAAAGAGTGTATAGACTTAATGAAGTAATGCATGAGCGTGTACAGACTTTAGATGCAGCATTTATGCAAGTATGTACAATGTGAGAATGTGTAGACTTAGAATACAGCGATGTGCAGACTTGGTATGAAAGATGCATGTGCAATAGAAGAGAAAGTGTGTACAATGAGAATGAATGTACAGACATTACATTCACGAGTGTATAGACTTTTGATGAATGCATGTAATGCACTAAGTGATGTACAGACTTCATTCATGCGTGCAGGTATGCTAACAACCGGATGTATAGGCATGAAACAGAGGAGTGTATAGACTTGATGTTTACATGCATGAGAACTCAATGTACAGACTTGTTGTCCCTGCAGCAGACGACACCAGTGTATAGACTTGCTAAGCTTTCGCTAAGTCTGTATAGACTTGATCATGCAGTCTCGACACCAGTGTACAGACATGAATGAAAGCAATGCATGCACAATGATGCAATGTTCAGACTTTGCTGAAGGCTGCCAGTCAATGTATGGACTTGGCTGAAGGCAACGCTGAAGCAATGTTCAAACGCTGAAGGCAACGCTGAAGCAACGCTGAAACAATGTATGGACATGGTGTGTACACACTATGTGAATGCGAAGCTATAGCATGTATAGACTTCATATATGCAATGCAGAGGCATGTACATGCTTTGATTTTGTTCATGAGAAAGCAATGTTCAGACTTGCTACAATGCATGCATGTATAGCCTTTGCCTTAGAGACGCTGCATGAAACAGTGGATGTACAGTCTTAGGCTGTACAGACTTGCAGTGTGCAATGCATGCGATGTATAGACTTGATAAAGCTTCAAAGCACAAGACACCTGGCCAATGTACAGACTTGGAAATCTTGAGCCAATGTACAGACTTGAAACAAGTGAACACGGCGATGTGTAGACTTGGCCAATGTACAGACTTGAAGCGAAGACCAATGTGTAGACTTCAAAGCAGATGCCAAGGCCATGTACAGACTTGAAGTGAAAACCAATGTATAGACTTCAAAGCAGATGCCAAGGCCATGTACAAACTTGAAGTGAAAACCAATGTATAGACTTCAATGCAAATGAGAAACCAATGTACAGACTTGAATGCTCGAGACAGTAATGTATTGACTTTGATGCCCAAATGCAATGTATAGACTTGCAATAGTGAACGTAGGTAAAGATGACAATGTATAGACTTTACTTCGTGCAAGCTACAGGACAGTGTATAGATTTGAATGTATGTGCAATGCAAAGGCAATGTGTAGACTTAGCGTGTGCAGTGAACAATGTATAGACTTGGTCATGCGTGCACAATGTATAGACTTGCGTTATGTAGCCAAACTATGTACAGACTTGATGAGGCGCTAAGTGAAACACACCGATGTACAGACTTGAAAGACGATGCATGAGACGATGCATGAGACGATCGGATGTACAGACTTTGAAGCTTAACTGAGACGGTGGATGTACAGACTTCATGATATGAACGCTTTGGCTGTATAGACTTTGAGAGAGATGATGCATGAGACGATGCATGCACAATGTTGTACAAACTTGGTCTTACAATGCAACAAGACTCTAAATGATGTATAGACTTTACGACCAAGATGCAACATAGTGTATAGACTTGAACAAAGCGTGAAGCACAGATAATGTATAGACTCTACGAGCAAGAGGCAATGCTGACTGATGTATAGACTTGCTAAGTGATGCACATGTGACGATGTTTACACTTGTGAATTCACGAACAAGCTATCAAACCAGTGTGCAGTGCAGACTCTGCATGCAGTGTACTGACTGTATGCTCAATGCAATCGTGCTGACTCTGTTACATGAATGCATCAACCAGATGTCAGACAGATATAATGTGTGCACACAGTGTATATAATGGAATGTCATTCACAAGCACACATTCACAAATACATGAACACATATGAATGCACTTAAATGAATCAACAAGGTCTTTCATGCACACATGCATATGGTGGCTTATAGTGTTTACTATCATCAAAACCATAGGGGCACAACAGTGGCTACATCCGAGATCATACTGGTAGTCTAGTTCTGGCTTTCTCACACTTTTATGGTGTTGGCAGTAGCTTTGTGGCTGAAACCAGAGCCTTATGTGACGGCATCCGCCTTGCTATTGAACATGGCCTCCATGTGTCGGCTATCCGCACTGACAATGCGGTCCTAGCCAATTCTCTTCAGTCTGGTGTTGCTACGACCTGGGGCTCTCTACGCTAGTGGAGAGAAATCCTCACCTACCTCCTTCGATCCAGTGTGAGTGTTTGCAATGTGTATCGTGAAGCCAATCACGTTGCTGATTCTTTAGCATCTCTTGCTTGTTCCACCAAGGTTAGTTTTGTGGCCCACTCGAAATTTGAGTTGCCTAGAGTCTGTATTGGGCCGCTCCTGACTGACCAGATGGGCCTTGTGTCCCTACGGACTGTGTGGAATTGAGTTATGCCATTTATGTTGGTTCTGTAGGGGTATGCCTCGGAGACGTTGTATTTTTCTTCCTCACACATTCATTAATAAAAGTAATCGCCTAGTGGTATCCCTATACCCTAGGTAGGTCTTCTGCCAAAAAAAAATGAGAGAGAGAGAGAGAGAGTGGAATAACATAGAATAATATAGAAAGTCCTGCACTTCGGTGCAATGCCACACCGTGGTCAATATAGCTCCCATGGGCACAAGTACTTTCAGGTGCTCCTCCCAGCACCCGACCGGGCCCCATTAATGTTAGGCATTGAGTCGTGTAATTATCTAGACATCTACTATAGTTTATAGCCAATAGAGTTCCAAAGGAATAAGCCATTGTAAGAACATTAAGTTAGATTCATGGAATAGAGAGTTCAAGGATAGAACCTTGTGTAGAGATGACTTTGCGATAAATCTCTCATGAAATAGGACACACATGAATCTGGGATAATTGGCGTCCACTCATGCCATCGCCAATTTCAGAATATGCGTCCACTGTGGGGGTCGCTAATTCTGTGAACAGTAAAGGCACGAAGGAAACTCGCGTCAACTATAACGGACGCTAAATCCCAATATGTCGTCAACTGTACTGGACGCTAATTCCAGACAGTGACATGACTCTCACAGAACACCTGAACAACGCTATATGATGGTTGGGGCATCATGTTTCTTCAGAGTGACATGATAAGACACGGGTTCCAGGGTTTTTAGGGTACAACCTACTCGGCCACCTTGAGGGATTCCAAGGCTAACGAAGACTCGCGGAGGCCTTAGAGAAAGAACTTCTAATCCAACGGAAGGAATATCCGGCGGAGAGTCATTCAATCTCCAAGAAATAGTGTGTCACCATGAAAACTCGTGAAATAGGGACTCTATCTCGGTCATGAGACAATAGTGCCAGAAACCTACAGTATGGGTCAAAATAGCGTTAAAACATGGGAGAGAAGAATTAGCGTCAATGGAAGTAGGCGTTAATTAATAAATTCACGTCTCTTTAAGAAGGCACCAATTCTAGAATTTACTAAAATCAAATAAAATTTATAACAAGTGGCGTCTGTGTACAGAGGCGCCATATCTTTAATTACCATCCATGTAAACAGATGTTAATTCATGATTTTATAATTTTTACTCATATTTAATAATTTACATGATTTGGCATCTCTGTGCAGGGGCGCTAATTCCATAATTCACCTCTGCTCAAGCAGACTTAATTCTTTGTCTACAGGTTGTCATGCATCATGCAGGTACATTCACAGATACAAAGCACTATTCATTTCGTTAGAAATTTCATGAACAGTAGCCCTTTGCTTTCTATGGGGATTTTTAAGGATCTAAATACATGACAATTAAGAGAAAAATATGGGGATCCTAAAATCATGCTCATACAGAATTTTTAGAATCAGGTTCCTTACTTATTTCATTTTAAACATGCGTTAATTATTAAATACACTGAAAGAAATAGCGTCAGGGGTAGTTGGTGCTCATTAACCCACGTCTATTAGGATGACACTAATTCAAGATTTAGCACCCTTCTGGACAGGCACCAATTAAATAGCGTCCACTATTCTAGTCGCCAATTTCTTGTGAAATAGAAGGCTTAAAAACTACGTTAAAACTAACATGAAACATGCAGAGAACATAGGAATCAGGTACAAGACTCTAAGATGGATGTTACTACACGTAAGATTCAATTATTTACAAGGTTTTGCTTGGGATATTGAGAACACCTACCTTTTATGTGTAAAGGGAAGAAGATGAAGGAAGCAGAGGAAGAGAGAGGAAGAAGATGCACACCACTTCCTACTCGTTCTGCAACAATAGCCTCAGCAGCACGGCGTATAGGAAGAAGGGGAAGAAGATTAAACAGATGCCCTCACGTAGGAAGAACAAGGAAGAAGACCTTCACGATCCCACACTCAGAAACAAGGAAGATTATATGTAAGAAGACATAGGGATGCGTCGACCTCATGAACCCTTCATGATCTGCAACAACAACATGATACTTCTGCATCGCAAGGGGGTGTATTTATAGGGTTCCATGAGTCCTAATATGTGCACGGAATCCTATTTGATTTAAAATTTCCTAAGGTCGATACTATCGTTTCCAATACTCTAGCCGCTTTCCCTGTTCGATCAAGAACCCTAAGTTCCCATGCATGCATAGGTCGACCTATTCCCTTCGAACAGCTTCTATTGGGTTTATTGTAAAGGGCCATTAATTGGTTTTAGAGTTATTAGTATTGGGCCCTTTTTCCAATTGGCTTATACGTAAAAGGCTTTAGCTATTGGGTTTAATGGTTTGTTTTTAATGGAACCCATTTAGGCACTTTTGCCTATTAAATATTATATTTATATTTATTTTATTTGGGGTGCTACACAGTTCTTGGGGTCGACGCAGCCATGGTCCAAAGACCAGTTTCCCCGTGGATTCAATAGAGCAGGTCGACCTAGGTGGCATAATGAGTCGACACACAGGTCACTTAGAACTCCTTATTCCCTTACCAAGTATTGGGTAGGTCCATCAAGGTAACCTAGTGTGTACAACACATCCTATGCCCTAGGGACCAAAAGATGGAACAATAAAATAAATATTTCAAATAACTTCTATGCATTTAAAAGTGCAAAATTGGGCAATGTGAACAATGTAGTCAAAACAAATGGCAAGCCCACTCTGAAATGGCAAGTTTGGATTTCAAAATGTATGCTATCATGTCTTGAAGATATGAATGGTCTGATGGGACCCAAGTGCATTTGGGTTCCAAAATCCTTTGGCTAATTTACTTTGTAGGAATGCCTTACAGCCATACATAATAAATGGTATCTCAAAAGCGATTGTTCAAGGCATATGACAGGGGACAAGGGAAAATTATTTTTGCTGGTTGAAAAGGATGGTGGACATGTCACTTTTGGTGGAAACAACAAAGGAAGAATCATCGGGACAAGTAAAGTTGGTAAGAATTCCTCCAACTCTATAGAAAATGTCTTGCTGGTTGACGGATTGAAATATAATTTGCTAAGTATTATCTAGTTGTGCAATAAAGGGCATAAAGTCATTTTTGTCTCTCACGTATGCAAAATCATGGAACCCAATTCAGAATCAATTAAATTCATTGGCAAGAGAGTCAATAAGGTCTATATGGTTGACTTCGATGATTTTGCTCATAATAACATATGCCTAGCTACAAACAGTAGAAGAATCTCCCCATATCACTTTTGATGAATACCATGATATTTCTAATGATGATGAACCGTGTAGGAGAAAGGATAATGGGGAGTTCTTGGAAACAAAGGAGGAACAAGAAGCACAAGAAGTTGAAACAAGGCCAGATGGAGACCCAGGTGAGTCAAATAGTCATGGTGTCATCCCTACCAATGAAGGTATGGAATCTTCCAATATTAGAGTACTTAGAGATCATCCTCTAGGTAGGATCACTGGTAGCTTGCATGAACCCACTAGAACTATGTCTCATTTCAAAATTATTGAAGAAATGGATCAAATGGCGTTTGTTTCTAAAACTGAACCAAAGAATGTAAATGATGTCTTAAAAGATGAATTCTAGATAAATGCTATGCGTGAAGAGTTTAATCAATTTGAAAGAAATAAGGTATGGAATTTAGTTCCTAGACCTACATCATAATCGGTAATTGGCACAAAGTGGGTCTTCAGAAATAAATTAAGTGAAGAAGGTAAGATAGTAAGAAATAAAGTCAGACTAGTAGCAAAGGGGTATAATCAAGAATTTAGTATTGACTTTGGAGAATCTTTTGCCCCTATTGCTATATTAGATGCCATTAGAATTTTATTTACTTTTGCATGCTGTCATAGAATAAAACATCAACAAATGGACGTTAAAAGTGCATTTCTTAATGGTCTAATAAAAGAGGATGTTTATGTTGAACAACCCCCTGGTTTTGAATGCTCAGACTTTCCTGACCATATTTATAAGTTGGACAAGGCACTTTATGGACTGAAATAGGCACCTCGCATATGGTATGATAGGCTAAGCAGCTTCTTACAGGTAAGGGGTTCACACGAGTTAAGGTTGACCAAACACTATTTTTTATGGTGCAAAAAGGTGATATCCTCATTGCTTAGGTTTGTGTAGATGATATAGTGTTTGGATCAACAAGATGTGCCATGTGTAAGGAATTTGCTGATTTGATGACTAGTGAGTTTGAAATGAGCTTAATGGGTGAATCGCAATTCTTTCTTGGATTGCAGGTCAATCAAACTCTTGAGGGGTGCTTCATAAATCAATCAAAGTACATCATGGAGTTGTTGAAAAAGTACAAGATGGAAAATGCAAAGTCAATTGCAACTCCAATGGGTACAAATGCAAGTCTAGATGTCGACGAGAAAGGTAAAATGGTAGATGAAAAAATATTCAGAGGTATGATTAGATCCTTGCTCTACCTTATAGCATCTAGATCAGATATTTAGTTTAGTGTTTTCGTATGTGGTAGATTTCAAGTTAGTCGTAGGGAATCCCACATAAGTGCAGTAAAATGTATTTTTTGATATTTTGCTGGAACTCATGATTTGGGAATGTGGCTCCCTACATCGTATGATTTTAATCTGATCTCATACTCCGATGCAGACTATGTTGGATGCAAGCTGGATAGAAAGAGTACTAGCGGCTATTGCCAATTTTTAGGTAGGTGTTCGATATCTTGGGCATCCAAGAAATAAGACTCGGTTGCCTTGTCTACTGCGAAGGTAGAATATGTCGTTGCAGGGAGTTGTGGCACTCAAGTGTTATGGATCAAACACCAACTCCAAGACTACCATGTGGATCTTGGGTGTGTTCCAATTCTGTGTGATAACACTAGTGCTATCAATTTGACCAAAAATCCCATCTAGCATTCTTGGACTAAGCATATTGAAATTAGGCATCATTTTTTAAGAGATGAGGTCAATAAAAAGAACTTTGAATTGCATTTCATTGAAACATAGAAACAAACTGTTGATATCTTTACCAAGCCTCTCTATAATGAAAGATTTATTGGATTTCTATGTTTTGATGATGACAAACACTATGACTCGTAATGCATGATGTCATATGTGGTTATCTGCATGTCCGTGGATGTCTTTGTGCATGTTCATGGATGTCTCTGTACAAGTCATGCATAAAGTCTTATACAACTGTTCATATAAGTCAATGCATCACAGGTCAACCAAAAGTCAACATAAAGACAATACTGTGCATATAAAGTCAACGTGTCTGCATAAAGTTTGTGCACATGATAGTTTACTAAATAACCTGTGTGCAAGGCATTTGGATGAACACTTGGTGTGCATTTCATAGTCAGTGCATTCCAAAGTCTGTGCAGGTTTAGATTTCATGAATCGTAGGTCGATGCTAGTTTTTGCTTGCATGCGTCTAAGGACTATGCTAGTTGTTGTGTCCTTCGCATGTAGTCCATGCTAGTTGGCATTGTCTCATGCATCAGAGTCTATGTTAGCTTGCACAAAGTCTATGTTATCATGTCAAAGAGTCTGCGTCTGTTGGCATCCAAGTCAGTGTTAGCATAAACGAAGTCTGTGCACATTACGGTTCATGCATATAGATAGGTCTGTGCATATCTCATCCTGAGTATACAATGCGTATGTGCTACCTTGAGTATGTCTGCATCCAAGTCAGTGCTAGCTGCATTTCTTGTTCACCCAAGGTCAATGCTAGTTGTTCTTTAAGCACACTAGGGTCGATGCTAGCTTTCTGAAGTCGGTGCATGTTGTCTATAGTATATTTGAAAGTCGGGGTATGTTTTCTATAAGGCATTCCAAGTTGGTGCAATGCTTAGTTCGCATGTTCAAGTCTGTGCATTTCATTATGCAAGGTCGGTGCAATTCTTGCATCGGGCTGGCATAAGGTCGGTGCAACCTTCGTTGAACTTGGTGCACGCAGCACCTCATGCATACACGGTCGGTGCAAGTCTTGACTTGTGCTAACCAAGTCGGTGCACGTCCTGTGCTACCACGCATAATGTAAGTGCATATTTTGCCGATCATCATTCTTAAGGTCTATGCAACATTTCCTGGCTTGCATTTTGGGTCGGTGCACTCTCACGTTTCATCATTCTCAAGGTCTGTGCATACACGCCTTATGCTATATTGAGTCTGTGCATGTTTTGGCTTAAACAAAGTTGGTGCACATCTGTAATAATCAGAAACAAGGTCGGTGCATGCTTTGGTGCTGCACGCAAGCAAAATAGGTCGGTGCATTCTCTCTTCTATAGAACATCAAGTCAGTGCACGTTTGTTCTTCATGCATATAGGTCGGTGCAATGTGCTCTTTGGTTCAAACAACATCGGTGCATACTTAGTTGGTTTGCATATGTAGGTCTGTGCACATCCATCATTGGGCAGAACAATGTCGGTGCTAGTTGTGTGGATACATGGTATAGAGTCTGTGCATGTTTGCCTGGCAACATATGTAGGTCGGTGCACTTTGTGGCTTGTGTATTAAAGGTCTGTACATGGGTGAAGAAGGTCTGTGCATCTATTGTTGCATGCTTATTTAGAAGGTCGGTGCATCCGTGCTCTTACCATTCAAGGTCAGTGCAGTGGCCTGTTTTCCCATAAACAAGGTTGGTGCATTATTCTCATCTTGTTGTACCATGTCTGTGCACATCTGATCATATGTTATGAAGGTCTGAGCATGCTTCAAGTCCCAGCACATGTAGGTGTGATCATATGTGCAATTGTTGTCTAAGCATGTTGTTATGGTCGAGCATTCTAATTGTCTAAGATTCTATTAGGTCTGTGCATATTGAAAACTAGCTGACAACAGCATGTTTGACGAAATGCCTCTCTTATGACTGACAGGTTAAAGACAGCACGTGAGGTCGAGCTAAGACTAGGCACGTGTTCCCAGAAATGGTGGAATGCTGGCGGATGGACCCAAGGAGCTAATGATTGGCACGTGATCCTAGGGAAGCATCTTCTGCCACGTGGATTAAGATTCCCACTACACCTGACGAGTGGCCTCTCTGAAAAAGATGGGAATGAGCTTCATTCACACCCAAGGCATGAGCTCGTGGGACCCTGCCTGATGCCTTATATAAAGGCCTCGTCTGCGATCAAAGAAGCGTGCGAAAAGGAGAAAGAGGTAAGAAGAGAGCAGCAGAAGAGGAGATTTTGAAAGAAAAAGAGAAGAGAGAAGAAAAAGGGAGCTGCAGAGAGTTGAAAGAAGAAGAGGGTGATGTTGAGATCGAGAGAAGAGAGGAGAGAAGAGAGCAGCAGAGGAGTAGAAAAGGGAGATTGAGAGAGCGACAAAGAGCTAGCGAAAAAGAGAAAGAGAAAGAGAGAGAGGGGGAGATAGAAGCAGAGGTGCTGGTTTGAAGAGCTCGTGAGCAAGAAGCATTCAGAAGTCAGGATCTGAGGATCTTTCTATTATATGTTCTTTGGATCAAATCCAAGACACAGTGCTCCTGCGTGAGCTTGTTAGTTTTGGTTTTAATGTCAGCTTTCTGGTGCTGATTTCATCGTCATCTTTTATTTGTTATTTCTATTTCTAAGCTGTGTGTCAGCGCCAGCGGTCAAGCCGTTAGTTAGCGGTCGGCAAAGTTGTAATGCCCAGTGGATGGCAAGTTGTAAAGCCCAGCGGATTGTAGGCAAGCTGTGAGGCCCAGCCGTTGAAGCTGTTTGGCAGCAGAATCCACACTCTGGTTAGAGTGTGGGGTGGATGTAGGTCTGGAGGACCGAACCACCTTAAAATCTCCTGTCTACCGTGGTTTGATTTCTTATCTGATTTTCGCTAGATGAATGCCTAGGTGCCTTTCAATTGACTGTTCTGTCTGAGTGCTTTAAGATTTCTTAGGGTGCGTAATCTACTCCTGCAAACCGTTTGAAGTTGCTGAGTAGCACATTGCTTTGGTTGACCATCTATTTGACTGTGAGCCTTATCATAGCCCTGAGTTAGCTATGATCTGTCTTGTCCATGTTTCATTATAGTTCACATTCAGTTAAGCTAATCAGTCTTTAATTCTACATAGCTTACTATTTATAGCTTAATCTTTTAAATTGGCAAGAATTTTCGAAGGGGATTCATTCACCCCCCCTCTGAATCCGTCCATAGCACCTCAACAATTGGTATCAGAGAAGGCTCTATTTCATCAGATCCAACGATCTGCAGAGGATCCTGCCAGCGTTTGGTGCTATTTTTTGCTGCGCTTTAACGGTCTTAGTTAATTACTTTGAATTGCTTGTAATATGTTTTAATGGCTCATCCTCCTATTTT
This sequence comes from Amorphophallus konjac, assembly GCA_022559845.1. Classification (NCBI taxonomy): domain Eukaryota; kingdom Viridiplantae; phylum Streptophyta; class Magnoliopsida; order Alismatales; family Araceae; genus Amorphophallus; species Amorphophallus konjac. The sequence continues at coordinate 108,060,959 of CM040125.1, read as the reverse complement.
TGATGGATCTAATTTCGAGGAATGGCTAGGAGGCCTATGCGTTTATGTGGATTCCATTGATTCCAATCTATGGAATCTTGCAACAAAAGGCCCACATAAACTGCCTCATGATCAGACCAAGTGGTCTAATGAGGATAGATTGAAGGATAGTGAAAATAATATGATTCTTAATATATTGAAAGGTGTAGTTAACACTGACATATTTTCTTGTGTTCTCAGGTGTACTTCTGGAAAGGAAATATTTGATAGAGTGACTGTAACACATGTGGAACAAGAAGAACAATGCCTGATGGCCAACCGAAGTGATAAACAGGATGAAACGTCATCTTAGATAAGCTTCGGATCAGAAGATATCTCGTTTGATGAACTGGTAGTGATGTATGAAGAACTACTAGAGATATCTAAGAAATTGAAATCTGAGAATAAAAGGCTGAAGAAAAAGATTGATCAAAACTGCTCTAATTCATCTTGTGAAAATTGTTCAAAATTGAAAATGTCTCATGATGCGTGTTTGATTGATATTTAGAATTATAAGAAACAATTGGAAGGTTTTGAAAATACTCTTTCAGAAATGAATGAATTGAAGTCTGAGAATAAAATCTACAAAAGATAGATTGTAGAGAATAATGAAAAGGTTGAAAGACTTCAAAAAGAAAATCAAGCTGAACTTGTCAAGCAAAAGGAACATATGGTTATGATGCAAAATGAGAATGATGAATTATATTCAAAGATTTCTGAATTGAAAGATAAATTGAACTCATCTGATAATCATCAGACTCTGAATTCTGTGGATAATGAGAAATTGTTAAAAGAGCTTGATCATGTTAATTTGAAACTGAGTGAACTGAAATATGATAGTAATGAACTTGCGGTTAAGAATTCTGAACTAGAAAACAAGCTGAAATCATTAGGAGGTGATCATGTCCTAATTAATGAACTAGTTCAGAATGAGAATTTGATAAACTAAAATGAAGAACTAAAGCATCTGAACTCTGCTATGTCTTAAAGACTTCTAGTCTTAGAAAAAGGAAAAACTGTTTGTTCTGAAGATTCTGAAAACTTGAGCAATTTGGAATAATAAATTGAGAAATATAGAACTACAAACAAAGTGCTAAGTGAATGTGTTAATTGCAGTGAACAGGAGATTGCCAGTTATGAATTACACATTATTTCCCTAGAAAATAAAATTCATGATCTGAAAAACTCATCATCCAAATATGATAAAAATCAAGAAAAACAGAAAGAGGTTACTAAAGATGAGGCTCATAAGAAGAAAGGCTGTAATTCTCAACTCAAGCAGGCTATGAGGAATAAACTTTACACTACTTTTATGTGTAGCTCTGATTTAGCTAGTACCTCTGTCTCTCCCTCAAAACTACGTGCTAATCAGAAAATAAAACCGAATAAAAATGTGAAAAAGAAAGAATTGAAAAAGAAAAGAAACAATTTGCATGCTGAAAAATTTCAGGCCAAGATGTTCTCTGTTTAAAGAAAGGATGTTAAATATTTTTATTGTGGAAAATTTGATCATGAGATGGATGATTATTTTATCATGAAGAATGATGAATTGAAATCTGATAGAATTCATACTACGAATTCTAATATGAAGAAACCTTCTCATGTTCAAAACAAGAGAATTAAATGCTTTCACTGTCATAAAGTAGGCCATGTCATGCATAAATGCAAAGTAATGGAACATGATGACTTCAATGCTAGAAAATTGCATGAAAGGAATGTTCATGCTAAAAATCATGCAAATCATAAGAAGAACATTCAATATTTTCATTACGGCAAATTGGGCCACATTGCTGCTCAATGTTGGCATAATCAGGGAAAGAAATTTCATTCTAGATTTGTTAATTTCCCTGTTAACAAAAAATATTTTTAAAAGAAAGAATTTTGGTTCTAAGGGAAAGCACATTAGGTGCGTTGATTGTGGAAAGCGTGGCCATACAGTCAAGGACTGTTGGCATGCTCAGGGAAATAGATTGAATTCTAAAAAATTCTCTGTTCTCTATGCTGCTGATAGAAACAATTTGATTAATAAAAGGAAAAACTCTTCATGCTTTAAATGTGGAAAGCCAGGCCACAGAGCTGCTGATTGTTGGCTGGCTGGTTTTAGTAAATAGAATTTTCATTCTGATAATAAATTTCATGATTACAGTAATGTCCATAAAAGGAGTTTTAAAACTGTTGGATCATGCCATTATTGTGGACAGTTAGGGCATTCTATGTATAACTGTCATCTCATGTGTTTTGATGATAAACAAGCTGAAAAAATGCTGAGAACACCTACCAATGGTGTCACTGTTATTTTAGGACCCAAGATGTCTTGGGTACCTGTTTGTGCAAAATAAATTATGTTTTGCAAGTGTGCCCTGGGTTGAAGAATATTTTGGGGGTAATAAACCAAGGCACTCAAGAATGAAAACCCTAGTTCTGCATTTACCAGGCCTGTCATGTTAACTTTGCTCAATTCCTATCATTCAAATCTTTCTATCTTTGATTACTGCATAGCATGTTAAATTTGTTTTTGCATATTCATTCATCATCTGCATTGTGAAATTTGAACTCTCTGAATTCTGCTCATCTAAAATTTATGCTTTACACTCAACTCTGTTGATAGGCATCCTCTGATTAGAATTCTCTGAAAATATCTGAATTTCACATGATTTGTGTTTTGATATTTGTCTGAATTTGCATTGTATCCTTTGAAAATCTGATGCATATAGGACTGCATTGGGACTGCATCGTCATGCATGACCACTATGGTATATCAAATGGTAAGCTACTAAAGGGCAGATGAAATCTATATGGAGGTTCTTACTATGTGTGAGGTGGTCTTTTAGACCAAGTCCTCTGCCTAGTAGCATGGGTCATGTTGCATATAGGGCAGTCTGAATGATCATGAGCATGAATTATAAAATCATATTTTTAGTCTTCATTGCATAGATTGCATATAGCCAGGAGGAGTGTGTTTGTCCCTGCATCATGTCTATGACACTCGTGTTCATGCATTGTTCTTAAAAGAAGTCACTGCATATGCATGCATATAGTTAATTGCATTGCATTTATTTTGGAAAATTCAAAAGGAGGTGATTTTATGCATATAAACAGGGGGAGCATTGAAATTCTTCAGTTCTGTCACTGGTTGAATTCTCACTGTCTATTCATTTGATTCATCTTGCCATATCTACATGTCAGTGACTCACATCATCAAATAATTCGTGTTGGTTGATTGATTCTTATCTGAATTTATACTTCTCTTGAATATGAGATTTATGACTGTTACTCTTCAATCTGCTGAAGGAGAGCTTCATTTGGTCTGATTGAATCCCAGACTTTGTTATTAGCTTCTGAACATCTGTTCAAGCTCAATCTCAACTTCATATCCTCTTATACATAACTTGAAATGTCTGTCAGTTTACTGCTCTCCAACAAAGCTTCCTGAAAATCTGCCTGATTCACTTTGATTGACTTTTAACAAGTGTGAGTTTTAAAATCATCATTTTCTATGCCTACTTGTTTACATTTCTAATGATTGCTGCATCTTATTCAATAACTGAACTGAGATTTGAAGTAAACCTTCAGTTTGAATATTGCTTCATAAATGTTAAAACATCTTTAATGTGGAATCTTCAATTATACATGTTTAAGAATATTTGTTGATTTGGAATTGGTTTAAGTCTAATGTACTCTTAAGTTCAAGCTCAAAGAACTTGAAAATATTTGATTCAATTTTTTAATAAACCTTAACTGTCTTTCTCATATAAGTACATGTAAGACTTCCTGAAATCTGATTAGTTGAAACATTGATTTACTTTGGTTGAGATACATAGTGTAAGTATTGTTCTTAAACATTAAATTTGTATGAAACTGTCCTAAAAGAAATATTTTGGACAGAGCAATGACTGTGGTTACTGAGAAACCTGTCCAAAAGACTGTGTCATGAAGTACCATAGTTAACTCTGCTTAAAAATCATTTAAAATAATGTGAAAATATGACAGAGCAATGACATGGTTGTATCAAGTAACTAGGGATTCTGGCATCTGATCATGGTGTCTCCTCATGTCAAAGATACTTCTACTGCTACCTCTGTTCTCCAAATAGAGAAGCAATACAGTTATCACACTAAGTAACTGGGTCATTTCACCTAAGACGTGTTATGCCTCGTGTAAAAAAGGGTGTTGATTAAATCAAAATTGCTCATTGAAAAACAAATTGATGATTCAATAAGAAAAATCAAAAAAATATGTGCATTAGAAAATCTTTGCAAGAAAAGTTAAATTTCAGATGCTTTCACTAGTATTTATTCTCAATACTACCTTATGTAACTCTTAAAGAAGTCATGGAAAGTAAACTGAGTAAGATGGAAGAAAGTTGAACTAGAAGTGTAATACCCCGATTATTTATTAAGTTTTATTGAGCTTTTATTAATTAAAAATTGAATTAAAATGAATTAATGTTTGAATTTTGAAATATTAATATTTAATTCATTAGAAAATAGAACCTATAAAATTCGACTACCTTAGAAAAATCTGTAAAAATAGTAATTGGGTAAAAGATCATTTTTACAGCAATTTTGTCTTCTGGACTTGACCGAAATTAATTGCGTAACCTTGTCTAATTAGAGGATTAATCCTGAATTTGACTTCCACCTACCCTTTACCTAATCGTAACTTAAAACGTGAAATTCGACCTTATTACTCAACCAAATGATCTGAAATCATGGGCAAATGGAAGGCCACAAGATAAGGAACATTTACCCTCAATCAATTTGAGGTAAACCTAGCCCTAAAACGTGCTGCCGACATAGATTTGGTCGAGTCAAGGATTCCGGCGCCGTTTCTAAACACGAAACTTGTAGCGCCCAATACTCCCAACTCCGAAGTCTCCAGAAGCCCCATGACCTATAGAAATGTACCTCTTCGACTCTAGTTTCATTTGGTAGCTGGGTCAGCCGACGAGGAGTCCAGATATGGGAGCATTCGTCGTTTTGGTGGAGGGTGTTGGTAGTTCGTCGTTCTTCATCTCCAGCCCTTTAATCCGTCGATTAAGGTAGGTACCCTTAACCATTTGAGACTTGTAAATATAGTATCTTGATCAGCTCGTCGAGATCTATCCAATGGGACTGAAAGCCCCAAATTTCATTAGGTATCCGTGGAGATATCGAGCTTTTTGTGAGCTGCTGTCAAGCTTGTTCTTCATTCTAGGGTTTCGAATTCTTTCTCCGATTTGAGGTAGGATTTAACAACCAAACTCTAATTAACTTACATGATGTAATCAGCATGTTGTTAGCTTTCATTTGATGAAGAAACCCCTAAATTGTATTGAGCATGTTGAGAGTATTTTGCATCGAAGTAAGAGCATGTCTAGAACATGATTCATATAGTGTTCCTTTAAGTCAGATCTTGATTTCGGGCTAATTTTGAGTCATGTAACCTGATCTTCATGTAGCATATCATACATGGTTGGATTCATAATCGAGTTAGCTTTCTTTTGACGCAAGAAGCCCCAAAATTCAATGCTTATGTTGAGAGAATTGCATGATTTAGTAGAAGTAGGTCAGGAACTAGGGTTTTCATGTATTTATCATGTATAAGTTGAGATTTAATTGATTTCTGTGAAAATTCATGTTTCTAAACTCATGTATCATGACCCTAGAATGTCTATTAGGATTCCTAGATCATGTGGTTTTGATTTCAACTCAATTGGACCTCAAATGGGTAAGTTTACATGTTTTCCGGAGGCCCCGGCCTTTTCTGGGCTTGCAGGGGTGGACCCATGCCCCAGTAGCAAAGGCCAGCCCGAGGGTCGACCCCTGGGGTCGACCCATTCGGCCCAGTGCGAGGGTCGACCCAATGGGTCGACCCATGCTGCTGGATTTGAGGGGGGTCGACCCCAGGGGTCGACCCATCCAGCAGGCAGACCCCATTTTTACAGGGGTCGACCCCAGGGGTCGACCCATGTACCAGAAGCCCGGTTTTCATCGTTTTGCGACCCGTGGATCGATCCGGATCATTAGGGGATCGACCCATTGAACTTAGACCAATTGAAAACTATACTTTTGAAGAACCAGTGACCTAATCATGAGCCTTATGATTTTCAAACTGCATTGGTTCCTATGTTCTATCACGATGTAAAAGCATGTCATTCATCATCTTAATTGCAATGTATACATTGGTTAAATAGAAACCCACATAATTAGTGGTTAATGGTGTAATTAAATCTCTGTTAATGCATTCTTTTTCCTTCCTGTACAAGCTTGTTCCTTTATCTTATCATCTTGAATCAGCTTTTGGCAATTGTCTTAATGCAAATGATAATGGATAATCTTTGACATATTAACTTGATAATTAGGATTAATATGTTGATTAGCTTGTTGGATAGCTGCTGTACTATAGTAGCGCAGCATGATTAACTCTTATTGTGACTTGGTTTTCAATCTTCTTGATGATTGTGCTTACCTTGAAATTCTGAAATGAATCTCCTTCCTACATGAAATTGTTATTGCTACATGGTTCAAACCTTGGAATTCTGGCCATAAATTGTGGAAGTCTAGATTCGTGGGATCTTTGATCCAAAGAAATCAATGTCTTGCAAATAATTAAGGGCTCGGTCTAGTCCTGGGAGGAGCGCCCGAACACTACGTGTACTGATGTGACACCGAACCTTGGACCTATTTTCAAGCATTCAAGTTGAGCAGCGGACTCACACTAGCGAACTCACCCGTTTGGTGCACACTTGTGCCCGTTGGCAACTAAGCGATGTGGGAGAGGGTCCGAGGCGGGACCATGAAGCTCCAATGGTTGGCTAGCTTGTGGAGAACCCCAAATGGGCCTAGGATGCCCAAACCATGGGCGGCCAGCACACCAAGGGTGTGGGTTTAGTGGGTTCACTCTCAACTCGCCCGCGGTGGTCACTCACGGAACTAGCAAGTTGGGCCGAGCTCTCACTCTCCGTCCGACGCAGTACTAGCAATAATACTAAGCTAAGCAAGTGATTAAACCAAGCAAGAGAGGGACTGAGGCTCACCTAGCCGGCGTGAAGACGCCGACTCCGGCCGGAGACGAGGGCGAGCCGGGAGGCGAGGGTATACACCCGATCGCCGCGGCGATGTAGCTTGAACCTGAAATTGAAAGAATTACACCACTACACCTCACGCAGGAGGGATGAACTTGGGGTGGGGATTATTCTTATTACATTCAAAACTACCTCCACGCAGGGAGGGGCCTTCAGCCGGCCAAGCGGGGTGGGGTTTTATGCAAAGGAAAAGCCGATCTTCCGAGTCCGCCGGTTCTGCCAATCTGCAGGTCTGCAGGATAGGGTGTCGCTGTTGACACTGCCACGGGCTCCACGGGGCTCCAAACTTGACGAAACCACTGCCAAAAGTTCCTCAGCTGACAGGGGATGAAGCTTGAATTTTTGGGGAAGCTTTGAGTCTCGGGGCTGACTGCACCGGCGACTGGAACAGGACACCACCGTCTGGTCTCTGGCTGGTATCGGGCTGAAGCAGTAGGTTGCAGAAGTCACTGTGGGCTCTCCCGGACTCCGATTGGAATGAAACTAGCGGTGACGCGAACTTGGTCGGAGTAGCTTCGAGCAGGAGTTGACGGGGATGCAATCCGATGTCAGTGGAGAGAGGAGTGACCGGAGAAATGAAGACTGATCTAACCTGGGACCACAGGGGCAGTCTGCCCTCTCCGACGAAGAAAATTGGAACAGAGGGTTCCAGAGGTCGATTGAGTCCCTTCTTCTTGGAGGTGGCGGCTAGCGGGAAGTAGTTTCTCCCCTCCAAAAATGGCGCTCAGAGCCTTCACGAGCTGGCTGTGGCAGAGTCTGGAACCGGGATGGTTGGTTCTGCCTCTGTCTGGTGCAGAACCATGTGACTGGATGCAGGGGGTGCCACGATTGCTACCGAGCTCTGATTGAGGCGAGACTTGAACCGTTGGAACCGTGGTCAAGTCTTCTTTCTTTCGGACTTGACGGCGATGTCAGAAGATGTTGGAGTATACCGGGACGAACAGATGAGCAGAGGGATGTCGGTTCTGGCTCCTGAAAACTGACCTGATGCCTTGGAGTAGAAAATTCGTAACTTCTGATGCCGATATCCAAATGCAGCTCTGCTTCTTGAGGATTAAAGAGGACTTGAGAGGGAAGATTTCTTCTGAAGAACACTTGATCTGAATCCCAAAGGGTTTGCCGTGGTTGAGCTTCCAATCACGTTCTGGTTCCTTGCCTGGGGTCTCCTGCGCAGTCGAGGGAGAATGGATGCTGCGGACTGCTCGGAGCTCGGATGCTGACGAAACCGCCTCGCCTGGAAAGCTCTCTGGAAGACCTTTCCAGAGATGTAGGCCTTGCTACTTGAATCTTCAAGTAACGGTCGTGGCTGCTTCTGCAACTCGTTGTAGTTCTGCTGCCTGAAACAGAGATAGAATGAGGAGATGTGCAAGGGGAGAGCAAGGGAGAGGGGGGGTGAACTTGGTTTGACCAAGGGGAGGTGGGGGACGAATTTGGGAGCTTGGGGGTGGGGGAGATGGAGGGGCACAGCCCTAGGGAGAGGGAAATTCGAATTTGGGCTTTGGGAGGGGTTAATTCAGCCTTGGGAAGGTGGTGGGGTGCTTTGGAAAGTGGAAAGGTGCCTAGGAGAAGGGGTTTCCACCTAGGGGTTTGAGGGGGAGTTGAATGAGTGCATGGGGAAGGGGAAGGGGCCTTAATGAGGGGTGAATGGGGAGGAGAGAGAGTGAATTTCGAAATTGGGGTGGGGAGGAGAGAGAGAGAGGGGGTACAACCCACTTAGAGAGAGTGATAGTAAGAGAGAGAGAGAGAGAGGGAGATATTGAGAGGGAGATGGCAAATGCTTTTCAATATTCATCAAAAGTTGTTACAAATGAGAGAGGGGTGGGGTATTTATAGACTCCATAATTTTCCTAAGACCAAACTGACCCTGACAAACTAACTAAAGACCACACAGTCCAAGGGAGGGGCGCCCCTGGGCCTAGCCCAATGGATTGGGCCCATTAACCTATCTAACCAACATAATGACTCAATACTTAGGAAAATGACTCAACTACCTAGGTACATGACTCAAAATAAAGGGAAAATTACATGATAATGACTCAAAGAAAATGTGAAGATTACATGACTAGTCTCAAAAATACATGACAAATATAATGGTGCTTGCCGTCGAACAATCCGAGTCTGGAAAAAGAGTGGAGGGACAAGGGATGCCCTCATCATACCCCCGGGGTGGGGAAAACTCGACTCCGTCGAGTATGGGTCCACCAGGGAAGTAGTGCATCGAACTGCAGCTCGGGGCGATCCACGATCTCCATACTCAACCCGCGACTCTAGTCGGGGAACGGTGCTTCAGTCGACAAAGTGACTCGGTCATACCCTCATGCTGGTGATGGGATCTTGCTTGCCTAGTATTGCCGCTGTGTGCTCACGTCGAGCTCTCAGGCTATTTGTGGTGGCACTCCGAGGGTGTCTCTCACAAGGGTAGGTGTAAGCTGGAGGCACTCACTAGGATCCACCGCGGTGCCCTTATAGGGTGCTAGATCCGCCACATGAGAAATGGGGAGAATCCCAAAACTCTTTTGAAAGTTCAACCCATAAGCCGGGTTGCCAAAAGTCACTCAGAACTTGGCAAGGTCCAAGTCCTCGTGCCCTCAATTTGGAGGTGACCCTAGGGTAGAGCCACTCCAAAGTCATCATCGTCAAGTTACCAACTTGGAATTCCAAGTGGCGCTCACGAGTTTTTGCTCGCTTGTTGTGAATCTCACCGCTTGTTGCTTGATACTTGCTTGAATGCATATGCCATGTACTATGACGCGGTGTGAGTTGACAATGTATGGTATGCAAAGGGGGTCCAGGACAACCACATATAGACCTATCATGCATTGATGGTATGAAGACTTTGAAGGATTTGGGAGGACCAGGGCATCCATAGGTGTCCCTCTTGTGAGTGAGTGTGATGAATGTTGGAGGATCCGAACATCCATGAATGCTCCTAACATGCTTGAGATTTATGATGAATGATGGTGGACCATGACAACCAAATATTGACCACTCATATTTTCTTCTTGACATGTGGGTGATATGGATGAATGTACCCGACGGACTAATCATGCCAAGCGGTGTGATGTGCCAAGACATATGAACTCCTTTCCCAAAGATGACTTCCTTATGTGGGATGGTGGGGTGGTCTTTGAGCTTCCACTCAAAAGGGTCGAAGGGATCTAGGTAGGTGGATATAGGGTGGGTCATTTCCTCAATCCCGAGGTGTTTGTTGTCTAAGGTCAATGCTCTCATGGTGTAACCCGATTCCAGGAAGGGAGGAGTTTGGGTCAACATGGGTGGTATGGGTAGGGTGAGGTGAGTGGTGAATAGGGGGAGAGGGTCACATGGAGATTTAGGCTCCCATAGAAAAGGGTCAAAGGGATCATGGTAAGGGTCACCTAGGTAGGGGTACTCCGTGTTCTTAAGGACCTCAAATGGTGAGTCATCCTCCTCCAAGATAATTGGGCCAAGGTTGCTAATGGGTTGGCCAATCAAAGCACTTGGGATCTCAATGGTTGGGGAGTAGACTATGATAGGTTCTTCCTCCATGGGAAGAAGGAGGATGATCTCAGTAGTAACTTGGCCATTAGTATAGATGGAAGTGATGGAGCCAATTGTGGGATATGCTAGGCTAATGGTGTTAGTTTCGGGCGGCCTCATGGCTAGCATATTGGTCAAGTGAATTTGCCCATGTAGGTAGTTCACTAAGTCTCCCAAATCTTCCACACAATAGGAAGTTTGATAAGTGACATGTGGCTGAATGGGAATGATTTGAGATTGATATCCCATAGGTAGGTGGCATGGTTGTGAACTAGGAATGGTGAGACTTTTCTTGAGCCATTGGAGTATGGACTTATCTATGGTGAGGTTGGGTGTCTCTAGAGGATCTAGGCTAGGGGTGTGTGAGTTGTTTGGCCTTTGGATTTCCTCTATGTTGGGAGGTGGATCCGGAGGGGCATCTTTTTCCACTTGGGTGGGTGTGGGGGTTGCAACTTCTATTGCTAATGGAGTAGGGGGATCTATGGTGGGTGGTTTGGTGATAGCTAGCGTATGACACTCCCGGGGTGGTGAATAAGCATGGGCTTGGGTTGGGCTAGGAAGGGGAAGTAGAGGAGGCCTAGGTTGGGGAAAGATTGGTGTAGGAAGTGGGAGGTGGGTTGGGTGAGGGGTTTTGGGTTTTGGGGTGGTGGCCATTATGGGCCTTGGTGGAGGGGTGGACATGGTGTCCACATGGTTTTTAATGGTGAGGGTTGGATGAGTGGTGGTCACCATGGAGGGAATTGGGTCGGTTAGGGGTCTCTTGCCCTTGGGATCATTTGGGGTGGAAGTGGGGGCTAAAGGGGCTTGACTAGTGTAGGTTAGGGAAGGGGGTTTTGGTTGGGGTGTGGGGGACCTCATGGGGTTAGGTGGGGAGGTGGAGGTCTTAGGTACTTGGGTTTTAGTGATAAGGGTTTGGACGGGTGGGGTGGGAGGAGTGGGAGTGCTCCTTGGGTTTTGGTGATCCGAGTGAGAAGGGGACACATATCTAGCCCTTAGTTGATCCTTCATGTCCTCCCATGTGGTGAGGGGAGCTTCCCGTCTAATTATCCTTAAGCCCTCAATTTTACACCAATGAGTTTGAGCCCTTTTGGTTAGTTGCATTTTGGCAACCCATGCTTTTTCATCCTTGGAAATATGATACCAATTGAAGTATTGGTCCATTGTAGCTTCCCAATCTAAATATTTGCTAGGAGAGGTCCCATCAAAGGTGGGAAGTGGGAAAGGGGCCATCCTATCGTCCGTCCTTGGGGCGGGCCTATTTTTTCCAAGTTGGTCGAGTCGGCCCGATATGTTATCAAGCCGCTCATTGGCATAGGTCAAGGCTTTCATGAAGTAGTTGATATGGCCCGGGAAGTTATGGGTGTTAGTGGTAGGCATCTTTTGGTGACTTGGACTTATGGAGTGGGCCGATTGGTAAGGTCGATATGAGGTGGCCATATTAGGGGACAAGAGTGATGCATTTGAAGACTCTAAATGCTTAGACATGCCCTAGGACCAACTTGATAGAGACAAGTTGTGAACTGGCTCTGATACCACTTGATGTGACACCGAACCTTGGACCTATTTTCAAGCATTCAAGTTGAGCAGCGGACTCACACTAGCGAACTCACCCGTTTGGTGCACACTTGTGCCCGTTGGCAACTAAGCGATGTGGGAGAGGGTCCGAGGCGGGACCATGAAGCTCCAATGGTTGGCTAGCTTGTGGAGAACCCCAAATGGGCCTAGGATGCCCAAACCATGGGCGGCCAGCACACCAAGGGTGTGGGTTTAGTGGGTTCACTCTCAACTCGCCCGCGGTGGTCACTCACGGAACTAGCAAGTTGGGCCGAGCTCTCACTCTCCGTCCGACGCAGTACTAGCAATAATACTAAGCTAAGCAAGTGATTAAACCAAGCAAGAGAGGGACTGAGGCTCACCTAGCCGGCGTGAAGACGCCGACTCCGGCCGGAGACGAGGGCGAGCCGGGAGGCGAGGGTATACACCCGATCGCCGCGGCGATGTAGCTTGAACCTGAAATTGAAAGAATTACACCACTACACCTCACGCAGGAGGGATGAACTTGGGGTGGGGATTATTCTTATTACATTCAAAACTACCTCCACGCAGGGAGGGGCCTTCAGCCGGCCAAGCGGGGTGGGGTTTTATGCAAAGGAAAAGCCGATCTTCCGAGTCCGCCGGTTCTGCCAATCTGCAGGTCTGCAGGATAGGGTGTCGCTGTTGACACTGCCACGGGCTCCACGGGGCTCCAAACTTGACGAAACCACTGCCAAAAGTTCCTCAGCTGACAGGGGATGAAGCTTGAATTTTTGGGGAAGCTTTGAGTCTCGGGGCTGACTGCACCGGCGACTGGAACAGGACACCACCGTCTGGTCTCTGGCTGGTATCGGGCTGAAGCAGTAGGTTGCAGAAGTCACTGTGGGCTCTCCCGGACTCCGATTGGAATGAAACTAGCGGTGACGCGAACTTGGTCGGAGTAGCTTCGAGCAGGAGTTGACGGGGATGCAATCCGATGTCAGTGGAGAGAGGAGTGACCGGAGAAATGAAGACTGATCTAACCTGGGACCACAGGGGCAGTCTGCCCTCTCCGACGAAGAAAATTGGAACAGAGGGTTCCAGAGGTCGATTGAGTCCCTTCTTCTTGGAGGTGGCGGCTAGCGGGAAGTAGTTTCTCCCCTCCAAAAATGGCGCTCAGAGCCTTCACGAGCTGGCTGTGGCAGAGTCTGGAACCGGGATGGTTGGTTCTGCCTCTGTCTGGTGCAGAACCATGTGACTGGATGCAGGGGGTGCCACGATTGCTACCGAGCTCTGATTGAGGCGAGACTTGAACCGTTGGAACCGTGGTCAAGTCTTCTTTCTTTCAGACTTGATGGCGATGTCAGAAGATGTTGGAGTATACCGGGACGAACAGATGAGCAGAGGGATGTCGGTTCTGGCTCCTGAAAACTGACCTGATGCCTTGGAGTAGAAAATTCGTAACTTCTGATGCCGATATCCAAATGCAGCTCTGCTTCTTGAGGATTAAAGAGGACTTGAGAGGGAAGATTTCTTCTGAAGAACACTTGATCTGAATCCCAAAGGGTTTGCCGTGGTTGAGCTTCCAATCACGTTCTGGTTCCTTGCCTGGGGTCTCCTGCGCAGTCGAGGGAGAATGGATGCTGCGGACTGCTCGGAGCTCGGATGCTGACGAAACCGCCTCGCCTGGAAAGCTCTCTGGAAGACCTTTCCAGAGATGTAGGCCTTGCTACTTGAATCTTCAAGTAACGGTCGTGGCTGCTTCTGCAACTCGTTGTAGTTCTGCTGCCTGAAACAGAGATAGAATGAGGAGATGTGCAAGGGGAGAGCAAGGGAGAGGGGGGGTGAACTTGGTTTGACCAAGGGGAGGTGGGGGACGAATTTGGGAGCTTGGGGGTGGGGGAGATGGAGGGGCACAGCCCTAGGGAGAGGGAAATTCGAATTTGGGCTTTGGGAGGGGTTAATTCAGCCTTGGGAAGGTGGTGGGGTGCTTTGGAAAGTGGAAAGGTGCCTAGGAGAAGGGGTTTCCACCTAGGGGTTTGAGGGGGAGTTGAATGAGTGCATGGGGAAGGGGAAGGGGCCTTAATGAGGGGTGAATGGGGAGGAGAGAGAGTGAATTTCGAAATTGGGGTGGGGAGGAGAGAGAGAGAGGGGGTACAACCCACTTAGAGAGAGTGATAGTAAGAGAGAGAGAGAGAGAGGGAGATATTGAGAGGGAGATGGCAAATGCTTTTCAATATTCATCAAAAGTTGTTACAAATGAGAGAGGGGTGGGGTATTTATAGACTCCATAATTTTCCTAAGACCAAACTGACCCTGACAAACTAACTAAAGACCACACAGTCCAAGGGAGGGGCGCCCCTGGGCCTAGCCCAATGGATTGGGCCCATTAACCTATCTAACCAACATAATGACTCAATACTTAGGAAAATGACTCAACTACCTAGGTACATGACTCAAAATAAAGGGAAAATTACATGATAATGACTCAAAGAAAATGTGAAGATTACATGACTAGTCTCAAAAATACATGACAAATATAATGGTGCTTGCCGTCGAACAATCCGAGTCTGGAAAAAGAGTGGAGGGACAAGGGATGCCCTCATCATGTACCCCCGGGGAGGTGATTGACTAGGTGTGGCATTTGGCACCAGTACTATGACATGGGTTAAATCTAGGACTGGCCACTACTCTCCACTACTCTCTACTACTTTTCACTTTCCATTCTTCACTGTTCTATACTCTACTTGTTGTTACTTACTTGCTGTTACTTGGACGTGGAAATGAAACTACACACGTGCTTTACATGACTTGAATTATCTTGATATGGCCAACTCTTTATCGTTATCTCCTGTAGTAAATTCTTGTCTTTGTTATTCCTCTTAAGTATTACCATTCTGTTCCTTTATATTTCTTGACCTTGCAAGATCTTTAAATTTTGTTTCATTATATCATCATTACTCTTTTATTGCATTATCCTTTGTAGCATGATATTTTGAAAATGTAATTAAACTGCTAATCACTTATACCTATCTGTTATTTCCTACTGAGCGTTAGCTCATAGTTGTTGTTTCCCCCTTTCCATGCTTTTCAGGTGATGCGCTTACCGATGGGGAAGGGCAGAAGTGATGTTTTGAGTGTATCAGTTAGTTGTGTTTAGAGTGTGTTGTGCTTTAATTTTGTTATTGTGGTTTAGAGTTGTTATCCCAGTTGTATTGAGTTGATTTGAGGATTATGTACCAGTTATGTTTTGTTTAATGGTCAATACGTTATTTCCATTTCTTAGCATTTGTATATATTTAGATTAGTTCTCTCTCTTTCCAGCTCGTTTCTAACTGTACGTCCCGATATTCCATGTCGGGGCGTGACAGTTTAGTTGGTATCAGAGCCCTAGGTTTCATATTCCTAGGTTCCCTAAGTTTAGGTTTTCTTGCATTGCATCCCAATAATCGGTATATCAAAAGGTGTTGTCTGAACGTTAGGCTACGCCTATCGGGAAGGTCGCATACTTGCGCGAGTGGTCTTCGGACCGATTAGCTCCGCCAGGTACCGAGTTTTGGTCGTGTTTAGGTGCATTAGACCTCTAACCTTGTTAAAGTCTAGAACCTGACCTGGTAAGATTGGGTAGAAACTTGGGTTAAGTTCGTTCCTTAATCGTGTTATTATCTATTTTATTGGACCTAAGTAATCTATTTCTCGTGTAGATGGCAGCCGAACGTGCTGAATGGAGGAACCTGCAGCGCACGGTTCAAGGCCTGTCTCAGGCGTTACATCAGGTAGCTCAAGCTAGAGCAGCGGGTCATGGCACCGGTGACTTATACCGGAACTTTCGAGGAATGAACCCGCCAAGATTTACTGGTTCGACTAACCCCGATGAGGCCGAGCATTGGCTCCACGAAATGGGGAGAATTTTTGAAGTCATGCAATGCACCGACCAAGAGCGTGTCCTTCTTTCTACCTTCCAATTGGAGCGGGACGCGCATACTTGGTGGGATTCCGTCAAGGGAGCTCTAGGCGATCAACAAGTCGCATGGGAAGAGTTCGAGGAATTCTTCAACGACAAATATTTTTCCGATCGTGTACAAGAGAAGAAGGCGGCGGAGTTCGCGGCTCTAAAGCAGCGAAGCTTATCGGTGGCCGAATATGAAGCACAGTTCTCTCGGCTTTCGCGCTATGCTACTCACCTTATCTCCACAGAAAAGATGAAAGCTAAGCGATTTCTCAACGGGTTGAAGCTTCACTACATCAATCAACTGGCGCCGATGGAGATCTCTACTTATTCTGAGATGGTGAGAAAGGCACAAGTTCTAGAAGATACCTTAGAAATGACGGAGAGGATCCGTGGGCAAGGCATGAAGAAGGAACAACCAACTCCTAGACCCGGATTTGGCACTAGCAAAAAGAGGCCCATGAGTGGGTCTAGTTCGTGGATCGGATCGGGAATGTGGAAAGGCAAGATGCCAAGAAATGAAGAGAAGAAACCCGGCCCTATTGTTCCATTCAAGGGCAAGTGCAAGTATTGTGATCGTCCAGGTCACAAGATGGAGGAATGATGGCGCAAGCTAGGTGCGTGTTTACGATGTGGGAGTAGGGAACACCGTATCCCTGACTGCCCTCTTCTATCGGAACAAGCTACACCGGTAAAACCTCAAGTTATCAAGAAGTCGCAAGGAAGGCTCCAAGCTTTACATGCGGATGAAACTGGGATTTCTGATGATGGTGGACTCGTCGAAGGTACCCTTACTATAATCGACAAGCCCGCATTTGTTCTCTTTGATACTGGTGCAACGCATTCTTTTATTTCTCAGAAATTTGTGAAGTCGTTATCTGTCGAACCTATTATGATGAATTCTCCATTGGTTATATCAACTCCTATTGGTTCTGGAGAGGCTATTCAATATTACTATCCTTCTAGTAAGGTTATTATTGATGAACGGAACTTTCCAGCCGACTTAGTTTGCATGGATATGAGGGATTATGATGTAATCCTTGGAGCAGATTGGTTGGCCAAGTACGAGGCCAGTGTTCACTGCAGTTCTAGCTCAGTGACTTTTACTGGACATTCTGGTTTATCTTTTACGGGGATCAAGCACCATAACCCCGTATCGCTCATCTCTTCTCTTCGAGCCGACAAGCTGATGAGGCGAGGTTGCGAGGCTTTTCTAGCCTTTGTCCATGCTACACCGGAACAGCGAGTTGAGATAAAGGACACTCCTATTGTCCGAGAATTCTTTGAAGTCTTTCCGGAGGAGCTACCAGGACTTCCGCCTGAGCGGGAAGTTATCTTCTCCATTGATATTGTTCCTGGCGCGTCCCCTATTTCTAGAGCTCCTTACCGTATGTCCCCTGCGGAGCTAAGGGAATTAAAGCAACAGCTGATGGAATTGCTCGAGAAGGGCTTTATTCATCCGAGTACTTCACCTTGGGGAGCTCCTGTATTATTCGTCAGAAAAAAGGATGGTTCGATGAGATTATGCATCGATTATCGGCAACTGAACCAGCTAACTATTAAGAATAAATACCCATTGCCGAGGATTGACGAATTATTCGACCAGATAGCGGGAGCACATTATTTCTCTAAGATCGATCTTCGATCTGGATATCATCAGCTGAGGATTAAGGAAGATGATATTTATAAAACGGCTTTCCGCAGCAGGTATGGTCATTTTGAGTTTGTCGTTATGCCTTTTGGTCTAACGAATGCACCAACAGCTTTCATGCAGTTAATGAATAATGCATTCCGGCCTTATCTTGATCAATGGGTCGTGGTATTCATTGACGACATACTAATTTATTCCAAGACTGAAGAAGAGCATGCCGAACATTTGAGAATGGCATTGCAGATATTGAAAGATCATCAACTATATGCCAAATTCAGTAAATGTGATTTCTGGCTGCAAGAAGTGTCCTTCTTAGGACATATCATCACCAAAGAAGGTATTTCAGTTGATCCTTCGAAAGTGGAGGCAGTAAGGAACTGGGATCAGTCTACTTCAGTGACCGAAGTGAGAAGCTTCCTAGGCCTGGCAGGCTATTATCGGAGATTTATTCAAGACTTCTCCAAGATTGCGGTACCTCTCACTCGATTGACCCGCAAAGACAACAAGTTTGAATGGTCCGAGGAATGTCAGCAGAGTTTCCAAACATTGAAGGATTGCCTCACTACCGCACCCGTATTGGCTTTACCTTCTGGCGACGGTGGTTTCGTGGTCTATACCGATGCTTCTGGTATTGGCTTAGGCTGTGTACTCATGCTGCATGGTAAGGTGATTGCCTATTCTTCTAGGCAGCTGAAGAAGCATGAAGAGAATTACCCCGTTCATGACTTGGAACTTGCAGCAGTTGTATTCGCCTTAAAAATTTGGAGGCATTACTTGTATGGAGAAACATTCACAGTATTTTCAGATCATAAGAGTTTGAAGTATTTATTTTCTCAGAAAGAACTTAACATGAGGCAGAGAAGATGGTTGGAGTACTTGAAGGACTTTGACTTCTCGATTGAATATCATCCCGGTAAAGGCAATGTGGTGGCAGATGCATTAAGCCGGAAGCATGTGGCTAAATTATCAAGTCTCATGTTACAAGAGTGGAGGCTATTGGAACAGTTAGCTAGCCTGGATCTAAATGTTGATAATGATCGGGTTATAATTGCACAGATTCGACTTAAGCCCGAATTATTGATGGAGATCAAATCCTTGCAAGATAATGATCCCGAGCTGGTTGAGATCAAGGGAAGTTTGAGTAGCAGACCCGACTTCATGGTGGCTGACGATGGAAGATTGTTATTCCAGGGTAGAACTTGTGTACCTGATGAAGCTGAGTTAAAGAACAAGATTCTGGAGGAAGCACATAGATCCAAATACACTATTCATCCTGGAGGCACGAAAATGTTCAAGGATTTGAAAAGGTCCTTTTGGTGGCCGAATATGAAAAGGGAAATTACAGATTTCATGAGTAGATGTCTGGTTTGTCAACAAGTTAAGGCTGAACATTTCAGACCGGCAGGAAAGTTGAAATCACTCGACATACCCCAATGGAAGTGGGAAAGCATTGGCATGGATTTCATTATGGGTCTACCTAAGACTCGTGGTGGATTTGATGCGATATGGGTGATCGTCGATCGCTTGACAAAATCTGCTCATTTCTTACCCATTAAGTCCAAGTGGACAGTTGATGTATTGGCTGCTTTATATTTGAAGGAAGTGGTAAGGCTCCATGGTATACCTATCAGCATTGTGTCTGATAGAGACCCGAGATTTACTTCACATTTCTGGAAGGGACTGCAAGAGCCTCTTGGTACTCGTCTGAATTTTAGTACTGCTTTTCATCCACAGACAGATGGACAGACTGAAAGAACCAACCAGATAGTGGAAGATATGCTGCGAGCTTGCATGATTGATTTCGGAGGCAGTTGGAGTAATCACTTGACATTGATTGAATTCACCTATAACAACAGTTACCAATCTAGCATACAAATGGCTCCATTTGAAGCTTTGTATGGAAGAAGCTGTTGTTCCCCGTTGTGTTGGGACAAGGTGGGCGAGAAGCAATGGCTTGGACCGGATCTTGTTTCAGAATCATCACAGAACATCCGTGTTATCCGAGACCGGTTACAAGTGGCTCAGTCAAGACAGAAGAGTTATGCCGACACAAGGAGAAGAGCATTATAATTTCAAGTTGGCGAGCATGTGTTTCTGAAAGTCTCTCCTTCGAGAGGGATTCGAAGATTTGGCATTCATGGCAAGCTGAGTCCGAGGTATATTGGTCCATTCGAGATCCTAGATAGAGTGGGAGAAGTTGCTTACAGACTGGCATTACCGCCTCAGTTATCTGGCGTACACAATGTTTTCCATGTGTCTATGTTACGGAAATATGGGTACGATCCCACTCACATCATTCAACATGTGGATTTTGAGTTAAAGGAAGATTTGACTTATGAAGAAAGACCTATCAATATTCTAGACCGGAAATAGCAGCAACTCCGGAATCGGTCTATACCGATGGTCAAGATTCAGTGGAGTCGGCGTGGAACCGAAGAAGCTACTTGGGAATCGGAAGATACTATGCGGAAGCGGTATCCCGACCTATTCTAGGTGATCTATCTTTTCCCTACTTTCCGTATATAATGCAGTGAATTTGGAGGACCAAATTCTTTAAGTAGGGGTGGGTGTAATACCCCGGTTATTTATTAAGTTTTATTGAGCTTTTATTAATTAAAAATTGAATTAAAATGAATTAATGTTTGAATTTCGAAATATTAATATTTAATTCATTAGAAAATTGAACCTATAAAATTCGACTACCTTAGAAAAATCTGTAAAAATAGTAATTGGGTAAAAGATCATTTTTATAGCAATTTTATCTTCTGGACTTGACCCAAAATAATTGCGTAACCTTGTCTAATTAGAGGATTAATCCTGAATTTGACTTCCACCTACCCTTTACCTAATCGTAACTTAAAACGTGAAATTCGACCTTATTACTCAACCAAATGATCTGAAATCAAGGGCAAATAGAAGGCCACGAGGTAAGGAACATTTACCCTCAATCAATTTGAGGTAAACCTAGCCCTAAAACATGCTGCCGACATAGATTTGGTCGAGTCAAGGATTCCGGTGCCGTTTCTAAACACGAAACTTGTAGCGCCCAATACTCCCAACTCCGAAGGCTCCAGAAGTCCCATGACCTATAGAAATGTAGCTCTTCGACTCTAGTTTCATTTTGCAGCTGGGTCAGCCGACGAGGAGTCCAGATCTGGGAGCATTTGTCGTTTTGGTGGAGGGTGTTGGTAGTTCATCGTTCTTCATCTCCAACCCTTTAATCCGTCGATTAAGGTAGGTACCCTTAACCAATTGAGACTTGTAAATATAGTATCTTGATAAGCTCGTCGAGATCTATCCAATGGGACTGAAAGCCCCAAATTTCATTAGATATCCGTGGAGATATCGAGCTTTTTGTGAGCTGCTGTCAAGCTTGTTCTTCATTCTAGGGTTTCGAATTCTTTCTCTGATTTGAGGTAGGATTTAACAACCAAACTCTAATTAACTTACATGATGTAATCAGCATGTTGTTAGCTTTCATTTTATGAAGAAACCCCTAAATTGTATTGAGCATGTTGAGAGTATTTTGCATCGAAGTAAGAGCATGTCTAGAACATGATTCATATAGTGTTCCTTTAAGTCAGATCTTGATTTCGGGCTAATTTTGAGTCATGTAACCTGATCTTCATGTAGCATATCATACATGGTTGGATTCATAATCGAGTTAGCTTTCTTTTGACGCAAGAAGCCCCAAAATTCATTGCTTATGTTGAGAGAATTGCATGATTTAGTAGAAGTAGGTCAGGAACTAGGGTTTTCATGTATTTATCATGTATAAGTTGAGATTTAATTGATTTCTGTGAAAATTCATGTTTCTAAACTCATGTATCATGACCCTAGAATGTCTATTAGGATTCCTAGATCATGTGGTTTTGATTTCAACTCAATTGGACCTCAAATGGGTAAGTTTACATGTTTTCCGGAGGCCCCGGCCTTTTCTGGGCTTGCAGGGGTCGACCCCAGGGGTGGACCCATGCCCCAGCAGCAAAGGCCAGCCCGAGGGTCGACCCCTGGGGTCGACCCATTCGGCCCAGCGCGAGGGTCGACCCAATGGGTCGACCCATGCTGCTGGATTTGAGGGGGGTCGACCCCAGGGGTCGACCCATCCAGCAGGCAGACCCCATTTTTACAGGGGTCGACCCCAGGGGTCGACCCATGTACCAGAAGCCCGATTTTCATCGTTTTACGACCCGTGGATCGATCCGGATCATTAGGGGATCGACCCATTGAACTTAGACCAATTGAAAACTATACTTTTGAAGAACTAGTGACCTAATCATGAGCCTTATGATTTTCAAACTGCATTGGTTCCTATGTTCTATCACGATGTAAAAGCATGTCATTCATCATCTTAATTGCAATGTATACTTTGGTTAAATAGAAACCAACATAATTAGTGGTTAATGGTGTAATTAAATCTCTGTTAATGCATTCTTTTTCCTTCCTGTAGCTTGTTCCTTTACCTTATCATCTTGAATCAGCTTTTGGCAATTGTCTTAATGCAAATGATAATGGATAATCTTTGACATATTAACTTGATAATTAGGATTAATATGTTGATTAGCTTGTTGGATAGCTACTGTACTACAGTAGCGCAGCATGATTAACTCTTATTGTGACTTGGTTTTCAATCTTCTTGATGATTGTGCTTACCTTGAAATTCTGAAATGAATCTCCTTCCTACTTGAAATTGTTATTGCTACATGGTTCAAACCTTGGAATTCTGGCCATAAATTGTGGAAGTCTAGATTCGTGGGATCTTTGATCCAAAGAAATCAATGCCTGGCAAGCAATTAAGGGCTCGGTCTAGTCCTGGGAGGAGCGCCCGAACACTACGTGTACCCCGGGGAGGTGATTGACTAGGTGTGGCATTTGGCACCAGTACTATGACATGGGTTAAATCTAGGACTGGCCACTACTCTCCACTACTCTCTACTACTTTTCACTTTCCATTCTTCACTGTTCTATACTCTACTTGTTGTTACTTACTTGCTGTTACTTGGACGTGGAAATGAAACTACACACGTGCTTGACATGACTTGAATTATCTTGATATGGCCAACTCTTTATCGTTATCTCCTGTAGTAAATTCTTGTCTTTGTTATTCCTCTTAAGTATTACCATTCTGTTCCTTTATATTTCTTGACCTTGCAAGATCTTTAAATTTTGTTTCATTATATCATCATTACTCTTTTATTGCATTATCCTTTCTAGCATGATATTTTAAAAATGTAATTAAACTGCTAATCACTTATACCTATCTGTTATTTCCTACTGAGCGTTAGCTCATAGTTGTTGTTTCCCCCTTTCCAGGCTTTTCAGGTGACGCGCTTACCGATGGGGAAGGGCAGGAGTGATGTTTTAAGTGTATCAGTTAGTTGTGTTTAGAGTGTGTTGTGCTTTAGTTTTGTTATTGTGGTTTAGAGTTGTTATCCCAGTTGTATTGAGTTGATTTGAGGATTATGTACCAGTTATGTTTTGTTTAATGGTCAATAAGTTATTTCCATTTCTTAGCATTTGTATATATTTAAATTAGTTCTCTCTCTTTCCAGCTCGTTTCTAACTGTACGTCCCGATATTCCGCGTCGGGGCGTGACAAGAAGTGTTATATGAGCAATTGGTTCATTTTTTATTAAAAATTTGTTTCAGATATGAGTATGGTTTCTTGTTGAAAAACTATGTTTACATCATTCTTAAACCATATCTGTCAATCAAAAGATTCATAAGCTGTTATAGTGGAAGACTCTAAAACATAAATTTTGGTTTATGAAGTTGGTAACTTACTGAAAAATTAGGGTCTTTGAAAATTCAATAATGCATTTGCTTAATTGTTGATCTCTGTTATTATCATTGGTCCTTTCAACTGATATCAAAAATTGTTCTTGAAATATCTGTGTTTTAATTGATCTCTGCACATCAGCCTGATTCTTTTTCACTGGATTCCACTATCATATTTCTTTTGGCCAGCAAATCCTGATGGTTCTGTAGACCATACAAATGTGAGAATCCACTGTCATTATTACCTTGTTCCCTTGCAAACTTTTGAACTTCAAAACCCTTATGGTTGAATATTCCAGATTGATTCATTGGATAACCAGAGTTCATCCTTGTAGGTTCACTCTATGCATTGACATCATAGGCTATACGAGGTCTTCAAACATTTTCTTGTCATTGCTCATCATAGAGGAAGAATTGTCTAGTTTGTCTAAGGGGGAGAATATGCAAAGGGAGAGAGTGTGCATCTTTGATGTTTGGTCATGCACTGGTTCCAAGTCTGATCACTACACTTCCATTCCCATAGTAGGTGTGCATTTTTTTTGAAAAGCATAAAGGAAGAATATTGTCTGCATCTGTGATTCAATAAAAGTACTCCACTTTCTGTCATGTCAAAGGGAGAGTATTTGTAGAGTCATATAGTTCCATTTGTTGCATATGCATGTCTACATAAGGTGTCAGTTATGGTTGCATTCATCTCTCGCATCCAGTATTTCTTGTTACATATGGATCTCTGCATTACTCTACGGGGAGAATTACTTCATTAATCTGTGTGACATAAATAAAAAAGGGGGGAGTTTTGGTTGCATAAGGGAAGCATTAGTTTAAATTATTTTTTCTTTTTGATGAAGTCAAAGGGGGAGAATTCATGAAACACATAGTGTTGCCATCATCAAAAAGGGGGAGATTGTTGGATTTCTGTGTTTTGATGATGGCAAACACTATGAATCGTAATGCATGTAGTCATATGTGGTTGTCTGCATGTCTGTGCATGTCTGTAGATGTCTTTGTGCATGTTCATTGATGTCTCTATACAAGTCTTGCATAAAGTCTTATACAACTGTTCATATAAGTCAATGAATCACAGGTCAACCAAAAGTCAACGCAAAGATAGTACCATGCATACAAAGTCAACGTGTCTGCATAAAGTTTATGCACACGACCGTTTACTGAATAACCGGTGTGCATGGCATTTTGTCGAACACTTGGTGAGCATTTCATAGTCAGTGCATTTTATAGTCAGTGCATTCCAAAGTATGTGCAAGTTTAGATTTCATGAATCTTAGGTCGATGCTTGTTTTTACTTGCATGCATCTAAGGTTTGTGCCAGTTGCTATGTCCTTCGCATGTAGTCCATGCTAGTTGACATTGTCTCATGCATCAGAGTCTACGTTAGCTTAAAAAAAGACTGTGTTAGCATGTCAAAGAGTCTGCGTCTGTTGGCATCCAAGTCAGGGTTAGCATAAACGAAGTCTGTGCACATTACTGTTCATGCATATAGATAGGTCTATGCAAATCTCATCTTGAGTATAGAATGCGTCTGTGCTACCTTGAGTATGTCTGCATCCAAGTCAGTGCTAGCTGCATTTCTGGTTCACCCAAGGTCGATGCTAGTTGTTCTTTAAGCACACTAGGGTCGATGCTAGCTTTCTGAAGTCGGTGCATGTTATCCACGGTATATTTGAAAGTCGGTGCATGTTTTCTATAATGCATTCCAAGTTGGTACAATGCTTAGTTCGCATGTTTAAGTCTGTGCACTTCACTATGCAAGGTCGGTGCAATTCTTACATCAGGCTGGCATAAGGTCGGTGCAACCTTCGTTTAAGTTGGTGCACGCATCACCTCATGCATACACGGTCGGTGCAAGTCTTGACTTGTGCTAACCAAGTTGGTGCACATCCTATGCTACCACGCATAACATAAGTGCATATTTTGCCGATCATCATTCTTAAGGTCTGTGCAACATTTCCTGGCTTGCATTTTGGGTCGGTGCACTCTCACGTTTCATCATTCTCAAGGTCTGTGCATACACGTCTTATGCTATACCAAGTCTGTGCATGTTTTGGCTTAAACAAAGTTGGTGCACATCTGCAATAAGCAGAAACAAGGTCGGTGCAAGCTTTGGTGATGCACGCATGCAAAATAGGTCGGTGCATTCTCTCTTCTACAGAACATCAGGTCGGTGCACGTTTGTGCTTCATGCATATAGGTCGGTGCAATGTGCTCTTTGGTTCAAACAACATCGGTGCATACTCAGTTGGTTTGCATATGTAGGTCAGTGCACATCCGTCGTTAGGCAGAACAACGTCGGTGGTAGTTGTGTGGATACATGGTATAGAGTCTGTGCATGTTTGCCTGGCAACATATGTAGGTTGATGCACTTTGTGGCTTGTGTATTAAAGGTCTGTACATGGGTGAACAAGGTATGTGCATCTATTGTTGCATGCTTATTTAGAAGGTCGGTGCATCCGTGCTCATACCATTCAAGGTCAGTGCAGCGGCCTGTTTTTCCCATAAATAAGGTCGGTGCATTGTTCTCATCTTGATGTACCATGTCTGTGCACATCTGATCATATGTTATGAAGGTATGAGCATACTTCAAGTCCCACCACATGTAGGTCTGAGCATATGTGCAATTGAAGTCTAAGCACATTGTTATGGTCGAGCATTCTTCTCGTCTAAGCTTCTATTAGGTCTTTGCATATTGAAAACTAGCTAACAATAGCATGTTTGACGAAATGCCTCTCTTATGACTGACAGGTTAAAGACAGCATGTGGGGTCGACCTAAGACCAGGCATGTGTTCCCAGAAATTGTGGAATGCTGGCGGATGAACCCAGGGAGCTAATGATTGGCATGTGATCCTAGGGAAGCATCTTCTGCCACGTGGATTAAGATTTCCTCTACACCTGACGATTGGCCTCTTTGAAAAAGGTGGGAATGAGCTTCATTCACTCCTAAGGCATAAGCTCGTGGGACCCTGCATGATGCTTTATATAAAGGTCTCGTCTGTGATCAAAGAAGCGTTCAGAAAGGAGAAAGAGGTAAGAAGAGAGCAGCAAAAGAGGAGATTCTGAAAGAAAAAGAGAAGAGAGAAGAAAAAGGGAGCTGCAGAGAGTTGAAAGAAGAAGAGGGTGATGTTGAGATCGAGAGAAGATAAGAGAGAAGAGAGCAGCAGAGAAGAGTAGAAAAGGGAGATTGAGAGAGCGGCAGAGAGCTAGCAAAAAAGAGAAAGAGAAAGAGAGAGAGGGGGAGATAGAAGCAGAGGTGCTGGTTTGAAGAGCTCGTGATCAAGAAGTATTCAGAAGTCTAGATCTGAGGATCTTTCTGTTCTGTGTTCTTTGGATCAAATCCAAGACACAGTGCTCCTGCGTGAGCTTGTTAGTTTTGGTTTTAATGTCAGCTTTCTGGTGCTGATTTCATCGTCATCTTTTATTTGTTATTTCCATTTCTAAGTTGTGTATCAGCGGAGGCTAAGTTGTAAGGCACAGTGGTCAAGCTGTTAGCCAGCGGTTGGCGAAGCTGTAATGCCCAATGGATGGCAAGCTGTAAAGCCCAGTGGATTGTAGGCAAGCTGTGAGACCCAGCCATTCAAACTATTTGGCAGTAGAATCTACACTCTGGTTAGAGTGTGGGGTGGATGTAGGACTGGCGGACCGAACCACCTAGAAATCTCTTGTCTACCGTGGTTTGATTTCTTATCTGATTTTCGCTAGATGAATGCCTAAGTGCGTTTCAATTGACTGTTCTGTTTGAGTGCTTTAAGATTTCTTAGTGTGCGTAATCTACTCCTGCAAACTGTTTGAAGTTTCTGAGTAGCACTTTGCTTTTGCTGACCATCTATTTGACTGTGTGCCTCATCATAGCCCTGAGTCAGCTATCATCTGTCTTGTCCATGTTTCATTATTGCTCACATTCAGTTAAGTCAATCAGTCTTTAATTCTGCATAGCTTACTGTTTGTAGCTTAATCTTTTAAATTGGAAAGAATTTTTGAAGGGGATTCATTCACCCCCCCCTCTGAATCCATCCATAGCATCTCCACAAGATTCACTTCTATAAGTAGAGAGCTTAGATTTTGTACATCTCATGATAAATCTAATTGAACTGATTGTTGAAATTCAATGATTTTGTAAATGTGTGTTTGTTGATACTTTGAAAATAAATGTCCATGAATTATTTTGTTTATAAATTTATTGGTTCATAATTTTTTGTTATCATATTGAGGAGGAGTTTGCATATCCTGGTTATCATGTAGCATTGCATTTCACGTGCATCTTTCTTGTGCATTGACTCTATGGTATATGAAATGGTGATTTATGGAAGGGTAGATTCAATCTATCTGAAAGCAATCATGATGCGAGACTGCATAACTCTGCATGGTACCATAAGTCAAATTTGCATTTAGGGTAATGAAATGCATGTAGCAATCATGATAGGGTCGTAGCAACCTAGTATATAAAATGGTAACTAGTCGAAGGGCAGAATAAGCTTGTCTGGAGGCTATTACCATGCGCGAGAAAGATTCTCCGCCAAGTACCAGGAGCCAGTGTGCTTAATCGTCATGTTAAGCATATTTAGTGTTTAAAATTTAGAAAAGTATTCATCAGTGTCATGCATATGCTAAGGGGGAGTCTGCTGGCTCAATAATCTCTGAAAGAGTGCTAAGCTTTGCTTTGAAGAATTGCTTGTGGCTCTGCTAGAAAAGCTTCTCATATGCAGAAAATTAGATGGAAAAAGGGTGAAAATTGATCAGCCAATCTTAGAGTTTTGATGGTGCCAAGCTTGGAAGTATGTGCAGCTAATAGTGGTCTAACAGGGAAGGCCACGTCGATCCATTATTCCTGGATGTGGTAAAACTAGATATTCTGTTTGCATTACTTGTGTCGACGCAACAAGCTCTTCGCGTCGACACACAATTGACTTTTCCACTATTCTTCATTTCACCAGCTTCACTAGGTCGATGTAGCAACCCTTCTGTGTCGACACACTGAATAGTCTCACCTCAATCTGTCTACTCTTTGTTTGAATCTGATTCTCTTGTGTGCATATTGCCTCTCTAAAATAAATTGCTTTCATATTTCCCTCGTATGCATACTCCATCTCACTTTCTTGGATATAAATTTCTTGGAAGTCAACTTTTGAGGGGGAGCTTTTTAATGTTAATCTGACAATACTCATTGATTCAGGGGGAGTTAAAATGAACACTCTTCTTAAGAGACTTTTGGTCTTTTTGATCGACCCCTAATAAATCAATGGTTTATTGTTTATAAACTTTTAAATTTGAGATTAAAAGTCTTGAAGATTGCCAGCCTTGTTTATGGAATAGTTTTTAAAACAACTTGAAAAGACTGTGTCTATACTCTTTTCTAAAAATCTAAAATTAAAAGTAAAGAGGCCACTTTGGTCGAAAGCTTTTAATCAAAGTATTGTCTTTAACATTGCAATTGGTCTGAATAAAGCTAAAGGAATACGCCATGAAATGAAAGAAAAAGGTAGAGCAATGGCTATGACTAGCTGAGAAACCATGTCCCATCACTAAAGAAGTGATGAGGATTGAGTCATGAAGTAAAGGTCTAGCTATCTCTGTAATAAAAAATCTGAGAAAAAGTTAAAAAAAAGGGGGATAGAGCAATAATTGTGGATTATTGAGAAACTACATCCCTTCAACAAACAAGTGATGTGAATTGTATGTCATGAGGTGAGCAGCTATCTCTGGCAAGGCAGGATGGTTAGTCATGCTGAGTAACCGGGGACTCTAGTGTTGGATAAACATGTTTCCTCACGTCAAAAGGTATGTACTAAATATGAATGCTCCCGAATTTTTTTTTAAAAAAATGGTTGACCTAATGCAAAATTCAGCACATATAGAAATTGTTTAACTTCAATACGTATTAGAATTTTTCTAGAGGTGCCTCATGAAATGGAGTAGTAAGTTTGAAAGAACTGGGTTGGACAATTGTCTTGAGGGGTGTTTTAACTCTATTCCATAAGCATAAATGGTTTTTTCATGGTTTTTAATTTTTAGATTTGTGCTTGTAGACTTTGAACCATTAAAATACATAAGGGTCATTAATAAAGTCTCTAAAAAGAGGGTGTTAATTTCAATACTTTAAAATTCCTCGAAATAACTTGATGAGTCAGATTTTTTTAATTTCCTAATTCTTTCAAATTTTTTGCTCTTCTTTCAAGACTGCCAAAGCTTCAGTTTGACCAAAAATCATTTCTTTTTTTTTTGTAAAACCTCGGTTCACTATGCAAGAGCGCATCAACCAATCTTAATTCATCGGGTCGATGCAGCTTCGTGAAAACCCTTCACTCTCTCGTTCCTGCGCTCATCGTCCCATTTAGCTCCGACGTCCCCCCTTCTAGCCTCCAACGACTATCGGCACACCTACTTTCACCTCTGGCGGGGTCATTCTTCTTCCACAAGCCCTACTTTCCGCCGTGATGGCACCTCCGACAACCAGAAATAAGGGCAAGTCGGCATCTTCAAGGAACCATGCTCCATAGGAATCTCAAGCAACCATTGAGCCAAGATTGAAGAGGAGGAATGATGATGATGTCTCTACAGCCGCCGAAAAAGCAGAAACGGCCATAGACATCACATAAACGGAATGGCAAAGAGCCGGAACAGCCAGCGAAGTAACAAAAATTTGCTGCAAAAACCAAGGGCAAGGCAGTACAGCAGCAATAGGTCGATGTATCATCATCATCCTCGTAAGAGGACAAACTTGAACCAAGGACCATTTTGCATCCATTGTGCATAAATATTAATGACCATGAGCTGTTCGATGCATTTCCTGAGTTACTTCCGATTTTGAATTTCAAGGATTGAAAAGTTTTATTAGTAGGCACATGGTATTTTATCCAAAATTGGTCCAAGAAATTTATAGAAATAGCACACAAGATGACCACAAGTGTGAAGAAAGTAGAAATTGAGCTAAATCATAGATTTCTCTCAAGAGCCTTAAAAATTCCAAAAGAAGGTGCTTTTAAGTTTTCTTATGAGATCGATGAACATGAGGCTTACTCTATCATGACAGAAAAGCCTAGCAACCTAGAGGATGTAAAGGAAACCTATGTGACAAACTTCAATGCCAAATAATTTTCTCCTTAAAAAAGGCTCATCCACCACATTTTCACAACCATTATCACTCCTCAAAGTGGTGGAAGAAATAGAGTAACTGAGACGTAGAGATT
Organism: Amorphophallus konjac; assembly: GCA_022559845.1. Taxonomy (NCBI): domain Eukaryota; kingdom Viridiplantae; phylum Streptophyta; class Magnoliopsida; order Alismatales; family Araceae; genus Amorphophallus; species Amorphophallus konjac. The sequence continues at coordinate 108,030,269 of CM040125.1, read as the reverse complement.
TATTTTTTATTGCATGTTCAAAGAGATCAAGGTCAGTCTGCCTGATGTGATGTTGCAAATCATTGCTGGATGTATTGGGGCAAGCCGAAATCTGCCTTATGCACACTTGACTGCTCTGTTTGAACAGGGAAAGGTGCCTTTAGAAAATGAGAAAAGGAAGAATATTGCCTAGTGTAATATCTATTGTTTGAAAAATATCCATAAATTCATGAAGTATAGAAGAGAGGGTGGCAGAGTGTTGAGAGACTTACCTAGAGAGCAGGCTGAACCTCCTCAGGAGGAACTTCCACATGTGGAAGCACCATAGGCTGAATGTAACGACCCAAGATCCGGATACCAAGAATGATCCGATACCATTCGAATCCTGGCCCGCCACCCATGAGCCGGAGGGCTCGGAAGGCATAAAAGGTGTGTGTGAAGGTACATCAAAATAAGAAATAAAATAGGAACAACAATTATAATAACAACTTAACAATCTAACTACAGAGTCTAGTCCAAATAAAGTACAGTCTACAGTGAATTAAATGTACCCAACACCGAGTGAACACTCGGCTCCGGGAAGCTAGTAACTAAGAACCTCCGCGCTACGCCTCCGAACCTCAGGAGGAACCGTCACACCTGAAAAGCAAGGGATGAGCCTCGTCTCACTAGCTCAGTAGGGGTCCTATGGAACCCCAACCATAAACAACGGCGGTAACAAGCAACGCTAAAGAGCAACAATAGCAAGAACAACGAACACGGTGGCCGGTAAAACCTTGGCTCTACCGCTACTCCTACTGTACCGAAAACACACCCCGATCTCATAGTCGAGGGTCCACCGGACTAGCGGGAAAACCCTAGCTACGTCGCCAGATGAAACATCACGATAATGCTATCATGGAGGCCCGTCTCGCTAACTAATTCCCATCCCAAGACTACGTGGTTTGGGAACACGGTCATGACCTCACCGTCGTGAACCCTACATTGTCTAGGTAAAACCCACGTTAGTCTCTACCGGAAACCCTAGACCGAAAGTCAGGAGAACGCTTGGAAATCACCTGAAGAACCATGAAGGACTCGTCTCGCATGACAGGAGTACTACCCACTAGAAGCAAGGCCGGATGCGTCCACTAATGACTTAGTCCGTGCCTAAGGTGTCTCCCTCACCCCAGGCGAAAATTGAGACACCGTACTAGTAACCAGAGAAAAAGGGTCTAGTCAGGGCCATGATCATCAGCACGCATCCGTAGTCCACGACCATGTATGCACACACTGACTGACTACACTATGTCAAGCCCTCTAGCTTGTTTTCCACCCGGCCCAGACTCGAGCCGCTACAGGGGAGACCCTATGGCAACCAACCTAAAAACCATCTCTCCCAGGTACAGCTCTCAACTACGCAGTCGGTAAGTGTCAGCACTCAGTAAGCAACTGCTCTCGTCCTAGCCGATATGTGCATGACAGCCAGGAAGCTGAAGCTAGTGTAGCTCTAGACCTACTCCCAGGTGGGTCGGCACACGCATGCCTAGTCAGCTACGACTAGTGGGGGCCACTAAGTAGACGACTCTCGGTGGAAACCACCAGAACACAAACAGGCTACGCACAAGCCCTGTCATAGTTAGCTTAGAACACGGGTGGCACGATGCCACCGGACTCTAGGTAGTCTGCTAGACCTATTAAACCCAACGACCATTAAGTCACAAGACCCAGGTCAAGGCCGTTGAGTAGGATAGCTTTCTACTGCCAATTTGGCCTATCCCTAGGTCAGAAACCACGGTTAATAATTCATGAGGCGACACACGACCATCGAACCTAATCCGTTCCAAAGGGAAGCTAAGAAACCCTCCAGCCCCAGGCTGGGTCACAAGACACATAGTCCTCAGGCCATACGCATGGCTCACATGGAAATCGCTTTCCGAAAAAGCCAACGACGTACGGGAATGGCCTTCCGCACTCATGCCGGTGCACGGTGACTCTATTAAGGGAAACACGATAGCCCGGAACACAAGAGGGTCCCTCGAACCCCTAAAACACATGGGCACACTAATCGAGATAAAATGGTACCTTTGGACATCAAACAAAAGGGTTACGGTACCTATGGGGTGTCCGGGGCATCCATAGGGCCAAAGGTCGACCATTAGGTCACAACGGAGTCGACCGGGGGCCAAAAAGGGCTGAACCTATGCATTTCGGTCGACCAGCCCATATGGGTAGGTCGTCCAACCAGTTCGGTCGACCGAACTGGGAAGAATGCCCTATTCGAGCGAACGCCTGAACGATTGTGGACATCAAAAAATGTCGATGAGGATCATACGGTATGCACGTCTCGACACTCGAGAGCAAGCCAAAGATGGAAATGCTGAACAAACCTCATGCCTCACCCGATCAGGACGAGAACTCGCTTAGTGGTTCACTACCCGTTAAGGAAGCCCCCAAGGAAGAAGATACGGCTACAACTCTCCGACCGGCCATGCCAAAAGCTGAATCAGAGAAAAGTCAGGAACTCCGACACCGTCTCAGCATGCACCGAAAGTTACGCAAAGTCTGGGATCAAGCCCCAAAGGCTGCAAATGGAATATTATAGAGGCCATGCATTGCAACTAGAACACTCCAGGAGCGCCAACACTCGAATAAATGGCTGCGACTTCGAAAAGAATCCATTTGAGGCTTAAAACGGCGCAAACGGGCCTTAAACCGGCGCTCCCCCTTCAACATCCATCCGGCGCGCCCCCTTGCTTATGCTTAATCCGGCGCGCCCCATGCTAGTCCGGCATGCCCCTTTATGTGTTGTTAATCTGGCGCGCACAACACCACGCCGGTTTAACTCAAACGCCATCCCATCCGCTAGCCGATACCCTATTTTTCGCATCAGCCTGGTGCCTGGAGGGCATTCAATGCTCTGAAGCTCTGTCTCCATGGGCATTCAATGCTCTAGAGCCCTGTCTCCACCTCCGTTCGACAACGCAGCTGCATCGACTGTGAAGACAAGTATCGATGGGGGGAGTAGCAGTAGCAAACATCCCTTCCTCGGATAAATGCCACTGTACTATGCAAATCAACGGATGACACCGCAGACGAATGAAGTGGCGGGAGTTCCTTCCGTCCGAGCGAAGAAAGGGCAGCCGGCTATATATACTCTGCATGTTCGATAGAGAAGGGGGATGGGCGATTGAAAAGAGAAAAGAAGCTGGAAACCCCCCCCCCCCCCCCCGGTGGGCGATTGAAAAAGAGAAGAGAGGGCCACCCGAAGAGAAGAAGAAGCTTGGTCCCCCGGCGCCCGTGAGGTGAAGAAGAAGAGAGTGAGGTTGAGAGCGAGAGGTGAGCTGGGGGGGGGGGAGAGAGCTTGTGCTCTGTTCCCCCCGTCCATGTATCTCTTCCCCCTTTTCTCCCTCTATAATGTATTTCTCCTCTGTGGAGATGAAATTTCTTGGACTTGAGCCATTTCCCCCCCCCCCCCCTTCGATGGATGAATAAACAGAAAGCCCTTTTGGCGAACACGATCCTTTGTCTATCTTCTTCTTTCCCTACTTCACCTTCTACTCATCCAGGGCCCTTCAAAGCATGCTTCTCCATAGTGTGGCCTTCGAAGGAGTCTGTCAGGGGATGAACATTCATGGCCTCATGGCATAACATTCGTCCCGCTTCATGAAATCATCACCTGTAAGCTGTTGGAACTCTTGAAGGCTGGTCCTCGAGTCTCCACAGGCACTTATGGGTTAACGGAGGCCTCACTTCGTGTTTTGAGGTTCGCCCCGGAGCAATCCATTTGGCGCTCCTCTATTTTCTCTGGCAAGCCTCTGTCCGGGGGAGATGCTGCCCAAATGTTGCCAGAGGAAGAACACGTAAGAACAGACCACAAAATGAGCCCCTGAATCAAGCTAAATCTTTGAGTTCCTGCACAAACTCTTCTAACGAAACACTTGAATCTTCATGCTAATCAACTTAATAAACAACCAAAACACTTAAACTCCCTTTCCACAAGCTTAATCCATCAATAAGATGAATAAATCAATCAACAGATTAACTTACAGTTGAAAGAAACAAGAAACATGGCCAAAAGAATGAAAGAAAACCTCCTAAAACCTATCCCGACGCGCCCTAATCCGGCGTGGGCTAACCCGGCGCGCTACCCCCCCGCGCCGGTTTAGCCCCACACTCAAAACTCCCTCTGTTTTCCTGATACCCATCCCGGCGCGCATCACTATTCATCACCCTATTCCGGCGCGCCCATGGCCCCTCCTTCTCTTGGACATACTAAACCAGCGCGCCCCCCATTTAAACCCCTATTCCGGCGCGCCCTTATGGGATCCCCATTACCCGGCGCGCCTCCCTTCTTGGCCTTATCCGGCGCACCCCTCTTCTCCTTTGGCATCTCCTTAATCCGGCATGCTTCATAAGAAATCCATTAACCAAATAAAAGAAATAATAGAAAACTTAAGGCCAATAAAAAGAAAGGGAAGTATATAAACCATTCATAAGAAGTCAATTTTGTTCCGGGGGCGTTGCCCCCGGAAACTCCCGCAAGGGGCGTTGCCCCCTTGACCCCCGCGACCTGACCGCGCACGTCGATCCGCGTGCGAAGGCGCACGATGGTGAGTTCGGGCTCCACATTTAACAATTCACACCCCCGGACTTGGTGCAAAGAGAAAACCAATGATGCCTTGTGGTATCGGATGTGGACCTCGGAACCTCCGACATGGTCATGATCCGAACACATCTCGTGCCAATAGTTCGTTAACTCGACCCGCTTCTCCCGGGATCTAATCCCGCAACCCCACATTAAACTTGTCGTGTCTATGGCAAACATTTGCATGGTTTTATCATCGTCTTCGATGCTTCAAACGTGGACTCGCGTCGAACAATGAATGGTCCGACCGTGACCGACACGCACGTATACCTTGGAACCTTCGTTTCCCAAGACTGTGCATGAAGAGAAAAATAATGACGTCCCGTGGTCCTTGGAAACCCCGATATGGCCATAGTCCGCAACCACCTCGGGCCAATAGATCATCAGCTTGACCCATCTTCATCGAGATCCGATCCCGCACCCACATTAAACTTGCCGCACCTACGGCAGACATCCGTACGGTTTTATCGTTGTCCTTGACGCTACTAATACGGACTTCCGTCTGAATAATGAATGGTCCGTTAGTGACCGACATATATATGCCGGGATCTAATCCCGCGCTTGCATTAAACCTTCCGTACTCACGGCAGACATTTGCACGGATTCGCTTCCATCACCGTCTTGTCTTCTATACGGATCTTTGTCCGAACATAAAATGGTCCATGAATGACCAACAAAATATGAATGGAACAAGACGGCTCTCGTCTTCCCCCAACCACACGTGTGGGAATATCAATAAGACCTTCATGAGTCGCGTTTGGACCTTGGGTTCACCCCCAACCATGGTCATCGCCTGACCCACATCGTAGGCCTATAGCCGACTATCTCTGTACACATCTTTTTTTTGGAATATAGTCTTTGGACACTTTCCCGCTGCCCTTCGGCACCGAAAATATTAATGATGCCCACGCAAGCCTCATTTGGACCGCGGGAGGCGCCCCCGAAATGGTCCTGACTCGATCTCGCACCGGGCCAATAAACTCGCTGATTTCCGATCACTCTAACTGGGATTCAACCGAATGTCTCCTGTCCCTTTGAACAATAAACTTGCCGTACCCCTGGCATACATATGCTCCGGTTTTCTCATGACGATTACGCGATTCACAAGTCGGACACTCGTCCGAACATCAAATGGTCAACACACGACCGACATGATCTCGAATGCTTTCTTCTCACCCTCGCACGGGGATTTCAATGTTTCCTAATAGACTTTTCACGTAACTAATTTTCCGGCCATGAGGGCCCTTTTCCCGGCGATTAATCAAGGGTGTTCCCCTCTCCGAGGGGATGTAAATGACGCCGTGACCTTTATGGCGCGGCAGGTTTCAGTCCCGACACGAACCACACAATCGTTTGATTAGTCAGATCAAGTGCACAATAATTCGTCACTATGTGACTGGCATGTCCACACACTTAATAAACCTAAAACGCAAATAAACAACGATAATAAATAAAAAGTGCGTCCACAACGATCGATTGAACCCTACGGTCAGTCGACCGAAAACTGCAGAACGCCTTTCGGACCCAGGCCAGATGTCCAGAGGTCCGTTTCCACTGCCAATCACCCCCGGGTGATGGAAAAAACATGGGGAAACCATTCCCTGGCCTCTGGACCACAAAGAGACGCCATTTGAACCCCCAAAATGTGATTAAAACGGGAGATCCGCCGCTCACCCTAAAATCATGATTTTGAACCCCCAGCATGAAATAAACCCTCTCGACTCACCTTAGCCTACCAAGATTGCGGGAAAGGAATTACACAGGTTAGGGAACCATCCCACTACCTCCACCAAAGTTTACGCGCACTAAGGATGCCATTTCCATGCGAAAAAGCCGTTAGAAACCCCGTCGGTGCCCCGAACTCATGATCGAGCTCTCACCGGACCGTGCCTCGATCCTCGACCATCCTCGACTGCTCCCCGCCCTTGCATCGTCTCTGCCTCGCCGACCTCTGCCTCCAACGGCCGCCCGAAGAAGAGGGGGAGAGAAAGAGATTAGAGAGAGGGAGAAGAGAGAAGTGAGAGATGGGGAGAGAGAGGGGGTTGAGGGTTGTTTAAATAGGAAATATTTTGGGGTTTTAAAATCCATAAAAGAAAAAAATAGGGGAAAATACTCCCCACGATACTCGGAGAACGCACAATGCGCCTGTAACATCCCATAGCCCAAAAACAAGTCGGTTCACCCTACGTAGGGTTCCAAAGGCTCGACAGGAAAAAAACCCGCGTAAGCAATAAAACACGACCTGGGACTCACAAAGGCGCTCCGAAACCCACGGATTTGGATCCGGAAAATTTGGGGCATTACACTAATGCTGTACAGGGTGAGGAACAACAAGAAGTTCTATCTCAAGCCCTCGTTCATGTTTCTCAAATTCTAGGAGCTCCTCCTCAGCCAGCCATCTTCCCAGAAGCTGAGGTGCCTCCAGAATTACATACTGCACCAGCTAGCTCATCTCAGCCGAGTCCCTCATCTCCAACTTGATCTTTCTCTAGTGTACCTCCAGCCCTGTATCAATTTTTGCATACTCAATTGATAAATCTAAACTCGACCATCTCTAGACTATCATCCAATCTAGATAAAAGAATGATGAGACTTGAACTCAAACTGGACAAACGATTCGATGACAATCACAGTCACGTTCAAAGAGTTATAAACAGATTGAGCGAACTTGATTCCAACGTGGGCCAGCTCAAACTTTCTCAGATAGATTTGATAGACAAAATGAACCTCATTAGTGATGATGTTGGCTTTCTAGTTTCTGAGGGCAAACGGATGAGAGATCAGTTTCCATTACCTGGTGGTGAAAGTGCGGTAGAAACCTCTCATGTACAAAACCATCATCTTCTCCAGCAACAATATATCCATCTCAGAGGCAGGCACAGTTGGCAGATGTTAGTGATACAATGCATGGCCCATTTGAGTTAGTTGCAACTCAAATTCAATCTCTCAAAAAATTGGTTCATGAAAGAACCCGGAACTTCAACATTTCTATTAGTACAGTGCTTGACCAGCTATCTCAGCTTGCTCAAGTGAAAAACACATTAGATGCCTCCACTCAGATAGACCCCATAGCTGAAGAACCCAATGACAACCCAGAGGTAGCTTTTTGCTGATGGCAAAGGGGGAAAGAAAGGGGTCATTGCATGGTTTTCTTTCATTTTGGGAGAAAAATGTAGTTCATTGCATTGCATCACATAAATATGGTTCATTGCATTGCATCACATATGTCTCTCATGTGTGTCATATCTGTCCTATAAATTGAACTAAATTTTGATAAGAATGCCAAGCTTACAAATCTATGCCCATGTAAATGTATTATTTTTAAATGGCAATGACTCATAGTTGCCATCATCAAAAAGGCGAAGAATGTTGTGTCCCTGGTTTTGATGATCTCCTACTATGAATCATTGATAAACACTTGAAACAATTACATGTTGAATGGTCAAGAAAAAGCCACCCAAAATTGCTAATTTTGAATATTTTTATGGGCCCAACAGGTACATAAGTCAGAACTTGAAGGGAAGGCTGAAAGAAGAACTAAAGGTAATTTTAGTCGACTGAGTTCCAAACTCAGTCGACAGATGTGAAAGTCAGTCGACTGATGTGCAAAGGAGTCGACTGATATTGACGAAGATAGGAGAGTGTGAGTCGACAGAAGAAAGGGCAAACCAGTCGATAGAAGAAAAGTCAATCGACTCAGTGTACGTAATGAGTTGACGCAGCTGAAGAAAAATCAAAGATTCCAGTGGGATAGTCATCCAAGCAGAACTGAGGATGAGTCGACGCAGAGTTCCAGAGTGTCGACGCAGCATAAGAAGAGGACAAGATCCAAAGGATCCGCCCTCTAGGCCATATGAAGGTTGAGTCGACGCAATGGAGCTATGGCATCGACACAACTGAGCCATCCGGCCAGCACTCGTCCAGGCATCAAGAAGACTGAGTCAACACCGTGATGTTCAGTGCATTGACACACCCCATACGGCGGGATTTCGAGTAAGTGGTGGGTCCCACCTTGGCACATGAACCGAGGTCCAATCATTGGGGAGTTGGTGTACGAGGACTCCACGTTCCAGAAGGTACCTTTTTGGAGGGAAATTATTCCTCACTGTAACCAACATGATTTTGTGGGCCCCAACGAATTTCCTCTACCCTAAAAGAAATAAAAATGGATAAGGATCGAAGAGAATACATATGGAGCAACGAAGAAGGGATTGATTTTGCTTGCGAAAGAAGAACAGAGAGAAAGAGAGAGTCTTTGTGAGCTCTTCTTCATCCTTGTGGATTCCATGGATCTCTGAGCTTCCTTAATCGCTGTTGCTGTGTGAGAGAAAAACAGAGTATCAGATTCTATCTCCATTTCTTCCTGCTGCGCCAGCCATCTGAGCATCCGTGAAGATCTGAAGTTTTCTGAAGCTAGGAGGAGCAGCATTAAGAAATCTGAAGCCGTAGTGCAGTTATCGTGGTTGTCTAAGCTACCTCGGACCGTCCTCACCACATATCAAGCTTCTACTACCTTGGGAGAATCTCCTTGATATCGATCTCTATTTATTATATTTGATTCTTTGTTTTCTTTGTTTTCCACTCTCCACTATATTGGGAAACTACTCTGAAGAGTAGGGTTCAGTTCAAGCTGTGTGCGCTCAAAACTGGGTGTTTGGGCCGAAGGCCTCAAGCTATGTGTCAGCGGGTTTGTGAATGGGAGGACCTCTCAGTCAAGCTGTTTGTCAATGTGTGTGTGAGAGGGAGGACCTCTCAGTCAAGCTGGAAGTCAACTGTTTCATATTGGGGTGTGATTCCCAGTTGTAGTGCGGTGCACTAGTGAAGCCCCACTAGGTTAAGTGGGGGGTGGACGTAGGTCTTGGGATCAAGACCGAACCACCTAAAAATCTCATGTCTCTGTGTTGTTTGATTGCTCTTCTTGTGATTATCTCTCTAGTGCAAGATGCATGCCCATGCCGATTAGACTGCATATTATTGCTGCCATATGCACTAGACCGATTGCATAGCTTATCCATTTAATTCTGTCATTTGATTAAGTTTTTAAAATACAAAAGGGGGTCAGATCTATTCACCCCCCCTCTAGATTAGCCATTCCCCACTCTACACACCCGTGCTGATGGAAGACTCAAGCTGAAATCACACAATCAAAAGTACAACATCCTCTCTAGACAGGATCAGGACCTCAAAGTTAGAAACCTCAGTCTCAAACTTAAGAGGTAGCCATGACCTCACCACCGTGTCAGCTCTACCTCAAAGTGCCGGGAGGGCCTTGACAACGATGTCGGTTAAATCAACCTCGAATGGCAACCAATCTCTCACGTCTCTCGTATGTAGCCCACACCCCGTCCTTGAGTGGGGATCCCATACGCAGCCACACCATGTCCTCGAGTGGGGAAAGACACTCGCACACAATACTCCCTTGAACTGGCTAGGATCTGTGCTGACTACAACCATCAGCATGGCTGTGTCCCCCTTCCCGACACGGGGTACGTGCCACTGCACCCGTCAGTAACGTACTTTTGTCCTAACCAAGGTGCTTATGCTCGAGGCTGTCCTCACCTCTGCTCTGTGAGCACTACGTACATAAGGCTATCCTTACCCGATCTATCCATGGTACAAAGGCTGCTCTCACTTGCTCCTATCATATACACACACGTACCCATGACACGGGCATGGTCACAGGCAGCTAGTCAACACAAGCTCAAAAGTAGTATACTGAGTAGCCAATTAAAGGCTGTCTAAAACACTCGTAAACTCACAAGACACCAGAAACACAAGAACTCAACCTTGTATGGCAAACCACGGAGCATCCATCACCAATATTGTTCTTACTAGGTCCACATGACCAATCACATAGAAAAAAATAATCATATGATCATTCAAAACTACAGAACACATGTAGTTCCGATAAATCTGGAATAATCAACGATGTCGTTCCCAAACCGATCACATAGCCACACTATCCCATTAACATGGACATGAATGACCCTTACACGGTCATACGATGCCACACGGGAATAACCCTCCATGGATAACTCAATATAGAATCACATAGCATCATTTGAACACGTAAAGCAATAAGCATGCACTCACCATTCAAAGGAATACATCCTCAAGGCATGACATAAAACTCAACAAAGACTATGGCCTCAAGCCGAACTGCAAACTTAATCATTATCGATCCCTGATGACTCATTGTTGACACCCGTTTTTTACCTATGAGTTGAGTCATTCCTTTTACTATCATTTGTTGATGCCTCGAGTTGTCCGTCACTCATTGGGCTATTTTCAGGCATGCTTTTGGGCTTGTTTTATGGGTATCTCCCTCCCTGGCTGAGTTTGCTATCGGATTCGGGCTTAATGGGCCTTGATTTCGTTTGGTTTTGGGTTAAATGGGCTTATTTATCTCATTTTGTCAATTTCAAACGCCCAGGCTTTACGCGGTCTAGCGACTGGCCGTTCAGTGACTAGGCGGTTTTCTTTGAACCATTTATTGATTTAATGGATATTTATTTAATTTTCTTAATTTTCATTGACAAGTCCTTGCACGGTCTGAAGATAGCCGTTTATATCCATTACACGGCTTGTCATTAGACCGTCCAGTTCCCAGAGTCCTGAGCTCGTTTGTTTTTTAGATAATTATCTATTCATCTTATTTTTCTGGATTTATCACTGACAGGTGTACACGGTCTAGTATTGGACCGTTCCACTATTGAGTGGTCTAGCAGTAGACCGTTTTATCCTCAAGAGTCCAACGCCGTGACAGCCGGTCGGTTCGGTGGATAATTGGATAATTTCACATTTTTATTTGTTTATCACCGATAGCATTGGATGGTCTAGGGATGGACCGTGTAATGGTCTGGGCGGTCTATCGCGCGACCGTTTACATGCTCGAAACCTGTGGATTATGTGGGTTTTCTCTCTCCATCTATGGTTAAATCTCTATCTTCCTCCACCATTTTCTCCGCGGTTTCTAAACCAAATGAGGTGCCGTTTGAACCTTGTGGAAGATAAAAGGTTTATCTAAGAATTTGGTTTTATCATCTCGGATTAATTCTCACTGGAAAATCCAATTTTGAGATTGGACTTTGAGGGCTCTATAAATAGGACCCCTAGTCCAAGCGTGAAAAAGGAGAGATCCAACGTCGACGGTGAAGCTCTGCCAAACTTTTGAGTGAACTGTAGCCAGGGAGGGAGGCTTTCTACATCCCCTTAAGCCTCCGGTTCAAGGGAGTAGTCATTTGATTTGAGTTTTAGTCACGATGTTTAGTCTTTAGTTCATTCATTGCATGCTTGTTTTCCCCATTTCTTCCCACATTTTTGCATTATTTCACATCATTTCACAGCCTCCCATTTGATTTTGACGCCCTATAGGGGTTTAAAAACCTCCCAGGTATCGCCCCTTCCAAGTCATTACGTCGATTTTCCATTTCATTCTATAGTTACTACACGTTCTAGGGCTAATTTGGGTGTTGTTTGCTTGTCTTTCGCGCTGTTTTGCAGGTCAGCATCAGCATAGAACGAGGCCCATCCCCTCTGGCCGACCAGAAGGGGTGGAGGATCAGGTCTCACAACTTTGAAGTCTGGTGCTTTGGATGGTCGTCTTCCATCCGTTTGCGGATAAGAACGGTCCGTTACGAGCCGTTCAGATCCTGTAGGCGACTGTCTGAGAATCGTTCTGTCGCCAGATCTGTCTTTGTCCCACTTCCTTCTACAGCGCTGTAGGCAGTCTATCGAGCGACCGTGCCATTCACTGAGCGGTCCCCCCAGGACCGTGTATACTTGTCAGCGCTGCATCTTGGGCGAGTGCTTCCTCCCTCTTTCCAAGGTACATCTTACCATTCGGTACCCGTGTCTTGGTGGTGATCACAATCATGCACACTTCTTCACTCTTTCTTTCTTCCTTAGTTTTGTTTGTCTTTACACTTTGATTACTAGAAAAGGAAGGTAAGAAGAAAGAACGGTGGGAAAACATGTCAACAACCTATTTTTTGGCGATCATGGTGGGACTCCTAGTGCCCATCATGTTATTGTTCTGCTTATCTACATTTTTCTGTGCTTGGTTAGGTTTTTGTTAAGTTATTTCAGGTTGCTATTTCATCCATCTGGGTTTCTATCCTCGGAGGTGTACGCGGTAATCCCAGGGCCGCTCAAGTCTCCCCGCGGTCGTCATATAGGCCGTTCATTTCCATCTCACGGGTGTTTGCTTCTGTGTGAGCCTGTTACCTTCAGCGGTCCTCTCCGGACCGTGCATTTTCCTCCACGGTCTTCCAATAGACCGTGCTCTTCTACTGGCTCAGGTACATTACTGCCTTGCATACACTTGTGGGTTTATTGATTCTCTGCGGTCTGTTTAGGGCCGTTCTGCAGGTCGCACGGTTGCTTTATTGACCGTTCCGTCAGGTACGCTTCTTCTCAGCCATCTTAGTTCTGTGTCTTTACTATTTTATTGTTTATTATTACTCCCTGTCACTGCGCGGTCCTTCCCAGGCCGTCTACCTCCCTGAGCGGTCTCCCATTAGACTGTGTTTTTGTGCTACAGTGCACCCCTGAGTGCCATTTTGATCATTATTTCACATCATTTTCATATTATTTGGGTGCTGTTTTGATCTCTCCTAGTAGTCATTCTATTGTGCATGATCATTTCTTCATTTGTTATACTTGATTGATCATTGTTTGTTAGATTTAGGTTAGACTTTGCATGCACTCGGTGCGCATAGGATTCATTCATATTTTCCATATTAGTTGCATTCCTACCTTGGTAGGGGATCCTCTCGTCTCCATATTCCTTGGAGCCGAGTAGGTGACCTTACCCGGGACATCCGTAAGCCCCCGTGAGCCGTGGATTCCCACACAGACGCCGGGCAGGTTGTACCTTACTACACCAGTCTATGGTTGCATCCGTGAGAGAGAGAGTCTCTTTAGAAGTCAGCCAAGTCTTCCATTCCATTTTCTTTTCTTCTTAAGCTCTGAGTCCACAGCCTGTGTGGTCCTGAGCTCTGTAGTTTTTCTTTGCAGACTTTGATGTATAGTCTTACCATATAATACAAGCACTATACCATTACCTATCAAAAAAAAAAGTCTTCCATTCCACCCTTGTTAGGCACCTTGTGGTTGTGAGAATTGTCACTTTGATTAATCCACTAAGGTTCTAAAAGGGAGAACTCCTAAAACTTGTTGTGCATCATTTTAACTTGGTTGGTCAATTGATTGCCTCTTTTCTCCTGTCTTTCTGGAGCATTTGATTGATTGTTTGGTTGTTTAGAAGGTCATTTAGGTTTGTTCCTTTGTGTCGGTAGGTGTTGCATGTGGAGTTGCTTCATACCCTAAGGATCTTCTCCTAAGGGCAGCTCTCATTTCTATTCTTATTTCAATCCTTTGTTCGATTCATCACCCACTATGTCGTCCTACAATTTCTCTCACTCCCATGAGGACTATCTCCCTTAGGGACTTTTGGAGGACCCGCCTAGGGTCGCCCATTTGCAAGGGAGAGAGGGGACCGCCCCTCCTCTCCCAACCATTGTTGTTGAGGGTGCTCAACCCTCCCTTTCTGATTCTTCCTCTCAGAACTCGGCCAATCAGATTCTTCACATGATGGCCCAGTTAGATCCTACCAAGCTCAATCTCCTTCGACAAGCACTGGAGGGGCCGGATGCCCCGTCTTCAGTTCCCTCTCATGGCGTGTCTGCGGCCACCACTTCATCTCCTATCGTTGGTTTAGGGGCTGCTTCTGCCGCGCCCATTGATCTCACTCCTGTCCATCCTCGGACCCTCTGGTTTCCTAGCATGGAGGCGGGCCAAGCCACTACCTCGGCCCACCAGCCACTCGACAAGGGGAAGACCTAGATCCTCTTGAGTTCTTATTTTGGTCCATACACCACTGTCTCTTCAGTGCCGCAGGCCCTTGTGGCCCCGGCTGATTTCATCCGTCTGCAACCAGGGGCCGCCCAGTTGGCGCATGCGGATATGGGCCCTTCCCTAGCCCATTATCCATCTTATGGGCTTCCCCCTTCATCAGTTTATCCATCAGCTCCGTATACTGGCTCTGTTCTTCCTGCTTTATCTCCTCCTTCCAGGGAACGGGAACTTCTCGATAAATGGGTTGCCATTAAGAAGCAAATTGACCTCCTCCATAAGCGGTTCGGCCCGCAGTCTCTCGCCGATGTCCGCATTCTTAACTTTCGGGACTTTCGCTTCCCACCTTAGTCGGAGCTCCCTACATATCGTAAGTACGACGGGAATGGCAACCCGTTCATTCACATAAGAGAGTTTTTGTATGAATCGGCATAGTTCCAACACGATGACCACCTTATGGCTTATCTCTTCCGCCGGTCATTGGATGGGGTGGCGTTAGAATGGTTTTATACTTTGCCTTTGGAGGAGGCAGAAAGTTTCAAGATTGCCTTTGTAATATCCCGATTTATTAACAAATAAAAATTTCTAGAAAATTTATAAGAAATTAATTAGAAAATCCTTAATAAATAGAATAAGTTAAATTTTGACTATTTCATAAAAATCTGGAAAATTTAGAATCTTTTAGAGGATAAAATGTTTAATAATAGTATCTTCTGTGACTGACCCAAATAAAATCCATAATTAGGCCAAATCAACTGATTAAGGCCCAAATCCACACTTAATCTAATTGGACCTTAAAACGCGAAATTGGAGCCCAATACCCGATCATTTAGGCTGAGACCGGATCCAAATGGAAGGCTAGGATGAGAAGATCATTTCCCCACTTAGTTCTCCCCGAAACCCTAACCCTAGAAAGCAAATTTTGGTTGAGAAGGTGGCGGCTAACCCTATCCGCGCGGTTCGCGCACGTCCAACTTGATTGGACTCCATCTCCTCGAATAGAAGACTCTAGACCTTGTGTGACCTATAAAAATGACCCTCAGGAACCCTATTTTCATTTGGGTGCCGCGGCGGCCGACGAGGATCGTGGACGAGGGAAGATTCCGGCGATCACCGGTGAGGCGTTCTTAGCGTGTCGTCGTCCCTCTTCTTCCTTCTTCCTCCGTTTAAGGTAGGTTATAGCAAGCCAAACCTTAAGTATTATATATTATTAGAACCAGCATCGAGTGCCCTTTCTATTGAATGCAAAAGCCCTAAAAGTTACTTAGTATCATGCGAGAATTTTAGGGTTTAGTAGAAGCATGTCATATCTAGGGTTATACTTGTTCCATCTCGTTTAAGTAGGGATTGCAGGCACTAAAGATTAAATTGAGCATGCTTTATTGTAAAACTTTTCATGCTCTTTCTTTTGAATCTAAAAGCCTTAATTATTATGCTCTGTGCTATGCGTATTTAGCAATTCTTTGTAACCCTAGCCAACTCGCCGAAGGCGGGCAGGGCGAAAGGGGGACTTGAGCATTTTTGACTTGTACGGTCTGGCGATAGACCGCCCAACCTAGTTAGGCGGCATGTTACTGACCGTTTATGTTCTCTAGTTCGTGTTATGTTTCTGGGAAGAGCGGCTTCGCCTAGACTGCCCTTCTGTCAGGTGGCCAGTTATTGACCGTTCGTCTTCTCCAGCGGCTCATTACAGACCGCTCATCTCCAGAAGGTCTTCTGACCTGAGGGGGATAAACGGCCTGTCGTGCGACCGCTGAGGAGGATGAAAGGTCCATACTGGACCGTCCATCTTTACAGAATTTATTAAGTTATCTTTTTTGCATGATTTATGATGGTAGATTAATGGTTAAATGTAAGTTAGCAACATGCATAAAAACTCTGGAAAATTATAACAGTAATGATTATAAATCTTGCTGATTTATTCATCTTGACCTTGGATCATCTTTTTCAATGTTAATATTAATCATGATTCATTATTAAATTGAAAATTTTATTAGGGTTGTATGACAGTCGTTCTACTCCGGTAAGATTGACTGACCGTCTCACTGGTTTCTGATGTTTTGTTAACCCTATTTCATTGTAACGTTTAGGACTCTCCGCCGGATATTCCTTCCGTCAGACTTGGACCTTCATTACGGGACCTCTGTAAGCCCTCGCGAGCCTGGGATTCCCACTAGGACGTCGGGCAAGTTGTACCATCAAGACCTGAACCTGTGTACGTGATCGAATCGATTGAACTATCGTATTGTAAGTCACAGCTAGACTTGGACCCTCTGAGAATTACTCGTCCCGAAAGGGACCGTTCATCTTATTGGGCAGCCCATAACGAACCGTACATCCCTGGCTAAGTGCCACTTACATTGGTCGTTTAGCCTTGATCTATCTTCGACCAATTTATGTTTGGATCGACCCAATAAGCCCTAGGTTGACCAGTGGAGAGTGGGCTGGACCCTAGTTCAGTTCTGTCCCACTTATGATAGCCCGGAGCCCGTTTGGGTAGACTTCTAGTTGTTTAAGTGCAACAGACCTACTGAAACCACCCATGTTATAGCACGGATCTTATTGGACCGTCTGTCTATTGGACGGCCCTATATGGACCGTTTATCTTGTTCTTGGGCTTCCAGCTCTACTAGTCTTAAGCGGCCCATTTTCAACCGTTCAATTACTCGAGCGGCCCTACATGGACCGTGTATCCTTGACTTCGGTATGGCTAGTCCTAAGCCATCTCTATCCTGAATGGTCCAGTTTAGACCGTGCATTGCTTGAGCGGCCCTGCTATGACCGCTTATCATCCGGAAGTGATTTCCGTGATTTTTCGTGTTGAATCCAAGGACCTGATTGGTTCTTGATAACTTGAACCTTCCAGACATGATGTCTACTTCAACTTACCCTTGAAACTTTGGTAAGTTCCATATCTTGGAGTATTGGCCATTTAACTTGATTAATGTCTAGACATAACTTGGGATCTTGGATCCAACAAATCAATGCCAACGCATCATAAGGGCCCGGTCTGGTCCTGGGAGGAGCGCCCGAAAAGTACTTGTGCCCCGGGGAGTTTGAATGACATGGTGAGGCATTGCACCGAGTGCATGACTAGTGTGATGTCTAAGACAATAATCTCTTACTTGAATTCTCTTGACTTGGTTAGATCTTGCTTGTTGGCTAAATTCTCGGTTATATCATGTTCTTGCTTTCTTTTCATTATTTTGTTACATAGTTATTTCCTTTCGTTCTTTATTTACGCGCTCAAACATGCAATTCAATTGGTTAATTACTTAAACTTGCCTGTTATTACCTACTGAGCGTTCGCTCACCTAGTTTTCCCCCTTTTTCAGGTAGCTCAGGTGAGGACTCGCAATCTGATGGGAACGGGCAAGAGTGATGACCGTGGAGTGAACCTGATAGAAGCCTGTGAAACTAGTTCTAGTTGTGGAGTCTATTTGTATTTAAGAGTATTTTGGAAGAGTTGTAATTTGAAGCTAGCCAATGTAATAGTGTTGAGTGGATGTTGTCAAAGATTATGTTAAGTGAGATCTTTGTAGTTTGGAACATGGTTTGGTTATGTGCTATTTAATGAATGGAGCAGTTTCTATTTATGGTGATGTGCGATCTTTTAGCTTTAACATATCATGTCTAGAAATAAATATATTATTATTATAATTACTCATTTCTACTGCCAATCCCGATATTTCGCATCGGGACGTGACAGTTAGGTGGTATCAGAGCCTAGGTTTCTAATATTCCTAGGTTATTTGGGTTCTTAGATTCTAAATGTTGTCGTAGAACCTATACCCTTGTTATGAGTCAAAGGACCAAACCTAGTGAGAATTTCGGTAGAGACTTGGGTTGAGTTAATAATCAACTCTAAACTCTTTCTCATAAATGAACTTAAGATAAATTATTTTTGTGCAGGACGTTCCGATGGCAGCAGAGCGTGTGTAGTGGCGGGACATGCAGTGGACGGTCCAAGGACTTACGCGGGCTTTACAACAAGTGGCCCAAGGTGGAACGACAAGTCATGGTGCTGGCGATCTACACCAGAATTTTTGTGGGATAAATCCCCCACGTTTTGGAGGTTCAACTGATCCCGATGAAGCCGAACACTGGCTTAAGGAGATGGAGAGAAGTTTTGAAGTTATGCAATGCAGCGACCAGGAGCGTGTGCTTTTAACAACCTTCCAGTTGGAACGGGATGCTAGGACTTGGTCGGAGTCAGTAAAGGCGACCCTCGGTGACAGACAAATTTCATGGAAGGAATTTGAAGAATTCTTCAATAGCAAGTACTTTTCCGACAGAATGCAAGAGAAGAAAGCCGCTGAGTTTGCTACTCTGAAGCAGCAGAGTTTATCTGTGGCGGAATATGAAGCTCAATTTTCTAGACTCTCTCGTTATGCTACACATTTGATTTCTACAGAGAAGATGAAGGCGAAACGTTTTCTAAATGGGCTGAAGTTTCATTATATTAACCAGTTGGCGTCAATGGAGATTCAAACCTATGCAGAGATGATAAGAAAAGCCCAAGTTTTAGAAGATACCTTCGAAATTACGGAGAAAATCTGTGGGAAGAATGTTAAAAAGGAGCAACCTATTGGTTCCGGGAGTGCTAAACCCGGGAATAACAAGAAGAGGCCCAATGGCAGGTCTGGTTCATGGAAGGGGAAAATGCCAAAGAATGAAGACAAGAAGCCTGGCCCGATTGTTCCATTTAAGGGCGTATGCAAGTATTGTGACCACCCCGGTCACAAGATGGAAGAGTGCTGCCGCAAGTTGGGCGCCTGTTTGCGTTGCGAGAGTAGGGATCACCGCATTATAGAATGTCCTCTCTTATCCGAGCAAGCTACCCCGACTAAACCTCAAGGTGGCAAGAAGCAGCAGGGCAAGCTCTAGGCCCTACAAGAGGAGGATGCAGGCACCACCGAGGAGGGTGGACTTGTGGAAGGTACTCTCATTGTTCATGGAAAGCCAGCTTTTGTTCTTTTCGATACCGATGCTACTCATTCATTTGTTTCTCCGAGTTTTGCTAAGACATTAGCTGTGAAGCTGATTTTGATGAATTCCCCCTTAGAGATATCAACTCTTATTGGTTCTAGATCAGCGATTAAATATTTTTATCCTTCTAGCAAGATTATGGTTAATGAACAGAATTTACCGACTGATTTAGTATGCATAGATATGAAAGATTATGATGTAATTCTAGGAGCGGATTGGTTGGCTAAGCATGAGGCCAATGTTCATTGTAGTTCCAGCTCAATGTCTTTTTCTAGACACCCTGGACTTTCCTTTATAGGGGTTAGGCACCATAGATCTGTGCCACTTATCTCGACCATCCGAGCCGATAAGTTGATGAGGAGAGGATGTCAGGCATTTTTAGCCTTTGTTTATGTGACCCCTGAGAAAAAGATCGAGATTAAGAACATTCCTGTTGTCCGAGATTTTTCAGATGTTTTTCCTGAAGAATTGCCAGGTCTTCCACCAGAGAGGGAAGTTGTGTTTTCTATTGATCTAATTCCTGGCGCGACCCCTATTTCTAAGGCTCCTTATCGTATGTCTCCTGCGGAGCTGAGGGAATTAAAGCAGCAGTTAATGGAATTACTTGAGAAGGGGTTTATTCGTCCAAGTACATCCCCGTGGGGGGCTCCAGTGTTATTTGTAAGGAAGAAGGATGGCTCGATGAGGTTGTGTATTGATTATCGGCAACTGAACCAGTTGACTATAAAAAATAAATATCCATTGCCGAGGATTGATGAGTTATTTGATCAGATAGCAGGAGCTCAGTATTTCTCTAAGATTGATCTTCGATCAGGCTATCATCAGTTGCGGATTAAGGAGGAGGATATTTATAAGACAGCTTTTCGTAGCAGGTATGGGCACTTTGAATTTATTGTAATGCCTTTTGGACTAACGAATGCACCTGCAGCTTTCATGCAGTTGATGAACGATGTATTCCGGCCCTATCTGGATCAATGGGTCGTAGTGTTTATTGATGACATTCTGAAAGTAAGGAAGAACATGCTGAACATTTGAGGATGGCGTTACAATGATTGAGAGACCATCAGTTATACGCCAAGTTAGCAAGTGTGAATTTTGGCTACAAGAGGTGTCCTTTCTAGGGCATATCATTACGAAAGAAGGTATTTCTGTTGATCCGTCGAAGGTAGAGGCAGTTAAAGATTGGGACAGGCCTACTAGTGTAACAGAAGTTAGAAGCTTCCTAGGCTTGGCAGGATATTATCGAGGTTTATTAAAGATTTCTCCAAGATTGCGGTACCCTTAACAAGATTAACCCGCAAGGAGAATAAGTTTGATTGGACGGAAGATTGTGAGAAAAGCTTCCCGACTTTGAAGGAATGTTTAACTACTGCCCCTGTTTTAGCTTTACCATCAGGAGAAGGAGGCTTCGTGGTGTACACCGATGCTTCGGGAATTGGGTTAGGTTGCGTACTGATGCAGCACGAGAAAGTGATAGCCTATTCTTCCAGGCAGTTGAGAAAGCATGAGGATAATTATCCTGTCCATGACTTGGAGCTAGCAGCCGTAGTTTTTGCCTTGAAGATATGGAGGCATTACTTATATGGAGAGACATTCACAGTATTTTCAGATCACAAGAGTTTGAAGTATTTATTTTCTCAGAAAGAGCTCAATATGAGGCAGAGGAGACGGTTGGAGTACTTAAAGGATTTCGACTTCTCCATAGAATATCATCCCGGGAAGGGTAATGTGGTGGCGGATGCCCTAAGCCGCAAGCCAATGGCTAAATTGTCAAGTCTCATGATGCAAGAATGGAAGTTGTTTGAGCAATTAGCCGGGTCGGATATTAATGTTGACAAGGATTGAGTCATGATTGCTCATATTCAGCTTAAACCAGAATTATTGACAGAAATCAAGTCCTTGCAAGATAATGACCCAGAGTTGGTAGAAATCAAGGAGAGCTTAAGTAGCAGACCGGAATTCATGATAGCTGACGATGGCAGACTGTTATTTCAGGGAAGGACTTGTGTACCTGATGTGGCCGAAGCTAAGAACAAGATCCTCGAGGAAGCTCATAGATCCGATATACCATTCATCCTGGAGGTACGAAGATGTTTAAGGACTTGAAGAGATCTTTCTGGTGGCCAAATATGAAAAGGGAAATTGCAGAATTTGTGAGTAGATGCTTGGTGTGTCAGCAAGTTAAGGCCGAGCATTTCAGACCTGCAGGGAAGTTGAAACCACTAGACATACCTCAATGGAAGTGGGAGAGTATTGGCATGGATTTCATTATGGGTCTCCCTAGGACTCGTAGCGGATTTGATGCAATTTGGGTGATCATCGACAGATTGACAAAGTCGCTCATTTCTTATCCATTAAATCTAAGTGGACTGTTGATGTTCTAGCAGCTTTATATATGAAGGAAGTGGTGCGACTCCATGGTATTCCGGTCAGTATTGTGTCTGATAGAGACCCCAGATTCACTTCACATTTTTGGAAGGGATTGCAAGAATCTTTGGGAACCCGTCTGAATTTTAGTACTGCTTTTCATCCACAAACAGACGGACAGACGGAAAGAACCAACCAGATAGTGGAAGATATGTTGAGAGCCTGCATGATTGATTTCGGAGGCAGTTGGAGTGATCACTTGGCCTTGATTGAATTTGCTTATAACAATAGTTATCAGTCCAGCATTCAGATGGCTCCGTTTGAAGCTCTGTATGGAAGAAGCTGTCGATCTCCATTATGTTGGAACGAGGTTGGTGAGAAGCAATGGCTGGGGCCAGATCTTATTTCTGAATCATCAAAGAATATTCGTATTATTAGAGACCGATTGCAAGTAGCACAATCGAGACAGAAGAGTTATGCAGACCACAGAAGGAGGGACTTGGAATTTCAAGTTGGTGAACATGTGTTTTTGAAAGTTTCTCCTACAAGAGGAATCCAAAGATTTGGCATTCAAGGCAAGCTAAGTCCCAGATATGTCGGTCCATTCGAGATTGCGGAAAGAGTGGGGGAGGTTGCGTACCATCTGGCACTACCACCTCAGTTATCTGGAGTACACAATGTCTTCCATGTGTCGATGTTGAGAAAGTACGTATATGACCCTACTCAAGTCATTCAGCATGCGGATCTTGAGTTAAAGGAAGATTTGACTTATGACAAGAGACCTGTTAAGATTCTGGATCGTAAGCAGCAACAGCTCAGGAACTGGTCTATACCTATGGTTAAGGTGCAATGAAGTCGGCGTGGAACTAAAGAAGCTACTTGGGAGTCAGAAGATACCATGCGAAAGTAGTATCCCGACTTGTTCTAGGTGAGTTGTTCCCCTCCCCATCGTGTTGAAGTGCAGTGAATTTGGAGGACCAAATTCTTTGAAGTGGGGAGTGTAATATCCTGATTTATTAACAAATAAAAATTTCTAGAAAATTTATAAGAAATTAATTAGAAAATCCTTAATAAATAGAATAAGTTAACTTTTGACTATTTCGTAAAAATCTGAAAATTTTAGAATCTTGTAGAGGATAAAATGTTTAATAATAGTATCTTCTGTGACCGACCCAAATAAAATCTGTAATTAGGCCAAATCAACTGATTAAGGCCCAAATCCACACTTAATCTAATTGGACCTTAAAACGCGAAATTTGAGCCCAATACCCGATCATTTAGGCTGAGACCGGATCCAAATAGAAGGCTAGGATGAGAAGATCATTTCCCCTCTTAGTTCTCCCTGAAACCCTAACCCTAGAAAGCAAATTTTGGTTGAGAAGGCGGCGGCTAACCCTATCCACGCGGTTCGCGCACGTCCAACTTGATTGGACGCTATCTCCTCGAATAGAAGACTCTAGACCTTGTGTGACCTATAAAAATGACCCTCAGGAACCCTATTTTCGTTTGGGTGCTGCGGCGGCCGACGAGGATCATGGACGTGGGCGGATTCCGGCGATCACCAGTGAGGCATTCCTAGCGTGTCGTCGTCCCTCTTCTTCCTTCTTCCTCCGTTTAAGGTAGGTTGAAACAAGCCAAAACTTAAGTATTATATATGATTAGAACCAGCATTGAGTGCCCTTTCTATTGAATGTAAAAGCCCTAAAAGTTACTTAGTATCATGCGAGAATTTTAGGGTTTAGTAGAAGCATGTCATATCTAGGGTTATACTTGTTCCATCTTGTTTAAGTAGGGATTGCAGGCACTAAAGATTAAATTGAGCATGCTTTATTGTAAAACTTTTCCTACTCTTTCTTTTGAATCCAAAAGCCCTAATTATTATGCTCTGTGTTATGCGTATTTAGCAATTCTTTGTAACCCTAGCCAACTCACCGAAGGCGGGCAGGGCGAAAGGGGGACTTGAGCGTTTTTGACTTGTACGGTCTCGCGATAGACCGCCCAACCTAGTTAGGCGGCATGTTACTGACCGTTTATGTTCTCTGGTTCGTGTTATGTTTCTGGGAAGAGCGGCTTCACCTAGACCGCCCTTCTGTCAGGCGGCCAGTTATTGACCGTTCGTCTTCTCCAGCGGCTCATTACAGACCGCTCATCTCCAGAAGGTCTTCTGACCTGAGGGGGATAAACGGCCTGTCGTGCGACCGCTGAGGAGGATGAAAGGTCCATACTGGACCGTCCATCTTTACAGAATTTATTAAGTTATCTTTTTCGCATGATTTATGATGGTAGATTAATGGTTAAATGTAAGTTAGCAACATGCATAAAAACTCTGGAAAATTATAACAGTAATGATTATAAATCTTGCTGATTTATTCATCTTGACCTTGGATCATCTTTTTCAATGTTAATATTAATCGTGATTCATTATTAAATTGAAAATTTTATTAGGGTTGTATGACAGTCGTTCTACTCCGGTAGGATTGACTGACCGTCTCACTGGTTTCCGATGTTTTGTTAACCCTATTTCCTTGTAATGTTTGGGACTCTCCGCCGGATATTCCTTCCGTCGGACTAGGACCTTCATTACGGGACCTCCGTAAGCCCCCGCGAGCCTGGGATTCCCACTAGGACGCCGGGCAGGTTGTACCATCAAGACCTGAACCTGTGTACGTGATCGAATCGATTGAACTATCGTATTGTAAGTCACGGCTCGACTTGGACCCTCTGAGAATTGCGCGGCCCGAAAGGGACCGTTCATCTTATTGGGCGGCCCATAACGAACCGTACATCCCTGGCCAAGTGCCACTTACATTGGTCGTTTAACCTTGATCTATCTTCGACCAATTTGTGTTTGGATCGACCCAATAAGCCCTAGGTTGACCAGTGGAGAGTGGGCTGGACCCTGGTTCAGTTCTGCCCCACTTATGGCAGCCCGGAGCCCGTTTGGGTAGACTTCTAGTTGTTTAAGTGGAACGACCTACTGGAACCGCCCATGTTATAGCGCGGATCTTATTGGACCGTCTGTCTGTTGGACGGCCCTATATGGACCGTTTATCTTGTTCTTGGGCTTCCAGCTCTACTAGTCTTGAGCGGCCCATTTTCAACCGTTCAATTACTCGAGCGGCCCTACATGGACCGTGTATCCTTGACTTCGGTATGGCTAGTCCTAAGCCATCTCTATCCTGAACGGTCCAGTTTAGACCGTGCATTGCTTGAGCGGCCCTGTTATGACCGCTTATCATCCAGAAGTGATTTCCGTGATTTTTCGTGTTGAATCCAAGGACCTGATTGGTTCTTGATAACTTGAACCTTCCAGACATGATGTCTACTTCAACTTACCCTTGAAACTTTAGTAAGTTCCATATCTTGGAGTATTGGCCATTTAACTTGATTAATGTCTAGACATAACTTGGGATCTTGGATCCAACAAATCAATGCCAACGCATCATAAGGGCCCGGTCTGGTCCTGGGAGGAGCGCTCGAAAAGTACTTGTGTCCCGGGGAGTTTGAATGACATGGTGAGGCATTGCACCGAGTGCATGACTAGTGTGATGTCTAAGATAATAATCTCTTACTTGAATTCTTTTGACTTGGTTAGATCTTGCTTGTTGGCCAAATTCTCAGTTATATCATATTCTTGCTTTCTTTTCATTATTTTGTTGCATAGTTATTTCCTTTCGTTCTTTATTTACGCGCTCAAACATGCAATTCAATTGGTTTATTACTTAAACTTGCCTGTTATTACCTACTGAGTGTTCGCTCACCTAGTTTTTCCCCCTTTTTTAGGTAGCTCAAGTGAGGACTCGCAATCTGATGGGAACGGGCAAGAGTG
Organism: Amorphophallus konjac; assembly: GCA_022559845.1. Classification (NCBI taxonomy): domain Eukaryota; kingdom Viridiplantae; phylum Streptophyta; class Magnoliopsida; order Alismatales; family Araceae; genus Amorphophallus; species Amorphophallus konjac. The sequence continues at coordinate 108,004,623 of CM040125.1, read as the reverse complement.
ACGACCGTGGAGTGAACCTGATAGAAGCCTGTGAAACTAGTTCTAGTTGTGGAGTCTATTTGTATTTAAGAGTATTTTGGAAGTGTTGTAATTTGAAGCTAGCCAATGTAATAGTGTTGAGTGGATGTTGTCAAAGATTATGTTAAGTGAGATCTTTGTAGTTTGGAACATGGTTTAGTTATGTGCTATTTAATGAATGGAGTAGTTTCTATTTATGGTGATGTGCGATCTTTTAGCTTTAACATATCATGTCTAGAAATAAACATATTATTATTATAATTACTCGTTTCTATTGCCAGTCCCGATATTCCGCATTGGGGCGTGACATTATCTCTTCCGCCGGTCATTGGATGGGGTGGCGTTAGAATGGTTTTATACTTTGCCTTTGGAGGAGGCCGAAAGTTTCAAGATTGTCAAAGAGAAGTTCATAACAAGATTTCAAGATCGGGTGGGCCCGGAGTATTCCTTCATCGACTTAGTAGCAGAGAAGATGAAGCCAGACGAAGATTTTTCCACTTATGCAGATAGATGGAGGCAGATGGCCTCACGTGTGCTCGGGCAGATCCCGGAATAAGAAAAGGTAAAATTATTGATTTTAAATGCATCACCTACGTTCCGGAATATTCTGGCAATGAACGATATATCAAACATGCTCCAGTTGTACAGTCGGGCCCGATTTATCCAGACCCAATTCAAAGACTCCTCCATCCATTCCTTATTTGAGGCCCAAAAATCCAAAACCACAAGGAAATCCCAGGGCCCAGTTACTGATGGAGTGCAAACCAATGAGCAGGTGCAGGCTATTCATTTCCCAAACCAGTCCGATCCACCCCGTTTCGAACAACCTCCATGCAACCCCCAGTTTTCCACTCCACAAGTTCCCCGACCCCCTTTCCAAGCTCCCCAACAGCCACAACAACCACCACCACCACAACAGCCTCAATAGCCACCCCAATACCACAATGTCCCTCCTCCTGTTGGTTATGGGCCTGCTCGACCAGGTCCGAAATGAACCCATTATCCTCCACTCCCTGAAACTTTGCCGGACATATTTTCTACCTTATTGTACACTGGTGACATACAGCTCCCACCAGAACGTCAGAATTGGAACTCGACCAACGATCAATCAACATATTGCATATATTATCGGTAGCCCGGGCACACTATAGATAGATGCTTTCAGTTTCGAGATTTGGTGTATGATTTGCATGAGGGGCAAAAGATTGACTGGGCCTAGATGCATAAGTTGATAGAACATATTAAAGAGAAGAGAAGACAAGCGAGGCCACAGTAGGCGGCGCCACAGTAGCAGCAACAGCAGTTTCAGCAACCCTAACTTCAACCTCAACAGCAGCAGCAACCACCTGAACTCGAGATTCACCAAAATCCCATGCCAGACCACCAACCCGCTCCTCAACAGTAGCCACCGACACTGGCTCAAGTAAATGTTGTTCACCGCCAAGCCCCTAATGCTGGGTGGTCTTCTGACGATGAGACTCCCTCTCATCTCATGGCCTTCCACCACGCATATTCTCCCGCGCCTTCTGTTCCATCCATTCTCCGGCCCACCACCTTGACCACTACTCCCCCCTCCCTTCCCTCTAGGTCACCTATTGCACCCGCCACATTCCCCACCACTCCGCCAATCCTTCCACCATCACTCGCCTTACCCTCCATCATCACCCCTCCATTTAATCCTTCGCCCATCACCACCCCGCCAGGGCCCATGAGGCCAGCCTCCGCCATCATCACACCCATTTCTAGCCCTTCCACTCACCCTACCAGGCAAATCGGGAGTCCATCTGATGCTGTTCCAGCATAAAACTGCGCCCTTCGGAGCGGGCGTTTATTCCACAGAAGTTACCCCTCTACTGGTGCACCTGCACCCAACCCCCCAATTCCTTCCTCAACAGTTGAAGCAGGAGAAACAGACCCCTTGCCATACACTAAGTATGATTTGTTGTAGCATCTAGACCGAATGCCAGCCAAAATATTAGTCCTGGTGTTAATCAAGAGGTCCACGCTACACCAAGATGCCCTGAGGGCTTTTTTGCAAGAAGTTATGGTTAGCGAGGACGTGGCGGTAGATAGCTTGCCATCAGTGTTGGCCACCATCACAAAGGGGCCATCTATTTCCTTTTCTGAGTCAGATCTAGCACCCCCAGAGGCATGTCAGATCCCACTATGTATTACAATTTCATTGAACAAAGTGGCCGTCGATTTAGCTCTAGTGGACACGGGAGCTTCTATTAATGTTTGTCCCTTGAGCACGTTGTGTGCCTGCAATATATCTGAAGACATGCTGCGCCCGACACCGACGACTATTACGGCATATGATAACTCCAGGAGAGCTTGCCACGGGGTCGTGACAGTTCAGCACGAGCTATGGCCTTTAAAAATGGACGTGGAATTTTATGTGCTGGACATAGACCCAATGTTTAAGGCAATTCTGGGTCATCCATGGATTGATAGTTTGAATGCAGTACCCTCGACCACCCATCAGTGCCTCAAATTCCCATTTCAGGGGCAGGTAGTCAAGGTGAAAAGTGTTTCCATAGTCCAGACAGTGGATGCTATTGCCAACAAGATTCTGCCTACATTATGGCCAAGTAACAAGCCAATTTTGTCTATGATGGACTTGTACTTTCTTTGGACATATGCATCACGCAAGCCCGCCACTGCACCAGTTAACGTTAAAATCAAGTCCAAGATTAGATACTCGAAAGGGTGGCACATGATTTTGAAGCTAGGCTATCGGCCGGGCATGGGCCTCGGCGCACAATTGCAGGGGCGGACTAACCCCATCCCCAGGGGCAGAAAGATGAGTCGAAGAAGCCTTGGCTACCGAGAGTCAGCATTGTCTATACTGGGGGACTCCGGGCCACTGACGTGGGACTATCGCCAGCATTTCGTAAAAGGCCCGTTGCAACCTGGCACTCTGAACACCCCGCTGTCCCGTGTTGATAAGAACCATGATGCCACTTGTGCTGTTGTTGGCCCCCCGCCGCCACTGAAGGGGCTGGTGGGTGATATGGAAGATTTCCGTAGTTGTTTTGAAAATTTATTTCATTAAGAAGAAGACGGAGATGCAACTTGTGAAGCGCCTTCCGGCAGAGCTATTGCACCAGAGGATGCCGGAAGAGGGGAGCTCCATCATTTCTTTTTCTTGGCCTCATTCCCACTTTGCCTCCCTATTTTAGCGATTGGGGTTTATTCCCCGTTCACCGCCACTCATGGTCGACCCGTACTTTACGGAAAGGCCATTTGAGATTTTGTTTGTGCCATGTGCATGTGGGCGCTGCCCATGGATTGATTTCTCAACTCTGTTTACTCCTCCCTCCCCCACTGCCAAACTTCACGAAATGTGGTTTTCTTCTTCTGATCCATTCCTCGATTGTCCCTTCCCATCTCTATTTCCCATGCAACTTCGTCCTCCTCCTTCCTCCTCTGACCTCTCTTGCTGCATGACTTCCTCCGATCTCCAAAAAAAATGCCAATTTTAAAATAGAGATTTCGGTGGAGGATTGTGCCATGTTCTGTCCACATTCTTCCCAGGGGCACGAGGCCCCTAGTTCCTTTCTAGTAGATTTTATGTCCCCTAGGTTAGATGTTAGACTTGCTGAGATTAGAGAAGTAGAGTTAGTTGAGTCTAGTGAGTTAGGATCCTGTTCCGACGTTTCCAACCCGTCCACACTTGCCACACGCCCGATGACGCATCACTCTAAAGCCATTCCAGATAGGTTCCTCCAAGATCTTGCTCAGCGTTGTCATGCCCTTCTCAAGTGTCTTGAGTTTGTAGAGACCGCCATTGTCCTAGAGGATGATGAGGAGATAAATGGGGTGTGGAGCAATGACAGATTAGGGGTATATGAATCATAGATGAGAAAGACCCAGTCGATGATGAGGAAAGTGATGTGGATGACACTACCGATCTGTACGTGCAGGGTTTGAAGAGATTTGACGAACCATCGTTGGCAGTGGATGAACCCACAAAAGAGATCAATCTTGGAACTGAAGAGGACCCTAGGCCCATAATCATTTCCGCTAATCTCCCCCCTCAGGTTGAAGAGGAGCTAATCAAGATTTTGAGGGAGTACAACGATTCTTTTTCCTGGTCCTACAAGGACATGCCGGGTCTTGACCCCACTCTAGTTGAACATAGAGTTATCCTTAAACCAGAGGCAACACCCGTTAAACAGAAGTCAAGAAGATTCCACCCTCAAATGGCCGTAAGGATAAAGGAAGAAGTCGATAAATTACACAAGGCCAAGTTTATGAGAGTCGTATTGTATCCTCAATGGGTGGCAAATATAGTCCCAGTGATGAAAAAGGATGGAAAGATTCGAATTTATATTGATTTCAGGGACTTAAATAAGGCATGTTCGAAAGATGATTTCCCGCTTCCTCACATTGACGTGCTGGTGGACAACACGTCTGGGTATGAAGCCCTCTTGTTTATGGATGGATATTCTAGATACAAACAAATCCATCTTGCTCCCGAGGACCAAGAGAAAATCTCTTTCACCACGCCCTGGGACACATACTGCTATGTCGTTATGCTGTTCAGATTGAAGAATGCAGGTGCCACGTATTAGCGGGCAATGATGGCTATCTTCAACGACATGATGCATGTGTATATGGAAGCTTACGTGGATGATATTCTGGTGAAATCGAGGTCCAAGGAAGAACATCCCGCCATTTTATCCAAGGTGTTACAAAGGGCTAGGGAGTATAAGCTGAAAATGAATCCAAAGAAATGTGTGTTTGTAGTTGCATCAGGGAAACTGCTAGGGTTCATAGTTAGCAAGCGGGGGATTCAAATTGATCCGAACAAAGCAAAGGCCGTTATGGAAATGCCACCACCTAAGAATATCACTGAACTTAGAGGATTGATTGGGCGTTTGCAATTCATTCAAAGATTCATATCCCAACATTCGTAAAGATGTCGCCCGTTCTATGAATTGTTGAAGGCGGGAGCTAAATTCGAATGGAACGAATAGTGTCAGAAGGCCTACGAGGATCTTAGGGTTTATCTATCTAATCTCCCGATTCTGCAACCCCCTGTCCCTGGGAAACCCTTGATATTATACATTTCTCTTATTGATGACTCCTTAGGAGCTGTCCTGGCACAGGTGGATGACGAAGGAAGAGAAAGGGAAGCATACTACCTCTCTAGGTTGTTCAATCCTGTTGAGTTTAAGTATACTATCACGGAGAAGACCTGCACAGCATTAGTATGGGTAGCTCAGAAACTCAAGCACTACTTCCTAGCCCATGAAGTTAAGTTGCTCTCTAGAATGGACCCAATCCGTTATCTCTTAGAAAAACCCATCCTTTGTAGCATATTAGCTCGCTGGAAGAGCTTTCTTTCTCAATTTGACATCACCTTCGTCGTTCAGAAAGTGATCAAGGGATATGTGATTGCTGAACATCTCGCTCATTCTCCTATCCCTCTCACATATTCAACCTGGGACGAGTTTCCTGACGAACACCTGGTTGTACTTACTCACCTCCCCTTCTGGTCCTTGCACTTCGACTGTGCTCTCAATTCTTAGGGCCGCGGAATCGACGTTGTTCTTCTCACTCCGGAAGGAGTAACCATCCCCATCGCTTACTAGCTCTCTTTTCCTGCCTTAAATAACATAGTCGAGTATGAGGCTCTCTTTGCCAGACTGAAGCACACCTACATCATGGGTGCGTGATACCTAAACATCATAGGAGATACTCAATTGGTGCTGCGTCAAGTCCTTTCAACTTACCACACCCGTGACCCTAAGCTCAAACCCTATCAAGATTTGTTCACGCTCTTGGCTAGGCAGTTCCGTAAACTCATCTACATTCACACTCCTCGTTCTTAGAACATTCAAGCTGATGCACTTGCATCGCTTGCTTCTTCACTTTCTTTCCCTCTTAGTTGCGCCACTGAGACCATTGTGGTCCAGCGGTTAGACGCTCCTTCCCTTCAAGATCCCTGGTTTGACCACGTTCAGAAATCTGTGGAGAAGAAGGCTGAAAGGGATAATTTGAAGAAGTTTCCTTAACTGAGCTTGAGGAGATTATAGAAGAAGAGGAATTGCCGTGGTACCATGAAATAGAGCAGTATTGTAAGGATGGATCCTTCCCAGAGATGGCCAATGCCGAGCAACGGAAGGCCATTAGAAGAGTCACCTCCAGATACACTATTATCGCAGGAGAATTGTATAGGCGAGCTCTCAACGGAGTTCTGATGAGGTGTTTAGATGACGATGAGGCTTGGAAAGTTGTTGAAGCAGCTCACGCAAGCGAGTGTGGAGGGCACGTTAACGGTCAGGCTTTGGTGAAAAAGATTCTTAGGCAAGGCTATTATTGGCCAACCCTAGAAGAAGACTGCTCCACCTATGTCCGTAGGTGTCTTCAATGCCAACTTCATGCCGATAAAATCCATGCTCCTGCTTCCTCTCTCCGTCCTCTCTATGCTCCTTGGCCATTCTCCATGCGGGCTTTCGATATTGTAGGCCCACTAGGTGATCCTAATGCTCAAGTTAAACAAAATCTTTCATTCTGACGGCTACGGAGTACTTCACCAAGTGGGCGGAAGCTAAAGCCTATGCAGAAATCAAAGCTACCACAGTATGCCGCTTCATCCTCAAGAATATCAAATCGCGGTTCGGAGTGGCAAGTGATATCATCACCAACAACGGGCCTCAATTTGTGTCTCAAGAACTCCAGGACCTCTGTAAGAAATTTAATATTTCATTGCATCATTCATCACCATACTACCCTCAAGGCAACGGCCAAGCCAAGGCCATAAATAAAACCCTTCTTAAAATCATTAAGAAAACATGCGAGTCGCATAAGTTTGCTGATTGGGCCGAAAAATTGATAGAAGCTCTATGGGCTTATCGCACCTCCGTCCATACTCCTACGGGGCAAACTCCTTTTGCTCCCACTTATGGGATGGAGGCGGTACTCTCATATGAAATCTTGATCCCTTCCCTAAGAGTTGAGCTAGACAAAGAATTTAATCTCAACGAGCGTCGAGAGGCGTTGCTAGTTCAACTAGAACTCTTAGATGAGAAGAGACTTAACGCGGCCAATCACGTCTCTGTTTATCAAAAACGTGTCTCGCGGCATTTTCAAAAGAAGGTTATTGAAAGGAAATTTTAAGTGAGTAACATGGTTTTGAAACACAAATTTGTTAGATCAGCATGTCCTAGGTCTAAGCTGCAACCCAATTGGGAAGGGCCGTTTGTAATTAAAGAAATCTATCCTGGGAACGCGTATCATCTTGTTAACGTAGGGGGCGAAGAATTGCCTAATCCGTGGAACGGGTTATATTTAAAGTGTTTTTATCCATAGAGTCAAGCCAACAACGGCCCAGTGGTGGGGTGGTCCTTTCCTTGATCATGAAGAGAGGCCCCTGGTTCAATATTCATAAACTACACGGCCCCCGTGGTTTGGTTTTCCTCTTTCGCGCAACACCATTTCTCCCTTAGCCATGCTTAGGGGAAAGTGAAAATCCTTATTTTTCTCTTCTTTCGGTTGAAAATAAGGACAAGAGGAGAATAAAGGGGCGAGAACTGATCTAGACACCCTGATAAAAGAGCGGTCTCAAATAGGGGCAGTCTGTTATGACCTGATTCCACGTTCATAAAAGTAAATGAAAGAAAAAGAAATATAAGAAAAGGGGCAAAACCAAAGGCAAAAGCTAAAAGCTCACTCAAAAGCTTGAAGCTCAAAAGTCTAAAAGCTCCCAAAAGAATGAAACTAGGCATGGCAAGAGTGACAATACAGTTTCCCCGCGGGACGTCATGAGCACGGTCGTATGCGTGTCTAGAGCAGATGAAGGTTCAATGATGAACACTATGTCCCGGCGCAACGGACCAAATTCTTTGAAAAAGGGGCTGTCATGGGAGGAACTCAAGCCCTAAAAATCCCTATACCTATTGCCGGCTTCCCTATTAAACTCTCTTTTATTTTCCAAGGAATGGATCGTACTCCGAGTATGGCATCGGTAGAGGCACCGTTAAGCAGAATTGGACCCCGGCCATGGGCGGTCATCCATAACGCACGTTGTACTTGGAAAGCCCCCCTAATGAGATATGAAGGTCTCCCGTCGTCGGGTTTGAGCTGACTTCAAAATCCTAAAAAATCAAATATTTCAAAATCTAAAAAAATCAAATATTTCAAAATCTAAAAAAAATCAAATATTTCAAAATTAAAAAATCAAATATTTCAAAACTCAAATTCCCAAAAAATTAAATATTTCAAAATTAAAAAAATCGAATATTTCAAAACCCAAAAAAATTGAATATTTCAAACCCAAAAAAATTCAAATATTTCAAAACCAAAAAAATCAAATATCCTCAAAACCACAAAAATATTTTCATCATCATGATTTGCATTCATGGCATGCATTGCATTCATTGTTTCTTTGTGCTATTTGCCTATTCAATAAGACTTACCCCCTTGACCAAAAATCAAGAACTGGTCATTTCTTAACTTGCTACAAGCAAGCGGTTCAGCCTAAAATAGATTTAATATGTTTCATTGTTTATGTGTGTGCAGGGACAGGTTGAAGATGAGGTTCAGAATTTCTATCACTGAACGGTCCTCTTGCGACCGTTTTATCCCTTCCAACGACCGACATCAGACCGTTCCATGCTTCACACGGCTTTATTCAGAGCGTTCCAATCTCTATCACTTTCAAGAATCAACGATCCTTGCTAGACCGTTCACAAACCAGAACGATGCATTCTTGACCATTTTACTCTTTCCACGGTCTATCGATAGACCGTTCCCATCTCCAAAGGTCCCTTTTCTTAACTCTGTCGTTGATCTGGTATACGGACCAATTCTGGCCATTTACCTATCTAGCGCGGTTAGACTCTAACCATGTATCTAACTGAGCAGTCTCGTTGTGGGCCGTTTTCACCCTGATCCTATCTCAAACTCATTTAATCACAGGCAAGAAAGGCCAAGCTCAAACCAATCCAATCATTTTATTCATTCAAATACAAACATTTCTAAGCATAAATCTCTATTTCAATATCATGAAAACAAAAAATCACTCAATCCTCAGGTGGGCATCTCCGTGAGGCCTAATCTCTCTCAGCTCTCTCACATATGCCTGGTACACCTCCTGGAGCTCTGTCACCTCCGCCGGTAGGGTGAGCACCCTACTAACCTCCCACATGATCAGGGCGCTCCTAATCGCCTGCTCATCCTCCTCCGACCCAAACCTCCTCGCCAGTAGTGTAGGAAGATGGGGTAGCGCTGGAAGTGTAGTCCGGGGTAGTCCAATCTGAAGGAAACACCGGTGCGGGCTGTACATCGCCAGAGCAGTGTCACCGGCGAGCCTCAAGTCCAAGCTAGGCCTCCTACGAAGCCTGAGGGTAGTGCCGTGGAGGAAAGACGGGCGCATCACGAACCAGTCCAGGGCAAGGTGTTGATGTAGAGGCGCCACTCGTCCCTCGTCTTCTTATCTGCCGTCCTACACTCCACCTCCTGAGAGAACCTGAAAGGACCACCAATAAAGAACAAGGGATGGCTCCCGAAGATCCTGTTGACCGAGGTGACATCCTCCCTAGGAATAAACTTCATCCTAACTCCCATCCAGCACTCTAGGAGAATCATAGAGCCAAACAGTGGACCCCCTAGGGCAGCCGAGCTAAGACCCTCATATAGGTAGGCAAGGACGGCCTGGGAGATGGAAAGACCCTGCCACAGACCACTAATGGTGCTAAGGGTGGGAACTTCTAAGACATGGTCGGTAGAGGGGAAGAGTATGGCCCTGCACAAACAAATGGAAGCGGCCTTGGCTATGGCTTCGTACCACCCGCACTTATTTTTACAATGTGCTATCACCCACTGGCTGAGAGGTAGCAGATGGATCTGGTGAGGGCCTACTATGGTGCGTATGTCCTTGGCACTAGGTATGAACTCTCCTAAGATAAGGGCAAGATCCATAGGGGCAACAATGTGACAGACTAGATCCTCCTCGCCCACCTTGGACCTAGGGAAAGACAAGTAGGTCTCCACCTCCTCTAGAAGGATGGTAGCCTCGAAAGATGAGAACATGAAAGTATGGGTCTGGGGGTGCCATATCTCTACCAAAGCTGAAATGTTGTGCCAATCTAAGGAAAGCTTGGGGTAGCTCTTGGCTAGCACTAGAAGGGAGTGGAGGTGCCAGGACATAAGGATGGATGTCACAGATATAGGTAACTCGCGGATCATGGGAGCCATCCATTTCAAGGTGGAGTATCATCTCGGGCCAGGGAGAAGCTGAAATGAAGCAAGGGTGAAGAGAAAAGAGAGGAAGAGATAAGCTACTTGGAGGAAATGGTATAAAATTGAATGACCAACAACTTACCTCTCTCATGGGGCTAGATCTCAAATGCTCGGGATGGTGGTCAGCCGTTGTAGCACGCCGTGCTCTTTTCTAGCTGGCTTCGGACCTTTGTAGGCCACCTCACCCATGGAGCTCCCTTCCAAGGCCCTCTTCATGATGTTTTAAGCAAGGTAGAGAAGGGTTTCGAGGATTGAAAGAGGGTTGATGTGTGAAGAACGAATTTGGAGTCCCCTCTTACTTATAGGACTTGGTTAGAGGCCTAAACCCACTAGAATTTAAGTTGGATAAGCCTAGATCGGGTTAAGATAGAGTTTGGGCTGAGTTGGGGTGCCTATCCTCTGGTTAGGACTCCCTAAGAGAGTCCTGTTCGGACTCTCAGGGAGTATTTGTACGCGGTCTATCGATAGACCGCTCTGGTTAGTGAACAGTCCGATGAAGACTGTGCAGTAATCTTCTACACAGTTCGAACCTTGGCATTTGCATGGTCTCAGATAAGCCATTCTGTTATAAGCACGATAACATCTGAACCGTTATATCCTTTAAACGGAAAAAAGTGGACCGTTTAACTTTCTCTTTGGGTTCTAGCCGAATGGCTTTTAACGGTCCAAAGGAAGGCTGTGTAGTGTACTGGAGCGGTCCTATTGATGATCGTGTAGAAACCTAAAGCCTCATTTTTCACCTTCTTGCACCAATCTCACTCAAGTCGTGGCATCTCTCTCTCCCACTCACTGTTTGGCGTCTTTCTCTCCCACTCACTATTTGGCATCTCTCTCTCCCGCTCACTGATCCACGTCTCTCTCTCCCACTCACTATTTGTCATCTCTCTCTCACTCACTCGTGTGTCGTCTCTCTCTCACTCTCGTGTCGTGTCATCTCTCTCTCACTCTCGTGTGTCGTCCCTCACTCTCACTCACTCGTGGTCGTCTCTCTCTCACTCGCTCGTGTCGGGTTAGTAGTCGTAGTTAGTTAGTTAGTGTCAAGCATTTGCATCCATTCATACATTCATTCATGAAACTAAAGCAAAAACATATCATATCACTATCATATCCATATGTACAAAAGTCGGCTCAAGGTACAAAGTCAAGCTTGTCCCTCCCCCTCTGGTCTGTCGCTATCCCTGACTCCCTTGTGCCTCTTCGGTGGCGGGGCCACCGCAGAACTCACCTCTTAGTGTGGTCATGAGCCCCTCCTCTACCCTTATAAACTACATGCATGAATGAAATGGAAATAGGGAGGGTTTTAGGCCACCTACCTCGTCCGTCATCGGTGGCTTCTCCACCGCCGCCATGGACGCCGCCGGTGGCTCCTCGGCGCCTTCTTCCCCTCCGGCAGTGATCGCCAACGTTCCTTCGGCCTCCGTTGCGGCCATTGGAGGTCCTCCCGCACCCGTCTCCGGCGGTGGTGTCGCCTCCTCCGTGGTGGCCTCCGGTGGCGGTGCTTGGGCTTCCTCTCGAGCCATCATTCGCTCTAATGCCTGGCGTTTGAAGTGCATAGAATGGGAAACGAAGGGGGAGAGAGAGTGAGATTGAGAATGGGAAGTGGAGAGTGTGGAGAGTGGGTGGTGGCGTTCGTGGGTGGCGTCGGTTGCGGTGTGGAGGGAGGAGGAAGAAGAAGGGTTTTTTTTTGAAACTGCCAGTGATTGCACGGTCTATCGATAGACCGTGTGATGATTGGACTGTCCCCATGTGACCGTTTAATCTCTAACGGTGCGCTTCCTTGAGCGGCCAAGGTAGGGTCGTCCAATTTATTGAACGGCCTCGTGATCGGCCGTGTATTTGCACGATCATATTCAAAATGGTAATGTTTGAACGGACGCAAATAGACTATTTACTTAGTGGAGAGGTCTTTTGTTAGACCGTTCATGTGCTGAAATAATTGTGAAGAATGTTCTTTGCTGCATTTTGTGATTAAGTGACTAATCTTTTTGGCTTGAATGATTATTTCATGATGAAACATTGCAAATCTTGTTCATGAATTCATTGCAGCATTGCTTCAAAAATGCCGTTCCGCCTTCACAGGTAAGTCAGGTATGGCCTTCTACCCCCATATCCATTATTGCATTACTATATGGTATTATGTTATATTATCTCGAGAACAAGTTGGTTATTTACGTGTTCCAGGATCTGATGTTCCCCTATAAAAAAAACGATGATGATCCAGGCTCGCGTGTTTAATCATCGGATAGGCCGTTAGGTTGGAAAAGTTAGGGGAGGATGGTTCTATCTCGCATGCTGTGGTTGAAGATAGTTTCTTGACTCTCATTCTCCCAGTCTAGCAATATTGTTCTCGAGTATTTTCTATTTTGTGGCTTTCTTTAGATTTGTTTTAATGATTTCTTTTATTTTAGCCCAGCATGCATCATACGCATCTTTTGAGCATTCATGACCCATGGTTTGTTTGAAAGTGTCTTATATGTGGTGGATGATTGTGCGTTCATGATTTCGAGTGAGAGGAACTATTCCACTCAGAGTTGGAAGGTTTTCTCTGATCTGTTCACCTGGTTTGATTGACTTAAGGTCCCCGTCTGGAGTTTTAGTCCGTTTCTTTACTTTTTTCTGCTTATTCTTGATGTAGGACGGACAGCGAACTTGGGACTCTAGCTCGCGGGCGTCCCTAAGTGAGGGAAACGCGGGACCGTGCGCGGTTGAGAAACTAGCAATGAGTCTTGGGTATTCGGCTCTTCCGCGTGTACTCGGATTGAGTCACGGGATGGGTCACACTCACTCTCTCGCAGCGGTGATAAAATTGATATAACAGGCTACGTTCCTATCACTCTTGCAGCGGCATTCAAAATTATACGAGATAAGCAAATACGATAGAGAGAGTGGTGAGTTTACCTCCACGCTCCGGGCGTGGGGAAGACGATCCCGGCCAAGTACGGTAACTCCCAGTAAAAATATTACAATAATTACAGAATTTAATTTGTTGTCCACTCCACGCAGAGAGGTAAAAGGCTACAAGTGGGGCCCGGGAGGAGCGATCTTGGTTTGACAGGCAGCAATTTGGGCCAAAGACGGGCTGCTGGTCTGACTCGGGGCCGACTCGGTACTGTTCCATCTCGGTACAACCCGAGAACTCAGCAACTGGGACGGCGGCTTCCGGTCGGCTCCTTGTTGCGGCGGCTTGCTGGGATGCTTCTGAGGGGTTGCCGATCGACCTCCGGGAGCGGCGGTCGCCGAAGGTGAGCCGGCGTATTTTTCGATGAATTAAATCTCGGACTGAGTTTCTGGCCTAGGCTCGGATCTGCTCTGCGCGTCTCCACGAGAAGAATTTCTGCGGTTAGATCCAATGTCGGATCGACGTAAAAGAGGTATCGATGGATAGAGGACTAATATGGCTACAACATAAAATTCTTACAACTCCATCAAGTGAATTGATTGAAAATTAAAATGACTGTGCCATAAATATTTTTGTTGCCTCAGACTGACAGACACACAGGACAAACTGAGTTTCCCATAAAAATGAATTTTGACCAAGAAAAAATAATAGATCTAGACTCCATAAAAATTATGGTGAAAGGGAGGTACGTGAGGAACACTTGTAAATTTTTTGGGATTTTCTGGAGATGTATAAGGTGGTGGGAAAAATATGGTATCAGGGATCTATCCTGCAGATCTGCTGATTGGCAGACTGACAAGGGTGGTATAAAAATTGCGAGAAAAATATCAAACGGGATCTAAATAGGGTAAAATCTATATTGCTATAAAGCAAACAGAGATAGGAACAAGCTCTCAAAATATCCGCTTGATCAGAGCTGGGATCTGGGAGAACCGGCCTCTTCTTTAGCTTGCTGTTCTGGAACTCATAGTTCTGGACAGCAAGGGGGATGGCGGCTAGTGGCGGCTTGATGGCGCCTCCGGCGGCGGCACGAACGGCGGTGGGGGAGCTTCACACTCCAGAGAGAAGATAGAAATTGGATTCACTCCAATATTGAGGATCTAGAGGAAGAAGATGAAGAACAATGAAGAACAAGAGAGAGAGGGGGGTGCCCTTGGTAATATTTCATCAAATTTTCATCATTAATTCTACACAAATAGAAAATACATGGGATTTATAGAAATGTAAAAAAGACTAAACCTATCCCTAGATCTAGGATTTGGGAGGGGCAAATGGGGTATAACACTTTAATCCCCCATATGGTCAAATGACCAAAATAAATAAAAATACAACATTCATTAAAATACATAAAGGGGGGGCTTGGTCAAGGTATGCATGCAACATTTGACCACATGGCTCGCCAACCATGGAGGGGAGGAGGGAGGCTACGTGAGTTTTTTTCTCCAATTCAAATAAATGTCACTTTGTGGAAATGCCAAGGGAGAAAGTTGGAGAATGTCGATATAAGGGGCTTTGAATGGGGGAATGTGGAAAGTGGACCAAGAATGGTCAACAATTATAGCTATGGGAAGGAGAAAAGTGGGCATGTGGCATGGGCCTTGGAATGGGCCAAGTGGGCTTGGAAGGGTCAAATGGGCTTTGGGTGACCAATGGATAAAGTTGGCCCAATTGGGCTTCTAGTGGGTTTAAGGCCCAATATGAAAATAAACCCCTAATTGACTCTTTTAAGGAAATAGACCCATTTCTTCCTAATGACTAACCCATTGGCTTATAATACCTTACAATTTGCAAACCCAATTAGCCAAGGATATAAATACAAACAAAAGGACATAAATACAAAATAAAAATGTCAGTGCCCGGTGTTGATTCCCATCAATTCTCCTCGGGTGGGAAGAACTCGACCCCGTCGAGTAATGGGTGCGGCTGCTCAAGTATCTCCTACGTATCCGTCACCGAACCCGGAAGTGTAGAGTACGCTCCACTCCAAGTAATCGACACCTACTTATCCTGTATAGATTCGATATGCTCACGCTACTGTGGGAATGAGGCTAGAGGTGGACACTCTCGGGTGGGGTCATTCTCAAAGGGGAGGAAGCGGCTCGAAGACTCACTAGGAATCACCGCTGGGTCCCTTTATGTGACTAGATCCGATATGTTGAGGTAGAGCCGTTCCCAAATTCTGGCAAGTCTACAACGTACGCATGAGATCCGACTTGCCTCGCACTCGAAAGGGATCGCGAGCTGACATGAGACCGACAATGCGACTCCTAATATGCTGGACACATGCATGGACAGACACACAAGACCCTAGACATACCTACTTTTAGTCCGACCCATACACATGCAATGGTGGACCAGGACATCCGAATGTGTGCCATGCATACACTAGATGCAACCAAATGTCGGTACAATCATGGGATGGTCCTTTGGATTTGGGAAGTTTGGGTGGGCCAGGAGGGTTGGATGCATCTTCTACACCATCCCTATATGTAGGTGTATCTCGCCAGTGAACGGGCTTTGTGGGTGTAGATGGCCCGGCCCGTGGAATAGGGGTGTGATAGTGGACTCCCTTGAGAAAGTGGAGTAAATGTAGTGGGTCAAGGGGTTCACTAGGGAATGGGTCGAAGGGATCAAAGAAGGTATGACCCCTCGAACTAGGCTCCCATAGGTCACGGTCCCAATTTTGGAATCTTGAAGGTGGAGGTGGTCACCTTCATCCGTTATGGTAAATGGGACGGTGATCTCATAGAGAAGGTATGGCTCCTCCCTCAGGGTAAAAGGAATGAAATAAGGCTCAATCGGCATGGGGAGGAATAAGAGAATCTCCGTGGTGACACAACCCACGGTGCACACGGAGGTAATGGACCCTAAGATGGGGTGGGTGAAGATACGACTTGTGGGTTGATCGAATCCTCGGGCCAATAAGTGTGTCAACTGCAACTGTCGGTCTAATCCCTTAAGAAGGTCATCCAATGTATCAACATGGTGACTAGACCGAAAAGTGGTGTGAAATGAGTTGACAGGCACTAATGGTAGGGTGGGGTCCATGGATGGATAGGAAGGTGGGACCAAGCCTATCTTGAGCCAGCTAAGTAGTGGCTCGGCGATGAAAAGAGTTCCTGTAAAAAATATGGGTGGCTCGGGCTGAGGTGGCTCCAAATGAGATGGCTCCGGATGAGGATCGGAAATGGGTGGCAAAGGAGCACTCATGGGTGAGGAAGGCGTGTCCTCCTCGCGGGGAAGAGGTCCTTGGGGTGGGACCAGGTTGAGGGGCTCGGGCAGGAATCTGTCAATTTGAGTACACATCCTATCCAACCGATCTGAAATGGATTGGAAGAGTTCGACAATGGTGGGGTTTGGAGTAGGGACCTCGTGATGGACTTGCCCATAGTCACTCGGCCTAGGATTGGGTCTAGGCTCGTCTACATGTGGGGCTCTTTTCCTACGGCTATGACCCACTTGATTGGAAGAGATTGGGTGGGGTCGGTTGGAGGTGACTGGGTCAGGTAGGTAGACCCTCGTAAGCTCGCCCTTCATCTCTTGCCCGACTCTATAGGCCTTTGCCTCCTAATTTCTCTCAAATATTCTATGTCCCACCATGCTTCAGCGGCTTCGTAGAAAAGTTGCCCTGTGGCTAAGTCGACTTGCGTGGCATCGGACATAATGTAACACTCAAAATATGTGTCCATAGTGGCTTCCCACTCTAGGTAGTCGCTCGGGACGTTGGAGCCATAGAAGTCCCGAGTGGCGGGCCTACGGGGGTGGTGGGGTTGGTTTTCCCATCTTTGGGCGTATCGCCACCATGCATAAGATGCGAGCGTTTGGTAATCCATGGGACACGGGGACTATAGGACCAACATGAAGACACTTGGTGACAAGACAAATCGACTAGGCACTAGACACGACTCTAAACACTAATGCAAGTTGGAATACCGACTCGACTACCAACCTAGACTCAACCAATAGACGATACTTGGCGGAGTTATGGGATCCGAAGATCCTCTCTCGCAAATGTGCGACCTTCCCGATAGGCGTAACCTAACGTTCGGGCAACACCTTTTGATATACCGAATAAAGGTGTGCAAATGCGACACCTAGACTTAGACACTTTTTTTTTGTTTTAAACCAAAACTACCCTAGACTCAACCTTCCGCTCTGATACCAATTTGATGCGGGATGGACATCGAACCTGGGACTCTACCTCGCGGGCGTCCCTAAGTGAGGGAAATGCTGGACCGTGCGCGGTTGAGAAATCGGCAATGAGTCTTGGGTATTCGGCTCTTCCGCGTGTACTCGGATTGAGTCACGGGACGGGTCACACTCACTCTCTCGCAGCGGTGATAAAATTGATATAACGGGCTACGTTCCTATCACTCTAGCAGCGGCATTCAAAATTATACGAGATAAGCAAATATGATAGAGATAGTGTCGAGTTTACCTCCACGCTCCGGGCGTGGGGAAGATGATCCCGGCCAAGTACGGTAACTCCTGGTAAAAATATTACAATAATTATAGAATTTAATTTGATGTCCAGTCCACGCAGGGAGGTAAAGGGCTACAAGTGGGGCCCGGGAGGATCGATCTTGGGTTGACGGGCAGCAATTTGGGCCGGAGACAGGCTGCTGGTCCGACTCGGGGCCGACTCGGTACTGTTCCAACTCGGTACATCACGGGAACTCAGCAACTGGGACGGCGGCTTCCGGTCAACTCCTTGCTGTGGAGGCTTGCTGGGACGCTTCTGATGGGTTGCCGATCGACCTCCGAGAGCGGCGGTCGCCGAAGGTGAGCCGGCATATTTTTCTATGAATTAAATCTCGGACTGAGTTTCTGGCCTGGGCTAGGATTTGCTCTGTTCGTCTCCACGAGAAGAATTTATGCGGCTAGATCCGATGTTGGAACGATGCAAATAATGTACCGATGGATAGAGGACTCATAGGGCTACAATATGTAATTTTTACAGCTCCATCAAGTCAATGGATTGAAAATTAAAATGACTGTGCCCCAAATGTGTTTGCTGGCTCAGATTGACAGACACATAGGACAGACTGAGTTTCCCATAAAAAATGAATTTTGACCAAAGCTAAAATAATAGATCTAGACTCCATAAAAATTATGGTGAAAGGGGAGGTACGTGAGGAACACTTGGAAATTTTTGAGGATTTTCTGGAGATGTATAAGGTGGTTTGAAAAATACGGTATCAGGGATCTATCCTACAGATCTGCTGATTGGCACATTGACAAGGGTGGTATAAAAATTGCGGGAAAAATATCAAACGGGATCTAAATAGGGCAAAATCTATATTGCTGGAAAGGTAACAGAGAGAGGAACAAGGTCTCAAAATATTCGCTAGATCAGATCTGGGTTCTGGGAGAACCGACCTCTTCTTCAGCTTGCTATTCTGGAACTCGGAGTTCTAGACAACAGGGGGGATGGCGGCTAGTGGCGGCTTGATGGCGCCTCCGGCGGCAGCACGAACGGCGGTGGGGGAGCTTCACACTCCAGACAGAAGATAGAAATTGGATTCACTCCAATATTGAGGGCTTGACACCCTGGATCTAGAGGAAGAAGATGATGAACAAGGAAGAACAAGAGAGAGAGGGGGGTGCCCTTGGCAATATTTCATCAAATTTTCATCATTAATTCTACACAAATGGAAAGTACATGGGATTTATAGAAATGTAAAAAAGACTAAACCTATCTCTAGATCTAGGATTTGGGAGGGGCAAATTGGGTATAACACTTTAATCCCCCATATGGTCAAATGGCCAAAATAAATAAAAATACAACATTCATTAAAATACATAAGGGGGGGCTTGGTCAAGGTATGCATGCAACATTTGACCACATGGTGATGGGGACATCACCTCCCATGCCCACGTTCACAGCTCGTCTCCTCGCCCCAGTTGCATCCGGCATGGTCTAGTCATTTAATTTTGAGTCCTATGTAATTTTTATTTGAGTCATTTGATGTATTTTCCCTTTTATTTGAGTCATGTTCCTAGGTCTTGTGTTCATTTCCCTAAGTTTGAGTGTCATTAGGTTGTCTAGTTAGCTATTGGGTCCAATTCATTGGGCTTGGCCCAAGGGCTCTCCCCTACCCCCTTGGTTATTTGTCATTGAGTCAATTGTCAGGAACTTTTGTAGAAATGTGGGTTTCCTATATATAGGACCCCATTCCCCCCCCCCATTTCAACTTAATGAATCAATCAATGAAAAATGTCATTTGAGAGTTCAAAGCTTAGTTTAATGGAGAGAATCCAATTGGGTGAGAAGCCCTAGGGTGAGAGAGTCCCCACCCCCCCTTCTTCTCTCTCCACTCTCTCCTCCACTAAGGGGTTCGCCCCTTTCTCTCTCTCCTCCTCCTCCCTCCTCCCTCCCAACTTCCAACCCCCACCTACCCCATTAAAGTCCCTCCACTTCCCATAGCCACCATTACTCCACCCCCCAAGTTCCAAGGTAGCACCCCCCCCATTCCAACACTATCTACCCCATTCCAACAATATCTTCCCCATTCCAACACACTCACCCCTCTTCCCCATACAATCCCACAACTTCCTAGGCCCATTTGAATTTTGAAACCCCTTCCCTCCAAAGCTTTGGCCGCCCCTCTCCCCTTCCCCTTGGCCAAGTTCGCGCCCCTCCTTCCCTCCACCCCTCACCCTCCACTTCACCCTCCACCCTCCTCCCATCCTCCCCTTTGGCTGAACCAGCACAACATCTGCACCCTTCCCCTTCACCAGCCTCTCCACCACCCTTAGACACCCTCCACAACTCTCCCTCAATCCCCCTCCACCCTTCATCCACCTTCCCTTCACCATAGACCCCCTTCCCCTTCTTCTCTCTTGGTTATTGGAAGCTACTTCGAAGTTGCAGTTTGCTGTCCAAGGGTTACAGGTGAACCAGCAACTTGCATCAGCCGCCACGACTTCCTCCGGACGAGTTTGAAGATCCAAGAGAAATCGTTGGAAGCGTCTACCGGTCTCCTTTGCAACAGCGGTGGTCTCGTCCCGATCCGAGCTCCGAGCTACCCGGGAGATCTATTTTCCCACCACTGCCCAGTGGTGCCTCTGCTGAAGACCTGATCCTGAGTAGAAGCTCTGCCAAGACAAGCCCCAGAAGAATCAGTTCGAGAGCTCTTCTGCAAAGTTCTTAATCGCCATGTCTACTTTCAGAATCAAGAAACGGATCTTCAATCGGCGTTCGTGATCCAGAGTTATCATTTTTCTCCCTTAGCTGCGCAGTTCTACTACCCACAGTCTGGACCGACCATTCATCCTTGTTCAGAGCCTCCAGGTCTTCTCCGGCATCTTTTGACTTTTCCGTCAGTTTTTCTGCGAAGAGGACTCATCCACGGTTCCAACGGTTCTGACGGTGCTCGATTCCGAGTTCGGGAACTGTCAGGGCGTCCTCTGCAACCTGCTGTTAGAAGTCTGAAGCTGCCAGCCCGAGAATCTGGTGCTCTGTTCAAACCTCCCCGAGGCCAGCAGCGACTCCAGAAGAATTCAAAAAAATTCAGAGGTGTTCCAGTACCAGTCCCGAAGAGTTTCCCATAGGTCCCGACATCAGCAAAATTCTTGAGCAAGTTCTGCAGCAGCATCATCGACTATCTGTCCCTGTTCAGAGTGAGTAGGCAGAACCGGTCTCATCATCTCTTCATTACTTTTAGCCCTAGTTTCCCCTCCCCGCTTGGCCGGCTGAAGGCCCCTCCCTGTGCGGAGGTAGTTTTGGTTGTAATTCATTAACCCCCACCCCAAGGTCCCCCCTCCTACGAGAGGTGTAGTGTTGTAACTTGTGTGGGCAGGTCAAGCTACACCGCCGCGGCGTGTGGGGATCCACTCGCCTCCCCGCTCGCCCTCGTCTCCGAGCGGGACCGGTTTCTTCAAATCGGTCGAGTAAGTGCTCACACCTCACTCCATTTAGTGCTTGTCTTTCAATATTAGTTCTAGTTCCGCTGGTTATGCGAGTGAGAGCTCGATCCTCAAGCCCCGTTGCCTTGAGTGATCACCGTGGGAAGAGTGCAACCGGTGCCTTCGGTACTTTGTCGGCCCCATTGAATTGGGCTTCCACATCCATTGGGAATCAAATCTTGGCCTTGCTGGCCCTCTACTAGCAAGGGCCCAACCACACATCCTCCACTTGGCATCGCCAAGTCACCCCGGGCTTGGGTGAACGACGGGAGAGCGGCGGCCCAAAATTGGCCCTTTTGATTGTGAATGTGCTTGCTTGCCTAAGTCTTAGGTTGTGTCACATCAATTGGTATCAGAGCAAGTCATTGACTTGTCACTATCAAGTCAAGTCCTAGGGCACGTTTGCATTGTAGTCTTCATCAGTCCGACCCTTGCATTTATCCCCCGATCATCTTGGCCACCTCCTACTTAGCCTACTCGCCACCCATGGACTTCATCCTAGATAGGGATATTACCTTTGACGGATCACATTCTAGTGACTATCTTAGGTGGGAGGCTACCATAGAAAAGTACTTCGAAAAGACTTGGGTATATGGACCGGCGAGAGTCCGAAAGGCCAAGGGACGACTTCGGGGTCAAGCCAAGAGTAAGTGGGAACACATAGAGGGCTTAAGGAGGGTTGGAAGCCAAGAACCTATTCACTCATGGGAAGAGATGAAGCTAGAACTTAGAAAGATCTACACCCCCAAACATTCCCACCCCTCCTACTCAAGCACCCCTAACCCGAGGAGCACTACCACTCCTCCATCCTCACCCGGACAACTTGAGACCACCCTTTGGTCTCCACCCCCACCACTCCCAAGAAATCACCTATCAACCATCATAGCTACACTTCGCGACCAAGTCCTCTCTCTTAAGACCCAAATAAACCAAGCAACCACCTCTCCACTAAATCCCATGAGGATCCCCACATCCCAACCAAAACCTCCTTCCACAAATCTCACTATCCAAACCCAATTGACCCCCACCTCCACCCCCCCACAACTGGCCGATCCTAAGGGGAAGAGACCCCTAACTGACCAAGTTTCCCTAATAAGGACCACACCTACCCCTCCATTTTTCCCTATAAGGGACACTCCCCCCAAGACCGGCAAACCCAAGCCACCCCAACCAACCCATCTCCCACTCCCTCCCCCAAAACTCCCATGTCCTAGTCCCCCACTACTTTCCCTCCCTATCCCAAACCATGTTTCCCTTTACCTTCCACCCCGGGTGCGCCATACACCAACCCTCATCACCAAACCACCAAAAGACCCTCTCACCACCTTAGAGAAAGAACCCATACCCGATTCAATAGTGGTGAACACCCCAAATCCACTCCCTACCATGGAGGAAACCCATGACCAAGAAGAAGAAGAAGCATCACATGGTGACCTTCACCTTACACCACCCTCTCTAATTAGGGCCAAACTCATCTTAGAGGAACCCCTTTTTAGTTGGCTAAAGAAGAGCCCAATAAGAGAGATCACGGCCCACGATTGCCTTCCCATAAAGGAAAACCTTCCCATAGTGCACATCTCCTCCTATCACACCATAATCCAAACATCCTACCAAGTGGAAACCTTAGAGGACCTTCTCAAGGGCTTAGCTTGGCAATATGAGTTGACCGGCTTGTTGACCCCCATGGCCCACCAATCTAGGAGCCTTGACCTCCTACACCTTTGTGTCGGGTCTATCACCTCGGTTTGCACCATTGGATGCTACACTAGTGACCTCCTTCTATTCCTCCCCATACCCGAGGAGCCCGACCTTCTCCTCAATTTGGAGCTTCTTATATCGGGTGAAAATTCAAGCCCTTCCCTCATGGTCGACCCACTCACAAAGAACTTCGGCCCAATTGTCTCATTAGAGGAGGATGACCCACCACCACTTGAGGATCTTGAGGACATAGGGCCCCTCCCCCTCGATAACCCTTTTTATGATCCCTTTGATCCCTTCCAATGGGGGTCAAAGAACCCATGGGGCCCAACCACCTTATCCACCACCCACCTTTCCCTATCCCAACCCACCATGTTTGATCCAATCCACCCCATCCTAGACCCGGGTTACACCTTGGGAGCCATGACCTTGGGCCACATATCCCCAGGTAATAAGGTTGTGCCCCACCCCATGATGATCACCTTCTTAGATCCATTCAATCCTTTCCAATGGGAGTTCAAAGGTTGTCCCACACCTATACACATGGAAGTCACCTTTGGGAAAAGCATGCATGTGTCTAGGCTTACCATACCCCTTGGCATGAACACTATGTTGGGTCCATTCATTCATATCACCCACATGTCAAGTAGAAAGTATGAGTGGTCCATATTCGGATGTCATGGTCCACCTTCATTCATCATAGGTCTTAAGCATGTCAAAGGCATCTACGGATGTCCGGGTCCCCCAATATTTATCACCAATTTACATGATAGGGCCACCTACGGGTGCCCCAGCCCACCTAGGCTAACCAAAGTCTACACTGCATCATTACACGATAGGTCTACTTTTGGTTGCCCAGGTCCACCCATCACCCCTAGAATGTCTGCATTCACAACATTGCATAAAGAGATCCGCAAGCACATTAGCAAGAAGAATGTGACTTATAAAAGGCGAGCCGACTCTCATCGACGTCACCAAGAATTCCATGAGAGTGACTTTATGATGGTAAGGACGGAGAGGCTCTCCCCGGGAGTCATCTCTAAATTGAGGCCACGTGGGGCTGGTCCCTTCCAGGTCCTGAGGCGCATTGGTGCAAATGCCTATGAGTTAGATCTCCCCGAGGAATATGGGGTAAGTCCTACATTCAGTGTCACCGACCTAGTGCCATACAAGGGACCCACGGTGGTACCTAATGAGAATATTGAGCCTATTCCCTCCGTTGAGAGAGCACCCACCCGTGAGGAGAGTCCACCAGCCAAGAGAGCCCAGCGTGAGTGCATTGAACGAATATTGGATGAACATGTCACTACCACCAGGAGCAAGGAATACGAGCGCTATCTCGGCAGGTGGATAGATCGGTCTCGTTCAGAAGACTTGAGGGCAGTACCACTTCTACACCCTCCAAGGAGGGAAGGACACTTACTCGACGGAGTCGAGTTCTCCGCACCCCGAGAGTATGATGGGGACATCACCTCCCATGCCCACGTTCACAGCTCGTCTCCTCGCCCCGATTGCATCCAGCAAGGTCTAGTCATTTAATTTTGAGTCCTATGTAATTTTTATTTGAGTCATTTGATGTATTTTCCTTTTTATTTGAGTCATGTTCCTAGGTCTTGTGTTCATTTCCCTAAGTTTGAGTGTCATTAGGTTGTCTAGTTAGCTATTGGGCCCAATTCATTGGGCTTGGCCCAAGGACTCTCCCCTACCCCCTCGGTTATTTGTCATTGAGTCAATTGTCAGGGACTTTTGTAGAAATGTGGGTTTCCTATATATAGGACCCCATTCCCCCCCATTTCAACTTAATGAATCAATCAATGAAAAATGCCATTTGAGAGTTCAAAGCTTAGTTTAATGGAGAGAATCCAATTGGGTGAGAAGCCCTAGGGTGAGAGAGTCCCCACCCCCCCTTCTTCTCTCTCCACTCTTTCCTCCACTAAGGGGTTCGCCCCTTTCTCTCTCTCCTCCTCCTCCCTCCCAACTTCCAACCCCCACCTATCCCATTAAAGTCCCTCCACTTCCCATAGCCACCATTACTCCACCCCCCTAGTTCCAAGGTAGCACCCCCCCATTCCAACACTATCTACCCCATTCCAACAATATCTTCCCCATTCCAACAGACTCACCCCTCTTCCCCACACAATCCCACAACTTCCTAGGCCCATTTGAATTTTGAAACCCCTTCCCTCCAAAGCTTTGGCCGCCCCTCTCCCCTTCCCCTTGGCCAAGTTCGCCCCCCTCCTTCCCTCCACCCCTCACCCTCCACTTCACCCTCCACCCTCCTCCCATCCTCCCCTTTGGCTGAACCAGCACAACATCTGCACCCTTCACCTTCACCAGACTCTCCACCACCCTTAGACACCCTCCACAACTCCCCCTCAATCCCCCTCCACCCTTCATCCACCTCCCCTTCACCATAGACCCCCTTCCCCTTCTTCTCTCTCTGTTATTGAAAGCTACTTCGAAGTTACAGTTTGCTGTCCAAGGGTTACAGGTGAACCAGCAACTTCCATCGGCCACCACGACTTCCTCCGGATGAGTTTGAAGACCCAAAAGCTATCGTTGGAAGCGCCTACCGGTCTCCTTTGCAACAGCGGTGGTCTCGTCCCGATCCGAGCTCCGAGCTGCACGGGAGATCCGTTTTACCACCACTGCGTAGTGGTGCCTCTGCTGAAGACCTGATCCTGAGTAGAAGCTCTTCCACGACAAACCCCAGAAGAATCAGTTCGAGAGCTCTTCTGAAAAGTTCTTCATCGCCATGTCTACTTTCAGAATCAAGAAACGGATCTTCAATCGGCATTCGTGATCCAGAGTTATCATTTTTCTCCCTCAGCTGCGCAGTTCTACTACCCACAGTCTACACCGACCAGTCATCCTTGTTCAGAGCCTCCAAGTCTTCTCCGGCATCTTTTGACTTCTCTGTCAGTTTTTCTGCGAAGAGGACTCGTCCACGGTTCCAAAGCCTCCAACGGTGCTCGATTCCGAGTCGGGAGCTGTCGGGGCGTCCTCTGCAACCTGCTGTTAGAAGTCTGAAGCTGCCAGTCCGAGAATCTGGTGCTCTGTTCGAACCTCCACCGAGGCCAGCAGCGAATCCAGAAGAATTCAAAAAAATTCAGAGGTGTTCCAGTACCAGTCCCGGAGAGTTTCCCATAGGTCCCGACATCAGCAAAATGCTTGAACAAGTTCTGCAGCAGCATCATCGACTATCTGTCCCTGTTCAGAGAGAGTAGGCAGAACCGCTGTCTTCATCTCTTCATTACTTTTAGCCCTAGTTTCTCCTCCCCGCTTGGCCGGCTGAAGGCCCCTCCCTGTGCAGAAGTAGTTTTGCTTGTAATTCATTAACCCCCACCCCAAGGTCCCCCACCTGTGAGAGGTGTAGTGTTGTAACTTGTGTGGGCAGGTCAAGCTACACCGCCGCGGCGTGTGGGGATCCACTCGCCTCCCCGCTCGCCCTCGTCTCCGAGCGGGACCGATTTCTTCAAACCGGTCGAGTAAGTGCTCACACCTCACTCCATTTAGTGCTTGTCTTTCAATATTAGTTCTAGTTCCGCTGGTTATGCGAGTGAGAGCTCGATCCTCAAGCCCCGTTGCCTTGAGTGATCACCGTGGGAAGAGTGCAACCGGTGCCTTCGGCACTTTGTCGGCCCCATTGAATTGGGCTTCCACATCCATTGGGAATCAAATATTGGCCTTGTTGGCCCTCTACCAGCAAGGGCCCAACCCCACATCCTCCACTTGGCATCGCCAAGTCACCCCGGGCTTGGGCGAGCGACGGGAGAGCGGCTGCCCAAAATTGGCCCTTTTGATTGTGAATGTGCTTGCTTGCCTAAGTCTTAGGTTGTGTCACATCACATGGATAGCCAACCATGGAGGGGAGGAGGGAGGCTACGTGAGTTTTTTTCTCCAATTCAAATAAATGTCACTTTGTGGAAATGGCAAGGGAGAAAGTTGGAGAATGTCAATATAAGGGGCTTTGAATGGGGGAATATGGAAAGTGGACCAAGAATGGTCAACAATTGTAGCTATGGGAAGGAGAAAAGTGGGCATGTGGCATGGGCCTTGGAATGGGCCAAGTGGGGTTGGAAGGGTCAAATGGGCTTTGGGTGACCGATGGACAAAGTTGGCCCAATTGGGCTTCTAGTGGGTTTAAGGCCCAATATGAAAATAAACCCCTAATGGACTCTTTTAAGGAAAGAGGCCCATTACTTCCTAATGACTAACCCATTGGCTTATGATGCCTTACAATTTGTAAACCCAATTAGCCAAGGATATAAATACAAATAAAAGGACATAAATGCAAAATAAAAATGTCAGTGCTCGGTGTTGATTCCCATTAATTCTGGTCTCCTCATTGGTCCGAGAGATTATGTCCCCCATGAGGTTGATCGTGTGTTTTTCTTTCGTTTAGTTAATTTCTCCAGATTGGTGTCGTTTTGGTTCGATTGTTCCTTGTGTTTGGTTTGGAGTTTTTCGAAAGATTCCTATCGCTCGTTGGCAATGAAACGGGTGTGTTAGATGGACGCAGTCTATCTCCACGAAGTGTGGATCTAGAGGGGGTGAATAGATCTACTGCCTAATTTAAAACCAATATAAGGCTCTAAAGCGGAATATAGGCAAATCTACTGAATCACTATCTCGAGTACTAGATTTGAACAGAGGCGAATCAAACTGTGAAGATGAATAGGAAATCCAATTGCACACAGTTCCTAGACAAACAAGCAAACACAAGGCACACAAGATTTTTTAGGTGGTTCGCTCAGGAGACCTACGTCCACCCCACACTCAACCGAGTACGGCTTACTGCTGCGCAGTACAGCTTGCGTCCGCTGGGCAATACAGCTTGGCCTAGAATCCACTGAGCAACACAGCTTGCTGTCCGAGACAAGTCTCGCCTGCTGAGGATTACAGCTTCACCTGTCCAGTGGAGACCTCCACTGCAACCGCTGGGGTTTACAGCTTACCCGTCCAGAGGCAGCACCTCTGCTAACAGCTGACTCACAGCTTGAAGAAACAATTTCGAAAATAAAAGACAGAAGCAAACGAAAATTGAAAACCCAACTGGGAATGTAGCTCGGAATGAGCAAAGCTCAGCTCTGGTATCTGAACCAAGAGTCAGAGTAATAACAATTAGAAAAGCTCTCAAACAAAACTCTCTCAATCTCACTCTCTCAATCTTCTCTTCTCCATTTTTCTTCTTCTCTATTTTCTTCTCTCTATGGATCGGTGGCTCTCTGCTGCTTCAGACTTTTACTCTCTCTGTATATACTTTGCCAATGTTCGATCAGCCTTCATCCGAAGAAGAAGACTCATATATATACCAGCAGCAGATTGGATAAGGGCGTGTGGCTTCCACATTTCCCGCCCAAAGAATTCTCCAGATCCGAGGAAATTTCATCCACATGGCAGCATCCTAGATGGGCTGCTTCCACGTGTCACCATCTGGGCACCTCGTCCTTCCTTGGATCACGAGCTAAGTCATCAATCTCAGCCAGGAGTCCCTGTCAGACAGAGGATCGAATTATCAGTTTAAGTATAAACCCTGTACAGACTTTGCAGAGTGTAATGCATTGTATAGACTTCACTGTATAGACTTTGTGAACTCAAATGCAATATATAGACTTTGTGAATGCGTGGCTATGCCATTGTACAGACTATGTGAATACAGTGCTATGGCCTGTACAGACTCTACGCATGCAGGGCTTATGCCATGTTCAGACTTTGTGAATACAACGCTATGCAATGTATAGACTCTGTATATGTAGAGCTAAGGCATGTGCAGACTTTGAAGAACATTCAGCAGCCAATGTATAGACTAAGGCAATGTAAAGACTTGCTAGTGTATGAACTTGATGAACATGCAGCAATGTGCAGACTTCAATTCATGAAGAAGCAATGTGTAGACTTTGATAGACACAACGTGCAACAATGTATAGACTTGAAATACTAGATACATGATGTACAGACTTCAACTCAAATGATGCACAATGTACAGACTTGAATGCTGTGCGATGTACAGACTTCATGTTATGCATGAGACTCTAAGAAGATAGACGATGTATAGACTTAGCCAGCCTTCAGCTCGATGTACAGACTTCATGAATGATGCATGCAATGCACTGGACGATGTATGGACTTAGTCGATGCAGACTAGTCCGATGTACATACTTGCTCGTTGTTCAGACATCATGAGCGATGTACAGACTTTGAACGTTCAACTGGTGAATGTACAGTCTTCACCTCGAGCAAGCTATAGTGCAGTGTATGGACTTTGAAGAATGATGCATGATGCTGTACAGACTTCACTAATGTATGGACTTAGCCTGTGCGAACAATGCAGTAATGTATAGACATTATCGTGTAGACAATACCTCGCATGCATTAGTGTATAGACTGTATGCCTGATGGATGCACTAATGCAGTATATACACAGAGGAAGCAATGCACCGATGCAATGCATGCACATATCAGGTATTGAACTGAAGCAATGGATGTATAGACTTGTGATGCACTGATGCAGTATATGCACAGAGGAAGCAATGCACCGATGCAATGTATAGACTTACTGAGCTGACGCTGCATGAGACACTAAATAAGATGGACAGTGTATAGACTTGTGTTCTGGGTGAGTCGACCCATCTAAGAAGGGGGTCGACCTACTTCTGTCTAGACTATGCTGAGAGTGATGATGCATGGATGTATAGACTTACGTTCTCAACGATGCACAAACACAACACGATGTATAGACTATGATGAGTGTGAAGACTTGTGTGTGTGTGCTGTGTGTAGACTTGTGAAATGCATAGAACACACAGACAATCTGATAGAACAATTTCATCAAAACATAAATAGTTGCCAATCAATTAAAACAAGGTGCTGCCAATGAAATAAAGCAATTGTCAACATCATCAACACAAAGGAGTCACAACAATCTCCCCCTTTTTGATGATGACAACCCCCTATTATGTAAAAGAGCAACAACCTGTCATTCAGATGAATTTTTGATGAAAGACATGATTTGTTATTCAGATTGTCATGCAGATGCTATGAATGCATGCTACGAAATAAAGACTAACTCCCTGCTCACAAGATCTCCCCCTTTGCCATAACATGATTCATACACTCCCCTTGGAATGAATTCAGAATTCATCAAACAGACAATATTCTCCCCCTTTGCCATCAACAAAGAGGAGGGAAAGTGATTACAAGGGAAGGAACAAGAGAGATCATCTGACTGGCATTCTGAACAAGTAGTTCAGGAATAAACATTCTAAAACACAGAGTCTTCAGTCATATGAATTTAGAAACTACTTTCAGATAGAATTCTAGTTTAAAGACTATAAAATTTTGAGTTCATGCACTACAATCAATGGATAAGTTTTCTGTGCATGATAAAATAATAAACCAGAATCACATTTGCATGATAGATTCAGTTTCAAAATATCTTACTTTCATAGACTCAGTAAAAGTTGTTAAGAGATACCAGGTCATGTATTGAAATTAAATAAATTGACATCCATGAAATTTCTTTTGAAGGAACAGCATTTTCAATATTAGTTCATTAAGGGCATTCAGGTGCCATTTATCTTTTGTGTAAGGGTATACGTTTATCAGACGCCAATACCCCTAGATACTCAACATGATGGACCATTCTGCCATGATCAAATTCAATAGAACTGATTTACACCTTTTTGTGTGAGGGTACACGTTTATCAGACGCCAGTTACCCCCAGGTACTCAGTGAAACCACCTTACTGTTTTGATCATTTTATGCAGAGATAACTGATACACCTCATGACTTAAGTATTGTCCATTTCTTTGATGGATCACTTAGTTTCTCAGTGATTTACCAGTCATTGCTCTGCCAACATTATTTTTCAAGGATTTTCAATATTTTTCAATATCTTTGTTAGCTGTCCTTTATATGTTTCAGAATGATTTGATTAAGGACAATACACATACTTAGCTTCTCTAACATGATTTCAGATGAGTTTTTCAGATTTCAGATATGATTAGTTTTGTCTGACATGAAATAAGATAAGGGTTGAGAGCTTTATCAATTTTCAGCTTATGTACTGATTGTAATCTTTAAACTCCAAAAATTATAAAATTCAAACCATTAAGTCAGTCTATAAGCAATTAAAATTCTTATAAGAGAAGAAGTCTGTTTTCTATTGCTTAGGAATCAGAACTGACTAACAGATTGCCATATTGTCAAACTCAATCATTCAGAGTCAAAGAATGAATGAATAGGGTCGACGCTGGGAGTTCAAGGTGTCCATGCATCAGTTGAAGAGGCAACAATATAAAACACTAGATAATATCAGTGCGTCGACTCCACGCTATTGCAGCGTCAACTCATCAGAATAAGGAGCAGAGGCATTCACAGATCTAGTTCACTGCGTCAACGCCACAGTAGAGCAACGTCGACGCAGCAATTAAAAAAGGCAGAGTTAATGGTTCACTGGAATACCCCAGTGCGTCAACGCTACAGCGTGATAGCGTCGACGCAGTAGTTCACCCTAAATTTCTGACAAGACTCCCCCTGTCTATATGCATGTAATTTTGCAAATGAATGGCAAGAACTAAATGAGAGAGAGCTTCGACATAGGTCATGGATGAATGATATGCAATGAAAACTATGTCATAAAAAATTATGAATGATATGCATGTGGTTTTAGACACAATCATGACTAAATGATATGCAGTGATGATCATGAGTGGAAAAAAATGAGTGACATGCATGATCATGAGTCTGTTGCTACATTCAACATTCACATATTTTATTCAAGCCATCAGAGAATTTATTCATTACGCTGAAATTTACACAAGCCAAGTTCACTTCTAAGAAATTTAAACCTTTCATTCCCAAGAGGCTTAGTAAAGATATCAGCAATTTATTTTTCAGTTTTAATGAAGTTCATTTCAATTTCCTTTTTATTTACAACATCTCTAAGAAAATGGTGTTTTATCTCTATATGCTTAGTCCTAGAATGATGAACATGATTTTTAGCAAGGCATATAGCACTAGTATTATCACACAAGATTGGAATACATTCCAATTTTATATGATAATCATCTAGTTGGTGCTTGATCCAAAGTACTTGGGCAGCACAATTACCTGCTGTAACATATTCAGCCTCAGCTGTAGACAAGGCTACAGTGTGTTGCTTCTTAGATGCCCAAGATACTAAACAACCACCAAAGAATTGACAATAGCCACTAGTACTTTTTATATCTAC
The DNA here is from genome assembly GCA_022559845.1 of Amorphophallus konjac. Taxonomy (NCBI): domain Eukaryota; kingdom Viridiplantae; phylum Streptophyta; class Magnoliopsida; order Alismatales; family Araceae; genus Amorphophallus; species Amorphophallus konjac. The sequence continues at coordinate 107,972,613 of CM040125.1, read as the reverse complement.
TCGACACCCAGCATAGTTTGCATCAGTGTAGACTAGAAGTTCTAACTCACACTTAGCAGGATACCATAGACCTAGCTCTTGGGTGCCTAGTAAATATCTAAAAATCCTTTTCACAACCTTAAGATGTGTTTCTTTAGGACTAGCCTGAAATCTAGAGCATAAACACACTGAAAATTGAATGTCAGGCCTAGATGCTGTAAGATATAGAAGGGATCCGATCATACCTCTATATAGCCTTTGGTCCACTGGTTTACCTTGAGGATCTTCATCCAAACTGGTTGAGGTACCCATTGGAGCAGCTATTTCCTTGAGGTTGTCCATTTTGTACTTCTTCAATAGATCCCTTATGTACTTGGACTGAGAGATGAAGGTACCATCCTTTGATTGTGTAACCTGCAGTCCAAGAAATAGTTTGAGCTCACCCATTGAGCTCATTTCAAACTCATTAGTCATAATTTGAGAGAATTCCCTACATAATATGGGGTTAGTTGACCCAAACACAATGTCATCAACATAAATTTGAATGATAAGAATATCTGAATGACTCACCTTGGTGAACAATGTTTGATCAACTACACCTCTTGTGAAGTTCTTATCAGTGAGGAATTTGCTCAACCTGTCATACCAAGCTCTAGGAGCTTGCTTTAAACCATAGAGAGCCTTTTTGAGTTTATAGACATGATTAGGGAAATCTAAGCATTCAAATCCAGGAGGCTGTCTCACATAGACATCTCACTGATTTCCCCATTCAGAAATGCAGATTTTACATCCATCTGCTGATGATTTATTCCTAGGGAACATGCATAAGCCAATAATATTCTGATTGCTTCTAACCTGGCTACAGGGGCAAAAGACACTTCAAAGTCTATTCCAAATTCCTGATTATACCCCTGAGCTACAAGTCTGGCCTTATTTTTAATGACATTCCCTGATTCATCAGTTTTATTTCTGAACACCCATTTAGTCCCTATGACTGTTTCATGATCAGGAGGTGGAACCAAATACCATACCTTATTCCTGTCAAATTGATTGAGCTCCTCATGCACGGCATTAATCTAATGCACATCTTTGAGAGCACAGTCAATGGACTTGGGTTCTACATTTGAAATAAACGCATATGCATTCAATTCATTTTGAATTCTTAAGTGACCCCTAGTCCTAGGGGGGTCATGCAGATTGCCAATTACATTATCTACAGGATGATCTTTTAGATATCTAATGTTGACAATTTCATCACCATGAGTTTCATTTACCTACCCCTGAACTGTAGGCTCTTCTTCATTAAACTCTTCATTTCCTTCCTCATCCTCGGATTTGTCTGCAGGATTTCCTTCCTTCAAAATATCACCATTGTCTTCATTCCTGCATTGACCAACATTAGTCTTTAATAAGGATTCATCAAAAACTATATGTGGAGATTCTTCAACAGTTTTGGAATTCAGATTATACACTCTATATGCTCGGGTGTTTTCAGAATAACCAAGAAATATTCCTGGTTCACCTTTAGGTTCAAATTTATCAAGGTCTCTTTTATCATTTATATGAATGAAACATTTGCAACCAAAAACCTTGAAATGAGCAATAGACGGTTTCTTACCCTTTAAGATCTCAAATGGTATTTTCTGAGTAGAATGTCTTACCATGGCTCTGTTAATTACATAACAGATAATATTTACTGCTTCAGCCCAAAACTTCCTTGGTAGACCACCTTCAACCAAGAGTGTACGACCCATCTCCACTAAGGTTCTGTTCCTTCTCTCCACAACTCCATTCTGCTCAGGTGTCCTAGGTGAGGAGAACCTATGGTTAATTCCATTTGACCTGCAGAATTCATCAAACTATGAGTTTTCAAACTCACCTCCATGATCAGTCAAAATATTTTCAATTTTTTGGTTTTTCTTAAGACAGAACTCCTGAAATTCTGAGAATACATCACTTTTATGTGATAAGAAATATACCCAAGTGTACCTAGAGAAGTCATCTACCATGACAAATCCATACCTCCTCCCTGATAAGCTGACAGACCTGGTTGGCCCAAAAAGGTCCATGTGTATCAGCTCATAAGGTTTAGAAGACAAATTTTCTGTCCTAGATTTAAATGACTTTCTAGTTAACTTGGACTGAGTGCATGCATCACAGATTTTATTTTCTTTCTTAAAGGAAACTTCAGGAAGTCCTCTAACCATGCTATGCTTATTTAGTTTATGCAAAACAGTATAACTAGCATGACCTAACCTACGATGCCATAAAAATGCTAAGTCTTCTCTACTAGCAGTAAGGCATAGGTTAGAATGTTGAATATCATCTAGATCTATCATGTAAGTGTTATTTATCCTCTTACCAGAAAATTTAACAGTTTCGGAATCAGGTTCAAAAACTTTGCAACATTGAGAGTCGAAAAGCACTTTACATCCTTTATCACATAGCTGGCTGATGCTAAGTAAGTTATAAGCTAATCCTTCAACCAGCATGACATCCTCAATGCAACAATTATTACACTTACCTACCTTACATGTTCCAACAATCTTACCCTTTGTGTTGCTACCAAAGGTGACAAGGCCTCCTTGTTTCTCTGTCAGCATGCAGAACTTGGCCTTATCCCCTGTCATATGCCTGGAGCAGCCACTATCCAAGTACCACAAATTGTTCTTGGCTGCCAGGCATACCTGCACACACAATCAGGTAGAGAAGTTTGGAACCCAAGACTGATTGGGCTCCAGAGAAGATGAAAAGCAATTAAAACAAGAAAGCAGACTTTTAGGAATCCACATTTGTTTGAAACAGTTCTGTTCAGTGGATTTTCCAGATTTCTTTTTGTTTTGCTTTTTCTTGTTGACACTAGCATGATTATTTATAGATTGATTATTTCTGTGCCAGTGCCTTGGCCAAGATGTATTCACGAAATTTTGGCCATAGCAATCATTGGGCTGGCTGTAGAAATGTTGGTTCCCTGGTATCCAATTGCCATACCCACTAACCCAATTTCTGGTGTAAGGTCTATAAGACTGTGTGGCCTGATGTCCATGACCTGTAAACCTTCCTTGAGTCCTAGTCCATCCTGACCTATTTGGATAGGTTGACTGTGCAAAGAAGTGGGACGGGGCTCTAGGTTGGTAGAAATATTTGGGTTGAGCTCTAACAGCATTCTGCCTCCCCTGCACCTTGGACCCTGCTGACCTATTCATAGGTGTGTATTGGGTCTTCTTCAGAGGTAGTGGTGATGGTGGAGACTTGGTGACCTTAACATGGGGTTTATAAGACTGTTTAGGTTGACCCCTAACCTGAGACTGAGCTTTGGGATTTTGCATGGATGTGCTAGCTCTACTAGGCTCACTCAGTTTTTGTTTGCCCTTCTCCTCAGCACTGGGCTTTTTCAGATTAGCAGTTTTGTTCATTGACATGTTTGAATTCATGTTAATTAGAGGTCCTTTTTCTTTTTGTGCAACAAATGAAATAGTTTTCATTCCAAAGGTTTTTGTTGCACTAGAATTAAATCCAAGGCCCTCTTTTCTGAAGTTGACATTTGACCCTAACAAAGCATTTAGATTATCTGTACCTTGGGTCATTTTCTCAATGGTTTTAAGCTTGTCCTCATTATCCTTTTGAATGTCTTCAATGGGTTTTTTCAGTTCTGTATTCACACATAGGACAGCTTGATATTTTTCATTCACAATTTTTATCTCACTTTCATATTTCTGGATTTTCAGTTTCCATTCATCAGCTTCTTTTTCTAACCTCTCATTATCTTCTTTAGAGGCTTTTAACTCATTCTTGATTTCATCTAATTCAGAACATGTGAGTTTCAAATTTTTATTCTCAGATTCTAGACATGCAATTTTATCAGTTAGAGTTGTATCATTTTGCATGGAGTTAATCTTCCTTCTTAAATGCATGTTTTCCTTCCTAATATCATCAGCTCTATCAGCTATGTCATGGTAGGCATCTACCCAATCAGCAATAGTGAAATTTTTGAATCTAGTGATTACCTCATCTGAGTCATCCTCTCTATCTTCAGAGCTTGTTGCCATAAGACAAATGGGCTTCTCAGATTCGGCTTCACTGTCAGAAGTATTGCTCAGGAACCTTCATCTTCATCACTCCAGGTGCTAACCATAGCTCTCCCTTTCGTGTTCTTCTTCTTTGACTTGTCCTTGTATTTCTGATTCTCTGGACAGTCAGCTTTCATATGGCCTACCTTCCTGCATTGATAACAAGTATTAGATTCAATTTTCTTTGCAGGATTATGTTTATACCTTTTATCCCTTCGGCCGCCACTGTACTTCTTTTGGCTGAATCGTCCTGCTCCTTTCCCGAGGAACCTCCTGAACTCTCTAGTCATCATTGCCATCTCAGTACGATTTATATCTTCTTCATTCAGGCTCTCCTCGGATGATGAACTGCTAGAGCTTGATCTGCTGGACTTGCTGGATTTGCTGGCACCAGCTTTCAGAGCGATTGGCTTCTTCTTCCTCTCAGCTTCTTCTATCCTTGGCATATTAATCTCATATGCCATCAGCGAGCCAATTAGCTCATCAGCCCTCGTATTTCGCAAATCCCTTGACTCCTCCATCACTGTAGCTTTAGTATGCCAAGCATGAGTCAGGGAGCGCAATATCTTCCTCACTACATCATATTCTATCTGAACCTTCCCGAGACCTCTAAGACCATTAGTAATGGTTATCAATCGAGCATACATCTCCTTGATGGTCTCGTTGGGCTTCATCTTGAAGGCTTCATATTCGGACACAAGGAAATTGGCCTTCGTCTCTCTAACTTGAGAAGTCCCTTCATGAATGACTTCCAGTGCATCCCACATCTCCTTAGCTGCACTGCAGGCTGATACGCGGGAGAATTCTGTAGGGTGTAGAGAGCATTGAATGGCATTTATTGCACTCCAATTTAGTGTAGACCTCCTGATCTCCTCCTTGGTCCAGACTTCCTCATTAGGGGACAGCTCATAAGGTCCCTTGCTGACTACCTTCCAGATCTCGTAATCCTTAGCCCTAAAAAATACTTGCATACGATTCTTCCAGTATGCATAGTTAGATCCATCGAAGAATGGGGGCTTTGTGGTTGAGTGTCCTTCAGCTATCATCCCTCGGGCATCCATCTTTGCCTTTCCTCTTCTGGCGGTAAGTCCCTGTAGAAGAGTATGGCTCTGATACCAACTGTTATGTTAGATGGACGCAGTCTATCTCCACGAAGTGTGGATCTAGAGGGGGGTGAATAGATCTACTGCCTAATTTAAAACCAGTATAAGGCTCTAAAGCGGAATATAGGCAAATCTACTGAATCACTATCTCGAGTACTAGATTTGAACAGAGGCGAATTAAACTGTAAAGATGAATAGGAAATCCAATCGCACACAGTTCATAGACAAACAAGCAAACACAAGGCACACAAGATTTTTTAGGTGGTTCGATCAGGAGACCTACGTCCACCCCACACTCAATCGAGTATGGCTTACTGCTGCGCAGTACAGCTTGCGTCCGCTGGGCAATACAGCTTGGCCTAGAAACCGCTGAGCAACACAGCTTGCTGTCCGAGACAAGTCTCGCCTGCTGAGGATTACAGCTTCACCTGTCCAATGGAGACCTCCACTGCAACCGCTGGGCTTTACAGCTTACCCGTCCAGAGGCAGCACCTCTGCTAACAGCTGACTCACAGCTTGAAGAAACAATTTCGGAAATAAAAGACAGAAGCAAACGAAAATAGAAAACCCAACTGGGAATGTTGCTCGGAATGAGCAAAGCTCAGCTCTTGTATCTGAACCAAGAGTTAGAGTAATAACAATCAGAAAAGCTCTCAAACAAAACTCTCTCAATCTCACTCTCTCAACACATCTCTCTCAATCTTCTCTTCTCCATTTTTCTTCCTCTCTATTTTCTTCTCTCTGTGGATCGGTGGCTCTCTGCTGCTTCAGACTTTTACTCTCTCTGTATATACTTTGCCACTGTTCGATCAGCCTTCATCCGATGAAGAAGACTCATATATATACCAGCAGCAGATTGGATAAGGGTGTGTGGCTTCCACATTTCCCGCCCAAAGAATTCTCTAGATCCGAGGAAATTTCATCCACATGGCAGCATCCTAGATGGGCTGCTTCCACGTGTCACCATCTGGGCACCTCGTCCTTCCTTGGATCACGAGCCAAGTCATCAATCTCAGCCATGAGTCCCTGTCAGATAGAGGATCAAATTATCAGTTTAAGTATAAACCCTGTACAGAATTTGTAGAGTGTAATGCATTGTATAGACTTCATTGTATAGACTTTGTAAACTCGAATGCAGTATATAGACTTTGTGAATGCGTGGCTATGCCATTGTACAGACTATGTGAATACAGTGCTATGGCCTGTACAGACTCTACGCATGCAGGGCTTATGCCATGTTCAGACTTTGTGAATACAACGCTATGCAATGTATAGACTCTGTATATGCAGAGCTAAGGCATGTGCAGACTTCGAAGAACATTCAGCAGCCAATGTATAGACTAAGGCAATGTAAAGATTTGCCAGTGTATGGACTTGATGAGCATGCAGCAATGTGTAGACTTCAATGCATGAAGAAGCAATGTATAGACTTTGATAGACACAACGTGCAACAATGTATAGACTTGAAACACTAGATGCACGATGTACAGACTTCAACTCAAATGATGCACAATGTACAGACTTGAATGTTGTGCGATGTACAGACTTCATGTTATGCATGAGACTCTAAGAAGACAGACGATGTATAGACTTAGCCAGCCTTCAGCTCGATGTACAGACTTCATGAATGATGCATGCAATGCTCTGGACGATGTATGGACTTAGCCGATGCAGACTAGTCCGATGTACATACTTGCTCGTTGTTCAGACATCATGAGCGATGTACAGACTTTGAAGGTTCAACTGGTGAATGTACAGTCTTCACCTCAAGCAAGCTACAGTGCAGTGTATGGACTTTGAAGAATGATGCATGACGCTGTATAGACTTCACTAATGTATGGACTTAGCCTGTGCGAACAATGCAGCAATGTATAGACATTATCGTGCAGACAGTACTGTTGACACCCATTTTATGACCAATAAGTTGGGTCATCTCCTTGTTTATCCATATGATGCTCCGAGTTGTTCACTCTGTATCGAGTCTCCTTGATCAGTTTTAAGCCTATTTCTTGGGCCTTCTCCTTGGTTGGAGTGTGGTTTATTGTGGCCTTTTATTCGATGAGCTTAGCAAGCTTTGCACCTTTTTTTATTCTCATTGTTAATAACGGTCCTCCCTGGGGGCGTTACTTCCATATAACGCATGATCCCTGGGCTGTTACTTATTGAAGAGTCCTAAAGTTTGAAGCCTTTGTTCTAAAGCTTCTCCTCTTGCTTATCTGTTGAATGTAACGGTCTGTCGTGCAGCCGTTGTTTATTCCAATGCGTCCAGCCTTGGCCGTTACGTTCCTTTGAGAGTCCAACTTGTTTGATCTTCTTCCCGTTGATCTTATCTCTTTTGAGATAAGGTTGAATATAACGGACGTTCCCTGGTGCGTTATTTTCATGTAGCGGTCTGTCGACCAGCCGTTACATCCAACAGAGAGTCCTAGCAGTTCAGGCCTTTTCTATGCTACTCCGTGGTCGAGATAAGAGCTTGAATTGTTGATTTCTCTTTCAAATCTGATCCTCAGAACCTTCTGTTTGTTTCTATGGACTCTTGGTGATATTATCTTCAAGGATTTGCTTAGAGTTATCCTCTTATCTTGCTGGATTATCCTCTGCTCGACCGGAGATTTTGAGGGTCTATAAATAGCACCCTTAACTTCATGGCCCGAAAGAGGAAGATCTGGAGTTCGCGTCGAAGTGCTGCTGCATTCTGGAGTCACATTTGACCAAGGGCAATTGTCTTTCACATTCATCTACTTCATGGTGAAGGGAGTATTCGTTCCATTGGTTTTCAAAGTTCATCATTACATATTGTGTTCTTCCTCATCTCCTTTTCCTCAAAAGCATTGTCCCTCTTCTTTTTCCACGTTCTCCCTGGTTTTTAATCATCTAAACATCCTCCTATCTTTTTAAAACGCCCAGAGGGGTTAAAAAACCAAAACCTCCCCGGTACTTCTCTTTCCTTTTGCATGCTATTGAGTTTATTGAAGAATTGATGCTATATTGTTTAAAGGGCTAATTTGGGTCTGTTTTCTTGTGTTTTCACGTTCTTTGGCAGGTTTACAGGTTCACCACACGAGGCCCAAGTCTTCTGGCCGGCTAGAGGAGTTGGAGTTAAAAGAATCCACAAGCTATTACTGCAGGTTATTTGACGGACTTGTGCAAGCGCGTCAGATTCATATAGCGGTTCATCCAGTGACCGTCACTTCCCAGTGACGCATGGGCTTTCGGCCATTACATTCCGTTGATCTGCAGATTTCCATGATTTTCTCTCTCCCGTGGGCGGGAGCTTCATCCACCTATTTCCAAGGTATTTTCAAGTCTTTGGCTTGTTTCTACTTTGGTGGCGATCACGTTCTTTCTTAGTATTGGGCATTAGCTTTCTCTCCATCACATATCTCTTATCCTCTTTGCTTGCTCCACCCTTGCGGTGTGTTTTTATTTGCTTTTGCTCCACGCCCCGACGTGTGTTTTTCTTTATTCCCTTAGTTTAGTTTGATGATTGAGATAGCATGCCCATGCTAGAGCTTGTTCTGGTTGCATAGGTTCATGGTTCGCATGTCCTTGGGTTCATTGAGATCTTTGATTTTTGCCTATCATCTTTATTGCACATAAAACAAAAAGAAGAAGAGAAGCAAAACAAATCAACAGATAATTTTTTGGCGATCACGGTGGGACAACTTGTGCCAATCATGTCTTGATCTCTGTTTAAACCTGCCATCATTTCCTTATTTGATTGTCCTCGGATCTCCTTCTTACTTCATCTTATTTCTGGTCCTTTGGGTGTCCTGACGGCCCTCTGTCCCTGCGTTACTCCACTCTGACGCATGGGCGTTGGACCATTATACGCCTGATCCTGTGTGCGGGCTTTTCACGGATTTCCCTTTTATTTCTGGTTGTTTTTGGCTCTCTAGCTCATCTGACGGTCCTGGTGCTCTGCGTTATATTACTTCTGGCAGTCTGGCCTTCGACCGTTATTATCTTCTAACGCAGGGTCTATAGACCGTTGTACTCCAGACAGGTACCCCGAGGTGCATTACTTTCCGCAGTTTCTGCTGTGATTTCCTTGCTTGGGTGATATCTGACTTCCTCCCTGATTGTTCTACATATTTACATCATTGCGTGCATAATTGTTTGCTAGATTCTAGGCTGGATTTTTCATGCACTCCGGTGCACATAGGTTCATTCATACTTTCATACATTAGATTACATTTTCCTACCTTGGTGTGCGGACCTCTCGTCTTCATATTCCTTGGGGCCGACTAAGAAATCACACCAGGGACCTCCATAAGTCCCCGCGAGCCATGGATTCCCACACGGACGCCGGGCCGATTGTACCTTTTCCACCCCGTGTCTAGGGTTGCATAAGTGAAGGAGTGGTCACACTTAGAGTCAAACCAAGCTTTACATCCATCTCCCGTCAGGAACCTATTATTGAGAGCTCATATTAATCCATCCACTAAAGTTCCAAAGGAGAAATCATAAGAATCTTGAAGCATCATGTTAAACAACTTGGTTGACTTTGAGTGTCTTCATCTCTTGCTACTTACATCTTTATGATAAATCATCTAAGTTTGGTTGCTCATTGTGTGTTTGTGTTGTGTTGTTTGCATCTTGTTAAGGTTGTTCGTTGCATGTGGAGTTGTTTTCGTCAGTTGGAAGCACCTCCTAGGGTCGACTCATTCTCCAAGTTCTACTCAAATCCGCTCTTCGAATCCACCATGGCTTCTTTCAATCCTCCCCGTTCCCAAGAGGATTCTCTTCCTCAAGGGCTTCTTGAAAACCCTGCTAGGGTTACCTCGTCCTCTTCTGGAGAGGGGACGGCCCCTCTTCCGTCCTCTACCTCCATGGAAGGTGGTCAGGCTACCCTTCCTTCTCTACTCCTTCTGCGGGCTCCATTCTCCAGATGGTGGCCCAATTGGATCCGGCCCAACTCCAAACTGTCTATCAGGCCATGCAAGGATCCAATATCTCCCATCCCACGATTATGCAGGGTCAATCCAATCCTCTCATCCTGCCCGCTCCAATTGATCTCACTCCGGTCCAACCTCGGACCATCACATTCACCGGCATGGAGACGGGCCAATCTTCCGCTTCGGCCCAGCAATCTTTTGACAAAGGGAAGTCTCCTATCCCTTCTTTCACTCAGATGGATCATCACTTGTCTAGCCCACTTGTTCCACAAGTCCTGCTGGGTCCCTCCGATTTTCTGCACCCTCAGTCAGGGGTGGTCCAAGCCCACGCCAATCTGGGTCAATCTCGGGCCCAATATCCTTCTTATGGACCCCCTACGTCGGCCGCTTATCCTTCGGCTCCTTCTTATGGGCTCCCACCTCCTACTAAAATTCACCCCTCTGCTCCTCAACTTCAAGCATCACCTCTTGCTACCCTTGCTCCATCTAGAGAGCAGGAATTACTTGATAAATGGGCCACCATGCAACAACAACTCGACTTCCTCCAGAAGCGGGTTGGCCCACAATCCTTGGCAGATATTTCTGTTCCTAGTTTCCAGAACATCTGGTTCCCTCCCCAGTCCGAGCTCCCCAATTATAGAAAATATGACGGGAACGGCAATCCCTTTATTCACGTGAGGGATTTCTTATATGAGTCGGCCCAATTCCAATATGATGATCGTCTTATGGCTTATTTATTCCGCCGATCATTGGACAGTGTTGCACTGGAATGGTTTTATTCTCTGCCATTGGAAGAAGCTGAGAGCTTTAAGGTAGTAAAAGACAAGTTTGTTCAGCGGTTTCAAGACCGGGTCGGCCCGGAATATTCTTTTACAGATCTAGTGGCCGAAAAGATGAAAACAGATGAGGAGTTTGCCACTTATGCAGATAGGTGGAGGCAGATGGCCGCTAGAGTGCCCGGCCATATTCCGGAGGAAGAGAAGGTCAAGCTACTTATTTAAAATACTACTCCAACCTTCCGAAACATCCTAGCAATGAACGACATAGCCAACATGCACCAACTATATAGCCGGGCGCGCTTTATTCAGACTCAGTTCAAGGACTCCCCTATCCATTCTCTGTTTGAAAACCAAAAGCCCAAGTACCATACGAAGCCACAAGGGCCAGTTACAGAAGGGGTCCAAACGAATGAGCAGGTTCAAGCCGTTACTTTTCCATTCCAAAACGTACCTTTTCGCTTCCCTCAAAACCCCCGCACTCCACAAAATCCCGCTCCACAGAACTTCCAAATCACTTCACAAAACCCTCCGCCCACCTTCACCATCCCATAAAACACCTTTGCCGCACCACAACAACCACCACCACCCCCGCAATACCACAACGTCCCTCCACCCAACGGCTATAACAACAACCCAAACAACAAACGCCCGGCTCCCAAGAGGGCACAATATCCTCCACTGCCAGAAACCCTCACGGATATTTTCTCGGCTCTTATGTCGGTTAATGCTATATAGCTTCCTCCGGAACGGCGTAACTAGAATCCGGCCATTGATTAGACGAAGTATTTTATGTTCCACAGGCAACCGGGACATACCATTGAAGAATGTTTTCAATTCCGGGACCTAGTATATGATCTTCATGAAGGACAGAGGATAGATTGGGCCGAAATGCACAGGGCCATCGTAGAAATTAAGGAAAAGAGAAGGCAGCTACAGAGGCAGCAAGTGCAGTAGCATCAAGCACCACAGCCGCAGCAGCCGCCACAACAGCAGCAACCACAGCAGGTTCAGGATCTGGGGATCCATCAAAATCTGATGCCAAACCATCCGCCCGCTCCACAGCCTCAGCCGCCGGCGCCGGCGCAAGTCAATGTAGTCCAACCCCCGGCTCCTAACACCGAGTGGTCTTTTGATGATGATGGTACTGCACCATAAGTAATGGCCCTCCACCATAACCACCGCAACCCCCTCACTCCTTCATTTATCCTCCCTACACACCCAACACCCTCTCCGCTTGTCCTTCCATTCACACCTGCACCAGCAAATCCACCACCACCTACAGCACCATCATACCCGCCATTAGTTACCCCCGCTACAGTCATAACCATCCCCTCATCCAATCCTCCGCCCATCACCCTGCCTACACTCGTCCTCCCACCATCCACACCATTCCCCATCATCACCTTACCTTCCGCTCATCCCACGCCACTCATCCGGCCACCATCTCTTGTTAACCCCAACGTCACCCCTCACCAAATCACCTCTCCTACGCAGTCTATTCCACTCATCCACCCTACCGGGCCAATAATATCATCTCCCGATGCCGCGGCAAATTGCGCCCTAAGAAGCGGGAAGTTGTTCCATCGGAATTACCCCACTACCTCCAATCCCCAGTCCTCTCAGCCAACGGCCAAACAAGAAGAAGCCGAACCCCTACCGGGTACTCAATACGACTTGCTACATCATCTGGACCGAGTGCCCGCCAAGATATCAGTTCTGGAACTTATCAAAAGGTCCACCCTGCACCAGGATGCTCTCAGGGATTTCCTACAGAAGGTGATGGTCAGCGAGGATATGGCAGTTGATAGTTTACCAACAGCACTAGCAACTATTTCTAAAGGGCCGGCAATTACATTCTCAGAAACCGAGCTAGCACCTCTAGGAGCTCGGCAGATGCCGCTCTGCATTACAATTATTCTGAATACGGTCAGCATTGAGGCAGCACTGGTTGACACACGGGCTTAAATTAATGTATGCCCACTCAGTACTCTCCGAGCTTGCAATATATCTAAAGGACTGCTACGACCTACCCCCACCACTATAGCAGCATATGACAACTCGAGGAGAGCATGTCACGGGGTGGTCACTATTCAAGCGGAGCTCGGGCCCCTTACTATGCCCGTGGAATTTTATGTGCTGGACATTGACCCCATGTTTAAGGCGATCTTGGGTCGTCCATGGATTGATACACTCGGTGCCGTACCCTCCACCGCACATCAGTGCGTCAAATTCTCTTTCCAAGGGAGGGTCGTCAAAGTCAAGAGCTTGTCCACGGTTCAATCGGTTAAGGCCATTTCAAAACAGATTCTTCCTACACTTTGGCCAAGCAGCCGACCCGTCATATCAGTGCTGGATTTAAATTTCCCTTGGGCTTATACACCTCCTAGGCCCATCACTACTCCAGTTAACATCAAGATGAAGCCCCAGATCCGAGACTCAAAAGGCTGGAACATTATACTGAAATTGGGCTACCAACCGGGGAGAGGCCTCGGTGCACAACTACAAGGAATGACCAAGCTCATACCCAAGGGAAGAAAGATGGGCAGGAGAGGTCTTGGCTATCGAGAAACTGCATTATCTATGATGGGTGATTCTGGGCCACTCACCTGGGACTACCGTCAACACTTTGTTTAAGGGCCTCTCCAGCCCGGCACATTAGCTTTGCAGCCAGCGCCGTCAGGGAGAAATACAGTATGTCCGATTGCCGGTCCACCGCCAGCACTGAAGAGGCCAGAAGATGATATGCTTGATTATGGTCAAGCCCTTCAGGGGTTGTTTCATGAAGAAGACTACCAGAAGAAGCAAGAGGCATGGCTCGTGCAATGGAGGCCGAAGAAGCGGCCAGTCGATGATCTACGGGAGGAGGGGAGCTCGCCGATTGTCTTTTCTTGGTCTCCCTCCCGCTTTCAATCTCTCCTCCAGCAATGGGATTTCATACCCCATCTTCCTCCTATCATGGTAAATCCATCCTTCGTTGATCCGCCCGAAATTCTATTTATTCCTTGTGCTTGCGGGCATTGCCCGCCCATTGATCTATCCACTCTATTCACTCCTCCTCCTCCTAACGCCCAACTCCACGAGATGTGGTTCTCATCTTCCGATCCCTTCTTTGACTGTATCTTCCCCGAGCTATTCCCTATGCAGCTCCCGCCTCCTCCATCTTGCTGTGTAGTCTCTGCTGATCTCCAAAAAAAAACATCAAATTCGAAACGGAGATTTCAGTGGAAGATTATGCTACCCTGTCTCCATCCTCATCCCAGGGGCAAGAGTCCCCTGCTCCTTCCCTTCCACTAGGTCTCCTTTCTCCTAGGTTAGGATTAGGGTCTATCGAGTCTAGGGAAGTAGAAGTAGTTAGGTCTAAAGAAGTAGGGCCTTGTTCTAGGTCGTCCAACCCTTCCTCCTCTGAGCCGCACCCGCTTGCGCGTCCTCCCAAATCTGTTCCTGATAGGTTCTTGCAAGACCTAGCTCAGCGTTGTCATGCCCTTTTGAAATGTCCAGAATTTGTTGCTACGGTAATTATGATTGAAGAGGAAGAAGAAATAGAAGGGGTGTGGAGCGATGACGGACTCGGCGTCTATGAAATCCTGGATGAGAAAGATCCGGTTAATGAGGACAGCGACGTAGATGACACTACTGATCTGTACGCACAAGGACTTAAGAAATTCGACGAGCCGTCGTCAGCCGTGGATGAACCTACGAAGGAAATCAATCTAGGAACTGAGGAAGACCCCAGGCCCATCAATATTGCTGCTAATCTCCCTCCACAAGTAGAAGAAGATTTGATCAAGGTCCTAAGGGAGTATAGCGATTCCTTCGCCTGGTCTTATGAGGACATGCCAGGTCTTGACCCCTCTTTAGTGGAACATCGACTCGTGCTTAAACCAGGGGCAACACCTGTGAAACAACGGTCAAGAAGATTTCACCCCCACATGGCCTTAAGGATTAAAGAAGAAGTTGACAAGTTATATAAGGTCAGATTCATTAGAGTTGTTCTATATCCTCAGTGGGTGGCAAACATAGTCCCTGTCATCAAGAAGGATGGCAAGGTGCGTATTTGCATCGATTTCAGGGATCTCAATAAAGCATGTCCCAAGGATGATTTCCCGCTGCCTCACATTGATGTCTTGCTCAACAGTACCGCTGGGTACGAATCGTTGTCATTCATGGATGGTTACTTAGGATATAATCAGATCCGTCTCGCTCTAGAAGATCAAGAGAAAACCTCCTTCACCACGCCGTGGGGCACATATTGTTATGTGGTTATGCCGTTCGGTCTGAAGAATGCAGGTGCAACCTATCAAAGGGTGATGATGGCCATCTTCCACGACATGATGCATATCTATATGGAAGCTTACGTGGATGACATTTTGGTGAAGTCAAGAACCAAAGAAGAACACCCCTCTATTCTGGGTAAGGTGCTGCAAAGAGCCAGGGAGTACAAGCTTAAGATAAATCCGAAGAAGTGTGTATTCGGAGTCTCTTCAGGGAAGCTGTTAGGTTTCATAGTGAGCAAACGGGGGATCCAGATTGATCCTAACAAAGCACAGGCCGTCATGGACATGCCTCTGCCTAAGAACATTACGAAACTTCGAGGATTGATCGGTCGATTGCAATTCATTAGAAGATTCATATCCCAACATTCTTAAAGGTGCCGTCCATTTTATGAATTGCTTAAGGCGGGGGTTAGGTTTGAATGGAATGAAGATTGTCAAAAGGCCTACGAGGACTTAAAGGAATATCTATCCAATCCCCCGGTTTTGCAACCTCCTGTCCCTGGGAAACCCCTAATCCTATACATGTCGGTTATTGAAGACTCCCTAGGGGCGGTATTAGCATAAGTAGACGATGAAGGGAAAGAGCGGGCTGCTTATTACCTCTCTCGGTTGTTTAACCCAGCTGAGTCCAGATACACCGCTATGGAGAAGACTTGTGCCGCCTTAGTGTGGGTAGCTCAGAAGCTTAAACACTATTTCCTTGCCCACCCAGTTAGGTTGATCTCTAGAATGGACCCGATTCGCTATCTCTTAGAAAAGCCCGTCCTTTCTAGTAGGTTAGCTCGCTGGCAGAGCTTCCTCTCTCAATTCGAGATCACATTTGTCGTTCAGAAGGCGGTCAAAGGATACGCCATCGCTGAGCATCTTGCCCATCTTCCTATTCCTCACACTGATTCTATTCAGGATGATTTCCCTGATGAGCATCTCTCAGTTCTCTCTCACCATCCCTTCTGGTCTCTGCACTTCGATGGTGCACTTAATTCTCAAGGCCGAGGGATCGGTGCTATTCTGCTTACTCCCGAAGGAGTAACTATTCCCTTTGCTTATCAACTTCGATTTCCTGCTACCAACAACATCGCTGAGTACGAAGCTCTCCTGGCTGGACTGAAGCACGCCTATCTCCTGGGTGCGCGTTATTTAAACATCATTAGAGACTCTCAGCTCGTCTTACGGCAAGTTCTATCCACTTACCGTACTCGTGACCCCAAACTCAAGCCCTATCAAGATTTGGTCACGCTTCTTGCTAGGCAATTCCGTAAGCTAATCTATATCCATACTCCTCGTTCTCAGAACATTCTAGCCGACGCTCTAGCATCTCTTGCTTCCTCTCTATCTTTTCCTCTCAGTTGGAACACTGAGACTATCGTCGTTCAGAGATTGGACGCACCCTCTCTTCAGGACCCTTGGTTCATCAACCTTAGGAAGGCTGTAGAGGCGAGGGCTGAGAAGGAAGATCTCAAGGAAGTATCTCTAATGGAGTTAGAAGAGATTCTTGATGAAGAAGAATTACCTTGGTATCATGAAATCAAGTTATTTTGCAAAGAAGGGTCATTCCCAGAAGGGGAAAACGCCGAGCAGCGCAAGTCAATAAGGAGAGCCGCCTCAAGGTATACTATTGTTGCAGGAGAACTATACAGGCACGCTACTAATGGAATGCTCATGAGATGCTTGGATGATAATGAGGCTTGGAAAGTGGCTGAAGCAGCTCATTCTAGTGAGTGTGGAGGTCATGTCAATGGCCAGGCTCTAGCGAAGAAAATCCTTAGGCAGGGCTACTACTGGCCCACTCTATAGGAAGATTACTCCCTCTATGTCTGGAGGTGTCTTAAGTGCCAACTCCATGCTGATAAAATCCATTCTCCAGCTTCATCTCTCCATCCTCTTTCTGCTCCTTGGCCATTCTCTATGTGGGCTTTCGACGTTGTCGGCCCGCTCGGTGATCCTAATTCTCAGATCAAGCAGAAATCCTTTATCCTTACCGCCACTGAGTACTTCACCAAATGGGCCGAAGCCGAGGCGTATGCAAAGATCAAAGCTTCAATGGTGTGCCGCTTTATCATGAAGAATATCATCTCACGGTTCGGAGTGCCAAGCAGCATCATCACCGACAACGGACCCCAGTTTGTATCTCAAGAGCTCAAGGACCTATGTAAGAAGTTCAACATTGCATTGCATCATTCATCTCCATATTACTCTCATGGCAACGGTCAAGCCGAGGCCACTAATAAAACCCTTCTTAAAATCATAAAGAAAACATGCGAATCTCATAAGTTTTCCGACTGGCCAGAACGATTAGTGGAAGCTCTGTGGGCTTACCGCACCTCCGTCCGTACTCCCACAGGACAAACTCCCTATGCTCTTACCTACGGGATGGAGGCAGTGCTCCCATATGAGATCTTGATCCCTTCCCTTAGAGTGCAGCTCGATAAAGAACTTAATCTCGATGAACGTCGAGAGGCATTGCTTGTCTAGTTGGAACTCTTAGATGAGAAGAGGATGAACGCGGCCGATCATGTATCCGTTTATCAAAAGATAGTTTTGCGTTATTTTCAAAAGAAAGTAATGGAACCTAAATTTCAAATAGGTGATATGGTTTTGAAACACATATTCATTCGGTCTGCAGGTCCTAGGTCTAAATTGCAACCTAACTGGGAAGGGCCGTTTGTCGTAAAAGAAGCTTATCCAGGGAATGCTTATCGCTTAGTAAATGCGGAAGGTGAGGAGCTCTCTCACCCGTGGAATGGGTTGTACCTTAAGCGGTTCTTTCCTTAGAGTCTAATCAGTGCCGGGCCCGGGCAACAAGATGTTCCTCCTATTTCTCTAAAAAGGGTCCCGAGTAAAGGCAATCACACACTACACGACATCCCTGGTCAGGTTTCCCACTTTAAAAGATACCATTTCTCCTTGGCCATGCTTTGGGGGGGAAAGTTGAAGTCCCTGTTCGTTCCTTCCATCGGCTGAATCCAGGGGCAGGAAGTGAATAAGGAGCCGATAACCAATCCAGGCACCCTGACGAGAGGAGGTCTCAAATAGGGGCAGTCCGTTATGACCTAACGCCACAAGCAAAAGAGCAGGAAAAAGAAAGCAAAGGATTAATCTCTACGACAAAAATCAAAAGTATCATCTCGAAGGTCTATTGAATACGATTCAAAGCTCCAAAAAGCAAGAAAGAAAAAGAAATCTAGGCATGACAAGAGTGGCAGTACAGTTCCCCGCGGGACGAATGAGCCCGGTCGCACGCATGCCTAGAGTGGACTAAGGTTCGATGACGGACACAGCCCCGGCGCAATAGACCAAATTTCTAATGGATTGTCTGGAGAGGAACTCAAGTCCTAAAAACTTCTAAGTCTGGCCTAAGCTTACCCCCGTGTTCTATTTTCCTTTTTCAGGATTGAAACTAGTACCCTGGGTATGGCCTTGGTAGAAACACCGTCATGAAAATCTGGGCCTTGGTCAGGGGTTGTCACCTCATTGCACGCCAATCTCGGGACTCTCAATACGATGCGGAGGGCTCGCGTTGCTAAGGGAAAGCCCTGGTTTTCAAAATCCAAAAACAACATCAAAAAACAACATATATTTCAAAATCCAAAAACATCTTATATATTTTGAAAATCCAAAAAAACCACATATTTCAAAAATCCAAAAACATCAAATATTTCCAAAACACACAAAAATTCAAATATATTTTCCAAAATCCAAAAATACCATCATATGCATCGCATTATTTCTATTATATTTTTCCCACCTATTTAATAAGGCTCCACCCCTTGACCAAATATAAAGAAACGATCATTATCTAACTCGCTTCGAGGCAAGGGGTTGAGTCTAAGAACAGATCTAACTTGCTCCATGTTTAAGTATGTGTAGAACACAGGACCAAGAACAAAGCTGAAATCTCACAACCATGCAGGTTCAAGGCTGTGACGCGCCAGGTATAGGCCGTCACATTCGTTTAACGGTCCATGCTAGCCCGTTACATCTCTTCAGGCCTTCACTTTGACTCTCTCAGCAGCTCTCTCTCTAACGGCCTAGGGCACGACCGTTACTACTTTTAACGGTCCATCGTTGGACCGTTACTTCCTCCAGAGGATTTAGTTCTCAGAGCATACACTATAACGGCCTATCTCCCCACCGTTATATCCTTATAACGGCCCTGATCAGATCCGTTACATTCTCCAGAAGCCTGGTTCTGCTGGTCGTTCTAACCAAATCAAGCCACAAATGCACATCCATTCAACTGAGGCAATCCCATCTTATTCAAGTGAACTTAATGAAACATAAGATTAATAAATTCCAACTCCGATTGTCAAAATACATCATTCGTAAAAGAAAATCAAACTACATTCAGCCTCTTATCCGCAAAAGGGCGGATCTTCCTCAACTCTTTCAGGTAGCCACGGCGTGCTTCGTCTACTTCTTCTTGCCACGGGCGCACCTTGCTGATCTCCCACATGGTCAGCGCGTTCCGTACTGCTCTCTCATCATCCTCGGTCCCCATCTTCCTAGGTAGAAGGGGAGGGTAGTGTGATAGTGCAGGAGCTTCAATCCGAGGTAGCTCGATCTGAAGATGGCACCAGTGTGGGTTGTAGATCGCCATGGTAATATTTCACACTAGCTGGAGGTCCAGGCCTTGACGCCGCGGTATTCTAAGAAGAGTGCTCCGAAGGATCCTTGGTAGCATGATGAATTTGTCCGTTGGCAAGGTGTTGAAGAAGAGGCGCCATTCATCCCGTGTTTTCTTGTCCGCCGTCTTGCATTCAACCTGTGAAGAAAATCCAGATGCCCCTCCAATGAAGAAGAGAGGGTGGCTCCCGAAGATCCGGCTAGCAGAACTAATATCTTCCTTTGGTTGGAACTTGATTCTCACTCCCATCCAACACTCAAGGAGTATCATGGAGCCGAACAAAGGTCCTCCTAAGCAAGCCGAGCTTAGTCCTTCATAGAGGTATGAGAGGATCGCTTGAGAGATGGACATTCCCCGCCACAACCCATTAATAATGCTGAGATTTTGGGTATCTAAAAGGTGGTCGGTGGTAGTGAAAAAGAAAGACTCCACATAAGCAAACCGCCACCGCCTTGGCTATTGCTTCATGTCTCTCCCACTTGTTTTTACAATGAGAGACTATCCATTGTGCCAAGGGTATCAAGTGTATGTGGTGTGGGCTGATCATGGTCCTCACGTCCTTTGGATTATGGATGAAATCACTCAAGATCAAGGACGGGTCGATAGGCTCAATCGTGTAGCAAACTCGGTCTTCATCCCCCACCTTAGTCTTAGGAAGGGCTAGGTAGGTTTCTACCTCCTCCAATAGGACTGTTGCTTCGAAGGAAGGGAAGATGAAGGTATGTCTTTGTGGATGCCACAACTCTATGAGGGCTAAAATACTAGGCCAATATAATGTCAATTTCTGGAAATTCTTGCCTAAAACCAAGAGAGGTTGGAGGTGCCATGCTTTGAGAATTGATGTAACCTCTAAAGGGGGTGCCTTTACCATGGGAGCCACCCACTTCAGATTAGAATAGCATCTTGGACCAGGGAGGGTCTAAGAAAAGAAGAAGACATGAGGAAGAAATTGAAGTGCAGGAATTTCTGAACTTGGTTAGGTCATGGAAGCTTACCACTCTTTGAGCATTAGAGCTTAGGTGCTTGCGAATTGAGGTCAGCCTTTGTAGCTCTCCGTACTCCTTTCTTGCAGCTTTGGGTCCGGCGTAGACGTTCTCCTCCATAGCTATCACCTCGAAGCTTCTCTTCATCTTATTTCCTGCCCTTAAGAGAGGTTTTTCAGCCTTCTAGCAGAGAATTCAGAAAGATACGATTTTGGATAAGTTTCCAAGTTTTAAAGGTTTGGTTTTGGCTTTAAAGAGATAAGATTCAGATTGGAAGGCTTTATCTTGAGTCTGGGAGGAGTCTAGAACAGATTTGAGGCTCCCTATCTCAGGTTTTGCCCCTTGCGGCTTAATCCGTCTCGGAGTACAATTCATTATCTAACGGTCTGTCGCTAGACCGTCACTTTCCTCTGACGCGCCAGAGCTGGGCCGTCACATTTTCTGTGGGTTTAATTTGATCAAACCTGTTCTGTCAAGCTTAACGGTCTAGCATTAGACCGTTATATTCTTGTGACGCGTTCTCTCTGAGCCATTACACTCTCTGCTGATCAGTTTTGGCCTCTGCTTGGTCAATCATTCCCACGGTCTTGCTCATGGCCGTTATCTGCCTCCGACACACTGCGCCTGAACCGTCACATTTCCTGCATATTTGGTTAAGTCTATACATCCCCTTAATCATCCCAGTCTGCATTCATTTATCATGTTGAAGTCTGTACATTCGTTCAAGTCCATGCATTTTTGAAGTCCATACACCGTTGATGAAGTCTATACATTTGTTGAAGTCTGTACATCAGCTTCAAGTTCATACATCATTTTCAAAGTCTATACATTCCACATCTTCACCCAAGTCTATACATTCCACATCTTCACCCAAGTCTATACATCCCATTTGTTGAAGTCTATACATCCCATTTGTTGAAGTCTATACCTCCCACATTCGTTGAAGTCTAAACATCCCATTCACTTTGAAGTCCATACATTAGGTGCAAGTCTATACATTCGTTGAAGTCCATACATTTGTTGAAGTCTATACATTCCCATACCATCCCCCAAGTCTGTACAGCCTTCGTCCAAAGTCTACACGTCGTTCAATTCTGTACATTCTTCATCCAAGTGTGTACATTCCCCAAGTCTGTACATTCTTCATCCAAGTGTGTACATTCCCCAAGTCTGTACAGCCTTCATTCAAAGTCCATACATTCTCCAAGTCTATACAGTCTTCATTCAAAGTCCATACATTCTCCAAGTCTGTAAAGTCTTCATCCCAAGTCTATACGTCCACACCGCTTCAAGTCTGTACATTCTTGATTCAAGTCTATACATTGCCCAACGTGAGCACAAGCCCCAAGTCTATACATCCCTTGTCCAAGTCCATACATCCTTGCTGCTGTGTTCATGAAGTCTATACATCATCTGGGCGTCTGCACTCGAAGTCTACACATCGCCTTGGCAAGGTCTATACACACTGAGTACAGTCAGTACGTTCGTAGTTCAACATTACTCTGCCATCTCTAACGGTCTAGCATTTGGCCGTTACTTGTATATAACGCACCATCTCTGATCCGTTACTCTTCCTGCTGCTCAGTTCTGCAAAGTTGGGCTCTGTCCTTTCTAACGGCCTTCACCCGATGCGTTACTTGATCCTGACGGTTTGGGTATAGACCGTTACATTGTTTGCTGTTGTGACTTGTGATATTCCTATCTACCTCCGTGTAGACCTGGCGGTCCTACAGGCTTCCCATTCCGTTCATCCTGTACATCCACACATAATCTCATCACCATCGTTCACATTTCATCTCCACGCAATCATCCATTCCTTCACATGCATTCATTTTTCGTCAACTCTTTCACACATCCACAAGCATTTCCTGCATTCCAATCATACTCTCACAATACATTTTTTTGCATTCATTCCCATTCATTTTCACATGATCACCTGTTTGCATACACATCCATTCATTCACATAAAAGTTATAACAAAACACAAAAAAGATTTGCATTTCCATTTTTCATCTCCCATACAAGTTATGTACAAGTAATAAGAATAAGAAAACCAAAAAAAAATGCACCACTCGGCCGGCTTATCCGCCGGGCCACCATCATCATCTCCTCCCTCAGGTCTCCTCGCAGGTGGTGCTATGGAGGCGCTCTCCTCCTGCTGTCCTCTCTCTGCCCTCTCATTCCTCCGCTGGCCAGAGGAGCTGGCAAGGAAATCCCCTATCGAGCCGCTCGGGGCAGCACTCCTCCGTACTCCACTCTGGGAGGCACTCCGCTCTGGTCCCCGGCCCATCATTCTCACCGTCCGCTCCATCGTCCGTAGCTCGATCTTCAACTCGAAGATCTGACGCCGCGTGTCCCGTGCCTCGGTCCGGTAACGATCCAAGTCCGCCATCCCGACTCGGAGTCTCTCCACCTTAGCTTGTGACTGAGCTAGCTCTGTCCGGAGTTGCTCCGCCTCCTATCATCCTCGTTCCATCTCTACCTGGAGACGCTCTGCCTCCGTTCGAGCCAGCCTTGCCTCGGCCACTGCTGTGGCTAGCTCTCTCGCCTGTAGTTTGCGTTGCATATAGTTAGTCACATGAGCATTTCATTTTTCATAAGCATAGTCATGTAAGCATAAGCATTTAATTTGCATAAGCATTTAGCATCTTACCTGCTCCGTGAGGGTGGCCTCCGCCTCCTCGGCCCGAGCAACTGCTCGAGCAAACTCGGCGTCTCGCTCAGCCCTGCCTCCAGCAGGCTGTGAGGATGACGATGGGGCATCCGGTCCCGCTCTTTGGGCTCCCTCGGCCCGCTGCATTTAGAAGTCATGGTCAGTCAATTGCATTTTGCATCATTAGCATCATAAAGCATAATTATTTTAAGTCCAAGGTTCTGGGAATCTTACCAGGAGCTCCAAGGCAGTCCGGTACTCGTCCCGCTGCTGGACAGTGGCATGAAGAAGCCCCTCGAGCTCGGCTATCCTTCCCTCAGGGTCTAGCTGCATTTTTAGAAGCATGTGAGTCAGTGCATATAGGATAAAAAAAATTTTCAGAGTTTTGAGTTTAGAATTGCATACTGGTCGTCGGGTACCTCGGTACACCCGGTCCCTGTACAGTCGGGCGAAGGCCTTCAAATACGCCTCATCGCTTTCATCCCGCTCTTTCACTGCTCTGCCCCGCTTGTTCCAGTCATGGACGTACTTTGCTTTCCGGGCGCACCAGTCTATGTCGCCGCTAATTCCCTTTGCTGATTTCCCCGGGTGGTCATCACTGCGGCGTGGGAAGGTCACCTCAGGCTGGTGTAGTCCCCGAGTCCTCAGAATCAGCCGATAATGAAGAGGCTCGATGATATGGATGCAGTGCAACCATATGTCTCATCCCCGGTACGAGAGGGCTGCCTCCACCCATGGCTGTCCCTCGTAACTCTCGCCTCTGTACGGGGTCCATCTCACCTGAAGCATGTTAATCCATCCATCAGCATGTTAGTCCGGTTATCATCATTTAAGAAGCATATAAAAGCATTTAAATCATTTAGAAAGCATTTTGAGTTTGGGCTTACCACCGTGTGCGGAAAGGAATCCAAGTCGTCCTGGATCGCCCGGGTCAATCTGATGATCGACCCCAGGTCCCTCGCGACCACCCATCGTCTGGCGATCGGGATGCGGCCAGCATGGAGTAGTGTGCCCCGTTTGATGCTCGGGAGGTACATGTAGCTCCAGAACTACATTTAGTTAAGTCAGTCAACTGCATAATCATAAACATTTGCATAAATCATAGTGGAAAGCATTTAAATTGCATTTACCTGTAGAAAAGGTGAGAAGCCACCCAGCATCGTCTGTCGGCCCGTCGTGCTGAGGGACTCGAACAAGAAGGCTAGCACTGCCACTCCCCAGGCGTACTTTCCAACTCTGCCCAAATCCTCGATCATCGGCAGTAGCCTGCAGCTGATCACATCTGCTCAAGTCGCGAACAAGAGCTTCCTGAACAAAAGCATCAGGAACCGCCTCAGGGTGCGATCTCCCTCCGGTCCCGCCTCTGCCGCCACTCGTGGGCGCACCTGGTCTATCACTCTACCCAGATGCTCCTCTGGTAGCTCACCCACAGCTATCACTGCTCCTCTCAGTCCTAGGCCCTCCTGCAGTACTGATCTCGAGAGCTGGGATGACGTCTGCCCCGGTCTGATCAAATCCAGCCCCAGCAGCTCCTGGGCCATCTCCCGGTAGTTCCTGTAGGTCCATCCTGTCACTACGGCTACGTGGACTCGCAGCCCGGCAATCCTCGCCATGTCTTCCAGCGTGGGGATCATGTGACCCCATGGGAAAATGAACGCCCTGCTAATCGGATCCCATCTCTCGTGCAGCGCGTACAGCAGTGGCGTGTCCATTCTGGTCACCTCGATGCTCAGCACCTCGGCGAATCCCATCCCGGCCAGTCTCTCTCTCTGGTAATCGGGCAGTGCCTGGTACACCGCCCGGATCTGAAGCCAGGAGATCCTCGTCCGTCTTTTTCCCTGCATTCATTTAGAGCATGAGTCAGTCAAATGCATCATAAAATTATTGCATAGCATTTATAAAATGAAAACAAAATAAAAATTGAATAATTAAAGACCTAAAAAATAGTTCTGGCCTCTAGCGCATGTAACGACCCTGGGATGGGGCGTCACATGGCTCTAACGCACCTATGGTGATGCATTAGGCCTGTGACGGTCACTGGAAGGACCGTCACATTCCCTGCTAGAGGGTGTTTTTCCCTTTGCATCCCGTGGCTCTCCCACTTTGACCAAAAGGCCTACACATGATCCTAATGGGTTCATGGACCCATTTTCTACCCCCATTCTCACATGCATTCATACTAAAACACAAAAAAATTAAAATTTTGAAAAATTTAGGGCGGAGGCCTACCTCATGGTCTTGGCCCTCTTCCTCTTTTTCTCCTGTTCCTTGGGTTCTCCCTCGTCCAGGGGAGCTTCTCCTTGGTTTTCCTCGGCCATTGGAGCCTCTTCTTCTACCCTTGGAGGTCTCCTCCTCGATTCTTCTTCCTCCAGCCGTCATGCCACTTCGCGTTCTATACGGCGGTGGAAGCGCCGGATCGCCTTCTTCTTCCCTCTCTCCCTCTTCTTCATTGGCTGTGGGGCCTCGTCGCCGGCCATCCTTTTTGGGCGGAAGACGGTGGTCGCCGGTGGCTCTCGATTGGGGTTTCTTCTGGGCGTTTGATGGATTGAATGTGACGAATGAATGAGGCTGTGGGCCGTTCGGTTTTTTTTTTTTGAACGCTCAGGAAATGTGACGGTCTGTCGTCTGACCGTTACACTCTCTTACGCATACTATGCTGACCGTTACATGAATTTGAACTGTTTCATTGGAGAATGTGAACCGCTTAGTTTATGACGGCTCTTCCCTGGCCGTTACTTTATGTGACGCCCTCTAGGTAGACCGTTACAAACTTTCAAGTTTCTTGATGAATGAAATAGTCTATTTGATGTTTAAATGATTGCATTTTCTGCCATAATATTCATTGTTGATGCTTACCACACGTACAAATGGTTATGCCTTGTTTCATGCTCATATCAATTATTGGCTAACCTCTTTCTCGTGAATGAAGCATCACGCTTTGTCGTTCATCAGGCAGGTAAGTCAGGTATTGTATCTCTTTCCCTTAATCCATTAATGCATTACTATATATCTATGATATATTATCTCGAGAACCGGCTGGTCATTCGTGTGTTCCAGGATCTGATGTTCCCCTTAAACAAAAATGATGATGATCTAAGTTCACATGTTTAATCGTTGGATAGGCCGTTAGGTTGGAAAAATTTGGGGACGATGGTTCTGTCTTGCACGCCGTGGTTGCAGATGGTGTCCTGACCCTGGTTTCTCCAGCTTAGCAATATTATTCTCGAGTATCTTGATATTTTATCTTTCTTTGCATTCATTTTAAAGATTTCTTTTTCTTTAGCCCAACATGCATCATACGCATCTTTTGAGCATTCATGTGCTTCATCTGTTCAATGTATCTCGATGTTGGTGAACAGCTGTGTTCCTTAAGCTCGAATGAGGAGAATTATTCCACTCTGAATTAGAAGGTTTCCTTTGATCTCGTCGCTCGATTTGGTTGGCTGAAGATTCCTATCTGGAGTTTAGTCAGTTCTCTTTCCTTTCCGTTGCCTCCGGCGGCTAGCCGTGTTTCCTTTCCTTAGTTGTTAGTTCCTCCAGACATGCGTCCTTTGGTTGGCTTTTTCCTTGTGATCAGTTTGAAGTTTTCCAGAAATTCCTATCGCTTGTTGGTAAAGAACGGGTGTCGTTTACCTTAACGCCCACTTTTTCGCTTCACTCCGCTTCATTTCCGCTTCATCTCCATGTTCCATTTCATTTCCGCTTCACCTCCACTCGCTCCCCTGCAAAGAAGGCGTTAAGGAGGGGCATCTGTTGACACCCGTTTTATGACCAATAAGTTGGGTCATCTCCTTGTTTATCCATATGATGCTCCGAGTTGTTCACTCTTTATCGAGTCTCCTTGATCAGTTTTAAGCCTGTTTCTTAGGTCTTCTCCTTGGTTGGAGTGTGGTTTTTTGTGGCCTTTTATTCGATGAGCTTAGCATGCTTTGCACCTTTTTTTATTCTCATTGTTAATAACGGTCCTCCCTGGGGGCGTTACTTCCATATAACGCATGATCCCTGGGCCGTTACTTATTGAAGAGTCATAAAGTTTGAAGCCTTTGTTCTAAAGCTTATCCGCTTGCTTATCCGTTGAATGTAACGGTCTGTCGTGTAGCCGTTATTTATTCCAACGCGTCTAGCCTTGGCCGTTACGTTCCTTCGAGAGTCCAACTTGTTTCATCTTCTTCCCGTTGATCTTATCTCTTTTGAGATAAGGTTGAATATAACGGACGTTCCCTGGCGCATTATTTTCATGTAGCGGTCTGTCGACCAGCCGTTACATCCAACAGAGAGTCCTGGCAGTTCAGGCCTTTTCTATGCTACTCTGTGGTCGAGATAAGAGCTTGAATTGTTGATTTGTCTTTCAAATCTGATCCTCAGAACCTTCTGTTTATTTCTATGGACTCTTGGTGATATTATCTTCAAGGATTTGCTAAGAGTTATCCTCTTATCTTGCTGGATTATCCTCTGCTCGACAGGAGAGTTTGATGGTCTATAAATAGCACCCTTAACTTCATGGCCCGAAAGAGGAAGATCTGGAGTTCGCGTCGAAGTGCTGCCGCATTCTTGAGTCACATCTAACCAAGGGCAATTGTCTTTCACGTTCATCTGCTTCACGGTGAAGGGAGTATTCGTTCCAGTGGTTTTCAAAGTTCATCATTACATATTGTGTTCTTCCTCATCTCCTTTTCATCAAAAGCATTGTCCCTCTTCTTTTTCCACGTTCTCCCTGGTTTTTCATCATCTAAACATCCTCCTATCTTTTTAAAACGCCCAGAGGGGTTAAAAAACCAAAACCTCCCCGGTACTTCTCTTTCCTTTCGCATGCTATTGAGTTTATTGAAGAATTGATGCTATATTGTTTAAAGGGCTAATTTGGGTCTATTTTCTTGTGTTTTCACGTTCTTTGGCAGGTTTACAGGTTCACCACACGAGGCCCAAGTCTTCTGGCCAGCTGGAGGAGTTGGAGTTAAAAGAATCCACAAGCTATTACTGCAGGTTATTTGACGGTCTTGTGCAGGCACGTCAAATTCATATAGCGGTTCATCGAGCGACTGTCACTTCCCAGTGACGCGTGGGCTTTCGGCCGTTACATTCCGTTGATCTGCAGATTTCCCTGATTTTCTCTCTCCCGTGGGCGGGTGCTTCATCCACCTATTTCCATGGTATTTTCAAGTCTTTGGCTTGTTTCTACTTTGGTGGCGATCACGTTCTTTCTTAGTATTGGGCATTAGCTTTCTCTCCATCACATATCTCTTATCCTCTTTCCTTGCTCCACCCTTGCGGTGTGTTTTTATTTGCTTTTGCTCCACGCCCCGGCGTGTCTTTTTCTTTATTCCCTTAGTTTAGTTTGATGATTGAGATAGCATGCCCATGCTAGAGCTTGTTCTGGTTGCCTAGGTTCATGGTTCGCTTGTCCTTGGGTTGATTGAGATCTTTGATTTTTGCCTATCATCTTTATTGCACATAAAATGAAAAGAAGAAGAGAAGCAAAACAAATCAACAAGTACCTCACATGCATTAGTGTATAGACTGTATGCCTGATGGATGCACTGATGCAGTATATACACAGAGGAAGCAATGCACCGATGCAATGCATGCACATATCAGGTATTGAACTGAAGCAATGGATGTATAGACTTGTGATGCACTGATGCAGTATATGCACAGAGGAAGCAATGCACCGATGCAATGTATAGACTTACTGAGCTGACGCTGCATGAGACACTAAATAAGACGGACAGTGTATAGACTTGTGTTCTGGGTGAGTCGACCCATCTAAGAAGGGGGTCGACCCACTTCTGTCCAGACTATGCTGAGAGTGATGATGCATGGATGTATAGACTTACGTTCTCAACGATGCGCAAACACAACACGATGTATAGACTATGCTGAGTGTGAAGACTTGTGTGTGTGTGTAGTGTGTAGACTTGTGAAATGCATAGAACACACAGACAATCTGATAGAACAATTTTATAAAAACATAAACAGTTGCCAATCAATCAAAACAAGGTGTTGCCAATGAAATAAAGCAATTGTCAACATCATCAACACAAAGGTGTCACAACATGCTTTGCCTTAACACCCGCTTTTCAGTCCGCTCCGCTTCATTTCCTCTTCATCTCCATATTACATTTCACTTTCGCTTTACCTCCGCTCCCTCCTCTGCAAAGAGGACGTTAAGGAGGGGCATCTATTGACACCCATTTTTTGCCTATGATTTGAGTTATTCCTCTTACTATCATTTGTTGATGTCTCGAGTTGTCCGTCGCTCATTGGGCTATTTTCAGGCACGCTTTTGGGCTTGTTTTATGGGTATCTCCCTCCCTCGCTAAGTTTGCTCACGGATTCGGGCTTAATGGGCCTCGATTTCGTTTGGTTTTAGGTTAAATGGGCTTATTTATCTCATTTTGTCAATTTCAAATGCCCAGGCTTTACGCAGTCTAGCGACTGGCCGTTCAGTGACTAGGCAATTTTCTTTGAACCGTTTATTGATTTAATGGATATTTATTTAATTTTTTAAATTTCCACCGACAAGTCCTTGCACGATCTGAAGATAGCCGTTTATATCCATTACACGGCCTATCATTAGACCGTCCAATTCCCAGAGTCCTGAGCTCGTTGGTTTTTTAGATAATTATCTATTTATCTTATTTTTCTGGATTTATCACCAACAGGTGTACACGGTCTAGTATTGGACCGTTCCACTATTGAGTGGTCTAGCAGTATACCGTTTTATCCTCAAGAGTCCAACGCCGTGACAGCCGGTCGGTTCGGTGGATAATTGGATAATTTCACATTTTTATTTGTTTGTCACCGACAGCATTGGACGGTCTAGGGATGGACCGTGTAATGGTCTAGGCGGTCTATTGCGCAACCGTTTACATGCTCAAAACCTGTGGATTATGTGGGTTTTCTCTCTCCATCTATGGTTAATTCTCCACCTTCCTCCATCATTTTCTCCGCGGTTTCTAAACCAAATGAGGTGCCGTTTGAACCAGGTGGAAGATAAAAGGTTTATCTACGAATTTGGTTTTATCATCTCGGATTAATTCTCACTGGAAAATCCAATTTTGAGATTGGACTTTGAGGGCTCTATAAATAGGACCCCTAGTCCAAGCGTGAAAAAGGAGAGATCCAACGTCGACGGCGAAGCTCTGCCAAACTTTTGAGCGAATTGTAGCCAGGGAGGGAGGCTTTCTACATCCTCTTAAACCTCCGGTTCAAGGGAGTAGTCATTTGATTTGAGTTTTAGTCACGATGTTTAGTCTTTAGTTCATTCATTGCATGCTTGTTTTCCCCCATTTCTTCCCACATTTTTGCATTATTTCACATCATTTCACACCCTCCCATTTGTTTTTGACGCCCTATAGGGGTTTAAAAACCTCCCAGGTATCGCCCCTTCCAAGTCATTACGTCGATTTTCCATTTTGTTCTATAGTTACTACACGTTTTAGTGCTAATTTGGGTGTTGTTTGCTTGTCTTTCGCACTATTTTTCCGGTCGGCATCAGCATAGCACGAGGCCCATCCCCTCTTGCCGGCCGGAAGGGGTAGAGGATCAGTTCTCACAACTTTCATGTCTGGTGCTTTGGACGGTCGTCTTCCGTCCGTTTGCGGATTAGAATGGTCCTTTACGAGCCGTTCAGATCCTCTAGGCAGCTGTCTGAGAACCGTTCTATAGCGAGATCTGTCTTCGTCCCGCTTCCTTCTACAGTGCTGTAGACGGTCTGTCGAGCGATCGTGCCATTCACTAAGCGGTCCCCCCAGGACTGTGTATTCTTGTCAGCACCACATCTTGGGCGAGTGCTTCCTCCCTCTTTCCAAGGTTCGTCTTACCATCCGGTACCCGTGTCTTGGTGGCGATCACGATCACACACACTTCTTCACTCTTTCTTTCTTCCCTAGTTTGGTTTGTCTTTACACTTTGATTACTAGAAAAGGAAGGTAAGAAGAAAGAACGGTGGGAAAACATGTCAACACTCATGCTCATGCGCGGGCTTTATACACGAATATAGTTACACGAATTGGCCTTCTATGGACAATCAGAGGGCCCACCTCTCAAAATGACACTTTGGGTAAACACTACCCATTCGGGGTAGAAATAGCCCAATCTCTATGGATTTCTAAAACATATAGACATTTCGGGATGAAACCCAAATTCTATACATAAAACGAACTGATTAGGCCCCTGGTCGGTCAACCTAACTAGAACATCAGTCAATAAATAACCTGGTTAAACATGGTATAGTCTGAGGCCCCGTTAATGTAATCACAGTTGGGGGAAGGACCACGTTAATCATAGATGCGGTTGGTCTCTGGACCACGTTAATAAGAACCTTCCTCATGAACATGGTGTCTGTTCATGCCACGTTCAGGATCCAGAACCTGAACGAGGTGTGAAGGTCGACCGCATTCACACTTCTGATCTGGACCTACGTAAACCAATGTAAACTTGTTCGTTCCACGCCCTGCTCATCCCGTACGAGGGGGAAAACCAAAAAAAAAACCTTCCTCGGCCTTCGACATGCCGGAAGGACTCAATTAAACCAAGAAAAAACTGGTAAATTGGCGATTCCATCTCTCACCCTAAACGCATCTAACCCATTCCAAAACACTACCCTCGGCCTCACCTCGACCTCGAATCGCAAGGGAAATGCAACGCAATCAGGGGGAAACCATGTCCCGATATCCAACATCTCAAGAACAAGCAATTAAATCAAGGAACATCGCCTAAATTTGTAGAAATCATTGCTCAGCCCAAGGCATGCATTTCAAGCCCAACAGAAAAAAAACCCGATCTATCTCGCCTGTATTGGCACAAATATGTATAAAATCACAACACAAGAGCTAGGTAATCCATCCCCCTACCTCATACGACATTTTGCCACATCGAGGAAGCTCATTCCACGCGAAATTGCCACCCCCCATCTCACAAAATCCACGAAGCTCCGCCACCATGCTCGCTCTCGTGCACGCCACACGCTGCTTACATCGTCTTCCATGCGTCTCCACACCTCCATCGGCCACCAGAGTGAAGGAGAGGGAGGAAGAGAGTGAGGGACGCACGGGAGAGAGGAGAGGAGTGGGAGAGGAACAGAGAAAACGTGGGGGAGAAGGAGAGGGGCGCTAGGTTTATAAAAAACTAGATAGGGTTTTCCATAAACCCTAAAAAGACCAAAATTGTATGTATGTCCAATCTCTCATTAATTTTTAATCTCGAACTTGCGAATATAACACAATTAATTTATATTCAATTTCCAAACCAAACGATCTGAATCCCGCCTAACCATTCCAAAACCCATAAATAATTGATCTAAAAACTGGAGTCACTCCAGGTTCGATGCTCAAGCACGGTGTCTGGAGTGTAGTAGCTACCAACGTGGTTAAGCCGGGGTATGCCCTAATGGCTTTGTAATTTTCTTTCTTTTAGATTGTACTTTTTGGACATTGTACTTTAGACTTTAAACTGTTTAAATTGTAATAAATGTAATTTAATTCCTACAATTTAAATTATGTATTTATTTAGATTCTGATGCATCTCTACAGCATTAATTCACCCTTTCGAGCCCTGTGGCTCATGGGTAGGGGGCCAGGATTTGGGTCATGCCAGTTCTTTTCCAATTCTCAGATCTTGGGTTGTGATAGATGGTATCAGAGCGAGTTGTGGACGTGCATAGAAACCTGAGATAAATGCGAAAGCCCCACAGTCAAAAGTGTTCGGTATAGTTGGTAGCTGGCATCGGGTGTCGTGTCTGAATCATCACATGGCTTTCCTTGTATGGGCCAGGGAAGCAAAGATGGTGCCGAGAAGGTGGACATAACCCTTGTCTAAATTGTTGACTGGGGCTCAGGAGGAACAGAGGCATGTGCCATCTCCTCCAATGGTAGCTACCCCAGGGATACTAGGTCAGGCAATGTTCTGGGTAGGTTTACTGTAGTTCTATGTTCAACAACGGGACCGAGAGGCTGGCGAGGGTTCTTCAGTTCACCAGGATCGCGCGCAAGTCTTGAGAAAATTTTTACAGTTCTTTCGCCTCAGTTTCAGGGCCAACTTGATACCGACACTATGAGATTTTGGTTGGATGTTGTGGAACGAGTGTTCTGAGCTATGGAATGTGAAGATGAGGATAGGATGCAACTAACGAGCTACCAGTTTTAGGGCCCGACATTGATATAGTGGGTATCAGAGTGGGAGACGACCTTTTAGTATCATCCACTTCGATAGATTAAATGGTAGGAGTTTATGGCAGCTTTTGGGCGTGCATTCATTCCCGAGTATCAGAGTAGAGAGGTCACGCCAGTTTTTGGAGTTACGGCAAGGAGATATATCAATACTTCAGTATCGAGCACGATTTGTTGAGCTGGGCCGTTATGTACCGTAGTTTATAGTTGATAAAGAGTTGTACCGCATGTTATAGTTGATAAAGAGCTGAGAACTCAACAATTTATCAGGGGCTTAAGGTGAGATCTTCATCAGGAAATGATAGTGGCCCATGTTACTGATTTAGATGTAGCTTACTAGAGTGCAGTTACCCCTAAGCTCTTATAGTAGCCTGGTGTTGATCAATAGCCTCTGAGCCAGGTGGGACAATCCTCTGTGGCATCCCCTAAGTTCAGATTTGAGATCGAGATTCAGGCAATTGCACAGGAGAAGTGGCTCTCATAAGAGGCATGATGGGGCATCGGGGTTAGTCCATTAAATGTTTGGAATATGTATTTATAATATGGTATTTGGTGTGTAATGTGTGCTTATTTTGGGTTTTATTTGGGTTTCTTTGTAAAAGGCCAGTAGGTCCAGTGGGATCCCCCACCCACTTTCCCATTGGTGCACCTAGGTCCATGGGCCCAATAGGTTGGTCTTTGGTCCAAGGTAGAACTTGGACCAAATAGCCAATTTTGACTAGGAGAGAGGGGCGCCCCCTTCTTTGCCCCATATGGGATTTTTTTATTCTTCTTTGTCTTCCACTTTCCATTATGTCCCTTTGACCAAGGTTATTAGAGGTCATTTGTCTAGGATTTCCATTTCATATAAAAGCATTGTATTTTTCATTTTAACATAATTAATTGAAGAAAAATCAGCATTTGCTCCAAGAAGGCCCAAGGACACACCCCCTCTCTCTCTTCCCCCTTTGCAGCTGACAAAGCTGGTATTCTGAGGTGATAAGCCTCCATATAGGATCCCTATGTGAGTGAGAAGCTCAGCACCACCACCGCCATCGAGCCGTCGTCGCACCACCACCGCCTCGCCGTCGCAGATCTGTCCACCCCTGGATAGGAACCTAGTGCCCAATTTGTATCTCCAAATCCGGAGATCTGATCATGCTCAAATTTTGAGGGTGCGTTCCCCACGAAATTCTCCCTCTCCAACAAAATTTTCAGGTTAATCCTCCATCGTTTGATCCCCGTTCCACCTTAATCCCACAGCTCTACACAATCTGTCCCAGTGCAGATAAGTGTTCTAGCATCCCCTCTCTTCGCCCTTTTGATTCACTTACCAATTTCAGATTGCTCTGAAATTTGGACTGGGACTTCTGTCCACTAAAACCCATTGCCACAATTTATTTTATGATCTTATGAATTCGTTTCCCTTCCTAAAAACCTATGCAAAAGTTGTATCTTGATATGTTCCCAACAATCCAGATCTGACCTTTCCCGCCATTAAATCCATTCCACCCACGAAACCCCTTCCAAAAATTACCAAAAACATTGTGCGTCACCCACACGTCCCCATCTATCATCCCTGAAAAATTAAAGCCCTAGCTCCATTGTTTATTCCTCGGTCAATGTGCATCATTAGGAAGATCTGAATCTACCCAGTCAGATCTGAGCTTAGGAGTCAGCCTGTTCATAAATACCCCACGAAAAACCCTGTGCCAAAGAAATTCCCGTAATGGACTATGTTCGTGGATCTCTGAAAGGGCTTCTCAACGGCGCCAGTTTTGAGTCAATCCGACGTCAGAGCTGACCGCAGCAATTTTTCTCACCATGTCGCACAGTTCTAAAACTGTAACATAGGCTCGGGACAGCAACCTGCAACACCCGACGAGCTGAGCCGTCCCACCTTCTGATGTGACACGCCCTTGGACTTTAACAACCAAGCGTAATTCACAATGATAACGGATCGAAATCGGCGGCCGCTCACCTGACACTCACCCAAACCCGGGGTAACTTGGCGATGCCAAGTGGAGGATGTGAGGGATGGGCCCTTGCTGGTAGAGGGCCAACAAGGCCAAGGTTTGTTCCCAAGGGTATGGAGGCCCAAGTCAATGGAGCCGACGTTGTGCCGAGGGCACCAGTTACACTCTTCCCCATGGTGGTCACTCGAAGCAACGGAGCTTGAGGGACCGAGCACTCACTCTCACAGCTAGTGGAGCTATGAGCTAATATTGAAAGGACAAGCACTAAGGGAAGCAAGGTTAGAACACTAACTCGATCGGGTTGAAGAAACCGGTCCCGCTCGGAGACGTGGGCGAGCGGGGAAGCGTGGTTCCCCACACGCTGCGCCAGAGTAGCTTGACCCTATTTTAAAAATTTACAACACTACTCCCCATGCAAGAGGGTGGAACAAGGGGAGGGGGAGTCACTCATACATTCAAACACTACCTCCGGCAGGGAGGGGCTTTAAGCTGGCCAGGCGGGGCGGGGAAAAACTGAAATGGAAGATGAACGGATGGACGACGCCGGTTCTACCTGCTCTCTGGAATAGGAGATAGACAGTTGAAGATGACGGTACTGCGGCCACTCTCAAATTTTGTTGTCAATGAGACCAGCGGGAAAATCTTCGGGGTTGGATCAGGTTGACGTCCAATTTTTATAGAATTTCCAGGTTGATGGTTCTGGTCGAGGAAGGGCTGCGAACAGCGACCCTGAGTTCTGGTTTGGACTGCTACGGTACCACAGCTGCTAAAAGAACAGGCCGCCATGAGCACTTCCGATCTCTTAATCAAGCATGGTTGGAGTTGTTGAAATTGTTTTCGAGTCCTCTTTGAGACGAGACCCACGAGATGGCCAGATGATGTCGGAGCAGATTGGGAGAGCCCGAACAGTGGACAGGGGTCGGTTCAGTCCCAGAGGGGATAGAACTGCGCACCAGGGGGAGAAAAATAAGAAATTACAGCTCTGGATGCCGAACGGGATTTCGCATCTTGATACTAGAAGTAGACTCGTTGTATATGATCTCAGCCAAGCGCCGCCTCCAGATATTCAAGGTGATGGCCGTGGGAGCCCTTGCAAGCCGCCTCATGTTGACTGTCTGGTAGCAGATTCGCAGTCCTGCGGACAAGACTCCTCCGGGCCGCCACAAACTCAGAACAGGACGAGACTACCACCGTCGTGAAGAAGACAGAGAGACGCTTCCGACAGTACCACTTGGGTCTCCAGGGACGCAAGGATGAAGTCGGGGTCGCCTCTGCAAGCTGCTGGATCTCTGCTGATGGTACACTACACTAGGTGGGGAGGGAAGGGGAGGTGGAGGAAGAACAAAGTGGATGGTGGAGGAGGGTGGGGGCGACCAGATCAAGGGAGGGCCTCCCTTGGGTCGTCCTAGGGTATGGGGGATGGGAGAGGGGAGGGAAAATTCAAATTTTGCTCTTGGGAGGGGCTCCTTCAGCCTTGGGGAGGTGGAGAGGTGCTTAGGGAAGTGGATTGGGTAGCTGGTGGTTGGGTGGTGGAGTTTGGATTGGTAGAAGCTATCTTAGGGCTGGGGTGGAGTTATTGGGGTGGTGGGTAGTTGGGGAGGTCCTTGAATGAGGGAGGGGGAGAGACAAAGTGGTTGGGAGGGGAGGAGAGAGAGAAGGGGGCGAACCCCATAAAGAGAGAGAGGGAGAGAGAGAGAGGGGGGGATAAGGGCTTCTCATCCACTCAATTGGATTCTCTCCAAAAGAAGATTTAAATTGGACACTTGAAAATTGAAATACTCTTTCATTAACTTCAAATGGGGGGGGAATGGGGTCCTATATATAGGCAACTCACATTTTACAAAAAGTCCCTGACGCATGCTACAATGACAAATAACCAAGGGGTAGGGGGCGCCCCTGGGCCTAGCCCAATGAATTGGGCCCATTAACTAATCTAATCAACCCTATGACACTTAACTTAGGTAGATGACTCATTAACCTAGGTACATGACTCAAATAAAAGGAAAATTACTATGGTATGACTCAAATAAAAATGAGGAAATACAACATATGACTCAAGATAAATGACTTGACCATGCCGGATGCAACCGAGGCGAGGAGACGAGCCGTGAATGTGGGCACGGGAAGTGATGTCCCCATCATACTCCCGGGGTGCGGAGAACTCGACTCTATCGAGTAAGAGTCCTTCCCCCCTCGGAGGGTATAGAAGTGATACCGCCCACAAGTCTTCTGAAGGAGACCGATCCATCCACCCGATGAGATAGCGTTGGTATACCTTGCTCCTTGTGGTAGTGACCTGTTTATCCAATATTCGCTCAATTCGCTCACGCTGGGCTGTCTTGGCTAGTGGACTCTTCTCACGGGTGGGTGCTCTCTGAATGGGAAAAATGGGCTCAACATCCTCACTGGGTACCACCGCGGGACCCTTATATTGCACTAGGTCGGCCACATTGATTCTGGGGCTCACTCCGTACTCTTCGGGAAAATCTAACTCATAGGCATTAGTGCCAATGCACCTCAGAACCTGGAAGGGACCAGCCCCACGAGGCCTCAATTTGGAGATGGCTCCCGGGGAGAGCCTCTCCGTCCTCACCATCATAAAGTCACCCACGTGGAATTCTTGGTGATGCCGATGGGAGTCAGCTTGCCTTTTATAAGTCTCATTTTCCTTGCTGATGTGCTTGCGAAGATTTTCATGCAATTTCATGAATGCTGACATTCTAGGGGTGATGGGTGGACCTGGGCAACCTAAAGTAGACCAATCATGCTTTGACGCTAAGAAGACTTTAATAGAATGGGGAGGACCGGGGCAATCATATGTGGACCTATCATGTAATGTTCCTATATAGACTTTGGTGTGACTAGGTGGGCCGGGGCACCCGTAGGTGAACATATTTTGTAAAGTGGTGATAAATGTCGGGGGACCCGGACATCCGTAGATGCTTTTGACATGTGTATGACCAAAGTTAAATGAGGGCGGGCCGATACACCCAAATATGAACCAATCATGCATCCTACTTGACATGTGGGTGATATGAACGAGTGGTTCCGACTTATGAATCATGCCAAGTGGTGTGGTAAGCCTAGACACATGCATGCTTATCCCAAAGGTGACTTCCATGTGCATAGATGTGGGACGACCTTTGAACTTTCATGTGAAAGGGTCAAAGGGATCTAGAAAGGTGGATATGGAGTGGGGCATTTATACCAATTGATGTGACACGCCCTTGGACTTTAACAAGCAAGCGCAATTCACAATGATAACGGACCGAAATCGGCGGCCGCTCACCCGACACTCACCCAAACCCGGGGTAACTTGGCGACGACAAGTGGAGGATGTGAGGGCTGTGCCCTTACTGGTAGAGGGCCAGCAAGGCCAAGGTTTATTCCCAAGGGTATGGAGGGCCAATTCAATGGAGCCGACGTTGTGCCGAGGGCACCGGTTACACTCTTCCCCACGGTGGTAACTCGAAGCAACGGAGCTTGAGGGACCGAGCACTCACTCTCATGGCCAGCGGAGCTATGAGCTAATATTGAAAGGACAAGCACTAAGGGATGCAAGGTTAGAACACTTACTCGATCGGCTTGAAGAAACCAGTCCCGCTC
This sequence comes from Amorphophallus konjac, assembly GCA_022559845.1. NCBI lineage: Eukaryota > Viridiplantae > Streptophyta > Magnoliopsida > Alismatales > Araceae > Amorphophallus > Amorphophallus konjac. The sequence continues at coordinate 107,933,520 of CM040125.1, read as the reverse complement.
GGAGACGTGGGCGAGCGTGGAAGCGTGGTTCCCCACACGCTTCGCCGGATTAGCTTGACCCTGTTTTAAAAATTAACAACACTACTCCCCATGCAAGGGGGTGGAACAAGGGGAGGGGGAGTCTCTCATACATTCAAACACTACCTCCCGCAGGGAGGGGCTTTAAGCCGGCTAGGCAGGGAGGGGAAAAACTGAAATGGAAGCCGAACGGATGGACGACGCCGATTCTGCCTACTCTCTGGAACAGGGGATAGACAGTTGAAGATGATGCTGCTACGGCCACTCCCGAATTTTGTTTTCGATGAAACTAGTGTGAAAATCTTTGGGGTTGGATCAGGTTGACGACCAATTTTTATGGAATGACGGTGCTGGTTGGGGAAGGGCTGCGAACAGGGACCCTGAGTTCTGGTCTGGACTGCTATGGTACCATAGCAACTGAAAGAAGAGGCCGCCACGAGTGCTTCCAATCTATGAATCGATCATGGGCACATTCGTTCAAATTTTTGTCGAGTCCTCTTCTAGGCGAGACCCACGGGAATGCCAGATGATGTCGGAGCAGATTGGGAGAGCCCGAACAGTGGAAAGGGGTCGGTTCAGTCTCAGAGGGGACGGAACTGCGCACTTGGGGGAGAAAAATATGAAATTACAACTCCGGATGCCGAACGGGGTTCCGCTTCTTGATATTGGAAGTAGACTCGTTGTAGATGATTACAGCCAAGCACCGCCTCCAGATCTTCAAGGTGATGGCCGTGGGAGCCTCGGCAAGCCGCCTCAGGTTGACTGTCTGGTAGCAAATGCATAGTCTTGCGGTGAAGACTCCTTCGGGCCGCCACGAACTCAGAACATAACGACACCACCACAGTCGCGAAGAAGACAGGGAGACGCTTCCGACGGTACCACTTGGGCTTCCAGGGATGCTAGGATGAGGTCGGGGTCGCCTCTGCAAGCTACTGGATCTCTGCTGCTGGTACACTGCACTAGGTGGGGGTGGGAAGGGGAGGTGGAGGAAGAACAAGTGGATGGAGGAGGAGGGTGGGGGCGACCAGATCAAGGGGGGGCCTCCCTTGGGTCGACCTAGGGTATGGGGGATGGGAGAGGGGAGGGAAAATTCAAATTTTGCTCTTGGGAGGGGCTGCTTCAGCCTTGGGGAGGTGGAGAGGTGCTTAGGGAAGTGGATTGGGTAGTTGGTTATTGGGTGGTGGAGTTTGGATTGGTGGAAGCTATCTTGGGGCTGGGGTGGAGTTATTGGGGTGGTGGGTAGTTGGGGAGGTCCTTGAATGAGGGAGGGGGAGAGAGAAAGTGGTTGGGAGGGGAGGAGAGAGAGAAGGGGGTGAACCCCATAAATAGAGAGAGGGAGAGGGAGAGGGGGGGATAAGGGCTTCTCACCTACTCAATTGGATTCCCTCCAAAAGAAGATTTAAATTGGACACTTGAAAATTCAAATACTCTTTCATTAACTTCAAATGGGGGGGAATGGGGTCCTATATATAGGCAACCCACATTTTACAAAAAGTCACTGACTCTTGCTACAATGACAAATAACCAAGGGGTAGAGGGCGCCTGTAATGCCCTGGATCTTTATTGGATCATTATTAGGTCTTTCTGATCCTTTTTGGAGAGTTTCGGATCGCTTTTGTAGCTCTTGAATTGAGTTTTACGATCCGTGTGGGTTTTTCTCTCGTACTAGTTACGGAACCCTACAGTGAGTTTAGTTCTCAGTTCATCGACTCGTGGACGATACAGTTACGATGTACTCTTCACGACGATTGTTTCGGCTATTTTTGCATATTTTTCTGAATTTGTGCATTTTCGGCGCAATTTATGGATTTTCAAAAATTAGAAAAATTTCTAATTTCCTCTTTATTTAACCACCCTTCTCTCTCTCCTCTCACTCGCACTCACTCTCTCTCTCTCCCGTTCTGTCTCGTTCTCTTGCCTCTTCGCCTCCCGCTGCAGATGGAGGGGTTCGTGGGTGAGCTGACGTTGCCGGGAAGCTGTTGAGACGCGTGATGGAGCAAGGATTGGGTTGGTTTTGGCGCGATCCCGAACCGTGGATTCAAAGCCGGTGGTTGAGTTCGCATTGTGGTTTTCGGTGCGGTTTAATCGCCTCGGCGCTCGGTTTCTTCGGTGGAGGAACGGAGATGGATCGCCACTTCCTCCTGCACGTTTTCCCTACTTATGTTCGTGGTTTGGTGCTCGATCGGGCTAGATCGGGCCAGTTCTAGCAAAATCGTCATTTTCACGATTTGTAGGGTTCTCCAGAAAATGGCAACCATTCTTAGAATAGTTAGTGTCAAAATGACCGCTGGGATGTCTGGATCCCATTCATGTGAGTTTCGTAGTGTTTGGTCGTCATTCGGGGCTGGTAGGAGTTTGGGAACCTCGGTGACTCGTTTAGGGTCGATTCGTCGGGAATCCCCCCGATCTCACGATTTAATGCATGCATGTGGACTTTGTAGCATCCAGAAGTTATTTTTCATCGTGAGGCTTTGTTTCCCCTGCGCTTCGGCGTGAATGGGGCGTGGAACGGGTCGATTCGGCCATTCCACTATTTTTCCCGCCGTGACGGTGTAGCGGTCGTTAGAGTGACCGTCAGAGGTCTCTGACGGCCCAATGATAGACCGCCATAACCATTGGTCATTTCGGTTCTTCGAGGCTGGGTCAGTGTGACGGCCCTATGTAGGACCGTCACATGACTCTGACGTGCCTCTGTTGGTGCGTCACAGCCTGGGCGTTTCTCGAAGACCGTGTCTGTCAGTTTTCTCTAACGGCCCATCCCTTGTGCGCTAGAGCCTTGTAACGCGGCTTCCTTAGACCGTTACATGTTGTTTGACCGAGTTTGACTGGCTATGTCGGTTGGCTCTAACGGCCCAACCTCCATGCACGAGGGTGTTGTAACGCGTCCATATTGGACGGTTACATGATGCTCGTTCGAGTCTTAGGCTTAGGTCTGTTGGCCCTGACGGCCCAATCTTGGTGCGTCAGAGCGTGTAACACGCCTATAGTAGGCCGTTACAGTCCTGTTGTTGGCCGTGATGGCCTGTTCTGTTTTGTGTCCATCCGCGTGTCGGTCTGTCTTAGGTTTATGTTCTAGGGCGGTGTCTGTGTGTCGGTAGTGCTCTAGATCGGTCGGTTCAGGGGACTGGGTGCGGTCTCTTCCCTGACTGCGATGGTTCCCTAACGACTCAATCTAAAACTGCCAGCATCCTTGTCTCTGGTCGTGTAGCGACATTTCCTTGACTGTCGGGTCTGCCTAGCGGTTGAGTGACGATTCGCTTTGCCCAGAGTGTCATCCTCCGGTGTTTCTGTTTGTTTTGGTTTGTCCTTGTGGTCTGCCTGCTTTCCCGTGGATGTCTCCTGACATTCTATGAGGACTAAGACCACGTCATGAGACAGTCAGGAGTCTTCTTGCTTGTAGTAGGATTTTCTTTCCTATTGTCGAGTCATCATTGTCTGGTTCCGATCATCCTGGGGTTACCCAGTGGTTGACAGGTAACCTTGTGTGTGTCTCGACGGTTCTGTTCAGTTCGAGACATGGTTCTGACTGCAGTGATGTATCATCCTACCTCGGTCTGCATGCCCAGGTGTGCTGAGGGTCCTTGATGTTCCCTCAGGTCTCCGCGTGTTGTTTCCTTCGACATCATCATTTTCTCTAGCTTAGGATTAGACCGATTGGCGGCATGTTCCGCTGTCTGTGAAGATCTTTCCTCCGAGTCATCCGACTCAAGGATCATTTCGTGAGTAGGTCTAGTTGCCTTATCCTGAGTTTGTCGGTAGTGGCTGTGCTGCCATTGATGCTTCGAAGTACGTGTGACAGTGCTCTCTTACCTATCTGTACTTCCGCACTCGTGTTTTGAGTCTTCGTGTCATGTGAGCCTTCACTAGTCGTAGCTCTACGTCACGTTACGACGTGACGGCTCTTGTAGCGGGGCACTTTCCTAGTTTACAGTTCTTAAGCTAGTTCCGTGGTTCCCCGATCCAACCGTACCGTCCTTCGGAGGGGGCATACTAGCTAGCGGCCTGGCTTAGGCAGTGGGCCAGTGTGTGCACACGTTGTCAGGGGCTTGGGACTAACGTCGATGGGCGTGACCCTGACTAGTCACTCGCGACTATGGTTACTATTTTGGTTCTGACAGTGTCTTAGTCTCTGCCTGACTTGGGCATCGTAGACGAGATGCTCATATGCGTAGCATAAGAAGTCAGTGGATGCAACTGGCTGTTCTTCTAGTGTGGGGCACACCAGTCACGCGGCACGTGACTCTTTGCAGTTCTCTTTGCATTTCTTGTGCGTCGTGACCTTCCGTGTTAGCCCTCTCGTGGCCGTACTCGAGGTAAGTGTCGTATCATATGCATGACATTCTAGTCATGTGTGGGGAAGTGTGCATGACATTCTAGTCGTGTCATCTATGTATGTTGTCTGTCTAGGTTTTCCTACGGTTTTTATCTATTTTGTAGGTCCCTTACGGCGTCGACAGATAGGGCAACTCCTGACTTCGTCAGCTCAGAGTCGCCTTCCTGTTGCTGCTTGGAGTAGTTTGGGGTTCCGAGGTCAGTTCGACAGCCGCTTATCTTGTACGGGTTCTTCCCCTCTTCCTAGCTGCTCCCTACTCCTTCTCCCGTCTTTTCTTTTACTACTTTTTAGCGTAGCTTTACATCTTTGTAGTGTAGATTTCCAGTTTTAATACACCTGTTGTTTCTGTTATCCCGTGTTACTGCGTGTTTTTCAGTGGAGATCTGCGTGACCCCTACTTAGCCAGTGACACGAGGCTCACCCCTGCTTTTCAGGTGAGTCGTCTTCGCTCTGCTTCCGTGCAGTTCCTGGCGTTCGAGTTCATAGATGCCAGTTGATACCTTCGCCGGGCTTCCCCCGACTTTCAGGGTACGTCTTTTCCTTTTTATCGACTGTACTGCTAGCCTTGCTGTCTTTAACTTTAGACTTGACTCTGGTATATAATTATTAAATTTAAACTGTTAATTAAAAAGTAATTTTATTTCTGCTACTTGAGCAAACCAATCTAATGAAATTTAATTGCTCACTGTTGTATCTCTGTTGCTTCAATGTACTACACGACATTCCTTTTCCCTTCGGAGCTTTACCGCTCTTGGGAGGCTTCACGGGTTCCAAGTGGTATCAGGTGTATTCGATACTCCTATCGAGTATATCTGGTATCCGGGATCCGGGTCGTCACAGTTGGTATCAGAGTGTTGTTGTGTGAAGTACATGGGAATCCGAGATATACAGTCACCAGAGTCTTGAAAGTCCTGTACAGTCGGCCAGCGGAAGGCTGGTGGAATTTGCTCGCGTTATATTTTGTGATTCTGTATCGCTTCATTTTTCGCGTGTTGTCTTGTGCGTGCTATCCTGGCACTATACGAGATGGCCCTGCTCTCATCAGGATGTGATGAGGTGTTTCTTTTCCATTGTAATGTCTCTCTCGATCATGTTGTACTTGGCAGTATTCGCCGAAAGGCTCGAATCTGTAGTACTTTGTTCGATGTTTTCTCGTAAGTTGTTCAGGTTGCTGTTGACTCTTAGCATTGGTCTGATGGCCGTACACGTTTTCACGTTGTTTTGGTCGTCCCAGCCTAAGTCTCTTCAGCTCCTGATGTGTTTCGCTTCTGATGAAGTGCTCAATTAGATTCCTTGATTGAGAAGATGCTCGAGTGAACCTAGGATTTTCCCTTCCTTGTGAGCTTCTGTTGATCGAGCTTGATGTTTCTCATCCTGTTTGGTGGAGTCTTTTTCGAGGTTAGCCTTGGAATTGCTGCCTTAGTGATGCCTTTGTCCTGTGTCTACTTAAGTGTGGACCGCTTTGTTCTGAGCCTGATCTTTTCCTTACTTTATGGTTGCTTGGCTTTGGACCTAATCTCTATGTCGAGAGCTGTGGTGTACCATATTCGTCGTGCCGTGTCCAGCGGCCGATGTGTTGTGAGGGCTCATTAATCATTTTAGGACGTAAAGGTAAGCTGACATGAACATTTTCTTTAGGCTTTATGCTGAAGCTGGTACTCTTTTCCTTGCACTTAGGCTTTTTCTGATCAGTCGATTGCAGGATCAGTACTCGTGGCGTGCTACATTGCGATTTTCATGGATTGCGATGGCACCTAGCCTGTGCTGGGATGTGAATACCGAGATATTTTTTCTGGTGCCTGTGTGCGTTGGATGAGTGCACAGCGGAAGCGTGTGGGCTGATAACCCACAGGTCGAGGATCTTTTCGTAAGATTCTGGCTGGTCGAGAGAATTGCTTCTTCTTGATGTGACTTCATCTTGGCTCCTTATGCCTTGATGTTGTTTTCTACCGTGCTGTTGCCGATAATTTTTCTGGTGTTGGCATCGGCATTTGTGAGTGTTGGGGAATTTGTTGGCATTCCTTCTGATTGAGTACCCTCTGCTCCTCTATTTTCTCTCTTGGGTGTTGTCTTCTCGAGGCGTGCTCGTAGTCCTTGAGATGCATTCCCCGAGATTGTCGTTTCTCATTGTCGTGGGTCTGTTCTTGGTGAGCTGCTCGATGCATGACTCGGCCCCTATAGTCGTGTGATCAGCTGCTATTGTGCCTTGATGTGACCCAACTTGCAGTTGTGTTCTGTGGTTCTGTGTCCTATATGGAGCCAGAATCCTGCGAGTACTGCCGTTGTTGTTTTTGTAAGTGTTGTTTCTCTATGATTTTGTATGTCTATCATTAGCACTTTGTGGACCAACTCTCGTCAGTTAGCTTTGTTGTACTCTTTTCTCCTGGTAGAGTTAGCTTGCGACTCGATCAGATGTAATATCTGAGTGAGGACTGACTTGATTGTGCCCGTGGTCCGATGCTGTTGTCTTGCCATTATTTTCCGTGAATCTGTCGTTTGTGTCCTATGTGCCAAGTGTTCCCTGTCGCCTTTGGTACTGGAGCCGGTGACGTTGTCAGGCCGTCCGCTGAGAGGACTATGTTTCCTTGTTTGAGCTGGTGCTTCATGTGCCTGTTGTTTCTATCATTTTGTTTTCCCAGTACCTGTTGTTGTGGCAGTCGTGTCTCTTTTCCTGTGAGACGTAAGCGGCGTTACCTTGGTTCAGAGGTGTCGGACTTGTGCTCACTTGTGTCGTGCTCAATCCTGAGCATGTACTCGTGATCATAGTCTGACGGTGTTCCTCTGGGCTACATTTTTTGTGATTCGTGTCATTTCATAGTTGTGTTGTCAGGTTGTTCTTCCCTACATCTCCTTTGCTAGTCCTTAAATTTTGACGATGAAATTTCTTAAAGGAGGGGAGAATGTAATGCCCAGGATCTTTATTGGATCATTATTAGGTCTTTCGGATCCTTTTTGGAGAGTTTTAGATCGCTTTTGTAGCTCTTGAGTTGAGTTTTACGATCCGTGTGGGTTTTTCTCTCGTACTAGTTACGTAACCCTAAGGTGAGTTTAGTTCTCAGTTCATCGACTCATGGACGATACAGTTGCGATGTACTATTCGCGACGATCGTTTTGGCTATTTTTGCATATTTTTATGAATTTGTGCATTTTCGGCGCAATTTATGGATTTTCAAAAATTAGAAAATTTTCTAATTTCCTTTTTATTTAACCCCCCTTTCTCTCTCTCCTCTCACTCGCGCTCACTCTCTCTCTCTCCCATTCCCTATCGTTCTCTCGCCTCTTCGCCTCTGACTACAGACGGAGGAGTTCGGGAGTGAGTTGACGACGCCGGGAAGCTGCTGAGATGCGTGATGGAGCGAGGATCGGGTTGGTTTTGGCGCGATCCCGAATGGTGGATTCAAAATCGATGGTTGAGTTCGCGTTGTGGTTTTTGGCGCAGTTTAGTCGCCTCGACGCTCGGTTTCATCGGTGGAGGTAGGGGGATGGATCCCCACTTCCTCCTGCACGTTTTCCCTACTTCTGTGTGTGGTTTGGTGCTCGAACGGGCTAGATCGGGCCAGTTTTAGCAAAATCGTCATTTTTGCGATTTGTCGGGTTCGCCGGAAAACGGTAACCATTCTTAGCATAGTTAGTGTCAAAATGACCGCTGGGATGTCTGGATCCCATTCACGTGAGTTTCGTAATGTTTGGTCATCATTCGGGGCCGGTAGGAGTCTGGGAACCTCGGTGACTCGTTTAGGGTCGATTCGTCAGAATCGGCCCGATCTCGCGATTTAATGCGTACATGTGCACTTTTTAGCTTCCAGAACTTATTTTTCGTCGTGAGGCTTTGTTTCCCCTACGCTTCGGCGTGAATGGGGCGTGGAACGGGTCGATTCGGCCATTCCACTATTTTCCCGCCGTGACGGTGTAGCAGTCGTTCCAGCGACTGTCAGAGGTCTCTGACGGCCCGACGATAGACCGCCATAGCCGTTGGTCGTTTCGGTTCTTCGAGGCTGGGTCAGTGTAACGGCCCAATGTAGGACCGTCACATGACTCTGACGCGCCTATGTTGGTGCGTCACAGCCTGGGCGTTTCTCGAAGGCCGTGTCTGTCGATTTTCTCTGACGACCCATCCCTTGTGCGTTAGAGCCTTATAACGCGCCTTCCTTAGACTGTTACATGTTGTTTGACTGTGTTTGACTGGCTATGTCGGTTGGCTCTAACGGCCCAACCTCCATGCGCGAGGGTGCTGTAACACGTCCATATTGGACCGTTACATGCTGCTCGTTCGAGTCTTAGGCTTAGGTTCGTTGGCCCCGACGGCCCAATCTGGGTGCGTCAGAGCGTGTAACACGCCTATAATAGGTCGTTACAGTCTTGTTGTTGGCCGTGATGGCCTATTCTGTTCTGTGTCCGTCCGTGTGTCGGTCTATCTTAGGTTTATGTTCTAGGCCGGTGTCTGTGTGTCGGTAGTACTCTAGATCGGTCGGTTCAGGGGACTGGGTGCGGTCTCTTCCCTGACTGCGATGGTTCCCTAACGACTCAATTTAGAACAGCCAGCGTCCTTGTCTCTGGTCGCGTAGCGACTTTTCCTTGACTGTCGGGTCTGCCTAGCGGTTGAGTGACGATTCGCTTTGCCCAGAGTGTCGTCCTCTGATGTTTATGTTTGTTTTGGTTTGTCCTTGTGGTCTACCTGCTTTCCCGTGGATGTCTCCTGACATTCTATGATGAGTAAGACCACGTCATGAGACAGTCAGGAGTCTTCTTGCTTGTAGTAGGATTTTCTTTCCTATTGTCGAATCATCATTGTCTGGTTCCGGTCAACCTGGGGTTACCCAGTGGTTGACAGGTAACCTTGTGTGTGTCTCGATGGTTCTGTCCAGTTTGAGACATGGTTCTGACTGCAGTGAGGTATCATCCTACCTCGATCTACGTGTCTAGGTGTGCTAAGGGTCCTCGATGTTCCCTCAGGTCTCCGCGTGTCATTTCCTTCGACAGAGTCATTTTCTCTGGCTTAGGATTAGACCGATTGGCAGCTCGTTTCGCTGTCTGTGAAGATCTTTCCTCCGAGTCATCTGACTCAAAGATCGTTACGTGAGTAGGTGTAGTTGCCTTGTCCTGAGTTTGTCGGCAGTGGCTGTGCTGCCATTTGTGCTTCGAAGTACATGTGATAGTGCTCTCTTGCCTGTCAGTACTTCCGCACTCGTGTTTTGAGTCTTCGTGTCATGTGAGCCTTCACTAGTCGTAGCTTTACATCACGTTACGACGTGACGGCTCTTGTAGCAGGGCACTTTCCTAGTTTACGGTTCTTAAGCTAGTTCCATGGGCCCCCGGTCCAACCGTAGCGTCCTTCAGAGGGGGAATACTAGCTAGAGGCCTGGCTTAGGCAGTGGGCCAGTGTGTGCACACGTGGTCAGGGGCTTGGGACTCACGTCGACGGGCGTGACCCTGACTAGTCACTCGTGACTGTGGTTACTATTTTGGTTCTAACAGTGTCTTAGTCTCTGCCTGACTTGGGCATAGTAGACGAGATGATCGTAGGTGCAGCATAAGACGTCAGTGGACGCAGCTGGCTATTCTTCTAGTGTGGGGCACACCAGTCACGCGGCACGTGACTCTTCGTAATTCTCTTCGCATTTCTTGTGCGTCGTGACCTTCCGAGTTAGCCCTCTCGTGGCCGTACTCGAGGTTAGTGTCCTATCATATGCATGCCGTTCTAGTCATGTGTAGGGCAGTGTGCATGACATTCTAGTCGTGTCGTCTATGTCTATTGTCCATCTAGGTTTTCCTATGGTTTTTGTCTATTTTGCAGGTCCCTTGCGGCGACAATAGATAGGGCAACTCCAGACTGCGTCAGCTCAGAGTCGCATTCCAGTTGCTACTTCGAGTAGTTTGGGGTGCCGAGGTCAGTTCGGCAGCCGCTTGTCTGGTACGAGTTCTTCCCCTCTTCCTAGCTGCTCCCTACTCCTGCTCCCGTCTGTTCTTTTACTACTTTTTAGCGTAGCTTTACAACTTTGTAGTGTAGATTTCCAGTTCTACTACACATGTTGTTTCTGTTGTCCCGTGTTACTGCGTGTTTTTCAGTGGGGATCCGCGTGACCCCTACTGAGCCAGTGACACGAGGCTCACCCATGCTTTTCAGGTGGGTCGTCTTCGCTCTACTTCCGTGCGGTTCCTGGCGTTTGAGTTCGTAGCTGCCAGCTGGTACCTTCGTCGGGCTTCCCCCGACTTTCAGGGTACGTCTTTTCCTTTTTGTCGACTGTACTGCTAGCCTTGCTGTCTTTAGCTTTTGACTTGACTCTGGTATATAATTATTAAATTTAAACTGTTAATTAAAAAGTAATTTTATTTCCGTTACTTTAGCAAACCGATCTAATGAAATTTAATTGCTCACTATTGTTCTCTGTGGCTTCAATGTACTACACGACATTCCTTTTCCCTTCGAAGCTTTGCCGCTCTTGGGAGGCTTCACGGGTTCCAAGTGGTATCGGGTGTATTCGATACTCCTATCGAGTATATCTGGTATCCGGGATCCGGGTCGTCACAGTGCCCCTGGGCCTAGCCCAATGAATTGGGCCCATTAACTAATCTAATCAACCCTATGACACTTAACTTAGGTAGATGACTCATTAACCTAGGTACATGACTCAAATAAAAGGAAAATTACAATGGTATGACTCAAATAAAAATGAGGAAATATAACATATGACTCAAGATAAATGACTAGACCATGCCGGATGCAACCGGGGCGAGGAGACGAGCCGTGAATGTTGGCACGGGAGGTGATGTCCCCATCATACTCCCGGGGTGCGGAGAACTCGACTCTATCGAGTAAGAGTCCTTCCCCCCTCGGAGGGTGTAGAAGTGATACCGCCCACAAGTCTTCTGAAGGAGACCGATCCATCCACCCGATGAGATAGCGTTGGTATACCTTGCTCCTTGTGGTAGTGACCTGTTCATCCAATATTCGCTCAATTCGCTCACGCTGGGCTGTCTTGGCTAGTGGACTCTTCTCACGGGTGGGTGCTCTCTGAATGGGGGAAATGGGCTCAATATCCTCACTGGGTACCACCGCGGGACCCTTATATTGCACTAGGTCGGCCACATTGAATCTGGGGCTCACTCCGTACTCTTCGGGAAGATCTAACTCATAGGCATTAATGCCAATGCACCTCAGAACCTGGAAGGGACCAGCCCTACGAGGCCTCAATTTGGAGATGGCTCCAGGGGAGAGCCTCTCCGTCCTCACCATCACAAAGGCACCCACGTGGAATTCATGGTGATGCCGATGGGAGTCAGCCTGCCTTTTATAAGTCTCATTTTCCTTGCTGATGTGCTTGCGAAGATTTTCATGCAATTTTGTGAATGCCGACATTCTAGGGGTGATGGGTGGACCTGGGCAACCAAAAGTAGACCAATCATGCTTTGACGCTAAGAAGACTTTGATAGAATGGGGAGGACCGGGGCAACCATATGTGGACATATCATGTAATATTGATGTGTAGACTTTGGTGGGCCTAGGTGGGCCGGGGTACCTGTAGGTGAACCTATTTTGCAAAGTAGTGATAAATGTCGGGGGACCCGGACATCCATAGATGCTTTTGATATGTGTATGACCAATGTTAAATGAGGGCGGGCCGATACACCCGAATATGAACCAATCATGCATCCTACTTGACATGTGGGTGATATGAACGAGTGGACCCGACTTATGAATCATGCTAAGTGGTGTGGTAAGCCTAGACACTTGCATGCTTATCCCAAAGGTGACTTCCATGTGCATAGATGTGGGATGACCTTTGAACTTCCATGTGAAAGGGTCAAAGGGATCTAGGAAGGTGGATATGGGGTGGGGCATTTTCTCGATCTCTAGGTGGGTGTTGCCTAAGGTCATGGCTCCCTTGGTGTTACATGGGTTATGGATGAGGTGAGTTTGGTCCAACATGGTGGGTGAAGGTCGGAAAGGGGCGGTGGGTAAGGTGGTTGGGTCACATGGGTTCCATGGTTTCCATTGGAAGGGATCAAAGGGATCATGAAAAGGGTTACCAAGGGGGAGGGGCCTTATGTCCTCAAGGTCCTCAAATAGTTGTGGGTCATCCTCCTCTAATGTAACAATTAGGCCGAAGTTCTTGGTCGGTGGGGCGGCCCTGAGGGCAGGGTTTGACTTTCTACCCGATATAAGAAGCTCCAAATTGAGGAGAAGGTTGGGCTCATCGGGTGTGGGGAGAAATAGAAGGAGGTCACTAGTGTAGCAACCAATGGTGTATACCGAGGTGATGGACCCGCCACATAGGTGTAGGAGGTCAAGACTCCTTGGTTTTGTCCATTGTGGTCAACATGCCGGTCAACTCCATTTGCCAAGCTAAGCCTTTAAGAAGATCCCCTAAGGTTTCCACTTGGTAAGATGATTGGATGGTGGTGTGATAGGAGAAGAAGGGCACTATGGGAAGGTTTTACTCCATAGGAGGAAAATCGTGGGCCGTGATCGCTCTTATTGGGCTCTCCTGTAGCCAACTAATAACAAGTTTTCTTAAGATAAGCTCGGCCCCAACTAGAGAGGGTGGTGTAAGGTGAAGGCCACCATGTGAGGTTTTTTCTTCCACTTGGATATGGGTGGTCTCCGTGGTGGAGATAGGGTCCGGAGTGTTCATCACTATGGGGTCGGGAATGGGTTCCTCCTCCAAGGAGGTGAGAGGGTTTTTTGGGGGTGCGATGGTGATGGTTGGTGTATGATGCACCCGGGGTGGAGGGTAAAGGGAAACTTGGTTTGGGATAGAGAGGGGAAGTAGTGGAGGCTTAGGACATGGGAGTTTTGGGGGAGGGAGTGGGAGATGGGTTGGTTGAGGTGGCTTGGTTTGGTCGGTCTTGGGGGGAGTGTCCCTTATAGGGGAAGATGGAGGGGTAGAGGTGGGGACCAAGGGGGCTTGGATAGTGAGGGTTGTGGAAGGGGGTTTTTGTTGGGGTGTGGGGACCCTCATTGGGTTAGGTGGGGAGGTGGATGCTTTGATCATTTAGGTCTTAAGGGAGAGGATTTAGTGGCGAAGTGTAGTGATGATGGTTGAGAGGGAATTTGTTGAGAGTGGTGGGGGTGGAGGCCTAAGGGTGGTCTCAAGTTGGTCGGGTGGGGATGAAGGAGTGGTAGTGCTCCTCGGGCTAGGGGTGTTTTAGTAGGAGGGGTGGGAATATTTGGGGATGTAGATCTTCCTATGTTCTACCTTCATCTTTTCCCATGAGTGAATAGGTTTTTGTCTTTCAACCCTCCTTAAGCCCTCTATTCTCCGCCACTTTTCCTTGGCTTGACCCCGAAGTCATCCCTCGGCCTTGAGGACTCTCGCAGGTCCATATACCCAAGTCTCTTCAAAGTACCTTTCTATGGTAGCCTCCCACCTAAGGTAATCACTAGAACATGATCCGTCAAAGATAATATCCCTATCTAGAATGAAGTCAATGGGTGGCGAGTAGGCTATGTAGGAAATGGACATGATGAACGGGGGGATAAATGCAATGGCCCTAGGACAAGACTTAGTAGAGACAAGTCTAGAACATGACTCTGATACCAATTGATGTGACACGCCCTTGGACTTTAACAAGCAAGCACAATTCACAATGATAATGGACCGAAATCGGTGGCCGCTCACCCGACACTCACCCAAACCCGGGGTAACTTGGCGATGCCAAGTGGAGGATGTGAGGGCTGGGCCCTTGCGGGTAGAGGGCCAGCAAGGCCAAGGTTTGTTCCCAAGGGTATGGAGGCCCAATTCAATGGAGCCGACGTTGTGCCGAGGGCACCAGTTACACTCTTCCCCACGGTGGTCACTCGAAGCAACGGAGCTTGAGGGACCGAGCACTCACTCTCACGGCCAGCGGAGCTATGAGCTAATATTGAAAGGACAAGCACTAAGGGAAGCAAGGTTAGAACACTTACTCGACCGGCTTGAAAAAACCGGTCCCGCTCGGAGACGTGGGCTAGCGGGGAAGCGTGGTTCCCTACACGCTGCGCCGGAGTAGCTTGACCTTATTTTAAAAATTAACAACACTACTCCCCATGCAATGGGGTGGAAGAAGGGGAGGGGGAGTCACTCGTACATTCAAACACTTCCTCCCGCAGGGAGGGGCTTTTAGCCGGCCAGGCGGGGAGGGGAAAAACTAAAATGGAAGCTGAACAGATGGACAACGCCGGTTCTGCCTGCTCTCTGGAACAGGGGACAGACAGTTGAAGATGACGCTGCTGCGGCCACTCTCGAATTTTGTTGTTGATGAGACTAGTAGGAAAATCTTTGGGGTTGGATCAGGTTGACGTCCAATTTTTATGGAATTTTCAGGTTGACGGTGCTGGTCGGGGAACGGCTGCGAACAGGGACCCTGAGTTCTAGTCTGGACTACTACGGTACCATAGCAGCTGAAAGAAGAGGCCGCCACGAGCGCCTCCGATCTTTGAATCAAGCATGGCTGGAGTTTTTGGAATCGTTGTCGAGTCCTCTTCGAGACTAGACCCACAAGAACGCCAGATGATGTCGGAGCAGATTGGGAAAGCCCAAACAATGGACAGGGGTCGGTTCAGTCCAAGAGGGGATAGAACTGCGCACCTGGGGGAGAAAAATAAGAAATCATAGCTCCGGATGCCGAACGGGGTTCCGCTTCTTGATAATAGAAGTAGACTCATTGTAGATGATCTCAGCCAAGCGCCGCCTCCAGATATTCAAGGTGATGGCCGTGGGAACCTCTCCAAGCCGCCTCAAGTTGACTGTCTGGTAGCAGATGCGGAGTCCTGCGGTGAAGACTCCTCTGGCCGCCACAAACTCAGAACGGGATGAGACCACCACCGTCGTGAAGAAGATAGGGAGACACTTCCGACATTACCACTTGGACCTCTAGGGATGCAAGGATGAAGCCGGGGTCACCTCTGCAAGCTGTTGGATCTCTGCTGCTGGTACACTGCACTAGGTGGGGGTGGGAAGGGGAGGTGGAGGAAGAACAAAGTGGATGGAGGAGGAGGGTGGGGGCGGCCAGATCAAGGGGGGGCCTCCCTTGGGTTGACCTAGGGTATGCGGGATAGGAGAGGGGAGGGACAATTCAAATTTTGCTCTTGGGAGGGGCTCCTTCAGCCTTGGGGAGGTGGAGAGGTGCTTAGGGAAGTGGATTGGGTAGTTGGTGGTTGGGTGGTGGAGTTTGGATTGGTGGAAGCTATCTTGGGGCTGGGGTGGAGTTATTGGGGTGGTGGGTAGTTGGGGAGGTCCTTGAATGAGGGAGGGGGACAGAGAAAGTGGTTGGGAGGGGAGGAGAGAGAGAAGGGGGAGAACCCCATAAAGAGAGAGAGGGAGAGATAGAGAGGGGAGGGGATAAGGGCTTCTCACCCACTCAATTGGATTCTCTCCAAAAGAAGATTTAAATTGGACACTTGAAAATTGAAATACTCTTTCATTAACTTCAAATGGGGGGGAATGGGGTCCTATATATAGGCAACCCACATTTTACAAAAAGTTCCTGACTCTTGCTACAATGACAAATAACCAAGGGGTAGGGGGTGCCCCTGGGCCTAGCCCAATGAATTGGGCCCATTAACTAATCTAATCAACCCTATGACACTTAACTTAGGTAGATGACTCATTAACCTAGGTACAAGACTCAAATAAAAAGAAAATTACAATGGTATGACTCAAATAAAAATGAGGAAATACAACATATGACTCAAGATAAATGACTAGACCATGTCGGATGCAACCGAGGCAAGGAGACGAGCCGTGAATGTGGGCACGGGAGGTGATGTCCCCATCACCTTCCACAATGGGTTCCAGTCCAACCGCCTTCCAGGGAGCGATCCTCCAGGAGTCCCCTTCACAACAGGACCAACCCCGCCCCAATTGGCCGTCCGAGCAGAACGTGGTCCCCACAACCGTCAGTCTGCGCCATCCGAACAGCACCGACGGAGCGGTCCAAATCGTTGCCCGTCAACCAAAGTTCGCTATTCCTGGGTCGTTGTTGTCACCCTTTACCTCCCTGCGTGGAGTGCACCATAAAATCTTTGCTGTAATTAAATTTTTCCATTGTACATGGAATACGAGTCTTGGCTGGGATCGCCTTCCCCATGCCCGGAGCGTGGAGGTATCATTTCCGCTCCCCTCTTTGACATTTGCTTTACACGTATATATTTCTATATGCCGCTGCTTGCATGTGATAGGTCCTAGCTCGTAAAAGTATTTTAATCACGCTGCGAGAGAGAGCAAAATCAATCCCGTGACCCGATCCGGGCACAAAAAAGAGAGTTGACCACCCTAGCTCATTATCGGTTTCTCAACCACGCATATCCGCACGCTTCCCTCGCTTGGGACGAGTCGCGAGTTTGCCTAGAGCCCAAGGTTTGCATTCAAATTGGCATCGAGTCGCATCCCATCCCGCATCAAAATGGTATCAGAGCCAGGTTAGTGTTGGATTTTCCAGCGTCTCCCTTGTGATTTGTTGCTCCACATGGGGTATGGGACCCACGTGGTGCATCGGCGCTTGATAGCCCAACCCGTCGCATGGATTATGGGGTCCATGTGCGAAGCCCCTCATGTCCACCCACAGCATGATAGTGTGGGGTTCTGCGCTGCCATAAGGAAATAAGGTTCCGCCTTCGCTACCAGCTCGAGCTTTTAGCGCAATGGTAGGGGCTTGATCCTATAAAATGGTATCAGAGCGAGGTCGCGGGTTCAAATCCCCCGGGTGTCGCTGGGGGGGAGATTGTTGGATTTTTCAGCGCCTCCCTTGTGATTTGTTACTCCATGTGGGGTATGAGACCCACGCGGTGCATCGGCGCTTGACAGCCCAACCCGCCGCATGAATTATGGGGTCTACGTGCGAAGCCCCTCATGTCCACCCACAGCATGATAGTGTGGGGTTCTACGCTTCCATAAGGAAATAAGGTTCCGCCTTCGCTACCAGCTTGAGCTTTTAGCGCAACGGTAGGGGCTTGATCCTATAAACAATTGTTGTGCCCCTGTGGTTTTGATGTCAGCAAGCACTATGAGTATGAATGATTGATCACCATGTGTCTGCATATGAATGATTGATTAAGCATCTTACTTCCATGCATTCATAAAGAGTCATATGGGTTCTGGTATATAGAGTGCGTCGACGCACTACAGTGGCTGCGTCGACTCAGTCTAGTATTTCTGGAAGGATACCCATTCTGAAAGGGGGTGTGCGTTGACGCAGCCAGTTTTGTGTTCTAGCATTAACTCTGTAGAAACACATGCATATTCGGTGCATTGTCTGTTCTCTACATCGGTGCAATTCTAGTTCGTGCATAACAAGTGTAGTTTGCATCGGTGCATTATCTGTAGTTGCACGCCATATAGTCGGTGCATTTCTTCACATTTGCATAGCCGGTGCATACCCAACATTAGTGGATTCTCATGCTGACTTCATAGACAACGATGGTGCAATGTATGTATTCATGCACATTGAATTAGTGCATCGCTTTGCCTCACGCATACACATAATCAGTGCATCGCTTTGTCTCACGCATACACAAAATACAGAAAGCCAGTGCATCATTTCACAAGTCTGTACAACCTCTGTTGATTCGAGCGTCTAAGTCTGTACATCATTTCATCAAAGTCTGTACATTATGAATTCATGCTTAAACTCTAGGCACAGCAAGTCGATGCATCTTTTGTACCATGCACTCAAAGTCTATACATTCTGTTGCATACATACGTAAAGTAGTATCATGCACACAAAAGTCTATACATCGTCTTGTCGCATGTATACAAAGTCTGTACACTCTTTGTTGGCGTGTCTGAGCATTCCTCTTCAATGTGCATACTTTCCTATATGCATACTGCATTACACACCAACAAGTCTGTACATGCTTTGCATCAAGTCTGTACATGCTTAGTTCAACTCTCGAACTAACTCGGTGTGTCTTTCTTTCTTTCCTTTCAGATTAACTCAAACTGATAACAAGTCTGATCTGATAGGACTGCTGGTCGAGGAACTTAAGAAGAGCACGTGATCCAAGAATGGAGGATGTGCCAGGATCGGGACACGTGTAAAGTAGTGAGCTGAAATGCTGCCACGTGGTCTAGGCTCTAGGGCGGGAATTCGTGGAAGACACACGCCCATCTATCTGCTGATGCTATAAAAGGGGGACCTCTCCATCCAGAGAACAGCGATCGTGAAAAGAGTGATCGAAATTGGGAACTTACCTAAAAGAGTAGAAGCAGAGAGAGCATGCATGATCAGAGTGAAGAAAAGAGAGAACAGTAGAGAGGGAAAAGAAGCAGAAGAAGAGCAGAGGAGGAGAGTGTTCGACAAAGAAAGAGTGAGCAGTAAAGAAGAAGAAGAAGAAGAAGAAAGAGAAATCAAGAGTTTAGAAGAAGAAGAAGAGAGTCTTCTGAAGCTTTGTCTCTACTGGACCGTGGATCAAATCCAGGCCAGTCAGCTCTTTGAGATCCACTTTGTGTTTTATCGTATACAGCTTTCTGTCGCTGTGATTTCCCATTTCTTATTTTTCTTTTAAACCTTTCTTTCAAGCTGTGAGTCAGTAGAGCAAGCTGTCATGCTCAGCAAGCAAGGTGGTTACCTTGGACAGCAAGCTGTGATGCTCAGCGGGATAGCAAGCTGTGATGCTCAGCGGATGGCAAGCTGTGAGGCCCAGTTGATGTAGGCAAGCTGTGTTGCCCAGCCGTTCAAGCTGTGAGTCAGCAGGAATCCACACTTGGGTAGAGTGTGGGGTGGACGTAGGTCTGCGGACTGAACCACCTAAAAATTCTTCTGTGCAGTGGTTTGATTGTCTATTGTGTTTCGCTAGATGCATGCTTCGGCCGATTGATTTGCTCTTCCAATCTAGCGAGTGTTCCATTTGCATACCGCATGTTTGATTTAGGTCTCGTGTGAGTCTGGTGAAGTCTGGTATTATTATCAGTCTACTCTGCAGAGTTCCGAATTTTGTTTATCTGTCATCTTCTCGTCCTTCGTAGAGAATACCCAGTTCGTGCTAATTACTTACCCATATTGCTTCTGCGTCTTTGCCTTTCCACAGTTTTTAACTGGGCGTAATTAGTAATGTTTAATTCATTGAAAATTTTAAAGGGGAAATTCATTCACCCCCCTTTGAATCCATCGCACCGGTCCCAACAATTGGTATCAGAGAGGGTGTTTGTAACAAAAGGTCCAATGACCTGCATATCCGTTCCTTGATTTGGTTTCGGTGCGATTTGATTTGATCTGCTTTATCTTGATCTTATGGCTGAAATTCATGTATACACCGGTTCGGATTTCTATGGCTGGTACGGTCGTTCCAGAGACTATGTGATACATTTGAATTCTGATTTATGGGTACTCATAGTTCACGGTCCATATGAAGTTCCGGAGGACAAATCTCAATGGAGATCCTCAGACAGATTGAAATCTGAAGAAAATCAAAAGGCCCTAGATCTAATAAAAAGGGCAATAGACTCTAATTGTTTTCAATGTGTCAATGAGTGCAGGAGCGCAATGGAAATCATCAACAAAATATTGGAAAGATCGTGTAGAGATGAGGAAATGTGCTTCATGGTCAAAGATCAGTCCGAGGACTCATCCTCTCAGGTAAACTCTGAAACAGAAAATATCAGTTATGATGATTTAGTAGCCATGAATGAGCATTTATTGATTAAATATGATAGAGTCAAATCTGAAAAGAGAAAAATGAGAAAAGAAATGATTCATGAAGTTACTTGTCTGAAAGTTGAGTTGAATAATTTGAAATCTGAAAATGATAACCTTAGAAACAAACTCATTAGAGAAGATGATTCTTGCAATGAATGTACTATTTTAAGAGACTTGATTAATGACCTTGATTCTGATGATAACTTTCAAAAGGATTTAATCAAATCTTTGAAAGAAGAAAATCAATCATTGCTAGAAAAGAAAATTGAAGCTGGAGAATATGAAGACAAGCTGATTAAAGAAAACTCTCATCTAAAAGATCAAAATAAAAAATTGATGGTTGTGAATATTGTTCTATCTGAAAGACTGATGGCATTTGAAAAAGAAAAATCAGTTCTGAAAGAAAAGGAAACAAATCATGAAATAAAGTTTCAAAGGGAAAATGAGACACTGAAAAGTTTAAATGATGCATTGCAACAACAGGTAATCCTTTGTGAATCTGAGCTATCTAAGTATGAAGCGAGCATTATTTCTTTGAATTCTGAAATTGAAGATCTGAAAAACTCTTTGTCAAAATATGTCAAAGGTAAAGACAATTTGAATAAATTGCTTGGCTCTAATGTGAATTTCCAAAAAGTGGGACTTGGGTATGTGCCTTTTAATAAGAAAGCGAATGAAAAGAAGAAATCAACTGTATTTGTGAGAAGTTCAGAACAGGCCAATCCCTCTAGTTCTTCCATTTTCCAGTTAACAGCCAAGAAGACTGAAAAATAGAAAATGAATAAAAATATTTCATTCATGAATAACCCTACTAAATTTTTGCATGATGACTATAGTTGTCACCCACACTCATATGCACATGTCTTGAATAAAATGCATGGTAAAAAATCTCAGGCCAAAATATTCAATAATGAAAGAGAACATGTTAAATGTTTTTATTGTGAAAAATTTGGTCATGAGATGGCTGATTATTTTGCTATGAAGAAGGATGATCAGAAAACTGATAGAATTCATGCTAGGAACTCTTTTGCTAAGAAACTGTATCTTGTTCAAAGGAAAAGAATTCACTACTTCTATTGTCATAAAATTGGTCATGTCATGCATGAATGTAATTTAATGAAACAAGATGACATGGAAGCTAAGAAATCTCATGCGAAAAGTCATGCTCATCTGAATGACAAAATTTACTGTTATCACTGTGGCAAATTAGGCCACATTGATGCCAAGTGTTGGCATGCTCAGGGAAAGAAAACTAATTCTGGATTTGTTAATTTCCCTGTTAATAAAAACATTTTCGATAGAAAGAAGTTTGGTTCTAGAAGCAAGCACATTGTATGTTTTGAATGTAGAAAGCCAGGTCACAGGGCTGCAACCTGTCGGTTGGCAGGTTATAATAAACAGGCTGGCTTTGGTCAACAGAATCTTAATTCTGTTAACAGAATTTTTCATGCAAAGATACATAGAATTAATGACAACAGTAATTTGCATAAAAAGAATTTAAAATCTGTTGCATCATGCCATTACTATGGTCAAATAGGTCATTATATGGATAATTGCTCCTTGATGATGAGTGATGATCTGAAGTCTCAGAAAATGTGGAAAGCACCATTCAGAGGTGTCACTTTTACTTCAGGACTCAAGGCGAATTGGGTTCCTGCTGGATCAAAATAACACATTTGTTGCAGGTGTGCCTTGGAACAAAAAAAAGAGGGGTAAATAATCCAAGGCACTCAAGAATGAAACCCCCAGGATTGCACTGTACAGGTTAGTTCTGAAAACTTTGCTTAAATTATGTCTTCTAAATTTGTGTGCTCTAGATGCTTGCATATCATGATAATTTCGTTTGCTGAACGCATTACATATTCATTCATGATGCATAATTTGTCAAAACTCCCTGCATTCTGTCATTGCACTTGTTGCATTTAAAATCTTCATACAATGCACATAGTCAGGGGGAGTAAGTCAAAGCATTTCGTGTGTATCATGCATACTTGTTTGGCTAATTTCATGCATGGTCTTCATGTTATTCATGAGTGGGTGATGCATATGCATACATGTAGTTAAGTGCATTGCATGTCTTTTATATTGAAAAATCCAAAAAGGGTTGAATTAATGAATCTAGACAGAGGAAGCCTTTTTGATCATCTTATTCACTTTCACCTAAAATCCTCATGTCTAGTTTATTGGATCTTCTAATGCTCTCAATTTTTTTCAATTGAATTCTCTGTTGCCTTCACTGAAATAGCTGATATGTCTATATTCTAGACTCAGCTACTGCTTATTGATAGACTCTCTTCTGATGATCTTCTTTCTTGTTGTTGTTTCTTCCACCAGCTTACACTAATCCTTCACATACTTCTTAGCTGGTGTGACTGATTTGCTTCTATTGTTGATTAGTTGGTCAGCTATATTTTTGATCTGATCTGAGGAACACAAGTTACATGCCTTGCAATTCAGTCTGAGAATCATGTAGAAATTCCTATCATATAGGTTTAAGAATGACCACTGAATCAGACTGATATAAGGTTTATGTATTCTCAGATTTGCATTTAAATGACTTGAAAATATCTGAATGATAAGTTTTAATAAATTTTAACATCATGTGTCATGAAAACCTTAGACTCACTCATCTGAAATCTGAAAATTTGAAATCAAGGCTACCTTGGTTGAGATACATAGAGTGAGTATTGTTCTTAAACATTAATTTTGAAGAGTCTGACTAAAAGGAAAATCGGTTAGTAATGTAATGACTTTGCTCACTGAGAAAATGGGTCCCCTAACAAAGTAATGGAGTAAACCCAAGTCATAAAGTGTCATAGTCACTTAAAGTAAAAAAAAAAATCATTGAGAACCTGACAGAGCAATGGCATGTGCATGCTGAGTAACTGGGGAGTCTGGCCTCTAATCAAGGTGTCTCCTCACGTAAAAAGACATTTCTATTGCTAACTCTGGTCTTAATGTTCAGAGGCAATGACAGTTATCACACTGAGTAACTGGGTCACTTCACCTGAGACGTGTTGTGCCTCACGTAAAAAGGTGTTGATCAACTTAAATTACTCAGAAAAAGTATAATGTGCTTCAAATGAAAATATCTTGCAAACTCTGTCAACTCATGCTCTTGTAAAAGTATTTAATCTCAATACTAATCTGTGTAACTCTCAAAGGAGTCATTGAGATCATGCGTGTAATACAAAGATGATTGGTCCTGAGTGTTATCTGATTATTTGGTTCACCTTTATTAAAACTTGAATTCAGATATAAGTATTGAGTTTAATTGACAAATTTGGTATACATCATAATTAAATCAGGTTGGTCAAGTTGTCAATTCATAACCCTCTATGATAGGAGAGTCTATTCATGTTAAGACTTATTGTAGTGGTGCATGCCTTACAATCCCTCATGGTCTGATTCACCCCTAACAACTTGATCAACAGGAACTTTGTTGACAATTCTCTCTTATCGGTTGATTGATTGCTCCTTGAGATGTACTGTACTTTGACTGTTTCTCCCCCCTACTCTTATCCACACTGTTGGAATCTTCCATCTTGTTTCTGTAACCAGTTCTAGTTCTATGGACTTTCCACCTGCTTTATTCAGTCCATGCATATGTGAGGTGCCACAACCATTATTGTTTTGGATTCCTTGTGATGGCAGATTTCAGATTGCTTCATTGGTTAACCAGAATTCATTCCTGCACTTCAGGGGGAGTTCTGGGTCATCTGCATTTAAGGGGAGTGTAGTCAATCATTCATGTTGATAAGGGAAGTTCTTATATTTTTCTTCATTGCTCATTTCGCTTGTTTCTTTGGGGGAGAATAGCTAGCTATAATGTGCTTTCATGTAGTTAAAGGGGGAGATGTTATATCTATCTTTTCATACCTCCTTAATTTTTTCTCTCTCAAACTATTTTCTTTTTGATGAAGTCAAAGGGGGAGAATAGTTTGGGTTGGTGTGACTCATAGTGTTGCCATCATCAAAAAGGGGGAGATTTTTGTGCCCCTATGGTTTTGATGTCAGCAAGCACTATGAGTATGAATGATTGATCACCATGTGTCTACATATGAATGATTGATTGAGCATCTTACTTCCATGCATGCATAAAGAGTCGTATGGGTTCTGGTATATAGAGTGCGTCGACGCACTGCAGTGGCTGCGTCGACTCAGTCTAGTATTTCTAGAAGGATACCCATTCTGAAAGGGGGTGTGCGTTGACGCAGTATGGGCACTGCGTTGACGTAGCCAGTTGTGTGTTCTAGCATTAACTCTGTAGAAACACATGCATATTCGGTGCATTGTCTGTTCTTTGCATCAGTGCAATTCTAGTTCGTGCATAACAAGTGTAGTTTGCATCGGTGCATTATCTGTAGTTGCACGCCATATAGTCGGTGCATTTCTTCACATTTGCATAGCCGGTGCATACCCAACATCAGTGCATTCTCATGCTGACTTCATAGACAACGATGGTGCAATGTATGTATTCATGCACATTGAATCAGTGCATCGCTTTGCCTCATGCATACACATAGTCAGTGCATCGCTTTGTCTCACGCACACACAAAATACACAAAGTCAGTGCATCATTTCACAAGTCTGTACATCTGTTGATTCGAGCGTCTAAGTCTGTACATCATTTCATCAGATTCTGTACATTATGAATTCAAGCTTAAACTCTAGGCACAGCAAGTCGATGCATCTTTTGTACCATGCACTCAAAGTCTATACATTCTGTTGCATACATACGTAAAGTAGTATCATGCACACACAAGTCTGAACATCGTCTTGTCTCATGTATACAAAGTCTGTACACTCTTTGTTGGCGTGTCTGAGCATTCCTCTTCAATGTGCATACTTTTCTATATGCATACTGCATTACACACCATCAAGCCTGTACATGCTTTGCATCAAGTCTGTACATGCTTTGCATCAAGTCTGTACATGCTTAGTTCAACTCTCGAACTAACTCGGTGCGTCTTTCTTTCTTTCCTTTCAGATTAACTCAAACTGATAACAAGTCTGATTTGACAGTACTGTTGGTCGAGGAACTTAAGAAGAGCACGTGATCCAATAATGGAGGATGTGCCAGGATCGTGACACGTGTAAAGCAGTGAGCTGAAATGCTGCCACGTGGTCTAGGCTCTAGGGCGGGAATTCGTGGAAGACACACGCCCATCTATCTGCTGATGCTATAAAAGGGGGACCTCTCCATCCAAGGAACAGCGATCGTGAAAAGAGTGATCGAAATTGGGAACTTACCTAAAAGAGTAGAAGCAGAGAGAGCCTTCACGATCAGAGAGAAGAAAAGAGAGAACAGTACAGAGGGAAAAGAAGTAGAAGAAGAGGAAGAAAGAGAGAGCAGAAGAAGAGCAGAGGAGGAGAGTGTTCGACAAAGAAAGAGTGAGCAGTAAAGAAGAAGAAGAAGAAGAAAGAGAAATCAAGAGTTTAGAAGAAGAATAAGAGAGTCTTCTAAAGCTTTGTCTCTACTGGACCGTGGATCAAATCCAGGCCAGTCAGCTCTTTGAGAGCCACTTTGTGTTTTATCGTATACAGCTTTCTATCGCTGTGATTTCCCATTTCTTATTTTTCTTTTAAACCTTTCTTTCAAGCTGTGAGTCAGCAGAGCAAGCTGTGATGCTCAGCAGGCAAGGTGGTTACCTTGGACAACAAGCTGTGATGCTCAACGGGATAGCAAGCTGTGATGCTCAGCGGATGGCAAGCTATGAGGCCCAGCTGATGTAGGCAAGCTGTGTTGCCCAGCCGTTCAAGCTGTGAGTCAGCAGGAATCCACACTCGGGTAGAGTGTGGGGTGGACGTAGGTCTGCGGACTGAATCACCTAAAAATTCTTCTGTACAGTGGTTTGATTGTCTATTATGTTTCGCTAGGTGCATGCTTCGGCTGATTGATTTGCTCTTCCAATCTAGCGAGTGTTCCATTTGCATACCGCACGTTTGATTTAGGTCTCGTGTGAGTCTGGTGAAGTCTGGTATTATTATCAGTCTACTCTGCAGAGTTCTAAATTTTGTTTGTCTATCATCTTCTCGTCCTTCATAGATAATACCACGTTCGTGCTAATTACCTACCCATATTGCTTCCGCGTCTTTGCCTTTCCATAGTTTTTAACTGGGCGTAATTATTAATGTTTAATTGATTGAAAATTTTAAAGGGGAGATTCATTCACCCCCCTCTGAATCCATCGCACCGGTCCCAACAGTTAGCATCTAGGGTAGTCGGTCTATGGTGTCTCATTGCGTCTCTCTATTCGGTATATCAAAAGGTGCCTTCGAAACGATAGGTTACACATATTGGGACGGTAGCACACTTGCGTGAGTGCGATCTTTGGATCAAACCTCCGCCACATACTGAATATTAGAGTTTAGGTCATCCTTCACTTCACCTTGGTTGGTGCATCCAACCCCTTGTCATTTGCATGCCCACTCATAGAGGTACCCAATACTAACCACCACCACCACCTATGGTAGATCCCCGAGTCCCTAGTCCCGATGAGCCTTCGGTGGGCGACATGTTCCGAGCTCTTACGAGAAAAATTGATGGGTTGAGTACACGAATGGATGAGTTGAATACATGAGTGGATAAAATGGAAGGGTTGAGTACGCGGGTGGATCACCTAGGCACATGTTTGGAAGGGAAGATGAAGGCCTTAGAGGATAGGGCCAAAGAGTCGGACCAGTCTTTTCATGGTCTGGTAGGGAGACTAGCCGTCCTAGAGAGACCCCAGTTTGAGGCGCACCCTGTGTTGACAAATGGTCAACAGGAGCCGGTTCAGCCACCTGCTGCTCCTTGGGCTCAAGGGGTAGATGATAGGAGGCATCGAGTCCCCGAGGTGGATGACTACGAGTCCGATAATGAGAATAGGGGCTATGGTCGTGGTCGTCAAGTTCAACGGTGGAATCGTGATCATGATGAGGATGAGCGGATCCTCAGGATCGTTCGCACGGACCCTCCCAGGGTTCGACCTTAGGAGCCCGCCCGTCAGGAGCTATTCGCTCCAAGGCCTCACCCTCCCCCGCCCAGGGACCTACCTCCACCCCAACCACCGGCACACATTGCCCGCCCCCCATCACCCATTGCCCATCCTCTGGCACCCACACCTCCTCCCATGTTGCCTACACCCCCAGTCCTTCGGGAGGATAAGGGCAAGGGGCCACTTATCGGGGAGACTAGTGGGTCACGACAGTAGTGTTTTCACTGCCAAGGGTTTGGCCACTTTGTAGGGCATCATCCCACCCGTACATCTCTAGTCATTGGGGACACACAAGTCGGAGAAGCCTCAACTTCTAGGCGTGTGCTTGTCAGCTATGAGGCCGAGCAGGAATTAGCTGACGAGTTCTTTCGTGAGGAGGACGGTGTCCAGGAGAATCCTCCAGACCTCCAAGATGCTCAGTAGCTAGTGTATTGCATTATGTATCAGTCTAGGGTCATGTGTGAGTTTTCATTTCGTCAAGTCTGTCTGCTTGTGTCGAGTTGAGTCGGAGTCTGCATGTGTCGAGTTGAGTCGGTCTTATGTAAGCTCGTGATGTCAGCCCTTTTCGAGTGTATGGAAAGTCGAATCTCATGCGTACGTTGTGGACTTGCCTAACGAATAGGGAATCAACTCTACCATTCTATGTCTCGGATCCAGCCACATACAGGGACCCAGCGGTGATTCCCTATGAGTCTTTGAGCCATCTCCTCCCCTTGTGAGTGACCCCACCTCGGAGTGTCCACCACCAGCCTCATTCCCAGTAGCATGTGCATATAGAACATATACGGGATGAGTAGGTGACTATTACTCGGAGTGGAGCGTACTCACGCTACCCGGTACGGTGGAGAGCACGACCCACATCTGATCACCTGGGCAAAGCTAGGGAGGATGGAACGAGATCTGCAGGAGCGAGCAGCCACACCCCTTACTCGACGGGTCGAGTTCTTCCCACCCGGGGAGAATTGATGGGGCATCGGGGCTAGTCCATTAAATGTTTGGAATATGTATTTGTAATATGGTATTTGGTGTGTAATGTGTACTTGTTTTGGGTTTTATTTGGGTTTCTTTGTAAAAGGCAAGTAGGTCCAATGGGGTCTCCCACCCTCTTTCTCATTGGTCCACATAGGTCCATGGGCCCAATAGGTTGGTCTTTGGTCTAAGGTAGAACTTGGACCAAGTAGCCAATTTTGACTAGGAGAGAGGGGTGCCCCCTTCTTTGTCCCTTATGGGATTTTTTTATTCTTCTTTTTATCCCTCTCCCCATTATCTCCCTTTGACCAAGGGTATTAGAGGTCATTTTTCTAGGGTTTCCATTTCATATAAAAGCATTGTATTTTTAATTTTCAACATAATTAATTGAAGAAAAATCAGCATTTGCTCCAAGAAGGCCCAAGGGCGCACCCCCTCTTTCTCTTCCCCCTTTGTAGCTGAGAAAGCCGGTTTTCTGAGGTGAGAAGCCTCCATATCTGATCCCTCTCTGAGTGAGAAGCTCAGCACCGCCGCCACCGCCTCCATCGAGCCACCGTCGCACCACCACCGCCTCGCCGTCGCAGATCTGTCCACCCCTAGACAGCAACCTAGTGCCCGATTTTTATCTCCCAATCCGGAGATCTGATCAAGCTAAAATTTTGAGGGTGAGTTCCCCACGAAATTCCCCCTCTCCAAAAAAATTTCCAGGTTAATCCTCCATCGTTTGATCCTCGTTCCACCTTAATCCCCCAACTCTACCTAATCTGTCTCAGTACAGATCTATGTTCCAACATCCCCTCTCTTCGCCCTTTTGATTCTCTTACCAATTTTAGATTGCTCTGAAATTTGGACTGGGACTTCTATCCACGAAGACGCCTTGCCACAATTTTTTTTATGATTTTATGAATTCGTTTACCCTTCCTAAAAACCTCTGCAAAAATCAGATCTTGATCTGTTCCCAGCAGTCCAGATCTGACCTTTCCCGCCATTAAATCAATTCCACCGACCAAACCACTTCCAAAAATTACCAAAAAAAATGTGTGCCACCCATACATCGCCATCTATCATCCATAAAAATTTCAAACCCTAGATCCATTGTTTATGCCTCGGTCAACATGCATGATCAGGTAGATCTAAATCTGCCTAGTCAGATCTGAGCTCAAGAGTCAGCCTATTCATAAATACCACACAAAAAACACAGCACCATAAAAATTCCTGTCAGAGCCTATAGTTGAGCTCTGAAAGGGCTTCGCAACGGCGCAAGTTTCACGTCAATCCAACGTCGGAGCTGACCGCAGCAATTTTTCTCGCCGGGTTACGTAGTTCTGAAACTGTAACACAGGCTCGGGACAGCAACCTGCAACACCCAACGAGCTGAGCCGCCCCACCTTCCAAAAGGCGTTCCAGTCCAACATCCTTCTAGGGAGCAATCCTCCAGGGGTCCCCTTCACAATGGGACCAACCCCGCCCCAATTGGCCGTCCGAGCAGAACGTGGTCCCCACAACCGTCAGGCCGCACCGTCCGGATAGCACCGACGGAGCGGTCCAAATCACTATCCGTCAACCCAAGTTCACTATTCTCGGGTCGTTGTTGTCACCCTTTACCTCCCTACATGGAGTGCACCATAAAATCTTTGCGGTAATTAAATTATACAATTATACCGGTAATACGAGTCTTGGCTGGGATCGCCTTCCCCACGCCTGGAGCGTGGAGATATCATTTTTGCTCCCCTCTTTAGCATTTTCTTTACTCGTATATATTTCTATATGTCACTGCTTGCATGTGATAGGTCCTAGATCGTAAAAGTATTTTAATCACCGTTGCGAGAGAGAGAGAAACCCATCCTGTGACCCGATCCGGACATGAAAAAGAGAGTTGACCACCCTAGCTCATTGTCCGTTTCTCAACCACGCACATCTGCACGCTTCCCTCGCCTGGGACTAGTCGCGAGTTTGCCTAGAGTCTAAGGTTTGCATTCAAATTGGCGTCGAGTCGCGTCCCACATCAATGCATTATGGGTAGGAGCAGTCATCGTCGGGGAGCAGGCAGTAGAGGTAGTGTCTGAGGTGTGGTAGTGTCCATCTTGATGGGCCTTGTACGGCAAGCGTGGCAGATTTGAGATGCTTCAGAAGCGGTCAGGTGGGACACATAGTACGTGAGTGTCCCCTAGGACCCCTTCAGCAGCCATAGCAGTGTTAGCCGCAGCACCAATGATCTAGTGATATCACACCTCATGAATTTTGTTTACTTATGTGTTATGTGTTTCATGAAATCCCGTTTTCACATTTTATTTATCTTCTAACCTCCCTCAAGCGTGTCGGGGAGTCTGTGAGAATGTCTTATGTGTCGATAGTGGAGCTGCCTATAGGCGTTTGTGTTTATTTCTCGTTGTAATGAGGAGGGTTAATGTTGTGTGGAATTACCAGGCGAACTATGTATGCTATGTCATAGTGTTGGTGTTATGATTCTCAGTGTACTTTGAGCTGGGACCTACGAGGTTGTAGGTGGTTTGTCAGACTAAGAAAGAGAGTCGACACTCCTGAATCAAGGTGCCTGAGTGTTCCCTCGATATTTTCTGATTTCGACCAATGGTCTTGGAGGTGATGGTAGGCCAAGTGCCAGAACTTCTCCTACATTGGATGTAGGGGCTATGCAGAGTTGTGCAGTGGAAGTGTTGTGGGTCCATAACCCATGGCGCAAGATTAGAATAATAGTAGGAAATGAGAATGTTTTCGGGGTGAAAAGGCTTTTGAAGAATTTATGGCCATTCGATGAGGGTTGTTCCCCCAATGTGAGATCGTCGTGGCCAGAAAAATCATGTGGTTGTTGTGCCATTGTTGGCGGTATTATGTTGTGTGGCACTGGTACAGTCGAGAATGGAATGGTATGGCAGCGGAAGCAGCTGGATGAAGATCATGATTACGCTAAGTGCCCTCTGTAAAGTGCATATTGTGGCTTATGGTACAACCAATTGGTGGTTGAGGCTGAGTGTAGATCTCGGGCAATTGGAATTGTCATGGGGTAAAGTGAGGATATATTGCTCTGAAAAGAGGGATCGTGGACCAATTATGGTTAAGGTTGGTACTATCGAGATAGATCTGAGATGTAGTAGATGTTTGCATGTGTTCAGGAAATGATAGTGAAGTCTTGGCGGAGGCCTTGTGGGCCATCGGAGAGGCTAGTTGGGTTAAATAGCACTTCAAACATTCTATGGATTGGTGTGATGAGTGTTTTGTGGTGCTGTCATTCCGAGCTAACCGGGTTTTTATAACCCTTGTGGATAGATGTATCGGGCCTATGAGAGTGGATGTTGGACTAGTAGTAACAATAATAATGAAGGTGCCATACATCTTCCAAGTTTTAAGGGAGGAGCGTGCTCTAGTGTTTGAGTTTGAGGGACCACTAATGGTGTGCCATGCCTGATGTGTTGAGCTTGGTGGTTGAGGAGGGTTCATCATGAGGCTGTGATCCTGCAGGAAGAACCCGAGTACGTGTTTGGAGTTGAAAGCCTACAGGTCACCCTGAATTCCAAGAAGAGGTTACATAATTGCCCAGGTGATCACAAGAAGGTATGGGCATTGTGAAGAGCGATACAATTAAAGGAGCCAGTTGGTATGGCTCTGACCTATGTGTTGTAGAGTGAGAGTGCCTAGATAGAAGTTGTAATGTTGAGTCTATGAGACTCTGATGTAGTTTGAGTGTCCTGTTGAGGAGTAGGTGAAAAGTGGTCCATATGTGCTTAGTGCCTATCGTAGGTGAGGCGTAATGATATAAGGTGATGAGTGTCGGTGATGCGGGACGAAATGCGAATCGAGACCAATTTGATGCAAATCTGGGACTCTAGGCGACGATGCGACTAAATTGACGACGCGACCAATGACGACGCGAGAAACTCGACACCAAAGAGCTCTAGAAGAGGAGTATGTGTCCTCAACAAGAAATGCAAGTTCACTATCGTCCCATGCGAGGGAAACATGTGGATCTGCGCGGTTGAGAAACCGGTAGTGAGTCAAGGGTGGTCAGCTCACACTCATGCTCGGATCGAGTCACAGGACGGGTCACGCTTTCTCGCTCGCAGCGGTGATTGAATTTGAGCGGGCTACATTCCCTATCTCACGCTAGCAGAGGCATTCAAACATATACAAAATAAGCAAATGCGATAAAAGAGAAGCGAAAACGTACCTCCACGCTCCAGGCATGGGGAAGACTTCCCGGCCAAGATGCGTAACTCCCGGTACAGTAAATATTATTAATTACAACACAAAACTTACGGCCCACTCCACGCAGGGAGGTAAAGGGCTACAACAGTAATCGAAGAGTGCTAATCTTGGGTTGACGGGAGGCAAGCCGGAGGGGCTTTCGGGGTGGAGACGGGTTGCTGGTCCGGATTTGTACTGTTCCGATCTGCTGGATAGCAAGCACGTACGAAACATGGGATGGCAACTTTCGGTCATCTTCTGGCAGCGGTGGTCGGCTGGGACATTGGTGGGTGGTCCCTCTTCGATCCTTGAGGTCGGTGGTGGCTGAATCGCAGCCGAAGGACCGATGGGGATTTTAAATCCCAGACCTGTCCCACAGTCCTGTGACTCGGCAAATCTGCATGACCCGGTGAAAACACTTGCTGTGCTAAGATCCAGAGGCGGATCGGAGTGAAACTAACGCCTTGGCGAAGTAGACTTAATGAGCTACAACATATGCAAATTTCACAACCATCCAACAATCGGATTTGAAATGAAAAACTATGCAACAGTGGATCTCGATTTGACAAGGGTGCAGGGCAGACTGTGACATACTTTGATCTGCATGATTATGAGGTTTGACTGAAAGAGAAATGATGGATCTAGGTGATGGGATTAATATGGGTGAAAGAAGGGGATGTGGGGGACGTGCACAAAAATTTTGGTGATCATCTGAGGTGATTTAGGTGGTGGGAAAATTGATTGTGTAGGGTTCTATCTCGCAGATCTGCAGATAGGCAGATTGCGCAGGTGTAAAGAAATACTTGGGAGGAAAGGAAAACGGCGGCGGATCGACGTGAACATTAAAATGGGAAGAGGTAACAACGTGGGGAATGATCTATCAAAATTTGAAGATCATTAGAAGGCTGGATTTTGCGTACCAACTTTTTTGTTGAGATTCTATCTTGGATCTTGGAACTCAGGATGGTAGGGTGAAGATGGGGTTGTGGAGGCTCGACAGCGGCGCGGATGGCAACGGCGGTAGCGGTGGCTGAGAGTCACACCCAGCAGAGGTGGTAGAGGTGGGAATCGCTCCCACGAACATGGCGTCGCACCTTGGATATACAACCGTCACAGTTGCAAGGAGGATGAAGGAGAGAGGAGAGGGGCGCCCTTGGCCAAGCTCCATAATTTCTCAAATTTTCTTTGCATTAATTCTATCAAATAAATTGTTTACAAGACTTATATATCAAACCCTAGACCTAGACAAAAGATAACAAATACCCTTAGGTCAATGGGGAGGGGGAGGCTAATATTGGGTGGACAAATGTGTCAAGCCCACATGGGGCAAAGGGAGGGTGCGCCCCGCTCCCCTTGGCTTGGCCAAGGATGGCAACCCCCCATGGATCATTGACCCATTTTTTTATAATTGGCCACATGTTTATGTGTGGGTCAGCCTTGGTAGAAGATTGACCAAGAATGGTCAACAATATGGCGTTTGAATGGGGGGGGGGCGCCCTTGGGCTACTTTCATGGGCCTTGATGGTCTTGGCCTCCATGGGCTTGGAAGAGTCAAATGGGCTTTGGGTGACCAAGGGAGAAAGTTGGCTCAATTGGGCTTCTAGTGGGTTTGAGGCCCAATCCCCTATCTAAATAAAGGAAAGTCATTAACACCTAATGACTAGCCCATTGGCTTATAATTAACCTTACAAGAGAACCCAATGACTCAATGACAATATGCAAACCCAAAATTGTAGTTGCCTTGCTCCGATGTCTCATCAGTCGGTAGCCAAATAGTGTGTAGTGGCTTTGGAACTTAATAATGATAATGGCATTAATAATAAAATAACAATAATGATGATAATAACAATAAGGATGCATCAGCCAGACTTTGGTATGGAATGAATGTTTCCTCAACGTGGGGCTCTGCAGGTATTGGCATGGTTTGCGGCCCCATTTATTTGTAGCTGGAAGTTCTGCAGCTCTGAGAGCAGAGCTGGCCTAGTTAGAAGGTTGCGATGGTTGTAGCTGGCTCAAGAGCTAAGTTGTCACCAGACGTGGTAGCTAGTAAATGGATTCATGTAGCCAGGAGTTAGGAAAGACCCATAAGGGAGCTAGAGAGGCGAAAATTAGCGGCCCAATAAACACACGATTGAGAGCAGCCCAACCAGGTCCAACTTGACCCAAATAGGCCGAGCTCTCCAAGTGACAGCCCCAATAACGGGCCCACTTATCTTAAAAGCCCAAAGTCGTTCGGACCAATACTTCCTAGGTGGCCTCTCGGCCCAGAAATCTGAGAAACCATCGAACGGGAAGATCCCAAGCGGTGCCCGAGCGTAACAGAACCAGGGCAGATCGAGAGTCGATGAAGAGGGAGATCAGACGATTGAGCCCAAAACGGCCGAGTAACACCCCCTATACTATCTGGCTTCTTCGAGCTCCCTAACGGAGGAGAGCACTATATTAACCAAGGAAAACCCTTCGATAGGGACAGAAGGTGATCCTGAGTACTCAACACCACACCCACTGGTGGAGAGCGATCTCGTGCCTTTCACTCTTTTCTCCTACTCCCTTTCCACTTACGCTCTACCACTTCGCTGACTTAAGCATCGGAGGATTTTCTCTAGGGTCTCAGCCCTAGGCTCCTCTGACTCATTTCCTTCTTTGCAGATCCCCAATCGTGATAACAACGACACAGGTTCATCCAAGATTGTGTGGCTCAGGACACAGCGCGAGATCACCCCTCTTCATTCGGCGCAGTCTGTGGGAAATGAACAAAGAGCCAATATGGTGCAAAGAAATTCCAGTAGGAGAAGCGCCGGAAGAAAAGGGAAGGCACCGGCAGTCGAAGAGAGGGAGCTCGAACCCTCGCACCCTTTGAAAGGTGCCCCTCTAATGACCAAGCCAACAACCCACCTCCACCGGTCGAAGGGGAACAATTCGCTCCCGGGAACCCAGATGCCCTCCAAACCCTCAATGCTAAAAGGGATGTCCTCGTCGACTTAATGAGGACCCAGATAGCTGGAGAGGAGAGGTCGCAACTTCCTCGGACGAATCACCCCCACGCGGGGGCCTCCTACATGACGGCCGGAGGCCGATTCATCCTCCAAGAAGGACGCATCATCTGGAGTGAGTGGGGTGAACCTTCGCAGCCCCCACCTCCGGAGCAAGAAGCCTCCTCTAGCCCAAGAAAGAGGAGGTCTGAGCTCAATCAACAACGCACCAAGGAGGACGTTCCAGACCCGGAGCGCCAAGGAAACACTCGGAGCCCCCCGACCCCATCCCGACGACAGGGGGAACTATCCCTCTAGCTGTAGAACTTTGAGCGACGTTTTGCCCAGCAGGAGCGCACCCTTCGCGCCCTCTAGTAGAACACCACCAAGGAGGACGAGGAGCTATCCCCATTCTCCGACCAGATATTGGAGGCAGGGATTTCACCCAGAGTCTCTCTGCCGACCTTTAAGTCTAACGACGGGCAGGGTGACCCGGCCAACCACTATGACAGCTTCAACGCCCGGATGACCTTGCACGGGGCATCCGACGTGATATACTACCGAGCGTTTGTGAGTACTCTAGTCCAAGGCGCACAGACATGGTTCTGAGCGCTCATCCCCAGAAGCATCATGAGCTTCTGACAATTCGGGCGACTGTTCAAGGAAAGCTTCGCGGGCAGCGGCCCTCCAAGGTCGATAGTGGGATTACTAGCCCTCAAGCAGGCACAAGGGAAAAAGTTGCGGGCTTATATTAACCGCTTCAAAGCGGAAGCTCTGCGCATCCCCCGCCTAGATGTGGCCTCTGCTATCACCGCATTGACCGGAGGCACCCACGATAAAAATCTCCAGTGAGAATTGGTGCTTCACCCTCCTTCCTTCCTCGCCGACCATATGACCTTAGCTCTACATCATGCGGAGTGCGAGGAGTTCCTCAA
This sequence comes from Amorphophallus konjac, assembly GCA_022559845.1. Lineage (NCBI taxonomy): Eukaryota > Viridiplantae > Streptophyta > Magnoliopsida > Alismatales > Araceae > Amorphophallus > Amorphophallus konjac. The sequence goes on along the minus strand of CM040125.1, from coordinate 107,897,498 downwards.
CGCCTGTCGAGATCCCGCAAGCTCGGGGTGAGAGGGAGAAAGAAAGAGGTCGTCCGACCAATCATCCGGCTAGGGGAAGAGGAGGAATCGAGAGGGCAACCGAAAGGAACCCCCGCGCAACATTGAGCGCTATACTCCTCTATCTGCCCCGGTTTATCAAATTTATCAAGAAATAAGGGACTCGGGACTACTCCGCCACCCCGAGCCGATGAAGACCGACCCGAAGCGTCGGAGTCGTCAGAAACACTATCAGTTCCATGATTGTCATGGCCACCATACGGGAGAGTGCTACCAGCTCAAGGACGAGATTGAAAGTCTCATCGGCTAGAGCCACCTCTCCCAGTACGTGACCGAGCAAAGGGAGCACTGCGGAATCCCTCCCGAAGAAATAGACAATCGCCCCCAAGGAGTCCACATAAACGTCATCTCTGGTGATTAGCTGAGGAATAAAGCGTCATGTCGAGCGAGCCAACCGAGCTTCCGAGCCACCTAAAGCTCCACCCCGGGTGACCGACCAGTAGGCCTTGGTCTTCTCGGACCAAGACCTCGAAGGAGTAGTCACCCCACATGATGACGCCCTTGTTATCTAGGCCATGATAAGCCATTGTAACATGGACCGGATCTTAGTGGATAATGGCAGTGTCCCTGACGTTATGTCGTACGAGTGTTTGCTAAAGATGGGTGAAAATATGTCAAAACTGTGTCCGATCTGAACCCCCCTCTGTGGGTTCAATGGCCAGGTGACCTATCCTGAGGGAGCCCAGAGCCTACCTGTTACCCTCGGTAGCCTGCCCAAAGCCGTAACCTTCATGGCAAACTTCGTAGTGGTCAAGGAGATATCAGCCTACAATGCCATTTTCGGCCGAGGCATCCTCGGCTGAATTTAGGCAATGCCCTCCAAATACCACCAAAAAATGAAGTTTCCCACCAAATACGGCACCGAGGAAGTCCAAGGCAATCAGGCAATGGCGAGAAGGTGCTACATGATCTCAGTGGAAACTATAAGGCCAGAGGACCAGGGCAAAAAACTCAAAACGATTGAAGATAAAATGTTAAGCAAACTCGGGGGAGAGCTACTATCTATTTTCCTCAGGAACGATCCGACCCTCGAAGTAAAAATTGGGGCAGATCTACCACCCGAACTACAAACTAAATACAAAGACTTTCTTTCGGAGTATGCGCACATTTTTGCTTGGTCTGACAAAGATCTCCCTAGCATTCCCAAGGAGACGGCGATGCACCACCTCAACCTCGATCCCGTGGTGAAACCAGTACAACAACGAAAGAGGAAGCATGCCCTTGAGAAACATGCAATTATCAAAGAGCAAATCAACAAGGGGAAGAAAACTGGGTTATTTAACCTGGTCCTTTACCCTACTTGGCTCGCTAACGTCGTCCTGGTACCCAAAACTTCGGGCAAATGGCAAATGTGCATCGACTTCACCGACCTCAACAAGGCCACTCCGAAGGACTGCTATCCATTACTGAGTGTCGACCAACTTGTCGATTCAACCGCGGGTAATGAACTTTTCAACTTTCTGGATGCATATTAGGGATATCACCAAATTCAAATAAGCCTCTAAGACATAGAGAAGACAGCCTTCATCACCGACTTCGGCGTCTATTGCTATACCCGGATGCCATTCGGAATAAAAAATGCCGGAGCCACTTACCAAAGGTTGGTCAATCGGATCTTCGAGGATCGGATTGGGCGGAACGTCGAGGCCTATATCGACGACATGCTTGTAACGTCACAAAAGGTCGGGGACCATTTCGCTGACCTGGCCAAGACCATCAGCACCCTCCAGAGGTACCAAATGAAGCTCAATCCTGCCAAATGTGCCTTTGGAGTTAAGTCCGAGAAATTTCTGGGCTTCCTGGTGACCCAGCGAGGGTCGAAGCCAACCCCGATAAGATCCAGGCCATCCTAGATATACGGCCACCAACCTGCATCAAAGATGTACAATGATTGACCGGCCGGATTGTCTGTGCATATATCATGTGATGCATAACATATTCTGTGCATCTCTTAACTCTTGCACTGAGCACATAAAGTACGTGCACATTACTTTGGGTTGTTTGTGCTTATCTCGCATACTGCATAGCAAAGTATGTGCAACTTTTCATTCTTGCACGCGCAAAGTCTATACAAGACTGCTCTCAGCATTCGTAGCCTGTGCATCTTTGAGCACTGCACTTGAAACAAGTCTGAGCACCTATCCCCTGTGTGAACACTGAGTCCGTGCATATGTGCACTTATGACATATTAAGTCTATGCATGGTTGCCTTGATGTCTCAGCAAGTCTATACAATCTCCACACTTATCTGACATTTATATGTCTAGACACACTGACAGGTCAACTGCTTGTGACTGTTAAGAAGGGCACGTGATCCAAGTGGATCGTCCCTGACAGATGACTGCCACATGGAAGCTACTGTGTCCAGATTCTGACACGTGGCCAAGACATTCCTGAACCTTCCTGGCGGGAATGTTCTCTCCACACTCCTAGGGCGAGCGCTCGTGGGTCACAGACAAAAACAAATATAAAAGACATTCCTCCTACTAACAAGAAGCCAATTCCAGTGAAAAAGAAAAAGACTGGAATCATCTGAGAGAAGTAGTAGAGCAGAGAGAAAAGAAGAAGAGTTGCAGAGAAGATACGAGCAGAAGTGAAAAGAGAGAAAGCTCATGAGATCAAGATAGAAGAAGAGAAAGAAAGATAGAGAGAGTGAAGAAAGAGTTCGAGGAGAAGAAAAGAAGATCAGAAGATCTGTCCCTACTGGAATCTGGATCAAATCTAATCCAGTCAGCTCCATGGGAGCCACATCTGTGTTGCTATCATTTACAGCTTTCAGTTGCTGTGTTTTCTCATCTTTTGTCTTCTTTTGAACCTTATTTCAAGCTGTTATTCACCAGAGCAAGCTCTGTTGCTTAGCGATTTCAGAGGAGGATTCCTCTGGTTGGCTAAGCTGTATTGCCCAGTGGGTCAAGCTGTTAGGCAGCGGATGGCTAAGCTGTATTGCCCAGCAGAAGCAAGCTATGATGCTCAGCGGTTGTAGGCAAGCTGTGATGTCCAACGGTTTAAGCTATGTATCAGCGAGAATCCACACTCTAGTTTGAGTGTGGGGTGGACATAGGTCTGGAGGACCGAACCACCTAAAAATCTTCTGTCCATCGTGGGGTGGACGTATGCCTAGGCTCGATTTCTATTTCTCATCTGGCGAGTTTTTAGTTTGCTCACCGAGCATTTGAATCTAGTCTTGAGAGAATCACCTTGGATTATTAATTATTGTTACTGGAGAGCTTGACTGTTTTTAATTCCGCATCTCTGATTATTACAGTCAGTTTTAATTGGGGGAAAATTTTTAGAAGGGGATTCATTCACCCCCCTCTGTATCCGGGCCTTGCACCTTACAGTTGGTATCAGAGCATACCATCAAGGTCTCATTTGACCCCATCAATTGGTATCAGAGTGGGTCTCTGTGTATTCAGATCCAACGATCTACAGAGGATCCTGCTGCTTTAGGTGCTACTCGTGTTGATGTTTATCCGGTTGTAATCGAGGGCCATTGGCACACTGCTCAGTGATTGCTTTGTGCGTTGAAGTTGTTTGTTATCAGTCTTTATGGCACGTCCCTGTGCTTTTGATGGTTCCAACTTCAGCAAGTGGTTGGGAGGCCTGTGTATCTATATGAATTGCATTGATCCAAATCTATGGAATCTCGTATCAAAAGGCCCACATGATTTTCCTTGAAGTCAGACTAAGTGGTCCAATGAGGACAGATCAAAGAACCGTGATAATGTCACAATTCTTGAAATTTTGAGAGATGCAGTGAATACTGACAAATTTCCCTTCGTTCTCAGGTGTGCGTCTGGAAAAGAAATTTTAGACATAATCACTGCTGCAAACAGGGAGCAAGAAGAAAAATGCTTGATGGCCAATCGGAGAGAGAATGATGATGATACAACTTCTCAGGTAAGCTCCGGATCAGAAGAACCTTCGTTTGATGAATTGGTTGTGATGTACGAAGAACTATTAGAAGTGTCCAAGAAAATGAAATCTGAAAATAAAAGATTGAAGAAAAAGATCGAACAAAGTAAATCTGAATTTTCTTGTGAAGTTTGTCCTACTTTGAAGAAGTCTTATGATATGTGCCTGGTAGATGCTCATAATAGCAAGGAACATATTTCATCCTTGAAATATGAGAATCAAGAATGCTTAAATAAAATTTCTGAATTGGAAGATCAGCTGAAGACTAAGAACAATGAACATCAAATAAAATTGCAGGAGTTGAATAAGATGAACTGTGAAATGGACAAATTGAAACTTGAAAATGCAGAATTTCAAAAAAGTAATGAAAATCTTGAAGCTAGAATAAATAAAATCAATGGGGAAGTTTCACATATTGCGTCTGTAGAGTCATATTGCAATAAATGCTCTTTTCTAAGAGAACGCAATGAAGAACTCTACAGTAAAAATGAATGGCTAATGAAGTTGATTGCCTCTCTTAAAGAAGAAAACAAAGACTTATTGAATGAGAAAATTAAAGTTGAACAAAGAGAGGAGGAACTAATTGAAAGACTGGATTATGTATCCAGTAGTGAAAAATATGATGAAGAAAATGAGAAATTGATAAAAGAAAATGAAAAATTGAAACAATTGAATAATGCTATATCTGAAAGGCTTCTTGCATTAGAAAAGGGAAAATCTGTTGGTATAGAAGAAACTGAAAGACTATGCAATCTGGAACAAGAAGTTGAGAAATATAAAATTGTAAATAAGGTGCTAAGTGAGTCTCTTAATTGTAGTGAACAGGAGATTGCCAGTTATGAATTACACATTGCTTCCTTAGAAAATAAAATTCATGATCTGTAAAACTCACCATCCAAGTCTGCTGAAAATAAAGAAAAAATGATAGTTGTCATGGAAGGTGAGGATGATGATTCACGAAAGGGGATTAGTTGCAATTCTGGTGTTAAGAAAATTATTAGAAACCAGCTATACATCACTTTTGTGCAAAGTTCTGATGTAGCTGGTACCTCAAGTCAATCCCCAAAACAAAATAAAAATATGAAAACACCTTCATCATCAGTATTTCAATTCAAGGCTCAGAGAAATGAAAAACAAACAAATGCTCTGAAAAAGGGCAAACAACTAAAAAATAATGCTTATATGAATAACGTCAAGGGTGTCCCTGCTTATGCTGTTAACTCTACTAGCTCTGTGGAATCTGATGGATTAGTGCATGATGTTCATAAGTCTGTTACTCATTCGCATGCACATGAAAAGAATGATTATTGTCATTGCTGTGGTAGGTATGGTCACTTCATGAATGAATGCTTTGTCATGGAACAAGATGATAGGATGCATGCTAAATCCTCTGAAAATTATCATGGCCCTTATAAAAACAAACATGCCTCAAACCAGGACATCACATGCTTTAATGGTAACAAGCCTGGTCACAAGGCTATTGAATGCTAGTCAGGGTCTCATTGGGGTAAAGTTTGCTCCAGTAGTAAGCACATTAGGTGCTTTGAGTGTGGGAGGCATGGCCAGACAGTCAAGCACTGTTGGCATGCTCAGGGAAATTCAATAAAATCCAAATTTGCTAAACTTTCTATAAAAAGACATGAGCCTGATAGGAACCTTAAAGGAATGAGCTTTTCATGTTTCAATTGTGGAAAGCCAGGTCATAAATATGTAAATTCCTGGCTAAATAAAAATAAGAGATAAAATGTTCATGTAAACAACAGAAATTTTCATGCTCATGCACATAGAGTTCATTCTTATGTTGATGTGCATAATAAGGTCAAAAACTCTGTTGGTATATGTAGATACTATGGAAAATTTGGACATTCAATGGATGACTATTCTCTGATGAAGTTTGATGACCATCTAGCTAAGAAACTGTTTAGAACACCTGTTGGGAGTAATACAGGACCCAAGGCTGCTTGGGTTCATGTTGGATCAAAATAATTCAGTTTTTGCAGGTGTGCCTTGGAAGCTGATGAATAAAGGGGTTAATAATCCAAGGTACTCAAGAATGAAACCCCTAGGGTTGCACTATTCAGGTTAGTTCTAAGAACCTGTCTTAAATTATGTTATCTGAAATTATTTGCTTTAGATGTTTGCATATCATATTAATCTGTCTGTGCTTAATTGAAATCTCTTGAAAATTTGATTGCTCTCGCATGATGTTCATGCTGCTCATGACCAGTTTCTTTGCATAGTGCATATATATAGTGTAATGCATTGCATATAATCTAAATTAAAAAATCAAAAAAGAAATAACTCATTGCATCTAGACATGGGAAGTATTTTAGACTCACTAGTCGTTCACCTCTTGCACCCTTCCTGTCTAGCTATTCGGCTAACTTTCCTATTCATGTGCGTTGATTTCATTATTGATTTGAGAGTTGAATTGTTTGAAAAATCATCCTGTGACAACCTGTCATTGATTTTTAAATAAAGAATGTCCTGATGTGTGAATAGCTGTTTTGTACAGTTGAGTGTCATATGCATGACTTGCATAATTGATGTTTCAAGTTGATGCATGTACTGCACCGAGTATAGGTAGTTGCATGCCTTGCATATAGTCCGTGCATCTTGTGTTTAAATAGCATATAGGCCGATGCATCATATGTCCAAGCTGCATGTAGGTCCGTGCACTTCATGTCCTTCACATGTCAAAGTCGGTGCATTGTATGCTTCATGCATGATTCAAGTCGGTACATCATAATGTCAGGGAGAGAGTAGTAATGTCTGAACTTCGTGTATCAAGTAGTCTCTCTCTCTCTGATTACATTGCATGTCTGATCCATGAGCACAAATCATAAAATCATGTGTTAGGTTTTCATTCAATACAATGTATTTAGTTAGGGGGAGTATATGGATGTCTTTTAGAAAATTCATTTCATAATTTGACCCTATCATAAGTTGACCCATTACATCCAGATAGGAGGAGCTTTATTGACCTATTAATCCTCTTCAATCTAGACTCTTCCTGTCCAAATATTTGAATTACTCTCTTGCTCCTGTGTATTTCACTTGAATTCTTAATTATCATTACATGACAAGCTGACCTGTCTGTACTCCAGACTCAGCTACCATATATTGATATGCATAACTTTGATGCTTTCTTCTTGGTTGTTGTTATTTGGACGGCCATCTTTTCCCACTCACTCACATTCCTGCAAGCTGGTCTGACTGGTTTGGTTCCATGCTATGAATATCATAGAATTCTTCTCTCTTGATTAATCATCTGCTGAAATCCTTTGAAAATCTGTTCAAATTCTTTCATATCAGAATTCTGTGCTCTGGTGTGGATAAGTTGTTCAGTTGCATTGATTGAACTGACTTGAGAAATCTAAGTTGTGTACCATGTTTATATGTCTGAAACCTTAGAAGAAACTCATATCATATAGAGTTAAGAATGTCCACTGATTCAGATTGGTATAAGTCTAATGTATTCTCGGATTTGAATTTGAATGTTTGAAAGTATCGGAATCATATGTTTTAATCAATCTTAACCACTCATGTCATAAAATATCTAGACTCATTCATCTGAATTCTAAAAATATGAGATCAAGGCTCTTTGGTAGAGATACGTAGAGCTAGTATTGTTTTTAAACACTAATCTGAAAAAGGTTGTCTAGGAAGAAAAATGGTTTTTAGAGCAACGACCTTGGTAACTGAGAAACTAGGTCCTCTATCAAAGAAATAGAGTAAACCTAAGTCATGAAGTGCCATAGTCATCTCTGGTGAAAAAATAATTAAAAATCTGACAGAGCAATGGCACAGTTGTGTTGAGTGACTGGAGATTCTGGCCTCTAATCAAGGTGTCTCCTCATGTAAAAAGGTACTTCTATTGCTAACTCTCGTCTCACAATTGAGAGGCAATGTCAGTTATCACACTGAGTAACTGGGTCACTTCACCTAAGATGTGTTGTGCCTCATGTAAAAATGTGTTGATCAACTAAAATTGCTCGAGAAAAATAATGTGCTGATCAAAAGTAAATATTTTACAAATTCAGTCAACCTCACATTCTAGTAAAGGTGGTTAATCTCAATACTACCATATGTTACTCTTAAAGGAGTAATTGAGATTATTTAAGATGAAAGATGATTGGTCTGGAGCATTGCTTGATTAGCTGGTTAATCTTTATTAAAATTTAGTTTCAGATATGAGTAATGAATTTAATTGACAGATTCAGATTACATCATGCTTAAACCAGGTGGATAATGTAGGTTAATTCATAAACCCTTATGATAAGAGAGTCTATCCTTACGTGGACCTATAACTGTGGTACCTGCTATATAGTATTTTCTTCTGATCAGGTTCACCTCTGACAACTTGATCATCCACCTGTTGGTCACTTCCCGCTCTGTGACTGTCATATCTTGCTCAATCTCTACTGAATGATTCTTAAAAATCATGTGCTATGTTTGCACTCACATCACTCTATCTCTGGCTACCCTTACTGAGCTTACATCACCAGTGTGATTCTCCGCACTGTTGGAATCTTTCATCTTGTTTCTGTATCCCTGACGAAATGCTCTTGTAACCTGTTCTGGTTCTGGTTATTACCTTGTTTACTTGCAGCCTTCTGAACTTCAGAATTCTTATGGTGGTGGATTCCAGATTGATTCATTGGATAACCAGAGTTCATCCATGTAGGTACACCTTATGTCTTGATATCACAAGCAATAAAAGGCTTCAAGCTACTTTGACTACATTTTCTTTCTTCTCACTGTCCTTGTGTTTTCTGATTCCACTCATGTTTTCAGGGGGAGGATTGATACTTGATTGTCTAACTGCTCCTGTGCTTGCTGAGATTTCATTTCATTATTCAGGGGGAGCTTCATGTATGGTTGTCCTTTATTTTTATCCAGGGAGAGTATATGATGTCATATTGTTTTCTGGGGGAGAATAGCTTCTATATGCATTAATGTTGGAATCAAAGGGAAAGATTGCATATCTATCATTTCATACTACTTATATTTCATTCTAAAACTGGTCTCTTTTTGATGAAGTCAAAGGGGGAGAATCGCATGACATGAGACAGTGTGACGCATAGTGTTGCCATCATAAAAAAAGGGGGAGATTGTTGTGCCCTGTGATTTTGATGATAGCAAACACTGTGAGTCACTATGAGTCACCATTATATGATTGCTGAATGATTGCATATGGTCCTTGCATACCCACTGGTCATATATCTCTGTCTAAACTGTAGGCTAATGCATACATTCTGGGTCAGTGCATCCTCCTGACACTATGTTTGTCTGCGTTGCATGAAGTCCGTGCATTCCTTATCATTGTGCATTTCAAGGTCAGTGCATTCACGTATGTTCAACAGACTAGGTCAGTTCACTTCATTGCTTAAGTCAGTGCAGGGTTGATTGTCGAAGGCATAATGGTCTGTGCGTCTTGTCCTTGCACGCTGCCTTGCGAATGATAGTCAGTGCAATGCGCACTCCATCCATGCAAAGTTGGTACAGTCCTTGCATTAGGCTGGCATCATGTCGATGCAACCTCTGTACTGCATGCTAGCTAAGTTGGTGCAACCTTTGTTGCTGCACGCGACCAGGTCCGTGCATGCTGTATTCTAAGCGCAGCAAGTCGATGCAATCCTCGTTGATGCATGCGACCAAGTTCGTGCATGCATAGTCTAGGCTCAATAAAGTCGGTACAATACCTGTCGTCGCATGAAATCAGAGTCGGTGCAACATCCATCTCTCGCACGAGTAAAGTCTGTGCAGGATAGGTCACAGCATACTATGTCAGTGCAGCTCATGCATACCGCATATACGAAGTCTGTGCATATATCATGTGATGCATAACGTAGTCTGTGCATCTCTTAACTCTTGCACTGAGCACATAAAGTTTGTGCACATTACTTTGGGTTGTTTGTGCTTATATCGCATACTGCATAGCAAAGTCTGTGCAACTTTTGATTCTTGCACGTGCAAAGTCTGTGCAAGACTGCTCTCGACATTCGTAGCCTATGCATCTTTGAGCATTGCACTTGAAACAAGTCTGAGCACCTGTCCCCTGTGTGAACACTGAGTCCATGCATATGTGCACTTATGACATATTAAGTCTATACATGGTTGCCTTGATGTCTCAGCAAGTCTATACAATCTCCACACTTATCTGACGTTTATATGTCTTGACACACTGGCAGGTCAACTGCTCGTGACTGTTAAGAAGGGCACATGATCCAAGGCGGATCGTACTTGACAGATGACTGCCACATGGAAGCTACTATGTCCAGATTCTGACACGTGGCCAAGACATTCCTGAAGCTTCCTGGCGGGAATGTTCTCTCCACACTCCTAGGGCGAGTGCTCGTGGCTCACAGACAAAAATAAACATAAAAGACATTCCTCCTGCGAACAAGAAGCCAATTCCAGCGAAAAAGAAAAAGACTGGAATAATATGAGAGAAGTAGCAGAGTAGAGAGAAAAGAAGAAGAGTTGCAGAGAAGATAAGAGCATAAGTGAAAAGAGAGAAAGCTCGTGAGATCAAGATAGAAGAAGAGAAAGAAAGATAGAGAGAGTGAAGAGAGAGTTCAAGGAGAAGAAAAGAAGATCATAATATCTGTCCCTACTAGAATCTGGATCAAATCCAATCCAGTCAGCTCCATGGGAGCCACATCTGTGTTGCTATCATTTACAGCTTTCAGTTGCTGTGTTTTCTCATCTTTTGTCTTCTTTTGAACCTTATTTCAAGCTGTTAGTCAGCAGAGCAAGCTGTGTCGCTCACCGGTTTCAGAGGAGGATTCCTCTGGTTGGCTAAGCTATTTTGCCCAGCGAGTCAAGCTATTAGGCAGCGAATGGCTAAGCTGTATTACCCAGCGGAAGGAAGCTGTGACGCTCTGCGGTTGCAGGCAAGCTGTGATGCCCAGCGGTTTAAGCTGTGTATTAGTGGAAATCCACACTCTGGTTTGAGTGTGGGGTGGACGTAGGTCTGGAGGACCGAACCACCTAAAAATCTTCTGTCCATCGTGGTTTGATTGCATTGTTGATTCGCTAGATGTATGCCTAGGCTCGATTTCTATTTCTCATCTAGCGAGTTTTCAGTTTGCTCACCAAGCATTTGAATCTGGTCTTGAGAGAATCACCTTGGATTATTAATTATTATTACTGGAGGGCTTGACTGTTTTTAATTCCGCATCTCTGATTGTTACAGTCAGTTTTAATTGGGGGGAAATTTTTAGAAGGGGATTCATTCACCCCCCTCTGTATCCGGGTCTTGCACCTTATAGTTGGTATAACATCATACAATCTAGGACTCATTTGACCCCATCACCATGAATACTATGAAGCTCGGGAACCATATATGGTCAAATACCTTCACCTGGTGAAAGAGATAGCCCGATCATTCGAGAGCTTCCAGGTAATCCAAATAGCTCGGGAGGAAAACTCCCGAGTGGATGCCCTCTCTCGATTGGCCTCTTCCATCACCTCAGAAGGGACCAGATCTGTCCTACTCGAAGAGTTGGACCGACCAAGCGTGGAAACCAAAACTGTAGCAACTGTACAGGCACCACTAGACGACTGGAGAGCCCCATACGTAGCTTGGCTATCTGACTCTCGAGAGCCCGATGACCCTCGGGAGGCCAAAAGACTCAAATATCAAGCTCGATGATTCATCTTATTTGACGGAAATCTTTACCGACGATCCTTCGCCGGCCCCCTCCTCAAGTGCCTTAGCGCCCCGGAGCCTTAGCATGCCGTTGAAGAAATCCATGAAGGGATTTACGGAGCACACCAAGGGGGGAGGTCAATATCAAGGATTTTGCTGCGTCGAGGTTATTGGTGGCCCACCCTCCAGTGAGATTGCTCCACATATGCTTAGATGTGTGACCGCTGTCAGAGGTTCGGCCACCTGATCCACCAGCCAGCCTCAGAGCTCATAACTCTAACCGAGCCATACCCTTTCGCTCAGTGGGGAATTGAAATCCTTGGGCCCTTCCCAGTGGCCTAGGCTCAGAAAAAGTTCCTCATCGTCCCCATCGACAACTTCTCCAAGTGGATCAAAGACAAGGCTACCGCCAAGATAACAGAAGCAGTAATATGGAGTTTCGTGTGGAGGACGATCATTTGTTGTTTTGGCATCCCCCTGGTGATTGTGAGTGACAACGGTCAACAATTTGATAGCACTTATTTTAAGAATAAGTGTGCCAACCGACATATTCGTAACCACTTCACTTCGGTAGCCCACCCTCAGGCTAACGGGCTGGTCGAAAATGCCAACAAAACCATCCTTAAAGGCATAAATACCAGGCTCAGTAAAGCCAAGGGTAATTGACTCGAGGAATTGCTTATCGTACTATGGTCGTACCGAACCACTCCGAGAATCGCCACAGGCGAAACTCCATTTCAACTAGTCTATGGCACCGAGGTAGTCATCCCACTAGAAGTCGGTATCCTATCCCTTCGAGTTATCCACTTCTTGTCCGAGCCAAATGAGCGAAAGCTATTGAAAAACTTGGGCCTAACCGATGAAGTACACGAGGTCACAAGAATCCGAGCAATGGAGTACCGGCGATGCATGATTCAGTACTACAACACTCGGGTCTGAGATAGGCAGTTCCAGCAAGGAGACCTCGTTCTCAGGAAGGCTGAAGCCTCTCGACCACTAGAGGCGGTTGGAAAGCTAGCCCGTAATTGGGAAGGCCCCTACCGAGTGATCGAGACACTCGGGAAAGGAGCATACCAACTATCTACCATGGAAGGGATCCCAATCCCTTGGACTTGGAACGTTGCTGCCCTGCGGAAGTTCTATTTCTAAGTCCATCCATACATGTAAGAAACCAATAAAGACACTAAACTCTCCATTTCTTTAATGTCAAAATTTTGGTACATCAGATGGGCCGTAGCCAGCACAATGTGCATAAAAAAAATCTGGTACAACACGGACTGATGACTTGGTGTGGATGAGGTTAGCGGCTCCAAGCGCAGCCACTGACTCCACTCAGTGTGGAAACTGGCTCAGATAACGGGATAGCTAACTTTGTCTGCTCAGGAAGTTCAGAGGATGGTATCAGTAGGAAGGAAAAGAAAAGGAAAATATGCATGGGCACTAGAAAATAAGAGAAGGTCTCCTCTGCCAACTCTTTGGAAGAGGGAGCAGAACAAGGCCAACAGAAGATGGTGCGGGCAAAATAAAATAGAAAGCAAGCACCCTCTGAATGGTGCGAGCAAGGAAAGAGGAGGAGCGGAAGAGGTGAGGAAGGAGCAGGGCAAGGCCATAGCACTAAAATGCCCTCCCTCTCTCGGACTCCTTCCGCTTCTACCTTCCGGCGGCCTAGAGGTCGGGAGGGAGCACGTCGCCATGCGCCCGCCATTCTTGCACGCCACCCACCATTCGCCTACCATTCCTCTACGCCAAAGCCGCCCAGACGCCACCGCCAAAGCCTTCGTCAATGTTAGCCTCCATATTCCACCAGAGGATGGCAACGGAAGAGAAGGCGATAACGGTTTTGACCGTAGAGAGAAAGAAGAGTAGGAGACTCAGCAAAGCCCCTGTTTCAGCATGAAGAGGAAGAGGTGCCCTTCCGGACCTTTTTATAGGCTGGAGGGGGAAGCCCTTGCCTTAATTGAACCTGTCCTCGAAAACATGCAAGGGACTATAAAGTGAAGGCGAATACCTCCCCGAGGAGTAATTACGCCTTCCTGCCACTAAAGTCACTCTACGGGAATGTGAAAAAGGATAGGTCAGTTAAAGCACCAAAAGATGGAGAAGTGCCAGATAATCAGTTCTTGATCAACCGATCGGCATATGACCAGATTTTTCGGTGGAAGGATCAGACAAAATATTTGATTTACCAACGACTGCAGATATCAAACTCAGTCAAACACGGCAAGAAGCATTCGAATACGCTCTGAAACTTACTGCCGTTATATTTCATAAAAAAGAAAATACATGATGAAGTTTCCAAAAAAAGGCCCCCATACAAAACAAGAAAAGAAAAGGGGGAAGGGCCACAAAAGCAAATACTGCTTAATTGATCGAGATGGGAGAAGAAGGGGAGGTCGACGATCGTTCCAGAAGCCTGATAGTCGGAAGGCCCGTGGTGCTCGTGTCACGCCCCGACGCAGAATATCGGGACCGACAGTAGAAAACGCTAGTAAAGATAACATGCTAAGCTAAGAATTAACATAACGTCATGAATAGAAAACTCCAAGTCTATTACAAATACCATCAAACTGACTTAAACATAATCAAGCATAATCTCTACTCGACTCCGTTACAATAACTAACACAAGTTCTAAGGCATAACTAGATGTAAAATAACTATAATAATCTCAACATAACGACTAGCTGATACACTCCAAGTCATCACTCTTGCCCATTCCCATCCATCTGTGAATCTTCACCTGAGCTGCCTGGAAAGGGGGGAAAACAACTATATGAGCGAACGCTCAGTAGGTAACAACAGGCAAGTGTAAGTGATTAACCAATTAATTACATGTATGAAACGGAAGAAAAGAAATAACGATCGAATGAAACAACATAATAAAAGGAAGTGCTAAAGAATGGAATGGAATAAAAATATGGCAGAATGATATAACTACAAGAATTTCAATTTAAGAACAATATATATAACAGGAAATTACATAAAATTGGCCAACAAGTAAGAATATAACCAAGTAGAACACGATTCAAGTAAGAGATCATTGTCATAGACATCATGCTAGTCATGCACTCGGTGCAATGCCTCACCATGTCATTACAAACTCCCATGGCCACAAGTACTTTTTGGGCGCTCTCCCTAGGACCAGGCGCTCTCCCTATGATGCGTTGGCATTGATTTATGGGATCCAAGATCCCAAGTTCCGTCTAGACTTTAATCAAGTTAAAATGGCCAATTATAATCAAGTACAAACTTACCTCGGAACATCCCAAGGCTAAGTTGAAGAGATACTATCCAGAATTTCTGTCCAGGAGTTCAAATTATCAAGAACCACATGTTCTTGGATTCAAAACCATAAAATACGAAGAAACTAGTCTATGTATGATATGTGGTTCCTACTGGACCGCTCAAGACTTGTGCGGTCGACTCTGGGCCGCACTAACAGTAACTGGGTTGAGGTTTAGCCCTCGGGGGTCAAGGTTGAATGGCTGATAAATGGCCGCTCTTATATATGAACGGTAAGCACTGGGCCGCACAAGGCCAGAAGTTTATAAAATTGAGGTCATGATATGTGGTCCTGATAGAGCCACTCATTAGTTGAACGGTCCACTCAGGGCCGCCTGTACAATGTACGGTCCATTATTGGCTGCACAATGTAGAACATGTGTGCAACATGATTAATTTTATGGTTTTGATGATGTATGTCTCTGTAGTCATTAATGAACTATACATGCATTTGAGAATGTTAATATTCATACATTTCTGGTCATCATACTTCCAGTACACATATATCAAGGCATATGACAATACAATATTGGTGGTCATTATACTTCCAGTGTAAAAAATCAAGAATGGCACATAAATCTAGGCAACTGGATACACAGATATCAAGGCATATGACAATATTGGATGCACGAAAATCTAGCATGTTTCAAGCACAGAAATCAAGCTGAATAGCATCACACATAAGGTCATTGCATATTCTTCATATGGTCAGTGCATGTCTTGCCTTATGGATGGTTCAAGGTCGGTGCAACTTCTTGACAGCATGCTACAAGATAATCCAAGGAATGGAGTGGAGATGGAAAATGTGAAAGCTCAATGATTGCGCCCTCGCACGTAGATCAACCTGCGCGGTCAGGTCGCGGGGGTCAAGGGGGCAGCGCCCCTTGCGAGGGTTTCCGGGGGTGGAGCCCCCGGAACAAAATGTAGAAATGCTTAAATGGTCTAATGCATAAACCAAACCTAAAAATACATGGAATTGATAAGGACATGAATATCTTGACTTATGGACATGTTTATTTGGGCTAACACTTCATTTTTGCAAGTATAGGTCTTTCCGGTCTGTAGATTGGATTAAAATCCACACGTTAAATTAGAGGAATAAAATGGATAACAAGATTGCATGAAAGTGGAAATATGATGGGGAGATGATAATAAACTCAAAGAAAAGCACGTGGTGCTAAGAGGAGGTGTGATCGCCAGAGGGGTTACCTCAATAAGAAGAAAAAAGGGATCGCGAATACCTGGTGAAGATTTGGATGCAGGATGGATGTGGAGTTCCTCCTCCTCCTTCAATCGGCCGGCCGACGAAGGGGGTTTCTCTTGATTGATTATCCTTGGAAAAATAAGACAATAAACAAACAAAGCAAAAAGAAAAGAGGATCAGCCAACGCGGATGTAGTATCAATCCAAAACAGACATAAGACGATAAAGAGAAAACCGCATGCGCACCTTTTTTTTTTTTGGTTCTAAAAACCCCTAGAAGAGAACTAGGGAAAGAAGGGAGATGTAATGAAGACTAACTAACGTAACAAAACTAATGCAAATAGAACACTAACGTGATGGACAGAAACAATATAACGTGATGATATAAGCACGAACAAAACACCCTGCTGTCCCTGATGACAGTAGAGGGCGACCGAAGGAATCCTCTTTGATTGAAGCAGGGAAAGAAGAAGCAATAGCTCACACAGGAGGATGAAAGGATCTCTACGAGCTCTACACTCTTGACCTCGGTAACCTGTGAGTTCGTTAACTCTTCAACCTCTTGAAACGTCAACCTCTTGAACCCTTCGAACCTCTTCAAAATTTGAACCTCCTGAACCCTTGCCTCGATCGACCAGAGCTCCCTTTTATAGGACTTCAATGAGAGATAAGCTCAAATTTGGGAAGATAAGGATAGGCAATGGTCAAAGAAGGCAGGACTCTAGCTCCAATTCGAGCAAGGAGACCATTGGAGGCAGGGAACTACCCAGGAAAGAGGAGTTAAAGCAGGACACGAAATGGAAAACACGACCTTGCGAAGGGCGTCAAATGAAGAATTGATGACCTACACAAAGACGTTACTCAAAACACGACCTCTATCAAGGGCGTCACTTCTTGGATTTAATTTTGACAATAAAACTTTCTTTATATGAAAATTATGAGAACACGCCTAAGATGAAGGCGTTAATTAAAAAAACACGCCCTGAGGAATGACGTTAACCAACAATTTAATTTGATTTTGAATTTATTTTGAAACCGGATAATGCCAGGAATTGACGCCCTGAAGTTTAGTCGTCCTTTCTTGAGAAAACGCCCTAGGTAAGGTCGCGATTTAAATAACGCCCCTCCTCAGGTCGCGAATCACAAAATGCAAGAACAAATCAAAACCACACACAAGAAGTAGAAAAACTTCATATTATGACCATATTGAAGTTCACTTTGGGGCATTAACATAGTGACATGAGATTTGATCAACATAGCGTCATTTTGGGCGTGTCTACAGCTGCCTCGCCTTGGCGTCTGCTTTGTAAGGGAGTGAGACGAAATGAAGCAAAAATGGAATGAAGTGGAACGAACTGATAAGGAGACGCCAAGGTGTGATGTGACACGCCTCAGACACTAAGCATTGGAAATCTTTCCAAGATTCTAAGTGAAACAACTCCGAATGATTCCAAGAAAGCATCAATTTGTTGGATAAAGGAGACTAAACTAAGCCAAAAAAATGTAAAGCAAAAGGTGTGCGCGCGGGCACGACAGGGAAAGACCATTGGAGAGCGGTTACCAGCCAATGTGGACGTGCTACAACTAAGGTAGATTTGTAGAAAAATAAAGAGAATTGAGATGGAGATCCAACAAAGGGATATTTTCAAGGAATCAGCCCGAGCGGCTTTGGATATAATAAAGTACTCAATTTGGAACGGAATATCTCATGTCAACTCAATCAAGAGCGAGTGACCTTCATTATTGCCTTAATATGAAGATTTTCATCATGAATCTCAAAGTCCTATATGATGCATGCTGGGCTAAAAGAAAAGATTAAACCAAACTAAGAACATAGAAAATAATCAAGGATAATATTGCTAAGCCATCCAGATTTGGTCAAGAATCCAAGTTTCTGAGCTAACACTAAGCCGAAGCCCGTTTGTCCGCGCATCAACCCAGAAAGTGGAACCATCGTCCCAGACCTTGAACGACTCAACGGCCTATCCGTGTGATCAAGACTCTCCTGGAATTATCAATGTTTTTTTTTTTTGAAGGGGAACTCAAATTCTAGGTTCATCAGAACCACAAGGTCGTTGATATGCTATAATAGCGTAGAATATCATATAGTAAAATGCTTACATCAAACAAATACAAGATAATGAGCGCGATGTTACTTCCATGATCAACCCAAGCGTCTCGAAACCTGCACTTTCCTGCACTTGAAACTTATCAGTCTTCACAATTTCAACATCAATAATCTTCAATTTAAAGTATGACATGATCATAAGTGCTAAGTAAAATAGAATTCCAGTGACATAATAGCACTTAAGTTCATCAAAGCACACGGGGAAGTAAATTCATAAGCTTACAAAAACACGCCTGGAATGAGCGTCGTCAAAATATGAAAGGCGCCTTTATGCGAGGGCGTCAAAACGTAAAATACGCCCTTCATCAAGGCGTGAAATCCATCGATAGTTCAAGAAGAAAATGACCCCATAAAGGGCGTTACACAAAACACGACCTCATCAAGGTCGTCAATTCAAGAATTGACGCCCTAACAAAAGGCGTTAATAAATCCAACGCTTCCGTTTCCAAATCGAAAGCAAAACCAAATCCTAATAGCCATCAACCTTCTAACTCCGAACAACCTTTGGGACCCTTCAAATCTTTATAAAAGGCAGGCACTTCCTTAGATTCAGTCAAAGCAATCCTTCGAGCTATGCTTTTCTATTCGTTCTTCTTCTGTAGGCACTTGTCCGAGCTCCTTCTGCAAAGCAAAAGATGGAGAGGATGATTAAGAGACCCAGGTCTTCCACTCCCAGGTTGACTGAAATCCAGGGGCATATCTGCAGCCGAATCGCTCTAAATCAGGTTAATGAATTCTTCTGTTCTTCCTCTGCTCATATCAGAACCAAAAGATGTTTCAACTGTTCTGCTGGTCTCCTGCACGCTTAATTGCTCGTGCATTCTTTTCTGTTCTTTGTTTTCCACAGGACTATCCATTGGTGCCAGGAGCTAGGAGATTTACAAAAAACAAGTGGCTACCCCTTATCCTTTCCAAATTTTCTTCAGACATGAGAAATTATCTTGCAAGATGGCATCTTTTGGGCCTAGTTACCCATGCCAAACATCATGACCAAATCCATTTAGATTGGGCAGCCATAGGAGCTCTACTTGAAATATGGCACCCTTCCACTCATACCTTTCTCTTTTCAACTTTTGAAGCCACTATCTTATTAGAGGAATTGGAGATCATCTTGGGTTTGAAGAGAATGAAGCAACGAGATGAAGAAAAGATGGCCATCATGCCAAAGCCAATCTCTTCTCAAGAACTATTAACAAGCTTGATTCCTAGCCCAAACCTAGTGGACCAAATCAAAGCTACCAAAGGCATCAACCTTCTAAAGCTCGCTTCATGGGTGTACAAGAGAGCGGATCAAGCTAAAGATGATGAGGAGATCGAGTGGGTAGCAAAAGCCTTCGTGGTGTGCTTAGCAGGAGCGATCTTATTCCCATCCACGGAGGACTTTCTATAAGAGGCCCAATTAAGCGCCGTAGTGAGCTTATGGGAAGGAGATAGAGTTGGACCGGCTATTCTAGCCTATCTCTATAGTGGGCTTACCTCGGCGGCGATGGGAAGGCCCATCTACGGATGCATGTTAGCATTCTCTAGTTGGGTTGATCTTCATTTCAAATTCGATCCATGTGGTGAGGCCCAACAACCCTCAAGAATCTTTTCAAAAAGCCCACTCTCCTATATGACCGGTTCACTTGGAATAAGCAACAGAGTGATGAACCGAATTCCTCAAATCAAAAAGAGAGTGGAATGGAGAGAGCATCTCAAAGTGATGCCAAAGAATCTCTTCACTTGCGCCCCGGGAATACTCAAGACCCAAGATATCCATGCAAGATTCTCTCCCGAGACAGACCTTCGTCTCATAGGCGCTTCAGACTTCGTTCTATACAATTCACACCGGTGCCTCCCTCAACTCGGGCTTCCACGACAAATCCTCGAAGATCCATCTCATCTTCCTCCAATCAAGACACGGGATCTAGTCGGCAACGAGGATGGTGAAGAATGCACAACCATTCAAGCTCTCTGGAAAATATGCAAAGCTTATCAACCTGTAGAGAATTTAGAAGAGGACAAAGAACCGTGGAAGGCATATGTAATAGCCTTGAGAAAATTGAGGCCCAAGGTGGCTCATTAAACATTGTAATCTTTTTCTTCCAATAACTCAATGATCTTTCCTTTAATTGAGCCATCTTATTGTGTTTCTGATCAACTCTTCCAACGTTCTGATTCTGTTGCAAATAACGCCTCAAGCAACGCCGTTAATTCATAAAAGGACGCCTTCATCACATGTCATCTTCAACATTCCAGTTCATAAATTTGACGCCTTCACCAATGGGCGTTAACTAAAAAACGTCCTAGGGCAAGGCGTTAATACGATTCATATTCCAAAATATATTCGTTGAAATTCCAAAAGTAACGCCTTCAGCAAAGCCACGTTTAATATAAATAACGCATCAATCCTAGTCGTTACTCAAAAATAGTAATGATTATCCACATCAAATCAATCAATTGCCATTAAATGCGTCTGACGACGGTTATCATTCCCCATGCAAACAAAAATAACGCCTTAAGAAATGTCGTCAATTATTAAGAAACGCCTTTATGTCAGTCGTTGATTCCACAAGACGCGGCCTTCCTTAAGTCGTTAATTCTTTTTGACCGTTCGACTTAACTTTCCCTCCTTTCTTCTTCTTCCTCCGTCCATTTCCCCTCTTTCTCTCTTTCTTCTGCAACCCTAACCGAGAACCCCCTCCCCCAATCTCTCTCATTCTTTCTCTCTATCTCTCTCCCTTCTACACCCTTCTACACCCTAAGCCATGGCCGGAGGAGGTTTGAAGCGGCAGAGGGTGGCTGCCCCCGAGGTGGTGGACTTGGGCAATGATGCCCACGGCGAGGAAGAAGCTCCCCTCGTGATGCTCGAGGAAGAACCGTCGGTGGCCGAGGAGGTTCTAGCGGCGGCGGCCGGCGATGAAGAAGTAGGCGCTGGTGAAGACGAAGAAGGCAGTGGCGAAGGAGAGGATGGCGGTGAGGAAGAAGGCGGTGAGGAGGAAAATGAAGATGACGGAGGGCCACCGGCCACGGCGGCGGCCACCCCTCGCCCCGGTCAACTCCGGCGGCCACGTCAGCCACGGCCCCAACTGATAGAGCCAAAGCACAAGAAGGTAGGCACCCAAACCCAATTTCCATTTTTTATTTTTATTTCCATTTTTATGCCATTTCCATAGCCCTCGGGTATAAACCCTGCAACCCAAAAAGGAGGCACCCTCAGGGGCGTCACGTTTTAAAAAGACACGCCCAACCCAAGGGCGTTAATTAAATTATTTTCCTGAAGAATAATTAACCCCATGAGAACACGCCCTAAAGCATGTCGCCCATTTAAATTTATCATTTTTGATATCATGCTGTTAATTTCCGTTAATTCCCATGCTTTAATTATTTTTCCATGAATTTGTTTCGCATGCCATTATTTTTATTTTATTTTCTGAAGAACATGGAAACAACGCCCCCCATTCTGAAGAACTTGGAAACAACGCCCCCCATCGGGGCGTTAATTCATCAATAGACGACCAAACCAGAGGTCGTCCATTCATTAATTACTGATTAAATTAACAGACCCATTTTGGAAAACGCCCCACCCAAGGGCGTGACTTGAAATATTTTTTAGGAATTCAGAATTTAACCATAAAACCACGCCCAACACAGAGGCGTTTCTTAGATGAACAGCGACCTAGGACAGGTCACAAATTCAAAGCACATTTAGAACCACGCCCTCCTCAGGGGCGCTAATTTAACAAACCACGACCTGAGGATGGTCGTTAATTAAATCAAACATCAATATAATCCAAGGCAATCAAATGAGATTCAGCATGGATAATCAACATAATTAAGTGAAAATTCTCTTCTTTTTCTGCAGGGATTGATGAGGACACGGATCTCCTGGGTTATGGTCCGGGCAGCATACTACGGCCTCCCCGAGTTTCAGAGAGCGAGGGTAGATGCTATGGGGTTTGGGGCCTTCCTTATCATAGAGCCAGTTAGGCCAGACCTACCACTTATCCAGGTTCTACGGGAGAGATGGGACAGGACTAGCCGGGCATTCTTGATGCCATGGGGGCACATGATTCCCACCCTAGAGGATGTGGCTAGGATCACCGGGTTGAGGGTAGACGGTGAGGCTGTGAGTGGGATTACCTACCCAGACTACACCGAGTTCGCCGAGAGGTTGCTAGGATTGGAGATGGTTTATGAGACGCCTAGCGAGTGTAGGACGATCTTCCGCACCGACCTCACTACAGTGATGGGCTTAGGGAATGCTAGCCACAGGTCAGGGGAGACCCTAGAGCAGTTCTCGCAGAGGTTGATAGACGGGGCTAGGGCAGTCTATTGCCAGGACCCAGCTGACAGGGAGAGAGCAGATCGAGACTTGAGGAGGTTCCTACTACTGCTGCTCGGGAGGCTATTGCTCGGGACAAAGGGCGACGTCATCAACTGCCGATTCCTAGGGATACTCGAGGACTTGGAGGCAGTTGACAGCTACGCCTGGGGAGCGGCTCTGCTGGCGCATATGATGGCTGACCTGTCCACGGGGACAGGGCGAGAGACGACCGTCAGTGGCTTCTCACCTTTTCTTCAGGTATGCATTTTTCTTCTTTTTTCTTTTCTTTTATTTTTGTTATGCATGTGAATGCCTTCCTAATGCAATGCATAGATGCAGGTTTGGAGCCATCTCTACATGCCGATGGGGCGCGTTGACCCACGGCCTGGGGGTGAGGGAGCTTTCCCTCTAGCACGGCGCTGGGTGCCGATCGTCTTCGGTGCCCCACTCGGCTACGAGTTGTGGGTTTTACGGAGGGAGTTCCGCGACTTCCCTCCCTCGTTGGTATGTATGAATGTTATGCATCTTTCTTTTTGAATTTACCTTGAATTTATTATGATGATGATGAAATGGTGTGCATGTTTATGAATGCAGGTGCAGTGGAGACCCTATGAGGGGATGACAGACGAGGGCCAGTCGTGGGGTCGTAGCGGGCCGTCCTCGCTTTGAGCATGAGCTTTGGGTTCACTGCTTGAGCGAGATCGAGCCGTTACGGCTTAGGTTGGTGATGAGGACGATGGGCCTTCCCCAGGAGTGGATAGAGGTAGGCGAGCCGTGGGGCATCAGGAAGAAGACGCGCGGTCGTACGAAGGTGACCGACTGGAGAGTACGGTTCGAGGAGCAGTACGCCGACTGGCAGCGTGGCGGGACTAGAGTCACCTCTCACGCGACTGACAGCTCCGAGTACCTCCGGTGCTACTGGGAGGTATACGCCGGCCGACCCCAGATGAGGGTCTTAGGGGTATGTATGAATGCACTTATTTCTAAATTGTATGCAAATGCTTATGTTTCTATCATGTGACTAATATGTAATGAATGCAGGATGCGTGGGATATAGCGGCGATAGATGCCCAGGCCCACCTACATAGCCTGGAGGACTAGCTAGCCGCTACACAGGCAGACCTAGAGACCCTGGTGAGTGTTTAAATTATTTCTATATGCAAATGTATATTTTTGTTGAATTATTGATGATTAGCCACTGACGATCTCAATGAATGCAGCGTGCCCAGCAGGGAGCAGTGAGGAGAGACCCAGGGGAGGCCTCCAGCTCGAGAGGGCCCAGTGCAGAGGTGACTGCACTGGCGGAGCAGCTAGCGGGAGCGGTGGCACGAGCTGAGGCAGCAGAGCGTGACCTCGCTTTATGGGTAAAATCCAAAACACAGATCAATTCAAATATTGATTATATAACTGTGCACTGATGAAATTCAAATATTGATTATATAATTGTGCACTGATGAAATTTATTTTACAGACTGAGGAGCTTCGAGCCGCTCTCACTTGCGTCTGCGAGGGACAGCAGGCGATGACTGCCCAGGTGAGTTTCTATTTAGTCATGTGTTGCTTTATTTCAAAAAAAGTTGAATTGTTGATGATTTGTCACCTGTTTGCAGAGCACACAGCTACGGGCGGCACGTACCGAGTTGGCGATCCGCGATCAGCGGATCTCAGAGCTTGAGAGGTCCCTGAGGCGACGAGAGGAGCTTCCTCAGGACGCGGCCGAGCTGCGGGTGGCTCTTGAGCTGGAGCGACGGGAGCGTGCCCGGGAGCGCGAGGAGCGTGCTCGTGAGTGGGAGGAGTACCAGGCGGAGCGTGCTCGGTACCAGGAGCAGGTAGCAGCATGCGAGCGAGAGCTGGCAGACTCGAGGACCCAGTTGATCCTTTCTCAGGAGCGGCTACGAGTGTCCGAGGAGCGTCTCCAGCGAGGGCGCGAGCGAGCACGGGCTGCGGGATACTCGTTCACCAGCTCCACTTTTGTGGCGGGCTCTTCCCTCCGAGAGAGGAGCGAGGCAGGGGGACACGTTCGGGTTCCTGCTTCTTCACGGGGGCCCATGCCTCCTCCACCAGCGCCAGCTCGGGACGGCGAGGAGGAGGTTGAGAGTAGGAGAGAGGAGGGTGGAGGCGAGAGCTGAGAGATTTACTTGTACTTCTCCACCCTCACACCTGTACTTAGACATCCATGATATATATATATATATATATATATATATATATATATATATATATGAGATTTGAGATTTCTTTGTTACCTGAGCACTTTGTGTAGTTGTGGTCTTGTGTTTGTGTACTTTTCTCTTTCCACGTTCTTCGTGTTTGCTTTACTGTGCCCTGTTTCTGCAACTGTAATCCACACTTTGAACAAACAGGTTAATTCATCTGTTCGACTTGGCCCCTTGCCCAATAAGCAAGAGATAGCAATATTTTGACCTTAATGAGGGGTCAAGGGGCCAAGCCTTTAATCAAATAAGGTAAAAATAAAATAGCTGATAGCGGGGAGATGCCTTATGCAAAGCACGCATATGCCAACCATAAATAAAAAATGCCCATGCAAGCGTACATCGTGAAGAAATGCATTTTTTTTCTTTTTTCTCTCACTTATATATATATATATATTTTGTTATTCTTCCTGAAAAACGTGCCTTAGAGTAGGTCGTGATTCGCATAAAGACGCCTGAGAAGACGGCGTGAATTTGAAAAGGAAATCTGATTTTTTGAGAAAGTAACGATCTACTCAGCGACGTTATTCTAAAAGAGACGACCTAATCTAGGACGTTAAGTCTATAAAAAGCGCCTTAGCCGAAGGCGTTAATTGAATTATTCTGCAAAAAGGTTGTCAAGGCTATCAAGACCACGGGTCCTACACGGTCACTATATAAAATTCATTAACCTTTCTGAGTAATTAAAAGGGGGTTGACGTGATCATAGTTGACTTGTATTCGAGATTTCGCACAGTGCAATTTCTTTAGTCCGTCTTGACCATCCTACCAGTTCGTGACTTACCACATAGAAAGGATGGAAGAAAATATAAGGGAAGCCCATAAGGGATTCTTAGATGCTCAGGGCAAAGTTACCTCCCCTACCCTATGCCTGTTGGGGTTCGGTCTTTGGCGTAGGGAAATTTGTTGCCTTTTGCCCCTTTTATATTGCACGCATACGCCCAAGGTTTTCCTTGCGGGGACTTTGCCCTCTTGACATGCTTTTCTTTTCACAACTTGACTTTCACTTTGGAATTGATTTGCATTTCCATTGATGAAAAAACCTAATTGTACTTGGGCTTTTATGGCATTTGCTCCCTTTTGGGCCCTGACTTCCACCTACTAGGGCGGCGGATAGGCTTGACGTGTCTACCCGAGGTCTCCCTTCCTCCCTTATGGGCCGAAGAAGAAAAGAACGGGTATTATCTTTCACTTTTAGTCAGGTTTTTGACTTTCCATCGGATTTCGCACTGCTTGAGTTCAAGAATAAAGCGTGTAGTGTGTGCGGGAGTCAACCTCCTTTTAAGTTAGCAAGACTGATGAATGAATTCTGAATTCTGACCTTTCGGACCTTGATCTTTCGTGTGCCATGGCACCAATTTTGATCCCTTCTATATTTTTTTTTGGTTTGCTTTTTTGGAATTTCTTTTTTTTTTTGGTTTTTGGAAATATTCCACTTTGTTTTGGATTTTTGAAACAATTTTTATTTTGTTTAGATTTTGAATCAAGGGTAGTATTTCTTAAGATACAAACCATTCCAAGGGTGAGTTAACTCTTCTCTTTCAGCATTAATCAATTTATAAGCATTGCCTGGAAAAACATCTTTTATAACAAACGGTCCTTCCCAATTGGGTTGGAGTTTTGAGCGAGGGCCACCCGGCTTTACGAAAATTCTCTTGATTACCATCTCACCGATTTTGAATTTTCTCTCAATTACTTTCTTTTGATAAAAACGTGAGAGCCTATTTTGATAAACGCGCGCATGCTCAACGGCGACCAGACGCTTCTCATCTAGGAGTTCCAATTGGGCCAGGAGTGAATCACGACGTTCATCAATAGAAAATTCCTTATCCAATTGTACTCGCATAGAGGGAATGAGAATCTCATAAGGGACTACCGCCTCCATTCCATAAGTAAGGGCGAAAGGGGTTTGCCCAGTAGGGGTGCGAATGGAAGTGCGATAGGCCCAGAGAGCTTCAACTAGCTTATCTGGCCAATCCGAAATTTATTAGCCTCACACGTCTTTTTAACAATTTTTATCAAAGTTTTATTAGTAGCCTCTGCTTGGCCATTGCCCTGCGGATAATAGGGAGAAGAATGATGCAATGCAATGTTATACCTGTTGCAAAGATCCTTGATTTCTCGAGAGATAAATTGAGGTCCATTGTCGGTGACGATGGTGCTCGGGATGCCGAATCTTGTGATGATGTTCTTCATTATGAATTTGCAAACGGTTGATGCTTTAATCTCCACGTAAGCTTCTGCTTCTGCCCACTTGGTGAAGTACTCCGTTGCCGTGAGGATGAATGATTTTTGTTTGGTCAGGTGGTTCGAATCACCAAGAGGTCCAATCATATCAAAAGCCCACATGGAGAAAGGCCATGGGGAGGACGTAGGATGGAGTGAAGTAGCAGGCGAATGAATTTTGTCGGCGTGCAGTTGGCACTTGACACACCTTCGAACATAGATGGAACAATCCTCTTCTAGAGTTGGCCAATAGAAGCCTAGCCTAATGATCTTCTTAGCTAGCATCTGGCTATTCACATGACCACCACACACTCCAGAATGCGCCTCTTCCACAACTTTCCATGATTCATCATCATCGAGGCATCTTAACAAAACACCGGTGATCCCTCTTCTATAGAGCGCACCTCTAACCAAAACATAACGCTGAGCCACTCTTCTAATTGCTTTCTTTTCTTCAGCAGTGGCTTCCTCGGGATAGGACTGATCATTGCAATACCTGGCAATCTCATAATACCAAGGCTTCTCTTCGTCAGCCAATTCTTCTTGCCAATCTAAAAGCATGACCTCTTTACCTTTAAGAGATTCCTTCTGCTTAACCTTCTCAAGCACTTGATCCCTAATATCGAGGAATGCGCGATCCTTAATAGCTGGCGTGTCGCGCTGATGAATTAGAGGAACATGGAAATCACGCTCAGGAGGGAAGACTAGAGCAGAGGCGAAAGAGGCAAGGGCATCGGCCAAGATGTTCTGGCTACGAGGAACATGGACGAAAATCAACTTGGTGAAAAGCTTGGCATAAGCTGAAGCAAGTTCCTGGTAGGGTTTGAGCTTAGGATTGATAGTGCGGCACTTGACCAGCACCTGGCGCAGAATAAGCTGACTATCACCCACAATCCTCAAATGGGTGACACCATATCGATGAGCGATTTGAAGACCGGCCAAAAGAGCTTTATACTCAGCTATATTGTTGGTGACAGGAAAAGTGAGCCGAGCAGCAAATGGGATGGTGACCCCTTCTGGAGTTAGAAGAACCATGCCGATCCCTCTTCCTTGAGAATTTAAAGCTCCATCAAAATGTAATGTCCACATAGGATCATGAGGTTGATTAATGGACATTAGTTCTTCATCTGGAAACTCCGAATTGACAGGATCAAAACGGGGGAGAGGGTGATGAGCAAGGTGTTCGGCAATGGCGTAGCCTTTGATAGCTTTCTATTGAATGTAAGTGATGTCAAATTGAGAGAGGAAGCTTTGCCAGCGTGCTAATCGATGAGTGAGGACAGATTTTTCAAGGAGGAATTTAATCGGATTCATACGAGCAATGAGGTGAACCTCGTGAGCTAAGAAATAATGTTTTAACTTCTGAACTACCCAGACTAAAGCAGCGCAAGTCTTCTCCATGGCTGAGTACCTCTGCTCACGGGGGTTAAGAAGTTTAGACAAATAGTATGCTGCCCTCTCTTTACCTTCTTCGTCCACTTGGGCTAGGACAGCACCCACAGAGTCATCCAGGACAGAGACATAGAGAATGAGTGGTTTGCCTAGAATTGGCGGCCTCAGGACAGGAGGATTGGCCAAATAATCCTTCAATCCGTCAAAGGCTGCCTGACACTTGTCATCCCAATTGAACTTGACTCCCGGCTTAGTAAGCTCGTAAAACAGCCTACATCTTTGTGAATGCTGGGAGACAAAGCGGCGGATGAATTGCAACCTCCAGATTAATCCTCGAGCTTCCTTCAAATTCTTGGGAGGAGGCATATCTCTAATGGCCCTTGCCTTGTTGGGATCAACTTCAATTCCCCTCTTGCTGACAATAAATCCAAGCAATTTCCCTGAAGAGACGTCAAATACGCACTTCTTGGGGTTCATCTTCAACTGATACTCTCGTGATCTTTGCAAGACCTTAGCTAGAACCCCAGGATGCTCAATCCTTGTCCTTGATTTCACTACCAGGTCATCCACATACACCTCAATATAAATATGAATCATGTCATGAAAAATCGCCATCATAGCCCTCTGATAGGTGGCTGCAGCATTCTTAAGTCCGAAAGGCATGACCACATAGCAATAAGTACCCCATGGTGTAGTGAACGAGGTCTTCTCTTGATCTTCCTCAGCCAGACAAATTTGATTGTAACCTGAAAAGCCATCCATGAAGGAGAGAGTCTCAAAACCCGCCGTGTTATCAATTAGAACATCAATATGAGGGAGGGGGAAGTCATCTTGAGGACACGCTCGGTTGAGGTCCCGGAAGTCTATACAAATCCGGACTTTTCCATCTTTCTTCATAACCGGGACGATGTTAGCCACCCAATTGGGGTAGAGGACAACTCTAACAAATCTAGCCTTATGGAGCTTGTCGACCTCTTCTTTCATCTTTAAAGCCATATTAGGGTGGAAACGCCTCAACCGTTGTTTGACCGGGGCAGGCCCTGGCTTAAGTGTAAGGCGGTGTTCAACGAGCGTAGGATCTAATCCAGGCATATCTTCATAACTCCATGCAAACGTGTCCTTATATTCTTGAAGAACCAAGATGAGCGCCTCTTCTTCGGAGGGCGGTAAATTCTTGCTTATGAGGATAATCCTAGGGTCTTCCTCGGTACCCAAATTAATTTCTTTGGTAGGCTCTTCTACAGAGGCTGATGGTTCGTCAAATCACCTTATGCCACTAGCAAAAGCATCAGCCTCGTCCTCATATTGTTCATAACTTTCTTCCCCCTCTTTAATAGGGTCTTCATCATTCATAATTTCATAGACACCCAAACCCTCATAAGAAACAACAGCAGCATCCTCATATTCCAGCTCTGGCAGGATGATTGGATTCTCTATAAATTCAGGAAGAGCTAAACAGGCCTGGCTTCTGATAGCTAACTCCAACAGAAATCTACGGGGAATCTGCTTACCCTTGGACTTCTTATGTGAATCTACCCCATGAATCTTAGTGTTAGCAGAAGAAGAGGAGGAGCAACTAGCTTGATTAGGATAAGCTAGAAAAGAGGAAGGAGGTGAAAAAGTGGATACAAGAGGTGATACAAATGAGGGCCCCTCACTGGAGGGGGAAAAAAGATCTAGCAATGAATCCTGGAGGAGCGGCCCCTGGGTCGGGACACACTCGGGAAAGAGATAAGAAGTCTCCTCAATGGAGATGGAGGATTGGAAAGTTGGAAATTTGACGTTTTTTTTTCGTTTTTATCTTTTTCTTTATTTTTATTTTCTTTTTCAAGAAGAAAGCAATGCGTGGGGAGAATAGCGGGAGGAGTGGAAATTGCAAGATCGGAGAAAGATTTAATCAGTGACGGCCCGCGCGGGGGCGTGATGGAGAGTTCAGAAAATCGCTCGAGGAGCGAGGGAGCAATTGTGAGAGCAACTTGGAGTGAATCTGGAGACAAGTTGATTATAATCGGAGGCAGTCTTGGGACATGACCAAACCAATGGGAATATAGAGAAGTAAGCACAGATGGATGCATGGAAGTGAGAGACAAGAGGCCGGCCCACAGCCTATCCACAGTGAAACCTTCTTCAAACGGAACATCCGGCTCTCCAATATCAGTATAGTCACTCAGCAGCTGCCTCTTGTCTGTAATTGCAGCTGGCATTTCAATCAATTGGTGTATTAATGGCGGCCACTCTGGATCAGTCGGCATGAAAAGGCGGCTCAAGGAAATAGTGATATCATTCATGTCAAACCACCTATACCAGTCACATTCTGGATCGTCCATCTTCCTTCTTTTGTTAGGCCTTAAAGACTCCAGAGCTTTGTATGTGGCCAGCGGGGCAATATGACGAGCAAACTATCTAGCATGAACATCTTGACAGTCTAATATGGAAGTAATTATGGTAGTTTGCTCATTATTTTGAAAGCCACATGTGACAAAATGTGTCTTCAGTGTCCAAGTAAGCGGCTGGCGATCTGTCTTCAGAGTGGATGTCATAAATGCCCATGGTTCATCTTCATTTTTGCATGGCCCCTTGTAACCTAGGCCGCCTCGTGCAATCAGCTTCCGAGGTTTAACGGGCCTAGTCCTGCCTTGGAGTTTGATACCCAGGCCTCTGCCACTTTGATACCCCATTTTCATCAAAATGTTCCAGCCAGAGGTATTCATCATACTTTTCTTCTTTTTCCCCTTGGAAGGCAGGGGTGTCATAGCAACTGTTGTGACAGTTTCAGATGGCATTGGCCGTGGACAAGGGACGTCCAGCACAGATAATAGTGGCTTATTGGCAGGCCACATAGAAGGAACAGATGAAGCTGCATGAATATCCTCTTCTGGCAAAATCGGCATACTGGTGACTTTAATAATGCGGCCCTTGTGTGGAAATTTAAGGCATTGGTGATTTGTCGAGGGCACCGCATCGAGCTGTTGAATGTAGGGACGTCCCAAAATGCCATTAAATGTTGGATCCATATCCAGAATGTGAAAATCTGCTGTGATGGCTGCAGGACCCAAACTCACCTTTAAAGTAATCATGCCTAGAGGAGGCTTCTTCGTGTTATCATATGCAGTGACTGTGATGGTGGACGGCCGAATTTGGCTCTCCGGAATGCCACACAATTTCAAAGTGCTAGGTGGCAAAACATTGATGGATGCCCCAGTGTCCACCAGACATTGCTTGACAGCCACCTTGTTGATATCAACTGTGATGCACAAAGCATACTTTCTTGCTGGGAGTGGTGCCAACTCATGTTCATGAAAAGTAATTGCCGGCTGACTGCTAGCGGGCATTAAAACCGCGACTATCTGCTCAACTGGGATATCTTCATTGACCATCACTTTCTGCAGATACTCTTTCAATGCTAGCTGATGAGTGGTGGACCGTTTGATCAATTCCAGGATTGAAATCCTTGCTGGAGTCTGGTCCAAATGCTTTAACAAATCATATTCAGTGCCCGGCACGGACCCTTGTCCTTGTTCTTGCTCTTGCGGCCCCTGTACGGGCTCTAGCTCTCTTTATGGAAAGATACGGTGGAAAATCCGTCCATTATGGAGCGGTGCCATGCCTTGTAGTGCCTCTGTCGGGGCAAATGTAGGAGGAGGGTTGGAAGAAGAAGAAGGTGTGTTGGTGTTAAGGAGTGATGGAGGGGTATTTGCAGGAGGAGCCCCCACGGGGGGTGTTGCTGAAGAAATCAAAGGAGATGCCCTTGTAGGAGGCGTAGGAGTAGAAAGAGATACCCGAATGCGGGGGGAATTGGTAGGGGGTGGAATAAGAAGAGACCTGGGCACAAAAGGTGGTGGTACTGATGGTGGAGGGATCCTTGCCGGCAAAGGAGTAGTGATGGCAGGTGCAGTGGGCGTTGGTGATGGGCGGATGAGGAGTGGCCTAGATGGCAATGGTGAAGGGTTGGTGGTGGATGGGTTTTGTGGTGGCGTAGGCTGTGGAGGTGGTAAGCGTGTAAGAAGGGGGCAAGCCGGCAAGGTCAGAGAATAGGCGGGGGTAGGTGGGTTAACGGTGCGCAGAAGGGATTGGCCCAATTGAGGGGTAGGAGAAGGAGTAGGGGTGCGCAAGAGGCGCGGAGGTTGGTTTTGATTGTGGTTAAGTGCCCTGACAGAGGCGTTCTCTTCGTGCCATCCCTGCCCTCTCTCCACCTCGTAGAGAGACGTGACAGGGTTCATGTGCTGGTTCGGCGGGTGCTCCGACAGTGGATTATGGACGATGCCCATATCGTGCTGAGGCGCTGGAGCTTGTTGCTGCTGCTGTGGAGCTGATTGCGGCGGCTGCTGAGCTTGTTGCTGCCGAGGAGCTCTTCTTTCTTTCATGGCGGTGATGAATTGTCTCATCTCATCCCAATTGATGTCACCCTGGTCATTTACATCGTAAATGTAATCTCTGAAGTGGAAGCAGCGATCAAGATTGTGACCAGGTGCACGATGGAAAGCGCAATAACGGGATGTATCAACCGTAGCGGGCCACGCTGTCCTTTCCCTTGGCAGTATGAGCAAATTGGCGGCCATTAAAGCATTGAAAATATCTGGGAGACTTTCTGGTAGTGGAGGGTAGTGGTCCCTTTTGGGGCCAAGTGGTAGTCTCCGTTGTTGTTGTTGGCCATAGTTGGCAGGGGGTGGTACTGCTGCGTGGTTGGAGGGTTAGCGCGGGGCGCTTGGTTTTGCGGTGAAGCAAAGGAATGTTGGGGTGCGAATTGACGTTGTGGAGGGGAGTTGAATTGGGGGTTTTGTGGTGGAAGTGGGTTAGGTCGTGGGTTAGCTTGGTTGTGGGGGTGGCCAACTACGCCAACCTGCTCATTTGCAATGGTGCCCTCAGTCGTGGGCCCGCTGTTATTGACATTGGTGGTTTTTTTGAATAGCCATGGCTTCGGCTCAAAGATGCCCATAATGGGCGAATCCTTCATCTGTGTCTGAATATAACGAGCCCTTTCATAGAGCTCCTCCATGGTGGTTAAACGGTTCATGGCCAGTATATGTCGGAACTGAGGAGTGGCATTGGAGATAATCATCTTGACTTGCTCCGGTTCAGACAGTGTATCTTTCAATTTTTCGGCCATAGACCGCCATATATCAGCAAACATTATGAAGTCCTCCTCGGGCTTCATCTTTTTCGCGACCAGATCTGTGAGCGAAAGGGATGGTCCGACCCGGTCTCTGTATTTTTGCAAGAACTTTCTTTGAACAATATCGAAGTCGCCGGCATCAGCGGAGTCCAGTGAATAAAACCATTCAAGGGCTGGCCCCTCCAGAGATCTCCTGAATAAATAGGCCAAAGAGGCCTTGTTGTCTTGCCAGAAGGAGGTCTCGTACATAAAATCCTTTAGATGAATAAAGGGATTACCAGTCCCATTATATCGCCGGAAGTTCGGCATCTCAGATGGTGGTAAGTGGAAAACTGGCAGTGTAGGGAGCGAAATTTCCGGGGCATTCTTGGCCGTGGTGACCTTCTTTAGTTGCTCCTCCATGCTGGCCAACTTCTGAAGCAATAGAACATTAGTGTCGGACTCGACTGGGGCCAGATTTTGAATAAAGGAATGCGGTATAGGCGTGCGTAGAATTCGGGGAGGTTGGAGAAATTGGTGCCTAACCGCAGAATGACTCGCCTGTTGGGCCGGCATGGCCGCGCTGGGCGTTGGTGGACGGGAAGGAGGTTTATGCAAGACCGCCTGGTCATTAACGGGGTGATGGCCACTCTCGGCCGGAGGGGGATTAGAAGATGAAGAGGGAACCGACTTCCCTTTCAAAGCGGCCTGAATAGCCTGCCGCTGGGAATCGTCTAACTGAGATAAGGCATTAATTAAATCTGTGACATTGAGAGATGGGGAAGGGTTCCCCGAAGTGTTGGAAGGCACAGTTTGGGAGGAAGGCACAACCTCCTGAGGAGTGGCATCAACCACATGGATTTGAGGATGATGGGACTGAGGAGGAGGGTAATTTCCCTCATAATAGATGGAATCCTGGAGGGGGGGTCTCATATTGCCAAAGACATTCTCATCCTCATCATCATAAGAATACCCGTAGCCTGCCATGTTGATGATCTTACCTGAACGGAGTTTCATTTTTAAGAGGAGAGACAACTTTACAAAGGTACTATCAAACAAACAACCACTCAATCCAAACAAGTCAAATCAACCCAAGCAAGTGTATGCAACCAAGTTGAGATGAACGCAAGGTATTAGTGTTACGCTTGAGATTAGAGTAGATTAAATTGCTGAATAGTTCACTCTTGTTTGCAACGTGGGACCTAGTTGATTCAAATGTAACCTCCGGGTCAACTAAATTCTTTCTCTCTCTTCACCAACGATAGGTTCTCTATATTTCGGGTACTTCAAGGGTACAACCAGCCCGGCGTCCGTGAGGGAATCCACGGGTGCGGGGACTTATGGAGGTCTTGGAAAAGGGATTTTTGGTCCAAAGAGACGGAATGCTCAATGGAGGGTCGCCCCGATTCCAAGAGAGGTGTGTGGAATCCTAGTGTAGAGAGAGGAGGTCTCTCAACCAAATGCCACAATATGCAAAGTAATATGATCAAATCACAGCAATATAGGCAAGCAATATGACAACCAAGCAAACTATCACAGACAGCAACAGGAAGCAGGGTTCTGTAAAACGCAGGAAAGAGACGACTTGGGGCAGGTCGCTATCAACCAAAGCAACGACAGGATCGCTGTCGTGAATCACTGCAAGAGGCTATGAGCCAACAGCGAGAAACAAAGACATGCCTCTGGATGAGGCGCGAAATATGAAACGGACGCCTCTGGGTAAGGGCGTCAAATCTGAAAGAGCGCCTTGAGATAAGGCGCTACGCAATAAAAGAACGCCCTGGGGCAGGGCGTGAATTCACAGATAGCGTAATAAAAAGCAGTAAAATGATGAACACGTCTTGACAGAAGACGTTACACAGTAATAAGACGCCCTGGATGAAGGCGTTAAACTAAAAGGCGCCTCTGGTTGAGGCGTGAATTCAGAAAATATGAGCAATCAAAAACTGGCTGATCCCGGGGAGTGTGCAGGGTGCACAAGGGAGAGTGCCCGTGGGGCACAAAGGAGGGGTACGGTGGGTACCAAAGGGGAAAGGGCACACGTGGGTGCCTAAGGGGAAAGGGCACACGTGGGTGCCGATGGGGAAAGGGCACACGTGGGTGCCAAAGGGAAAGGGATAATCAATAGAAAAACAGTGGAGGTCCCATCGTGATCGCCAATTTATAGATTGTATTAAAATCCACACGTTAAATTAGAGGAATAAAATGGATAACAAGATTGCATGAAAGTTGAAATATGATGGGGAGATGATAATAAACTCAAAGAAAAGCACGTCGTGCTAAGAGGAGGTGTGATCGCCAGAGGGGTTACCTCAATAAGAAGAAAAAAGAGATCGCGAATACCTGGTGAAGATTTGGATGCAGGATGGATGTGGAGTTCCTCCTCCTCCTTCAATCGGCCGGCCGACGAAGGGGGTTTCTCTTGATTGATTATCCTTGCAAAAATAAGACAATAAACAAACAAAGCAAAAATAAAAGAGGATCAGCCAACGCGGATGTAGTATCAATCCAGAACAGACATAAGACGATAAAGAGAAAACCGCATGCGCACCTTTTTTTTTTGGTTCTAAAAACCCCTAGAAGAGAACTAGAGAAAGAAGGGAGATGTAATGAAGACTAACTAACGTAACAAAACTAATGCAAATAGAACACTAACGTGATGGACAGAAACAATATAACGTGATGATATAAGCATGAACAAAACACCCTGCTGTCCCTGATGACAGTAGAGGGCGACCGAAGGAATCCTCTTTGATTGAAGTAGGGAAAGAAGAAGCAATAGCTCGCACAGGAGGATGAAAGGATCTCTACGAGCTCTACACTCTTGACCTCGGTAACCTGTGAGTTCGTGAACTCTTCAACCTCTTGAAACGTCAACCTCTTGAACCCTTCGAACCTCTTCAAAATTTGAACCTCCTGAACCCTTGCCCCGATCGACCAGAGCTCCCTTTTATAGGACTTCAATGAGAGATAAGCTCAAATTTGGGAAGATAAGGATAGGCAATGGTCAAAGAAGGCAGGACTCTAGCTCCAATTCGAGCAAGGAGACCATCGGAGGCAGGGAACTACCCAGGAAAGAGGAGTTAAAGCAGGACACGAAACGGAAAACACGACCTTGCGAAGGGCGTCAAATCAAAGCAGTAAGCAAGGTCACAAAGGAGATCAAAAGGAAGATCAAAGCTACATCCAAACCTCTTCATCAACTCAAGGGAAGATCAAAGCTACATCCAAATCTCTTCATCAACTCAAGGGAAGGTCAAAGCTACATCCTATATCTTCTCCATCAACTCAAAGGGATCAAAGGAAGATCAAAGCAACAGATTCAAGATCCAACAATCTCAGACAAGATCTAGTTCATTCTAGCATATCTTCATATCTTGTTTGAGCATTTTCATCTTGTTCTATTTTCATTTCATTCAATCTATTGAAACTGAAGATCGTCCCTACCGGTGGTTAGTAGGAAGGCAATCAGAAGTTCTCTGATCTACGGTATAGCCATCCCTGCAGGCTTTGTGTGTAGGAAGACAGAAAGAGGGCTTTTTCTGTTATGTGGTTTGGGGCGTGTCCCCGGTCAAGCTGTGAGTCAGCAGGAAAGTCTCACCGAGTTTTGGTGAGGGGTGGACGTAGGTTGCGGGGTTGCAACCGAACCACCTTAAAAATCCCTGTGTTGTGGGTTGTGTGCGATTGCTCTCTATCTTCTACCCCCATTCACAGGTTCGTGTGCTTCCATACTTGGTTATCTTGTTTACACACTCAAGCACTCAGATTTGCACTTTTGAATTTATCTGTGGTTTAATTGAGCTTAGCACTTTGACTGCATCCCTTGGGCGGCCTACTGCACCCTTGCACACAGACGCCAAGGTGAAAGTATTGCTAAGTGTTTCCCTTGCTTAGACTCGCATGCACCTTGGTTGATCACCACTGCATTCACACACATATGCACTTTGAGTGATCAACATAGCACGCACACACGCACAGTTGTTGCAAGCTATTTCATGCTCTAGTGTTATGCTTTATGATCCCTGCACTACAAGGCTTGTATCTCTCAAAGATCACAAATGTGCTTAAAGAAGAGTTGACGCTTCATCACTTGTAATCCAAGTCTTTTCATTTGAGCCACTCTACTTAATTCCGCTGTGCATTGTGCCTAAGTGATTCATTCACTTTATAGGAGTGATTCATGCATTTGATAGCTAAGAGTTTTTAAATAGGCCAAAGCTTTTGATAGGATCTATTCAACCCCCCCTTCTAGATCCAACTGCACCTCGCAGGACCCAACAAGTGGTATCAGAGTGAGTCTCTATCATTCCCAGATCCAACGATATGCAGGGAAAGATCTCGGTGTATGTTATTTTGATGGCTTCATATGCTACACATGCTTCGATGGTTTCTCTGCCCATTTATGATGGTTCAGATTTTTCTACATGGGTAGGGAGAATGTTCATCTATGTTAGCCCCATAGATCCACAATTGTGGACTCTTATATACAATGGTCCTCATGAGCTTCCATCAAATTTAATTGATTGGTCAGCCGAACATGAGTCCAAACACAATGATAATCTTCTTGCATATAACTTAATTACAGCTGCAGTTGATCTCAGACTAACTCATCTTGTGTCCTCTTGCAGCACGGCCAAGCAAGTACTGGACAAGTTGGTGAAAATCCATGATGGGAAGGAACAAGAACAAGAATGCTTCATGGCCGACCGTGCAGAACAGTCTAGCAATACATCCTCATCGCAGGTAAACTTTGATTCTGAGGAATTCACTTTTGAAGAGCTTATGGAAGCCTATGATGAGTTGATTACACAATACAAAAAGGTAAAAATAGAAAATAAAAATTTGAAAAAGGGTCTCAAAAAAATTAACCAAAATGAAAGCTCGTTTTGTAAAAATGTTCTATTTTTGAAGAGCTTAACGACACTCTCTCTTTTGATCTAGATACGTATAAATAAAGCATTGCATGTCTAAGGGATGAAAATGAAAATCTTCTTGGTGAAATCACTAGGTTGGAAGAAATTGTAATAAAACTTCAAAACCAACCTAAGTCAATCTCTAATGATCAAACTATGGCCGATGTGCTAATCTATCATGAGAGGTTGATTGAAGAAAATAAAAATTCTGCTTCATGCTCTGCTAATTTTGCATGTGAAAAATATTCATTCTTGAGAAACATAAATGTTGGTCTCCATGATGATCTTGAATGGCAACAAAATCTGATTGATTCTCTGAAAGAAGATAATAGAGAGCTGTTGGAAAAGAAAATTGAACGTGAACAAGCTGAAGAAGAATTACATGAAAAATTGGTTGCACATGAAAAAGGTAAATATGTTATTGATGATCACTCTGAAACTTTGCATGCCTTAGAACAACAAAATCAAAATCTTAAAGCAGTAAATGCCAC
The DNA here is from genome assembly GCA_022559845.1 of Amorphophallus konjac. NCBI lineage: Eukaryota > Viridiplantae > Streptophyta > Magnoliopsida > Alismatales > Araceae > Amorphophallus > Amorphophallus konjac. The sequence goes on along the minus strand of CM040125.1, from coordinate 107,858,605 downwards.
GCTCAATGAGCAATTGGCAGCATGCGAAGAGGGCCTTGTTGAATCTAAATAGCACATTTCCTCACTTGAAAATGAAATTTAAGATTTGAATGATTTCCTATCAATGTTTGCCCAAATCCAAGATTCTGGCTCACCAGAAGCCACCACCTCCTGTGGTCACCAAAAAGAGCATACTACTCAAAACAAAAGTAAAACTCAGCATGCTCATCCAAACATGCACCATAACATGTCTTATACTAAATACCATGCTTTCCACAAAATGAATGCCCATTGTTATTATTGTGGTAAACATGGTCACACTGTGCATGATTGTTTTATCTTGAGAAATGATGAGCTTAGAGCAGGAGAGCAAGTGAAAGAGCAAGGAAATAAACATGTCAATACTGGCAGAGGACCTACTTAGCAGATATCTGCACAGAACTGCATGGGGAGTCAGAAGAGTCGACACTCCCATACAAGCAGGTCGACACTCTCCATGGCTTTAAACAAAAATCTTCCTCCTTGCTGCTCTCACTGTGGTAAGTATGGCCATAGTGTCCAAGAGTGCTGGCACTTGAAGGGAAAGCATCACCTTCATGCCATGAAAGGTCAATCCCATGCTCATCCACAAAAACAAAATGCATATGCACACGCACATGAACATAAGAAGAATGCTCAATCTTTTGTGAGCTATTTTTATTGTGGGAATAATGGTCATGACATGTATGATTGTCATACAATGAGGAAGGATGATCTGATTTCCTTGAAATAGATGAGCCACATTAGTGAATATGACAAAGCTGCTAACCCACAAAGACCCAAGCAATCTTGGGTACCTAAAAATTTCAAATGAGAATTTTGGGTGCAGGATGCCTTGGAGCTGAACAAAGGATCATAAGGTAAATAAAAGCTCAAGGCACAGGTACGTACATAAACCTTTTAAATTCAATCATCTTGCATGTTTAGTTTTGACATGTAGATAGTGCATCATACGTCTGCCCAATGTCATTAGCTTATGCAAACTGATTGCTCTTTAAAATGCAAAACCCCCATGGTGTGAGATGAACTTTTGAGCTAGATAACTTGCTCACACCATGCTTGATTTCAGCTGTTTAATTCATGAAAAACTTCTTATGCTGATGAAGTTAATGTGATGATGAGTTCCTTAAGTCTTACTTCAGCTACATGAAATTCTTAGATTTTGGTTTTGATGATGCATACCATGGCTGCATTTTCAACTCGTTATTCATGTTCGCATTGTTCAAAGGGGGTGTCTATTGGCATCATCATCAAGTTGCATTCATGTGTGTTTGCATCATCTTGTGATCACATATACCTTAATGCACATCATGTTTAGAAGACACAAAAATGCACAATCATTTTACAGCATCTTCATTGCATTGTGTATTCACATAAGTCTTAGGCTGCATAATTCATTGCCAACCCATACTTGTTGATGTGACACAACCTCGGACCTAATGCAAGCAAGCACAATCGCATTCAAATGGGCCGAATTGGGCCACCGCTCTATCGACACTCACCCAAGCCCGGGGTAACTTGGCAATGCCAAGGTGAGGTTGAGGGGTTGGACCCTTGCTGGTAGAGGGCCAGCAAGGCCAAGATTTGATTCCCAATGGATGTGGATGCCCAATTCAATGGGGCCGACAAAGTGCCAATGGCACCGGTTACTCTCTTCCCACGGTGATCACTCAAGACAACGGGGCTTGAGGATCAAGCTCTCACTCTCACGGCCAGCGGAACTATGAACTAATATTGAAAGAACAAGCATGAATTAGAGCAAGGTTATAGAGCACTTACTCGACCGGTTTGAAGAAACCGGTCCCGGTCGGAGAGGAGGGCGAGCGGGGAGGCGAGTGGATCCCCACACGCCACGTCGGGGTAGCTTGACCTGCCCAAACAAGTTACACCACTACACCTCTCGTAGGAGGGGGATCTTGGGGTGGGGGTTAATGAGATTACAAACAATACTACCTCCACGCAGGGAGGGGCCTTCAGCCGGCCAAGCGGGGCGGGGAAATTAGACTAAAGAGGGATGACTAAGTAACGGCACTGAATCTGCTTGCTATCTACGAACAGGGACAGATAGTCGGTGTTGCTGCTGTATAACCCGCTCAGGAATTTTTCTGGTGGCGAGACCAGTGGGAAAATCTTCGTAGCTGAGAAGGGAATGTCTCAGAATTTCTTTAATTTCTTCTAGAGTGGCTACTGGCCGGGATGGAGGTTTGAACAGAGCCTCAGATTCTCCGACCGGCAGCTGCAGACTTCTAACAGCAGATTGCAGAGAATGCCCCGGTAGCTCCCGACCTCGGAATCAAGCGCCGTCAGAGTCATTGTAATTTTGGACGAGTCCTCTTCGTAGAAAAACTGACGGGGAAGCTAACTGATGCCGGAGAAGACTAGGGGATGCAAAACAATGGTGTCTGGTCGGTGTAGACTGTGAGTAGCAGATCTGCGTAGCTGAGGGATAAAAATGAGAACTCTGGATCACGAATGCCGAATGAAGTTCTGTTTCGTGATTCTGGAAGTAGACTGGCGATGAATAATTTTGAAGAAGAACTTGTGGGCGGATTCCTCCGGGGTTCGTCGTGGCAGAGCTTCTCATCTGGCTCAGGTTCTCAGCGGAGGCAGAACTGCGCAGTTGTGGGAGAATGGACCTCCTGGATGGCTCGGAGATCGGAAGAAGATGAAACCACTTCTGTTGCGAAGGAGACTGGTAGACGCTTCCGACGATGGCTCTTGGGTCTTCAAACTCGTCCGGAGGAAGTCGTGGTGGCCGCTGCAAGTTGGTGGTTCATCTGCAACCTCTGGACAGTAAACTGCAACTTCGAAGTAGCTTCCAGTGACCAAGAAAGAAGATGGGGAAGGGGGTAGATGAGTGTGGGAGTGACCCCTGGTTGTAAGGGGGTCTTGGAGGGGGTGTTCTAAGGTGTGGGAGGTGGAGAATAAGGTCTGGAAGAGGGTCCAACAGATGGTGGTAGTGGGGGCTGTGAATTTGGGAAGGTGGGTGAGAGGGAAAGGGTATTTGAAAATGGGTTTAAGGGTGAGGTTAATTTGTTTGTCTTGGGAATGAGGGGGGTTGTGTTGGGGAAGGGAATGGGTGCTTGGGGTAGTGGGAAGGGTGCTTGGGAAAGTGGGAGGGGTAGTTGGGGGTTGGATGGTGAGGAGAGGATTGGTGGAGGGGGTCTTGGGAAGGGATGGAGTATTGATGAGGGTTGTGGGGAATGGGAAGAGGCTTAAATGGGGTAGGTGGGGAGTGGAGGTGGTTGGGAAGGGAGGAGAGAGAAGAAAATTTGAATTTGGGTGTTGAGGAGAGAGAAAGTGGAGTGAAAAAGAGAGATTAAGAGAGGGAAGGGTGGGGAATCTCTCCCCTAGGGTTTCTCACCCAAAAAATGGAATCTCTCCACTAGATAAGAAGTGTAAACTCTCAAAATGGCAAGTTTTTCATTCATTGATTCCTTAAGTTGAAATGGGGGGAATGGGGTCCTATATATAGGAAACCCACATTTCTACAAAAGTCCCTGACAATTGACTCAATGACAAATAACCGAGGGGGTCGGGGGAGCCCTTGGGCCAAGCCCAATGAATTGGGCCCAATAGCTAACTAGACAACCTAATGACACTCAAACTTAGGGAAATATACACAATACCTAGGAACATGACTCAAATAAAAGGGAAAATACATCAAATGACTCAAATAAAAATTACGTAGGACTCAAAATTAGATAACTAGACCATGCCGGATGCAATCGGGGCGAGGAGACGAGCTGTGATCGTGGGCATGGAAGGTGATGTCCCCATCATACTCCCGGGGTGCGGAGAACTTGACTCCGTCGAGTAAGTGTCCTTCCCTCCTTGGAAGGTGTAGAAGTGGTACTGCCCTCAAGTCTTCCGAACGAGACCGATCCATCCACCTGTCGAGATAGCGCTCGTATACCTTGCTCCTGGTGGTAGTGACATGTTCATCCAATATTCGTTCAATGCGCTCACGCTGGGCTCTCTTGGCTGGTGGACTCTCCTCACGGGTGGGTGCTCTCTCAATGGAAGGAATAGGCTCAATATCTTCACTAGGTACCACCGTGGGTCCCTTGTATGGCACTAGGTCGATGACATTGAATGTGGGACTTACCCCATATTCCTCGGGGAGATCGAACTCATAGGCATTTGCACCAATGCGCCTCAGGACCTGGAAGGGACCAGCCCCACGTGGCCTCAATTTGGAGATGGCTCCCGGGGAGAGCCTCTCCATCCTTACCATCACAAAGTCACCCTCATGGAATTCTTGGTGACGTCGATGAGAGTCGGCTCGCCTTTTATAAGTCACATTCTTCTTGCTAATGTGCTTGCGGATCTCTTTATGCAATGTTGTGAATGCAGACATTCTAGGGGTGATGGGTGGACCTAGGCAACCAAAAGTAGACCTATCGTGTAATGATGCAGTGTAGACTTTGGTTAGCCTAGGTGGGCCGGGGCACCCGTAGGTGGCCCTATCATGCAAGTTGGTGATAAATATTGGGGGACCCGGACATCCGTAGATGGCTTTGACATGCTTAAGACCCATGATGAATGAAGGTGGACCATGACATCCGAATATGGACCACTCATACTTTCTACTTGACATGTGTGTGATATGAATGAATGGACCCAACATAGTGTTCATGTCAAGGGGTATGATAAGCCTAGACACATGCATGCTTTTCCCAAAGGTGACTTCCATGTGTATAGGTGTGGGACAACCTTTGAACTCCCATTGAAAAGGATCGAATGGATCTAAGAAGGTGGTCATCATGGGGTGGGGTAATTCATCAATCCCTAGGTGTATGTTTCCTAAGGTCAAGGTTCTCATCGTATAGCCTGGGTCATGGTTGAGGTGGGCTTGGCTCAACATGGTGGGTATGGGTAGGAATGGGTGGGTGGTGGGTGATGTCGGTGGGTCACATGGGGATCTAGGCTCCCATAGGAAAGGGTCAAAGGGGTCATGGAAAGGGCTACTTAGAGGGAGGGGCTCTATGTCTTCAAGGTTCCCAAATGGTGAGTCAACCTCTTCCAAGAAAATTGGGCCAAGGTCTCTAGTGAGTTGACCGTTTAAGGCATTTAGGATCTCAATGGGTGAGGGGTAGGTCGGAGTAGGTCGGTCGGTCTTTACTTCCAAGGGATCGGGTGTTTGGATCATAGGCTCCTCCTCCAAGGGGAGGAATGGGTCTTTTGGTGGTGGAGTGGAGATAGCCGGCTCATGGTACTCCCGGGGTGGTGAACATGGACGGGCTTGGGTTGGGCTTGGTCGGTGAAGTTCATGGGTGGGAGTTGGGTTCGGGGGTGAAAGATCGGTTAGTTGAAGAGGTTTGGGTTGGGGTGTGCAGATCTTTCTAAGATCGGCCCTCATTTCATCCCAAGATTCAATGGATGCTTCCCCTTTGGCTTCTCTCAAACCTACAATGTTCTCCCATTCTTTCCTAGCTTGGCACCAAAGCAAACTCTTGGCATAGTTGACTTGGACAAGCTCTGATAGGGTAAACCTCCCAAAGTGTTGGTCTATGGACTTCTCCCATTCTAGATATATGCTAGGGCGGGATCCATCAAACACAAAGACTTCTAATGGGCCTAAGAGTGGCAAATATGCCATGTATGAGGTAGTCATGATAGTGGACAAGGGTGATGCATGCAATGGCCCTAGGACAAGACTTAGTAGAGACAAGTTTAGAACTTGCTCTGATACCAATTGATGTGACATAACCTCAGACCTAATGCAAGCAAGCACAATCGCATTCAAATGGGCCGAATTGGGCCACCGCTCTATCGACACTCACCCAAGCCCGGGGTAACTTGGCAATGCCAAGGTGAGGTTGAGGGGTTGGACCCTTGCTGGTAGAGGGCCAGCAAGGCCAAGATTTGATTCCCAATGGATGTGGATGCCCAATTCAATGGGGCCGACAAAGTGCCAATGGCACCGGTTACTCTCTTCCCACGGTGATCACTCAAGACAACGGGGCTTGAGGATCAAGCTCTCACTCTCACGGCCAGCGGAACAATGAACTAATATTGAAAGAACAAGCCTGAATTAGAGCAAGGTTATAGAGCACTTACTCGACCGGTTTGAAGAAACCGGTCCCGGTCGGAGACGAGGGCGAGCGGGGAGGCAAGTGGATCCCCACACGCCGCGTCGTGGTAGCTTGACCTGCCCAAACAAGTTACACCACTACACCTCTCGCAGGAAGGGGATCTTGGGGTGGGGGTTAATGAGATTACAAACAATACTACCTCCACGCAGGGAGGGGCCTTTAGCCGGCCAAGCGGGGCCGGGAAATTAGACTAAAGAGGGATGACTAAGTAACGGCACCGAATTTGCTTGCTGTCTGCGAACAGGGATAGATAGTTGGTGTTGCTGCTGTAGAACCCGCTCAGGAATTTTGCTTGTGGCGAGACCGGTGGGAAAATCTTCATAGCTGAGAAGGGAATGTCTCAGAATTTCTTTAATTTCTTCTGGAGTGGCTGCTGGCCGGGATGGAGGTTTGAACAGAGCCTCAGATTCTCAGACCGGCAGCTGCAGACTTCTAACAGCAGATTACAGAGAATGCCCCGGCAGCTCCCGACCTTGGAATCAAGCTCCGTTAGAGTCGTTGGAATCATGGACGAGTCCTTCTCGCAGCAAAACTGACGGGGAAGCCAACCGATGTCGGAGAAGACTAGGGTATGAAAAACAATGGCCACTGGTCGGTGCAGACTGTGGGTAGCAGATCTGCATAGTTGAGGGAGAAAAATGAGAACTCTGGATCACAAATGCCGAATGAAGTTCTGTTTCTTGATTCTGGAAGTAGACTGGGCGATGAAGAATTTTGAAGAAGAACTCGTGGGCTGATTCCTCCAGGGTTCATCGTGGCAGAGCTTCTCATATGGCTCAGGTTCTCAGCCAAGGCAAACCTGTGCAGTTGTGGGAGAATGGACCTCCTGGACGGATCGGAGATCGGAAGAAGATGAAACCACTTCTGTTGCGAAGGAGACTGGTAGACGCTTCCGATGATGGCTCTTGGGTCTTCAAAATCGTCCGGAGGAAGTCGTGGTGGCCGCTGCAAGTTGCTGGTTCATCTGCAACCTCTGGACAGCAAACTGCAACTTCGAAGTAGCTTCCAATGACCAAGAAAGAAGAAGGGGAATGGGGTAGATGAGTGTGGGAGTGACCCCTGGTTGTAAGGGGGTCTTGGAGGGGGTGTTCCAAGGTGTGGGAGGTGGAGAATAAGGTCTGGAAGAGGGTCCAACAGATGGTGGTAGTGGGGGCTGCGAATTTGGGAAGGTAGGTGAGAGGGAAAGGGTATTTGAAAATGGGTTTAAGGGTGAGGTTAATTTGTTTGTCTTGGGAATGGGGGGGGTTGTGTTGGGGAAGGGAATGGGTGCTTGGGGTAGTGGGAAGGGTGCTTGGGAAAGTGGGAGGGGTAGTTGGGGGTTGGATGGTGAGGAGAGGATTGGTGGAGGGGGTCTTGGGAAGGGATGGAGTATTGATGAGGGTTGTGGGGAATGGGAAGAGGCTTAAATGGGGTAGGTGGGGAGTGGAGGTGGTTGGGAAGGGAGGAGAGAGAAGAAAATTCGAATTTGGGTGTTGAGGAGAGAGAAAGTGGAGTGAAAAAGAGAGATTAAGAGAGGGAAGGGTGGGGAATCTCTCCCCTAGGGTTTCTCACCCAAAAAATGGAATCTCTCCACTAGATAAGAAGTGCAAACTCTCAAAATGGCAAGTTTTTCATTCATTGATTCCTTAAGTTGAAATGGGGGGAATGGGGTCCTATATATAGGAAACCCACATTTCTACAAAAGTCTCTGACAATTGACTCAATGACAAATAATCGAGGGGGTAGGGGGGAGCCCTTGGGCCAAGTCCAATGAATTGGGCCCAATAGCTAACTAGACAACCTATTGACACTCAAACTTAGGGAAATAAACACAAGACCTAGGAACATGACTCAAATAAAAGGAAAAATACATCAAATGACTCAAATAAAATTACGTAGGACTCAAAATTAGATAACTAGACCATGCCGGATGCAATCGGGGCGAGGAGACGAGCTGTGATCGTGGGCATGGAAGGTGATGTCCCCATCACTTGTACTCAGGGGGAGTCAACATCAATCTAGCCTGAATTACTTCACATCATTTTACTCTTGCACGGCCATGGTATATCAAATGTTGATGTATGGAAAGGCATGTTGTGCTTGCCTAGAAGCACTCAATATGCATGAGGTTTCACCTCCACCACGTACCATACGTCAATGTCACATATAGGCCATATAGTAAGAATGAGTTGTTTCTTTGCAGCATTCATGCATATGTTTCATCTTCATTCTGTTGACATCATGGCATAGAATGCATCTTCTCAAGGGGAGCTTGTTCATCATGAAAATCCAGTCAAAATTCTACCTTGCAGTTCGATAGGTCGACCCCACAGTTCTATCTGCCTGAAAATTACTTCTGTCTGAGCTCCGAGTGTCGACATCACACAATGTCAGAGTCGACACTTCCTTGCACCTGATAACGTTATCTCTTCCATCTCAGTCTGAGCTCAGTGCATAACCTCAGGGGGAGTGTTCTTCATCTATTCTTGCCAGCCAGTTATGAAACACTCTCTTCTTAAACCAAGCCACTGCATGATATTGCTAACATCCTTTTGTGGTTCAACTTGGATTCAAAGTGCCTTGAACTTCTTGGAGGATTCCCTATCCATTATTGAGGTTGTTTATCAGAGTAAATCTTCAAGAAGAATTTTCTTTTATAGAGACTTGTGATTACCTTGAACATGAATGATTTTGGTTTAACATTAATGATTTATTGAGTCTTGAAGTTTGATGGTCTTGAAAATATTTGTGGTCGGGCTTAATAGACTTAAACTAGTTTCTCATGTTTTGACTTGTTATGCCATCTTGAATCTGAAAGCTTATTTTGAGTACAAAGGCATCTTTGATCGAGAAACTTCAGCTAAGTATTATTTTTAAACATTTGTATGAATCTGTTTATTTCAAAAAAGTGGCTACACTTAAAGTAAGCTCAAGGCAGAGCAATGGCACTGTTGCTGAGAAATATATCTCCTCATCAAAGAAACGAGGTCCGATATGTCATGAGGTGACTATGCTATCTCTGTTCTCATTGAAGCAAAATCATGAGCTACACTGAGTAACTGGGGGTGCTTGCGTCTGGTAAACGTGCACACTCACATCAAAAGGTGGTTGCTACACTTGACTGCTCGTAAAATGATAATAATCATCTTTCAAATGATTTCAAAAGAAAAATCTGAATGTGTAGCACTCATGAATCAAATCTAAGTCATCTAAGTGTTTAGACTCAACACTTATTGTGGTCACTCTCAAGGGAACCAATGAAACTGAATGAGTAAGATAAGAGAAGGTTAATCTTATTTTGACATGAATTTCTGGTTCACTGCTATTAAATTTGCATGCAAATGTCTTCATGTGATTCTACTGAGTAGGCCAGAACTCATTAGTATTAAACTAATCTGAATGTAAGAGTTGGCTCATTTGGGTTCTATAACTGAAAATTCTGAAAAATGTATAACTTTAATTTATGAACTTAGTTTTAGATTAAAGAACCTCCATTCTCTCTTGAGAAGTCATATCTTGATGTTCCTTGTTGTTTACCTTCATCTGCCATATCTACATAAATCATTCAGGCTGCCATGATTACATCACCTTGGTATCATCCAACAAGTGGTATCATCTTGATGCTCCTTTCAAGTCGTATCCAAAATCATTGGTGTCCTCTGTCAAGTGATATCACATTGCTCTCTCATTCATTGGCATGTGGCATAAGTCCTAGCATCATTGGCATCATGCTTTCATGCAATAGGGTGGCATGCATGTCTTAACTTCATACAATTGTAGCTTGCATTTATCATTTCGATGCATTGCATAGAAAATCCAAAAATCTGAAAACTAGAAAACCACTAAAAATCTTACAAAATTTGAAATCAAATAAATGCTCCTTGGCTGCTCTATCCATCTCCACTATTTGAGGAATTGAATCATGCTGCTATGGCTGCACCTCTCACACTTACATTGTCTTTGCCAAGCCACGGGACACCACCATGTTCGATACATCCACATCATTCATTGGTATCAGTCCTCTAACTGGCTTTCCACAATTGGTTGTTCTCTCTGATTATCTTGTCAACCTTAATAAGTGTACAACCATTGGCATGTATTTCCACATCACTTTCTGGAATGTTACCTGCAATGACATGTTTCTCCCCATTATGGTTACTTGCAATGATGACACATAGGAGATGCCAGAGCTTCATGTAAGTGTTTTTATGTGAGTCTCTCTGTCTCTTTTCTAGATCTTTTGATGTTGTCAAAGGGGGAGAAGTTTATGTGAGTCATTAATCAAAGAATGTGGTAAGTTTATGTGAGTCTTGAATCAAAGAATCCACTATGTGTGTCAAAGGGGGTGAGAACCATGTGAGTCTTTATCAAAAGGAGATAGGGAGAGAATCCTTTTCTTCTTCTTCTTAAGAATGTTTTTGACTCATAGTTGCCATGTGAATTACTAATGCATGTGAATTTATAATGACTCATAGTTCAGAATGACTCATAGTTGCCATCATCAAAAAGGGGGAGAATGTTGAACATGTGCGCAACATGATTAATTTTATGATTTTGATGATGTCTGCCTCTGTAGTCATTAATGAACTATACATGCATTTGATAATGTTAATATTCATACATTTCAGGTCATCATACTTCCAGTACACAGATATCAAGACATATGACAATACAATATTGGTGGTCATTATACTTCCAGTGTAAAAGATCAAGAATGGCACATAAATCTAGGCAACTGGATGCACAGATATCAAGACATATGACAATATTGGATGCATAAAAATGTAGTATGTTTCAAGCACAGAAATCAAGCTGAATAGCATCACACATAAGGTCATTACATATTCTTCATATGGTCAGTGCATGTCTTGCGTTATGGATGGTTCAAGGTCGGTGCAACTTCTTGACAGCATGCTACAAGATAATCCAAGGAATGGAGTGGAGATGGCAAATGTGAAAGCTCAATGATTGCGCCCTCGCATGCAGATCGACCTGCGTGGTCAGGTCGCAGGGGTCAAGGGGGCAGCGCCCCTTGCGGGGGTTTCTGGGGGTGGATCCCCCGGAACAAAATCTAGAAATGCTCAAATGGTCTAATGCATAAACCAAACCTAAAAATGCATGGAATTGATAAGGACATGAATATCTTGACTTATGGATATGTTTATTTGGACTAACACTTCATTTTTGCAAGTATAGGTCTTTCCGATCGACCAACACACCTTGGCCGGTCGACCAGATTTTCCAGAGACGAAGAACTTCAGAATTTATAGGTTCCGGTCGACCAGTGGGTAGTGGCCGGTCGACCAGTTCTTCCAGAAACGAGAAACTCCAATTTTTACAGGTTTCAGTCGACCGCCCCTAGGCGTCCGGTCGACCGGTTTTGCCAGAGATGAAAAATCAAACAGACTGTAAAATTCCGATCGATCGCCCCATGCCTTCCGGTCGACCGCCAGCCCTGAGCCAACCAATGTTGACTTTGTTTTCCACTTCGAGAAAGGCCATTCCCCATGGATTTCTTTAATCCAAAAGTCACCTAATCACCCACAAAATGTGGATCTGGTCTGGGATGTGTTTATTGACCATCCAAAGAGATATAAAACCAACACAAGAGGGTTAGAAACCCTAATTGATCATTTTGGAGAAAAGAGAGATGAAGAGAGGCTAGAGGAGCTCCAAGGAAGAAGAGGTACTGTAGCCGTGAATAGTACTCCGTGCAGAAGTTCTACATCCAATCCAAGGGATTCAAGCCTACATCTGAAGCTCTCAATCTCCAAGGAAGAAGAGAAGCAAGCAAGGTCACAAAGGAGATCAAAAGGAAGATCAAAGCTACATCCAAACCTCTTCATCAACTCAAGGGAAGATCAATGATACATCCAATTCTCGTCATCAACTCAAGGGAAGATCAAAGCTACATCCTATATCTTCTCCATCAACTCAAAGGGATCAAAGGAAGATCAAAGCAACAGATTCAAGATCCAACTATCTCAAACAAGATCTAGTTCATTCTAGCATATCTTCATATCTTGTTTGAGCATTTTCATCTTGTTCTATTTTCATTTCATTCAATCTATTGAAACTGAAGATCGTCCCTACCGGTGGTTAGTAGGAAGGCAATCGAAAGTTCTCCGTTCTGCGGTATAGCCGTCCCTGCCGGCTTTGTGTGTAGGAAGAGAGAAAGAGGGCTTTTTCTGTTCTGTGGTTTGGGGTGTGTCCCTGGTCAAGCTGTGAGTCAGCAGGAAAGCCTCACCGGGATTTGGTGAGGGGTGGACGTAGGTTGCGGGGTTGCAACCGAACCACCTTAAAAACCCCTATGTTGTGGGTTGTGTGCGATTGCTCTATATCTTCTACCCCCATTCACAGGTTCGTGTGCTTCCGTACTTGGTTATCTTGTTTACACACTCAAGCACTCAGATTTGCACTTTTGATTTTATCTGTGGTTTAATTGAGCTTAGCACTTTGACTGCATCCCTTGGGCGGCCTGCTGCACCCTTGCACATAGACGCCAAGGTGAAAGTATTGCTAAGTGTTTCCCTTGCTTAGACTCGCATGCACCTTGGTTGATCACCACTGCATTCACACACATATGCACTTTGAGTGATCAACATAGCACGCACACACGCACGGTTGTTGCAAGCTATTTCATGCTCTAGTGTTATGCTTTATGATCCCTGCACTACAAGGCTTGTATCTCTCAAAGATCACAAATGTGCTTAAAGAAGAGTTGACGCTTCATCGCTTGTAATCCAAGTCTTTTCATTTGAGCCACTCTACTTAATTCCGCTGTGCATTGTGCCTAAGTGATTCATTCACTTTATAAGCGTGGTTCATGCTTTTGATAGCTAAGAGTTTTTAAATAGGCCAACGATTTTGATAGGATCTATTCAACCCCCCTTCTAGATCCGACTGCACCTCGCGGGACCCAACAAGTGGTATCAGGGCGAGGCTCTGTCATTCCCAGATCCAACGATCTGTAGGGAAAGATCCCGATGTATGTTATTTAGATGGCTTCATATGCTACACATGCTTCGATGGTTTCTCCACCCATTTATGATGGTTCAGATTTTTCTACATGGCTAGGGAGAATGTTCATCTATGTTAGCCCCATAGATCCACAATTGTGGACTCTTATATATAATGGTCCTCATGAGCTGCCATCAAATTCAATTGATTGGTCAGCCGAACATGAGACCAAACACAATGATAATCTTCTTGCATATAGCTTAATTACAGCTGCAGTTGATCTCAGACTAACTCATCTTGTGTCCTCTTGCAGCACAGCCAAGCAAGTACTGTACAAGTTGGTGAAAATCTATGAAGGGAAGGAACAAGAACAAGAATGCTTCATGGCCGACCGTGCAGAACATCCTATGAAAAGTCTTTTCATTTGAGCCACTCTACTTAATTCTGCTGTGCATTGTGCCTAAGTGATTCATTCACTTTATAGGAGTGGTTCATGCTTTTGATAGCTAAGAGTTTTAAATAGGCCAAAGCTTTTGATAGGATCTATTCAACGCCCCCTTCTAGATCCGACTGCACCTCGCGAGACCCAACACACAACACAGGACCTAACCATGAGTTAGAATTTAGCCCAAGTCGGCTCCCGGGCTACCATAGGCAGGGTGGAACTGAACCAGAGTCCAGCCCACTGTCTGCTGGTCGGCCTAGGGTCTACTGGACTGATCAAATCAGGGATTGGCCGAAGATGGATCAAGGATAATCGGCCAAACTAATTGGCATAAGCCAGGGATAAACGGTCTCTATTGGGCCGTTCAGGGATATATACGGTCCACAAATGGCCGCGCAAGTCCCTGTAAGTCCAATTTGGACTAAGACTCAAATCACAGCGGTTCGATTGAGTCTAAATAAATTCTAGGGAATAATAAAGGTTCAAGATTAACGGTTCAGGTCTAAGGTTAACAATATAAACCTAATAGCCATTTCAATTATAAAGGATGCACAATTAAAATTGACATTCATTGGAAAGATGAATCAAGATCAAGCTCAAATTAAATAAATTAGCAAGAATTATTTATTGTCATGAATTACAGTTTATTAGGTGTGTTGCTAACATGCTATTAACCACTAATCTACTAACATAACATGCAGAAATGACAATTAATCTGTTCTGTTACAGATGTGCGGTCGGTTCTGGACCTTACATCCCCATGAACGGTCACAGACTGGCCGCACATGTCCCCTCAGATCTGAAGACCTGCTGGATATGGACGGTCGGTAGTGTACCGCCTGGAGGGATGTGCGGTCGGGAACTGGCCGCAAGAAATACATGCGGTTAGGGCTCGACCGCACGTTCTAGGGACACGATCAGAGACAGAAATATATATACAGTCCACAACAGGCCGCCTGTCTGGGATGTGGGGTCTATCGTGTGGCTGCACAAGTCCAGACAGGTCACTGCCCCTTTCACCTTGCCCGATTCCGGCGAGGGTTCTAGGGTTAGACTAAAACATGAAATTCGCACGATATAAAGCATGGAATTTGGGCTTTTACTACCAATAGAAAGAGCACAAAAAACTATATAGGATGCATAAATCAATTTTATGTTTACAACCTGAAATTACTACTTAATCGAAAGGGAACAATTATAACCCTAGTTCTGACATGCTTCTACTAAAACCTGAAATTCTCGTAGAACACTGGGTATAATTTAGGGCTTTCTATATCAATGAAAAGCTAACACGATGCTGCTTCCAACCATATATTATTTGTAGGGTTTGGCTTGCTATCACTTACCTGAATCGGATGAAGAAGGAAAGAGAAAGAAAACTAAAGACGCCGGTACATGCAGCCACTAATAGCTGGAGATCTCCCTCGATCTAACTCCTCTACAGTCGCCGCTGGTTCTAAACGATTCTAGGGTTAGAGAGCTTCATTTTAATAGGTCACACACCTTCTGGAGGGTTCTATGCGCAGAGTATTCATCCACGGAAGTCGAATCAATGTGAACGCCGCCGTAAAAGTTGACTCGATCCAAACCCGCCGAATGCATCTCCTAGGGTTAGGGTTTCAGGAGATTAAGAGAGGGTAAATGATTCTCTCATCCTGGCCTTTCATTTGCCACCGATTTGGGCTTATTTGATGGAGTATTGAGCTCGAATTTGGCGTTTCAAGGTATAGTTAACTAAGTGTTCAATTTGGGCTTAATCCATTAATTCGGCCTACTTACAGATTTTATTTGGGTTGGCCATAGAAGACAAGTTTGTTAAACGTGTTATCCTCTATAAGAATATAATTTTTCTAGATTTTTAAAAAATAATCAAAATATAACTTATTCTATTTATTAAGGAATTATTCTAATTAATTTCTAATTAATTTTGAATTACTAGTTAATTTCTCAAAAAATCGAGGTATTACACCCTCCCCCACTTAAGGAATTTGGTCCTCCAAATTCAATACACTTAATAAAAAGAGGGAGTGATACAGCTTACCTAAAATAAGTCGGGATACTATCTCCGCATAGTATCTTCTGACTCCCAAGTAGCTTCTTCAGTTCCACGCCGACTCCATTGCACTTTAACCATCGGTATGAAACGATTCCTAAGTTGATGTTACTTCCGATCCAAAATCTTGATCGTTCTCTCTTCATAAGTCAGATCTTCCTTCAATTCGAAGTCCATATGCTGAATAATGTGAGTGAGATCATACACATATTTCCGTAACATAGACACACAGAAAACATTATGTACTCCAGATAACTGAGGTGGTAGTGCCAAACGGTAAGCAACCTCCCCCACTCTTTCCAGAATCTCGAATGGACCAATGTATCTTGGACTCAGTTTGCCCTGAATACCAAACCTTTGAATTCCTCTCATAGGAGAGACCTTTAAAAACACATGCTCACTAGCCTGAAATTCCAATGCTCTCCTCCTGGTATCGGCATAACTCTTCTGTCTTGATTGTGCTACTTGCAACCGATCTCTGATAACACGGATGTTCTTGGATGATTCGGAAATGAGATCTGGTCCAAGCCATTGCTTCTCACCTACCTCATCCCAACATAACGGGGATCGACAGCTTCTACCATACAAAGCTTCAAATGGAGCCATCTGAATGCTGGATTGGTAACTGTTGTTCTAGGCGAATTCAACCAATGCCAAGTGATCACTCCAACTACCTCCAAAGTCAATCATGCAGGCTCTAAGCATATCTTCCACTATTTGGTTGGTCCTTTCAGTCTGTCCGTCTGTTTGTGGATGGAAAGCAGTACTGAAATTCAGACGAGTTCCCAAAGACTCTTGCAATCCTTTCCAAAAATGAGAAGTGAACCTGGGGTCTCTATCAGACACAATGCTAACTGGTATACCATGTAGTCTTACCACTTCCTTCATATACAAAGCTGCCAAGACATCAATTGTCCATTTAGACTTAATGGATAAGAAATGAGCCGATTTTGTCAATCTGTCGATAATCACCCATATTGCATCAAATCCACTACTAGTCTTAGGTAGACCCATAATGAAATCCATGCCAATGCTCTCCCACTTCCATTGGGGTATATCAAGGGGTTTCAATTTCCCTGTTGGTCTGAAATGCTCCTCCTTGACTTGTTGACAAACCAAGCATCTACTTACAAATTTCGCAACTTCTCTTTTCATATTCGGCCACCAAAAAGATCTTTTCAAATCCTTAAACATTTTAGTACCTCCAGGATGAATGGTGTATCTAGATCTATGAGCTTCTTTGAGGATCTTACTCTATATCTCACCTACATCAGGTACACAAGTTCTTCCCTGAAATAACAATCTTCCATCATCAGCCATCATGAAGTCAGGTCTGTTACTCAAGCTTCCATTGATCTCTACCAACTCCGGGTCATCATCTTGCAGAGACTTGATTTCCATCAATAATTCGGACTTAAGTTGAATCTGAGCAATCATAATCCGATCCTTGTCAACATTAAGATCCAAACTAGCTAACTACTCCAACAATTTCCATTCTTGTAACATGAGGCTTGACAACTTAGCTATAGGCTTGCGGCTTAAGGCATCTGCCACAACATTACCTTTTCCAGGATGATACTCAATGGAGAAATCAAAATCCTTCAAATACTCCAGCCATCTTCACTGCCTCATATTGAGTTCCTTCTTAGAAAATAAGTATTTCAAACTCATATGATCTGAAAACACCGTGAATGCTTCCCCATACAAGTAGTGCCTCCATATCTTCAAGGTGAACACCACTGCTGCTAGCTCCAAATCATGAACATGATAATTCTCTTCATGCTTCCTCAGCTGCCTAGAAGAATAGGCTATCACTTTCCCGTGCTGCATGAGTACACACCCTAAACCAATACCTGAAGCATCAGTGTATACCATAAAACCTCCTTCACCAGAAGTTAAGCCAAAACAGGTGCAGTAGTCAAACATTCCTTCAAGGTCTGAAAGCTTCGCTCGCAATCTTCCGACCAATAAAATTTGATCTCCTTGCGAGTTAATCTTGTCAGAGGTACCGCAATCTTAGAGAAATCTTGAATAAACCTTCGGTAGTAACCTGCTAAGCCTAAGAAACTTCTCACTTAAGTCACATTAGTAGGCTTGGCCCAATTCTTTACTGCTTCCACCTTTGAAGGATCAACAGAAATATCTTCTTTTGTGATGATATGCCCTAGAAAGGACACCTCTTGCAGCCAGAAATCACACTTACTAAACTTGGCATATAACTGATGATCTCTCAATAGTTGCAATGCCATCCTCAAATGTTCAGCATGCTCTTCCTCACTCTTGGAATAAATCAAGATGTCATCAATGAACACCACGACCCATTGATCAAGATACGACCGAAACACATCGTTCATCAACTGCATGAAAGCTGCAAGTGCATTCGTTAGCCCAAAAGGCATTACTATAAATTCGAAATGCCCATACCTGCTGCGGAAGGCTGTTTTATAGATATCTTCTTCCTTAATTCGTAACTGATGATATCCAGATCGGTGGTCGATCTTAGAAAAATACTGAGCTCCTACTATCTGATCAAATAGCTCATCAATCCTTGGCAATGGATATCTATTTTTGATAGTCAACTGGTTCAATTGCCGATAATCGATGCACAACCTCATCGAACCATCCTTCTTCCGGACGAATAATACAGGGGCTCCCTACGTGGAAGTACTTGGACGAATGAACCATTTCTCAAGCAATTCCATCAACTGCTGCTTTAGTTCCCTTAGCTCTGCAGGAGACATACGATAAGGATCTTTGGAAATAGGGATCGCACCAGGAATTAGATCAACAGAAAAGATAACTTCCCTTTCAGGAGGAAGTGCTGGCAGTTTCTCAGGAAAGACATCTGGAAAATCTCAGACGACAGATAGGTCCTCAATCTCAATCTTCTGCTCAAGGGTCACATAAACAAAGGCTAAAAAAGCCTTACATCCTTTCCTCATCAGCTTATCAGCTCGAAGAGCCGAAATAAGTGGAACAGACTTATGGTGTCTAATTCCTATAAAAGAAAGTCCAGGGTGTCCAGTGAAAGACACAGAACTATATCTGCACTGAACATTGGCCTTATACTTGGCCAACTAATCTGCTCCTAGGATTACATCATAATCAGTCATGTCCATACAAACTAAATCAACTGGTAGGTTTTGTTCATTGATCATGACCTTACTGGAAGGATAGAAATACTTAATTGCTGATCCGGAACCAATAGGAGTTGAAATCTCTAACGGAGAATTCATCAAAACTGGCTTCACAGCTAAAGACTTCGCAAATCTTTGAGAAATAAAATAATGTGTGGCACCAGTATCAAAAAGAACAAAAGATGATTTTTCATGTATAATAAGAGTACCTTCGACAAGTCCACCCTCCTCGGTGGGTCCTGTCTCGTCTTCATGTAGAGCATGGAGCTTGCCTTACTGCTTCTTGATTCCTTGCGATTTCACCGGAGTAGCTCGCTCAGATAAAATGGGACACTCAGGAATACGATGGTCCCTACTACCACAACGTAAACATGCACCCAGCTTGCGCCAGCACTCCTCCATCTTATGACCTGGACGGTCACAGTACTTGCATACGCCCTTGAATGGAACAATAGGGCTAGGCTTCTTGTCTTCAATCTTCGACATCTTGCCCTTCCATGAACCAGACCCGCTAATGGGCCTCTTCCTGCCATGACAGGCTTGATACTCCCAGAACCAGTATGGTGTTGTTCTATCTTAACACTCTTCCCACGGATTCTCTCCGTCATTTCCAAAGTATCATCCAATACTTTAGCCTTTTCACCATCTCGGAATAAGTTTGAATTTCCATCGGTGCCAACTGGTTGATATACTGTAGCTTTAACCCATTAAGAAAGCGCTTAGCCTTCATCTTCTCGGTAGATATCAAGTGAGTAACATAACGAGATAGCCGAGATAATTAAGCTTCATATTCAGCTACGGATAGATTTCGTTGCTTCAAAGTAGCAAACTCAGCCGCCTTCTTCTCTCGTACTCCATCAGAGAAATATTTACCATTGAAGAATTCCTCGAACTCTTCCCATGTGACTTGTCTATCACCAAGGGTAGCCTTCACAGCGTCCCACCATGTCCTCGCATCACGTTTAAGTTTAAAGGTCGACAAGAGGACACGTTCTTGATCGATGCATTG
Source organism: Amorphophallus konjac (assembly GCA_022559845.1). NCBI lineage: Eukaryota > Viridiplantae > Streptophyta > Magnoliopsida > Alismatales > Araceae > Amorphophallus > Amorphophallus konjac. The sequence continues at coordinate 107,838,906 of CM040125.1, read as the reverse complement.
CATCACTTCAAAATCATCCCTATCTCTTCAAGCCAGTGCTCGGCTTCATCAGGGTCGGTCGAGCCTCCAAATCATGGGGGATTCATCCCACGAAAGTTCCGATAAAGGTCGCCAGTGCCATGGTTTGCAACTCCTCCCTGGGCCACTTGTTACAAACCCTGAGTAAGTCTTTGAACCGTACGCTGCAAGTTCCTCCATTCTGCGCGTTCTCCCGCCATTGCAAAAGCCTACACGTGGCATAGGTTATATTAGGTTCAATTAAGAATGGATAATCGTGCAATGAGATTATTAACTCAACCCCAATCTTCTACCCAAATCTCACCAGGTTGGGTCCTTAGACTCATAACAAGGTTATAGGTCCTACGGTATCACTTAGGGTCCTAGAACTTAGAGAACCTAGGGATATTAGAAAGCCTAGGCTCTGATACCACCAAACTGTCACGCCTCGATGCGGAATATCGGGACCGGCAGTAGAAAACGCTAGTAAAGATAACATGCTAAGCTAAGAATTAACATAACGTCATGAACAGAAAACTCCAAGTCTATTACAAATACCATCAAACTTTTTTTTTTTGAACAAAAGCCGACCAGACAGGATAGGCTCTAGTCGAGTGCACCCTCCCTCAGAGAGGGAAAGTGTTCCCACTCCCCTAGGCTAAACCTGTGGCCCTGAATTTTTATTGATTAAGAGAGCAGCTTACATAATCTTCGGGGAATTCCCCTGAGAATACATCGGGCTGATAGTGTGAGCCCAAAGAAATCAAGGGAGATAAAAGAAACAAAAATTCAAGCATAATCTCTACTCGACTCCGTTACATGAACTAAGACAAGTTCTAAGGCATAGCTAGATGTAAAACAACTATAACAATCACAAACTGACTTAAAACTAATAAAGCATAATCTCTACTCGACTCCGTTATAATAACTAAGATAAGTTCTAAGGCATAGCTAGATGTAAAACAACTATAACAATCTCAACATAACGACTAGCTGATACACTCCAAGTCATCACTCTTGCCCATTCCCATTCATCTGTGAATCTTCACCTGAGCTGCCTGGAAAGGGGGGAAAACAACTATATGAACGAACGCTCAGTAGGTAACAACAGGCAAGTGTAAGTGATTAACCAATTAATTACATGTATGAAACGGAAGAAAAGAAATAACGATCGAATGAAACAACATAATAAAAGGAAGTGCTAAAGAATGGAATGGAATAACAATATGGCAGAATGATATAACTACAAGAGTTTCAAGTTAAGAACAATATATATAACAAGAAATTACAGGAAATTGGCCAACAAGTAAGAATATAACCAAGTAGAACACGATTCAAGTAAGAGATCGTTGTCATAGACATCATGCTAGTCATGCACTCGGTGCAATACCTCACCATATCATTACAAACTCCCATGGGCACAAGTACTTTTCGGGCGCTCTCCCCAGGACCAGACCAGGCCCCTATGATGCGTTGGCATTGATTTATTGGATCCAAGATCCCAAGTTTCGTCTAGACTTTAATCAAGTTAAAATGGCCAATTATAATCAAGTACAAACTTACCTCGAAACATCCCAAGGCTAAGTTGAAGAGATATTATCCAGAATTTCTATCTAGGAGTTCAAATTATCAAGAACCACATGTTCTTGGATTCAAAACCATAAAACACGAAGAAACTAGTCTCTGTATGATATGTGGTTCCTACTGGACCGCTCAAGACTTGTGCGGTCGACTCTTGGCCGCACTAACAGCAACTGGGTTGAGGTTTAGCCCTCGAGGGTCAAGGTTGAATGGCTGATAAAGGGCCGCTCTTATATATGAACGGTAAGCACTGGGCCTTACAAGGCCAGAAGTTTATAAAATCGAGGTCATGATACGTGGTCCTGACAGAGCCGCTCATTAGTTGAACGGTCCACTCAGGGCCACCTGTACAATGTACGGTCCATTACTGGTCACACAACACAGAGCCTAACCATGAGTTAGAATTTAGCCCAAGTGGGCTCCCAGGCTACCATAGGCAGGGTGGAACTGAACCAGCGTCCAGCCCACTGTCTTCTCGTCGGCCTAGGGTCTACTGGACTGATCAAATCAGGCATTGGCCGAAGATGGATCAAGGATAATCGGCAAAACTAATTGGCATCAGCCAGGGATAAACGGTCTCTATTGGGCCGTTCAGGGATATATACGGTCCATAAATGGCCACGCAAGTCCCTGTTAGTCCAATTCGGACTAAGACTCAAATCACAGCGGTTTGATTGAGTCTAATTCATTCTAGGGAATAATAAAGGTTCAAGATTAACGGTTCAGGTCTAAGGTTAACAATGTAAACCTAATAGCCATTTCATCTATAAAGGATGCACAATTAAAATTGACATTCATTGGAAATATGACTCAAGATCAAGCTCAAATTAAATAAATCAGCAAGAATTATTTACTGTCATGAATTACAGTTTATTAGGTGTGTTGATAACATGCCATTAACCACTAATCTACTAACATAACATGCAGAAATGACAATTAATCTGTTCTGTTACAGATGTGCTATCGGTTCTGGACCTTACATCCTCATGAACGGTCAGAGACTGGCCGCACACGTCCCCTCAGATCTGAAGACCTGCTGGATATGGACGGTCGGTAGTGTGCCGCCTGGAGGGATGTGCAGTCTAGAACTGGCCGCAAGAAATACATGCGGTTAGGGCTCGCCTCACGTTCCAGGGACACGATCAGAGACAGAAACATATATACGGTCCACAATAGGCCGCATGTCTGGGATGTGCGGTCTATCGTGTGGCCGCACAAGTCCAGACAGGTCGCTGCCCCTTTCACCTTGCCCGATTCCGGCGAGGTTTCTAGGGTTAGACTAAAACATGATATTCGCACGATATAAAGCATGGAATTTGGGACTTTTACTACCAAAAGAAAGAGCACAAAAAACTATACAAGATGCATGAATCAATTTTATGTTTACAACCTGAAATTACTACTTAATCGAACGGGAACAATTATAACCCTAGTTCTGACATGCTTCTACTAAAACCTAAAATTCCCATAGAACACTTGATATAATTTAGGGCTTTCTATATCAATGAGAAGCTAACAAGATGCTGCTTCTAACCATATATTATTTGTAGGGTTTGACTTGCTATCACCTACCTGAATCGGATGAAGAAGGAAGGAGAAAGAAAAGCAAAGACGCCGGTACACGCAGCCACTAATCGCTGGAGATCTCCCTCGATCTAACTCCTCTGTAGCCGCCGCTGGTTCTAAATGATTCTAGGGTTAGAGAGCTTCATTTTAATAGGTCGCACACCTTCTGGAGGGTTCTATGCGCAGAGTATTCGTCCACGCAAGTCAGGTCAATGTGAACACCGCCGTAAAAGTTGACTCGATCCAAACCCGCCGAATGCATCTCCTAGGGTTAGGGTTTCGGGAGATTAAGAGAGGGTAAATGATCCTTTCATCCTGGCCTTTCATTTGCCACCGATTTGGGCTCATTTGATGGAGTATTGGGCTCGAATTTGGCGTTTCATGGTATAGTTAACTAAGTATTCAATTTGGGCTTTATCCACTAATTCGGCCTACTTACAGATTTTATTTGGGTTGGCCACAGAAGACAAGTTTGTTAAACGTGTTATCCTCTACAAGAATATAATTTTTCAAGATTTTTACAAAATGGTCAAAATATAACTGATTCTATTTATTAAGGATTTATTCTAATTAATTTCTAATTAATTTCGAATTACTTATTAATATCTCAAAAAACAGGGGTATTACAGCTCGGTCCCACCCCTACGGTCATATGCGGCTCATCCTCGGCTCCCTCGGTGACAGTCGGCCCTGACACTTACCCCACCTGTATGGGAATTATCTCAGTCGCATGCCCTCCCGAGGTAGCCTGGCTCGGAGAACCCTCAACCTTGGGAGCGGAATTGTCCTGGCTGCCATCCTCGCCCCTCGACGCCGTAGAAGAGGGAGGAGTCGAGCCTCCTTCATCCGAGTCATACCGCTGATCGAGAAGAAAGATAAGCTCGCCCGAGTCCTGTCGCCGCGCCTCCCTGATGACCCGATCGAAGCCTTGGGTGAAACCTTTCCAAAGCCCCCGGCGATAACCCGGCTTGTAGTAGGCGAAGGCACTCATCTTCTGGGCCTCGAGGTAGTCCTCCGAGATCAAATATCGCTCGATGGCCATCACCCTAGCCTCTGCTTCCCTCACCTCGAGCTCGGCCAACTTTGCCTCGATCCCAGCTAGCTTCATTTCAGATTCAGCCTCTTTCGCCTCGGCCTCAGCCCATATTACATCATCCTTCTCCCTCAGTCGATCAGCTTCTAGGAGACGATTCCTAAGCTCATCCCGCTCGGCCTCCCATTGCCTCGAGCTCGATACATGGAGCTGGCGCTCCTCTTCCAAAAGGCGAGTTTTTAGCTCGCCAATGTGGTGAGCCTGGGATAATTGCTTGGATAGAGACCGCACACCCTACTGATGCGCTCGATCCTACGTCTGGAGCGAGACCACCTCCTTTCGGAGGACCCCAAGCTCAAAAGATAGTTGCTCAGCCTTCCGGTCGGACTCGGCGTGACCTTTGGCCTGAGCCATCTGGATGCTCTCCATCTTCATCTAGTGACCGGTGATCTCCACCCCTAACTGGGCCATGAACAAGCCGCCCTCCATCCCCCTCTTGAGGAGCATCGAAGGGGGGCATCATCAAAACTCTTCTTGGATGGATGGGGACTCCAGCTCTAGGCAACGCTGGTACGGGGAAGCCTGAATGATGAACCGCCCCTGCTGCCAAGCGGAACTCCTCCGACGTAGAATCTGCACGGGGATATCTCCCCCAGCGACTCCCGAGCTCGACACAGCAACTCTTGGCCCAGCCAGGACCCTGGTACCAACCACTTCCCTGCGCACCCTCGCAGCCTCGGTTGGACCCTCAGAGCCAACCTTCGCTCCTCGTGCCTCCGCCGACTCGGTAGCGACCTCCTCGAATGACTTGTGTCTCTCCGACACGACAGTTAACGAGCCCGAACAACGGGTACCCTTGGCCAGAGACTCCCTGTTGAAGGAGGGACCTTCATCTTCTTCCGCCTACTCTTCTCGGTGATCAGGTCTTTCATCGCCCCCAACAGTAGCGGCGCTCCTGGAGCTTTCCGTATGGATCCTCGTTGCCCTGGCTCGTCCTCTTGAATGACTCATTTGCCTTTATCTTGTGCGGAAGAGGGATCCTTAGGAGCTTTAGGCACATATGAGGCTACAGCCTCCATTCACTCGGTGACCTCTAACTCTGGCGACGGTTCCTTGTCCTCGCCACGCCTCGCGTCTGTTCCCCAGAAGGCATCTCATCCACAAAGGCTCCGCAACGTGCAACAAAGGGTTCTAAGATCCTTACCATTAGGCAATGCCCGACGAGAAAAACCTTTGACGAAGGCCGAAGTCAACAGGTCGACGGTCGACTAACGATTGTCCTGCAAAATTTGGATCTCCTCTTCCAACTCCGGGGAAATCGTTGGAGGCTTCTCAGGAAGAATCTGCTAAAGTTTCGACTCAACAGGGAAATCCCACATATGGCCACCCTTGGTGAATCCCACCCAGAAAAATTGAGTCTTTCACCCCTTGTGCGAGGAATCCCGAGGGGATAGAGTCACACAACTCCTTCCCCTCCTCGCCTAAACAAAAATGAAGCCCTTCCCAGCATGGGCGTACTCCTTTAGCTCAAAGAAGGCTTGGAAAAGATCTAAAGAAGCGGCATCGCTGCACGAGCCACAAAGGGTGAGAAAAGAAAAAATGAAGGTATAGGAGTTCGAAACTAGCTGGATAGGAACCAACTGGTAGAACATCAGAAGCCCGACAACAAAGGGGTGGAGGGGAAGGCAGAATCCGCACTTCCAAGGTAGTAGAAATATAGAGAACATGCCCGAGCGAGTGCCTTGGCAAGACTCATGGGGTTTGGCCGGTGAGAAGAAATACTGCCAAGGCAACCTGAAGCGAATGTCAATCTCCTTCACTACGGACTCTATTAGTTCGCTGCGAGGATGGTCGCCAGACGCAGGCTCCGAGCCTACCATGCCTTGCTCGTACTCCTGGATTTCGGCTTTAATATCATGGTCTGCCATTGAAGAAAGGGAAGACGAAGATGGGACACCAGAACTAGATGAGCTAGCTGTAGGGGGAAGCTGACGGATGGCCTCCCCAGTGATCTTTGCTAACTCCGCAAAAGCCTCTGCGATCGTCTGCGCCCTCTGGCCGCTTATCCGGTGCATGAACCCTCCCTTGAACTTGCGGGCACGAAGAGGAAAACCCTAAGCGGAGGAAGCGTAAGGCACAAGCACGAGCTTTTATTTATAAAAAGACAGGCGATCCCAAGTGCCGCCACTGTGACGTTTCGAACTCCAAGATGGGTGATTTTCGAGCCCTAAAGCTGCGCATCATCATCAGGCTCAGGCCACCATGAGATAGGACAGCCGTATCTTCAGCCCCTAAACACAATCTGCCAATACACTACCGAGCCAACATGACGTCGCCACGATAGGGGCCCCCATCTTCTCGAACTAGGACAGCCACACAAACGGCCCCTGAACTTCGAAGTCGGGACAGCTCACAAACGGTCGATCCCCAACCGAGCCACCAATGCTACCCGAACATATTGTACTCTCCAAGCCAGATCACCAGGCTCGGGAGTTGGGGGGGCAAGTGGAGAGGGGCAAATTAGCGGCCCAATAAGCACACGATTGAGAGCGGCCCAACCAAGTCCAACCCGACCCAAATTGGCCGAGCACTCCAAGTGATAGCCACAATAACGGGCCCACTTATCTTAAAAGTCCAAAGTCGTTCGGACCAATACTTCCTAGGCGGCCTCTCGGCCCGGGAGTCCGAGCAACCATCGAGCGGGAAGAGCCCAAGCGGTGCCCAGGCGTAACTGAACCAGGGAAGATCGGGAGTCGATGAAGGGGGAGACCAGACGATTGAGCCTGAAACAGTCGAGTAACACCCCCTATACTCTCCAGCTTCTTTGAGCTTCCTAGCGGAGGAGAGCACTATATAAACCAAGGGAAACCCTCCGATAGAGACAGAAGGTGATCCTGAGTTCTCAACACCACACCCATTGGTGGAGAGCGATCTCGTACCTTTCACTCTTTTCTCCTACTCCCTTTCCACCTATGCTCTACCACTTTGCTGACTTAAGCATTGGACGATTTTCTCGAGGGTCTCCACCCTGGGCTCCTCTGACCTGTTTCCCTCTTTCTAGATCCTCAATCAGGGTAACAACGACACAGGTTCATCCAATATCATGTGGATCAGGACATAGCATGAGATCACCCCTCTTCAGGAGTGAATTATGTGATATCTGGTAAGAAGTTGGCATTGGAACCAGAGTTGGTCCATTGAGGGTTAGCTGTAACGACCCAGAGATCCGGATACTGGTAAACCGATACCAAGAACTCGGAGACGCCACCCAAGAGGTTGATGAGGCCCCGTAAGGGTTGGGAGGATTGGTTGAGGAGGTGCATAATGAACTGGAATTACACGCGCACATTATAAAATAATGATTTTAAGCATAAGCGGAAGCAATTTACAATTTTTCAGAGTGATATATTTATAAAGAGTAGTCTAGATCCATACATTACAAGTCCAAACACTGTACAAAGTTAAAATAAAAAACTACACGGGGCATACCTCGGTCAAAAGGGAAAGAAAGATAGACAGACCACTGCTGGCACCTATGACCTGTCGTCAATAGCATGAGAACCACCGACGGACGGCTGCTGCTGCTCACCTGGAAAGAAAAGGGGTGAGTCTCACAATAAGGACTCAATAGGGTTCACACAGATCCCTATCTCGCAGCTAAACTCATAAAAAGCAATTAATAATGCAATGGCATAAGAAAACAACATATAATAAAGCTGTACAGGTATATGAACAATTAAAGATAGCTAACTTAAATTCCATTTAATATTCAACTGAACATTTAAACATGAGGAATCATAATCTATCTAATAGAATAAAATGCAATATTTCCATCATTTCCAAGTGATAGGAGAAAGAGAGGACCACCAGAAAGAAGACCAGACGCGTCCACTGACAACTTATACTGTGTCTCAAGTATCTCCACTAGCCTGGAACGTGGCAAGTGAGACACGTAACAGTAACCAAGGTCAAGAACTTGTCAGGGTCACACTCGTCAGTGTTAGTCCACGCCCCTAACCACGTGTGCACACACAAGCTCAATACCTTGAGCCAGGCCTCTAGCTAGTTTTTCACCCACTAGGATGCTACTGCCAAGCAAGGGGGCCCATGGAAACCAGCTTAAAAATCGTACACCGGGACTACCCCGCCACCTCTCCCAGGTGGGCTGACACTAAAGGTCGTCGGGCTACGACTAGTGGTTCCATCACCAGGAAAGAGAAAATAATTCTATTATAATATAGAAATGTGCCACAGTTTGTAAAAATATCTAAACATGGCGAATATGTATCATTAAATACATAATGAAATGAATAGGATATAATTGATATGCTGTAGGACCAAACGGTCTAACACAGGGCCGCAAGGGTCTGGTAAGTGGTCAAATGCTTGGCCGCTACAGTGGCCCAAACGGTCTTCTCCATGACCGCTTAGCCACGAACTCTTCATATAATTTAAACTAAAATAAACAGAATAGCAAACGGTCGTACGACTAGCCGCCAAAGGGTGGAAAACGGTCTAGGATGGGGCCGCTAGGCTTGCACCGCCTGACTCGGTCAAAGAGACTTAGCGGTCATTTAATGGGCCGCTAAGGTCCCCCGTACGGTCAATCGAAGGACCACCAAAAAATCGCAAATGGTCTGGGTGAGACCACTAAGGTCCACCGCCTTACAATAGTATACAAACGGTCTCTGGAACGACCGCAAGTCATCCAGAGATTCCGAAATGTGGGAAACTCAATGGAGTTCCCTCCCAATCGATTCAAATCGATGGGAAAACATTATTAAACCTGTTCCCTACCTTTCCACATCCATTCCACGACATTTTTATATCCAAAAACATAAAACAATGGCCAAGAATGGATTGAAAACACAAATGACAATATTCATGCTCTTAAAACATAAATGACGAAGTTCATGCGTATAACCATCCTATTCGCATGTCAATGGATGGGGAACGATCCTAAGGAGGTAAGGAAGCTATCCCCCTACTTGGTTTAAGACGAAAACGCCATTCTACGCCCGTTCTTCGCGAAGGAAGCCGCGCTCCACACGTGGGATTTCCACCTCCACGCTCCACGGCTCGCCTCCATGGCAACACCGCCACTCTTCCCATGCCCCAAGCTCACCGAAGTCACCACGCGCAATCCATGCAAGGCCTCGGGGTGATCACACCGACGAGAGAGCAAAGAGAGAAGGGGGACGTGCGTGGCGAGAAAGAGAGGGTGAGGGGAGAGAGAGAACCCTTGTGGGTTCAGCAAAAACAAAAAAACATTTATTATTTATTTTTTTTGTTAAAAAAACTTAAATTGCAATAAGGCCTTAATATAAGTAAAATTGCATATACGTCTTATTTCCTTCTAAAAGCTTATAAAAATGGCTAAGCCCATTAAGCTAGGCCCATTAAGCCCATTAAAAAGCTCTAAATTCACGAATCTTTTTATATTTTAATACCGATAAGAATTCGTTAACTACCGGGTCTTACAGCCCCTCCCTCCTAATAGAAATGTCATCCTCGAAATTTAAAAGGAAGCACAAGGAGAGAACTGAAGAGAATTATACCTTATTCGAATAAAAATGGAAACTACTGACACATTTCATCCCCACGTTCCCAAGTAGCCTCATTACCCGAGTGACGCTGCCACACTACCTTTACCAAAGGGATTACCTAATTCCTCAGTCGTTGCTCACGACGATCATCAATCTGTATTGGAAACTCTTGCATGGATAGATCTGCTGTCACTTCAGGCCACATCAAATCATCTAATATGTGAGATCCATCAGGGATATACTTTCTCAGTTGAGAAACATGAAACACATCATGGATTGCTTGCATCGCCGATGGCAACTGAAGTCGATAAGCCACTTGACTCACACGTTCCAAAATAGGAAACATACCAATATATCGGAGACTAAGCTTTCCACGCTTCCCAAATCTCATGACGCCTTTCATTGGAGATATTTTCACAAAAATAAAATCTCCAGGCTCAAATTGCAATGGTCTTCTACGCCGATCTGCATAACTTTTCTGTCGACTTTGAGCTATCAACATTTTGTGCCTGATCAGACGTACCACATCAACACATTGCTGAACCATATCCGATCCTATCAACAGTCGATCACCAGTCTCGAACCAGTTTAACGGTGTACGACAAGGACGCCCATACAAAGCTTCATACGGTGCCATATCAATACTGGAATGATAACTATTATTATAAGAGAATTCCACCAGTGGCAAGTGTTGACTCTACGAACCCTGCCAATCTAGACAACATGATCGCAACATATCTTCTAATGTCTGAATAGTCCTCTCGGACTGGCCATCAGACTAAGGATGATACGCCGTACTAAATGCCAATTTCGCACCCAACGCCTTTTGAAAACTCTGCCAGAAGCCAGAAGTAAAATGCGGGTCACGATCTGACACAATGGATATTGGAATTCCATGGAATGGCACAATCTTTTCAACATAAAGCTCAGCCAACTTCTGAACATTCCACATCACTTTAATCGGCAACATTCTCGCTGTCTTGGTTAAACGATCAACTAACAGCCAAATACCATCATAACCTTGAGAAGTGCGAGGTAAACCCACAATAAAATCAATAGTGACATGATCCCATTTCCACATCAGAATCTCCAAGGGTTGAAGCACTCCTCTAGGTCTTTGATGTTCAACTTTGACCTATTGACACGTTAAAGATTTAGACACAAAATCAGCTACATCCCTTTTCATACCTAGTCACCAAAATTACCTTTTCACATTATGATACATTTTCGTGGTGCTTGGATGAATAACATAACGGGATCCATGCGCTTTACGCAAAATAACATTCCTTAGTGATTCATCAGCTGGAACATAGAGTCTACCTCTAAATCTAACCATTGAATCATCACTGAACTCCACATCTAGCATCAACACAATGCAAGACAACTCAGAATCTGCATGTTGTGCCTCCCTGATCTGCTGATAAATAGCTGGAGTCATCACCAGACTAGCAAGAACAGCTACCATCGGATCACGGGGAATTTTCAATCTGAACGTCTCACAAGGAAACTGTTCCCACAACTTCCATTCTCGTATTAGCAAATGATTGATCTGCACTTTTCTGCTCAGTGCATCAGCTACTACATTCATCTTGCCAGGTTGATAAGACAGAGTAAAATCATAATCTTTCATATACTCCATCCACCTGCGCTGACGAAGATTCAAATCTTTTTGAGAAAACACATATTTCAAGCTTTAATGATCCGTGAAGATCTCAAACTTCTCGCCATACAAGTAGTGTCTCCATATTTTCAATGCAAAAATTATCGCTGCCAACTCCAGATCATGAGTAGGATAATTTTCATCTTGTTGCTTTAATTGTCGGGATGCATAAGCTATAACCTTGCCATGCTGCATAAGCACTGCACCCAAACCTACTCGAGAAGCATCTGCACACACAACGAATCCACCCGAGCCAGAAGGCAAAACAAGCATTGGAGAAGTGGTGAGCAGCCTTTTCAACTCATTGAAGCTCTATTCACACTTATCCGACCATACAAATGGCACATCTTTGCGAGTCAATTTAGTCATTGGCGTGGCAATTCGTGCAAAATCTTGAATGAATCTTCTGTAATAACCAGCAAGACCCAGAAAGCTTCTAATCTCTATCACAGTCTTAGGGCTCTGCCATTGAGGAACAGCTTCAACTTTAACAGGATCAACTGCAACTCCATCGCCAGAAATCACATGGCCTAGTAAATGAACTTCCCGAAGCCAAAACTCACATTTGCTGAATTTTGCATAGAGCTCGTGATCTCGCAGAGTCTGCAATACCACCTTAAGATGCTGAACATGTTCTTCCTCAGAAGTAGAATAGACCAAAATGTCATCGACAAAGATCACCAAAAATTGGTCCAAATATGGATGAAATATACGATGCATTAAGTCCATAAACGCTGTTGGAGCATTGGTGCGGACACCAGAGCACGCGAGAGGCACGAGCCGGCGAGCCACCAGTACCGTATGCGGAGCACGACTCGAGCCACTTCAGCGTCCATCTAGCTCGGAGACAGCCTGGAGACTCCCCCTTGAGTCTCGACATTTATCATATTTGTTTTGATTTTATTTGTGTGTAATGTGTGTTTATTTCATTTTAGTTATTTTGTAATTTTGCTTGTAAGAGGGGTTTATTTGTAAAATGGGACCTCGGATCCCACGGGCCCACAGACCCCCTCCCCTTGATCCACCTCAGCCCAAGGGTCCCATGTGGGGTCAGTCAACATGTCAAATGGAGGCATGTAGAAGGTTGAATGGTAAAAGGCACATGGGAGACAAGTGGACTTCAAAGTCCAAGGTGGCTAACTACCATGTCCCCCCTTGCCTCTCTAGTCAATAGGCCGCCCCCCCCCCCTTAATATTTTTATTGTATTTTTTGTGTGTGTGTCACACTTAATCCAGGCCACCCATTCCCATCCCCTAGATCCAACGGTGGACAATGGATTTGAGATGTAACACATAAATACTTGTATTTTCCCATTTTGGAGAATTAATGCCATTTGAAATCAGAAATTGCTTGGAGCAGCCCTTGGGCGCACCCCCCCTCTCTCCTCCCTCTCCCCCTTGCAGCTGAGACGGTTGCCATTCTGAGGTGTGACGCCTCCCCTATCGGTTCCGGTCATCGCCGCCGCCGCCACGAGCCGCCATTGCACCGCCATCGAGTTCGTCAGAGTTCTGCTATCCACCTGTAGCAGCAACTTCCACGAATTCCTGCTATCAGCCACGAGCTCATTTCGACCTGGGATTTTGAGGGGATGTTCCAGAGGTGTTCCCCACGTTCTACAAAAATTGGTCTACCAATTTTACTGGGAGTTCTGTCCATCCACCCCTCCTTTCAAGAACTTTTATGATTTTTTATCAGCCCTCCACCTATTTTTCAAAATTCTTTTTCAGAGCTAGCTATAGTGCTGTCCACATGTTCCTAGATCCGACCTCTGTCCAGTGCAAAAATCATATCAATTCGTATCCACCTCTAATCAGTCCACAAAAAATATGTCCATCTTCCTTGTTCAAAATCCTATAACTTTTGTGAAGAGCTCAGGAGCTTAATCGGCCATCAACCTTGCGGTCAACGGCAGTTCTCAGACAGCTCACCTGCAGATCTGAGGTTTCGGGTACTGTACAACAGGAACTTGAAAATTCAATAAAGTTCAGATCCGACCAGATCCAACAGATCTCTCTGGGTCTAGATTGAAGGATTTGAAGAGAGCTTTCCAACGATAGCTCATGCGCCCCGATCCAATGTCAGAATTGATCGCAGCGGCCATTTTAGCCGGAGCGCGCGTCGGAAAACAGAACTGAAATCCGTGGGCAACTAGTTCAAGTATTGTGAATCGGGGCCGATCGACCCCCGATCGATGTTTCCGACCGACCACAGTCCGTGGAGACGCGCCACCAAGGGTCCCCATCACAGTGGTTCCCACCCCGCAGATCCGGAGGACAGCGCCGTGCGTGGGCTCCACAGACCCGTAGACTCCGCCGTTCGGAAAGCATGAAAACGCGGAGTTCGGCACCGCCGGGCAACATCAAGATGCTACCCGTCAACCCGATTTGTGTGATTCCCGGGCCCCACATGTGACCTTTTACCTCCCTGCGGGGAGTGGGTCAAATCATTGTATTGTTGTAATATTGTTTAACCGGGAGTTCGTATTTCGGCCGGGGTTGTCTTCGCCACGCCGGGTGCGTGGAGGTAATGGTCCTAACTTCTCGGCATTCACTTGCTAGTTTAGTATATGGTCTTTTATCGCTGTCGAGAGCGATAGGTACTACCCCGTGAGTCGATGTCACCGCTGTGAGCGTGAGAGTGACCCGTCCCGTGACTCGATCTGAGTCCGGAAGTGAGTCGACTACCCTTGAACTCTGCCGATTCCTTAACCGCACACGATCCACGCTTTCCCTCACTTGGGACGACGAGTGAGCTTGCGTTTCTGTTAGCGACGTATAGCCCATAGGAGCTCTCCGTGTCGGGCTTAGTGTCTCTCCCATCATGTGTTGCTGATAGTGTCCGCATCTAGAGTCCGAGGTCCATACCACGTAGAGTCGGTCCCCGTGTCCGTCCCGCATCAAGCATTGGTTAGCCCAAATGGCATAACCAAAAATTCATAATGACCATACCTCGTACTAAAGGCAGTCTTCTCTACATCAGATTCCTTAATCCTCAATTAGTAATAACCAGATCGAAGATCAAACCGTGAAAAGACACTAGCCGACTGAAGTTGGTCAAATAAATCATCAATCCTGGGCAAAGGATATTTATTCTTGACTGTCACCTGATTCAATTGCCTGTAATCAGTACATAGCCTCAAGCTTCCATCTTTCTTCTTCACAAATAATACAGGAGCACCCCATAGAGAAAAGCTAGGATGGATATAGCCCTTTTCCAACAGTTCTAGCAACTGTGCTCTCAATTCTTTCAATTCTATAGGAGCCATACGGTAAGGTGCCTTTGATAAGTGTGTCGTACCTGGAATTAGTTCAATTATCATCTCAATCTCTCGCTGTGGGGGGAAGCTTGGTAACTCATCAGGAAACACGTCAGGAAATTCACAAACCACAGGAATATCATCTATCTCTTACTGTGGTGCCTCAATAGCAACCACGGAAGCAAAGAATCCCTGACAACATGCATTAAGTAATCTACAGGCTCGAATAGTAGAAATAAGCAAGCGAGAAGAACGAGATCGAATACCTTGAAAAAAGAATGCCGCTTTCCCAGATGGCTAAAAATATACTTTCTTTGATTTACAGTCAACCACGGCTCCATAACCCTCTAACCAATCCATGCCTAGAATAACATCATAGTCTACCAGCTTCAATGCATATAATCTAGCTAGCAACTGCTAATTTCTAATCACTATAGGAGTCTCATCAAGACAAAAAGGTGTAAACATGAACTCCCCAGAAGGCAATGCAACAACTAACTCACAAGACATCTCCGATGTCGGCTCCTCAATACAAGCAACAAAATCTTCAGAAATAAATGAATGAGAAGCACCCGAGTCAAATAAAACACGAGCTGCACGACCATAAATCATAAGAGTACCTTCCACAAGATGATATGCAACTGCTTCAGAATGAGTCATATGCGCAACTCTCCCTTTCTGCTTCTTGCCACCTGTCGTAGACTACTGCGATGACGATACTGATGCCTGTGAATATTGCTATGACTGTGATGGTGGTAGAGGATGGAACTGTTGTGGCTGTGAAAATTGAACAGGCTGCTTCGGCCTCATCGGACAATCACGTACGTCCCACCTGATCACATCGAAAACACACCATGGGCATCGAACACGGTCTACCCAAATGACTACCACCACATCTCGACATGGTCTCAGTTGACTCGCCACCAATCCCTATCGTTGAAAAGAAGAGGGTGCTGCTTGTTGTACGGTACCAGAGGAAGCTTGCCGGTCATACTGCTTCTTGGATTTCCTGAACATCCGCTTAAATTTTGATTTCATGGAGGAAGTACCACTGGCAGAAGGAACAGAAGATGGTACCCCCTATCACACTTGGTTGACTACTAGCCTGCTGATGCTGCACACACTGCTGCATTGGCTCAACATGGGTTCGCCCTCGAGATCTTGCCATATCCAATTCTAATGCTGCTGCTGCTTGATAAGCCATATCCAACTCGGCCACTCTAGTTACAATAAGAGATTGCCTCAGCTCTGGCTTCAAACCACGCAGAAATTGCTCAGTCTTCAGCCCTTCATCAGCAAGAATATGAGGAGCATACCGACCCAATTCCATAAATTTGTTTCGATACTGCAAGACTTTCATCTCGCCCTGAACCAACTCCATGAACTGATATTTTTGTCCATTCTGAGATAAGCTAGAATGTATATATGCTCGAACGAAGTGACAAACTACTTCCATGAAATCAATCGAAGAGGACAGGACTTAGTGGTCACCTCCCACTCTGTGGCCAACCACACGAGTGCTGCCCCCTGCAACTGAAATGTAGCTAGCATCACCTTCTCATCTTCAGTGCACTCCATTGAACGGAACACACGTTCGGTTGCATCCAGCCAAACCCTAGCCGCATCTAGATTCGCTTGTCCTTAATATGTTGGTGGTTGGAATAAAAGAAATTCCTTCAGAACTCGACCACGACCACCTTGAGGCAACAAGTCTTCACCAGCAGTAGGGTAAACACGGCCTTGCCCTTGAACATTCACTGGATGAGGCGAAGTACCACTCTCTTCCCTTGGAACATCTCGGGGCACATTAGTTTGGACACAACCTCGGCCACTCCGTATAGGCGGCATTGAAATCTAAGCTTAAAAGAAAACACACAACGAAAGAATCATAAGTACTCACGGAAAAACAACCTAAGCCAGCAATTGTGGTACACATGGACTTGTTCTGGACTATTGCAATTTCAATTCCTTATACATCACCACAACACCACTCTGATACCAACTGCAATGACCCGGAGATCTGGATACCGGTAAACCGATACCAAGAACTCGGAGACGCCACCCAATAGGCTGATGAGGCCATGTAAGGGTTGAGAGGATTGGTTGAGGAGGTGGATAATGAATTGGAATTACACGCATGTAATATAAAATAATGATTTTAAGGATAAGCGGAAGTAATTTATAATTTTTCAGAGTGATATATTTATAAAGAGTAGTCCAGATCCACACATTACAAGTCCAAACACTGTACAAAGTCAAAATAAACAACTACACGGGGCATACCACGGTCAAAACGGAAAGAAAGACAGACAGACCACCGTTGGCACCTATGACCTACCGTCAAAAGTATGAGAACCACCGGCAGACGGCTGCTGCTGCTCACCTGGAAAGGAAAGGGGAGAGTGTAGAAGGTAAAATGTAATCTACCCCGCCCTCTAACAAGCTATGCATGTATATGTAATTGTGATCATGAAAATGACATGATAGCATGAACAAGGAAAGGGCGATAAAGAATTGAGTGAACCGTGATGCCACCCAAGGATTAGCAGTGGGAAATAGATGCTATAAGGGATGAAAAAACTACTGCGTACCTTGAGAAAAATAGGAAGAAGACCATGGCCAAAGGTGACCGCTACAACGTGATCGCGCCTTGAAGATGGGTGCGGGGAATTGGTGGGATCGAACCTCCTCTCGTTCCAACTGGCTAGAGGAAGAGGGCCTCACGTTCATATTGATAATCTCTGGCAAAACAAAGCCATAAAAACAAAATAACACTCATTAGATCATGAAAGTGTAGAAACTGCCCCGGAATGATAAACCAACATGAAAGAAAGGGGGAGAACGCACCGGGGGGGGGTTAACCTTTATAAACGAGTGCAAATGAAAGGTGGGAGTGTTGCGCATGCATGGGATTTGAAATCACGAAATTTGATTAAGAAAGGAGAGAGAAAAATGTTGTGCAAAATGGAGAAAAATGCAAAAATGTGTAGAGAACTGTGCAGAAAGTAAGTGCAAAACTGTGACGATTTGTGAAATGTAGGAGGAGAGAACTAAGCAAGGAAGCGAAGAAAAAGAGCCCAGAGAGATGGAAATAGAAGAAGACACTCCCCTCTTCAGGTTAGGGTCGGAGCAGGAGGTAGACGACGCAGCATGGCTCCGCCCCGAACCGACGAAGGGTGCCCCGCCGCGGACTTGTAGCAGGAAAATAGAATCTGTGATGATTTATAAGAAGTAGAGGCAAAGTTAGGAGGGCAAACGATGATGAAATCAAGCAAATAAAGAACCAAATCGAAGCCTATACTTCCCTCAATATCCTGTGGTTGAAGGGTTGAGTCAACAATCCGGCATGGCTTCACCCCAAGTCGAAGAAGAGCCCCACGTCGCGTAGGCGAACTGGGCATCTATTTATAGAAAAATTATGAAACCCAGAACTTTCTATCACGATTCCAGGAGATAGAGTCCACCAAATCTCAAGATCTCTCGATCATTCTCGAGATAATAGTCAGGATAAGAGTTAGGAGATAACGAGACTCTTTTTGGTGGAAGGATCTGGAAGATATGGCTCTTGGAAGAAGGCCCTGGAACCTAATCTGGCAGAGTTTGGGTTATGCGAAATGCATAAAACCTGAACTTGTGGCCAAGATTCCCAAAGATTCGATCCATGAAAAATCGTGCTCTATATACCAAATTCAATATAATACAAAGAGGAAGACAGAGAAATAAACGGGGCTCAATTTCGTGGAGTACTCTATAAGATAGAGCCCTAACAAGGAGGCCCCATTGCACAGAAATCGCCCTTAGAGTCCAGCGGTGAAGAAGACAGAGTTCAAGATCTTCTAGACTCTCTGTCATAGAGACGGTCTATCGAGCGGACATTTTTGGCAAGAAACGGTCATGACTGGACCGCATATATCATGAAGAACAGCGTCGTTGGTAAGCACGGTAGTTCTGTCCAAAACTGGCTAAAAATGGTCTAGCAATAGATAGTTTCTGGTTACAAATGGTCCTCTAGGTGACCTTCTTCTGAAAATGGTCCTCTGGGTGACCTTCTTCTGGTTAAAAACGGTCCTCTGGGTGACCTTCTTCTGAAAACGGTCCTCTGGGTGACCTTCTTCTGGGTAAAGGTAGTAGAGTTTAAAAATCAGAGAATATCTCGAAAACAGTGCAGAACTAGTGAAAGGAGTAGAGGAAGAAATTGTAGATAGCAAAAAAATAAACAACTTTCATGAAGAAAGTAAGATGAAAAGATGATCAGAAGAGAGAGAAAATGGGGTGAGAACGGAGAAGACAAATACTGGGACGTAGGTAAACAGCGTAGCACGCCGGAAAAATGTAAATAACTTGAAATCGGTGCAGAATTGGCTGATGGCATAGAAGAAGAAGATGTAGGGCTTTGAAAGAAGAACAACTTTGCTGAAGGGCACTTACTGAATAGAGGAATAAAATCTGATGAAAAGGGACCATTTTTCAAGAATACGTAGCGAATAGGGCGGAATGCTTAAGGGAAGTCGACCTAAATGGGCCGTAAGTCGACTTGGAAGGCTAGAAGTTGATATAATAATGATGCGGGATGATAATGCGACTCGATGTTGTTGGTGCGATCCTTGGACGTCTACTAGATGACGTGACTTGTTGGACGACGCGACCAGCAACAACACGAACCACTTGGCACCTAACGTGGCTCCTGAAGAGGCGAACGTGCCCAAACAAGAAGCACTCACTCACGATCGTTCCTGGCGAGGGAAACGAGTCGATCTGCACGGTTGACAAACCAGCAATGAGTCTCGGGTGGTTGGCTTACTCTCGTGCTCGGATCGAGTCACGAGACGGGTCTCGCACTCATAACTTACAGCGGTGACTAATTTGAACGATCTAGGGGTCTAACATGCTCACGATCAGCGGCATCAAGAGCTTATACTAGGAAAGCAAGCGACTAAAGAGGGGCGACGAGTGTACCTCCACGCTCGGGGCGTGGGGAAGACGTCCCGGCCGAGATCTGGAACTCCCGGTACAACAATAATTATTAATTACAAAAGTGATTCTACAGCCCACTCCACACCGGGAGGTAACAGGCGACACAAGGGGTCCGAGAGCACCAAGCTCGGGTTGGCGGGCAGCAATCGGTGGCGCTCGGGTGGACGCGGTCGGCCGGTTCAGCTCCTTTCACTCGGGCCCGCAGGATGGTACGTGGTACCAGCTGCTGGTACGGCGCCGCCCGGGGCGGCTCCTGATTGTAGCTACTGACGGGCGCTCCTGGAGTGTCCCGGGTCGATCCCCGGGAGCGGCGGTCACCGGAGTGGAGGCGGGCAATTTCTTGGGATTTGTTTCCCAAGGCTGTCCCACAACTGTGTCTCTGGCCAGAACTACGTGCTCCGAAGAGATCGGCTGGTACGCTCAGTCCCGACGTTGGATCGGGGCATAAAGGATACCGTTGGAAAGGGGACTCAAAATACTAAGACATGCTAGAAGCCCAAACTCATCCAACAGCAGGATTTAAAATTAAAATGACTGCAAATGGACTAAGCACACTGTCCCGAAATGCAGAACAGGCTGGATAGAGGCTAACCTCCCTGATCAAGGGCTTTGACCGAGTATCAAATGACCGAATTAGGATGGGGGATTTTTATGGTGGGTAGAGGGAAGAATTTCGGAGACGCACATAGCTCTTTTGTGACATTTGGACAACATTTGAGGGGTAAGAAAAATAGGGTGCCAAGATCTATCCCACGGACCTGCACATAGGCAGATTTTAGGGAAGATGAACAGAAGGCTAGGAAAGGAGACAAACGGGCTCTGATCGACCTTGAAATTGAATTGGGAATGGCCTCTGACAGGGGAAACCTACCCTCAAAGTTTCACGACGATCCAACGGTCGGATATCCCGTACCAACCTCTTTACTGGGCTGCTGTCCTACAACTCCGAATTTGGGGATAGAAAGATGGAGATCAGCTTGGGGTGGCTCAACGGCGGCTCGAGCGGTGGCGGCGGCGGCGGTGAACGATCATAGATGATTGAAGAAGAAGAGATTTGAGGGAGATAGAGGATGTGGGATCAGATCTAGAGAGAGTTGGAGGAAGAAGATGAAGAACACTTAGAACACCAAGAGAGAGAGGGGGGTGCACCAATCAATATGCCAAAATTTCTTCATTAATTCCTCCACAAATGATACAAGAGACTATAAATAATGAAACCCTAGATCTATACCAAAGGACATCCACTAACACCATAGGACATCCACTAATATTGGTCAAGGGTAGGTGGGAGAAAAGCATGGGGGACAAGGAGGGGACACCCCCCTTTAAGGGTAGGTGGGGGACAAGCATGGGGGACAAGGAGAGGGCATCCTCTACCGTTGTCTCCTTGGTCCAATGGTCCAAGTCTTCTAGAATCCCATCTTGGGCCTTGGACCAGCCTTTTGGGCCCACATGTGTAGAAGCCAACAAGGGAGAGAGAGGCCCAATTGGGCTCCTAAAAGTTTGGAGGCCCAATTTGGAAATTGGGCTCCTTTCATGAAGTGTAACCCATTTTACAACCTTGACCCATTATACTCATAAATACTCAAATAAATACACACCAATACTCTCGTAATAAACATAAAGAAACTCAATACTCAGGTGGGGACTCCATGCTATCACCCAGCCACAAGGAGGTCGGCGTCGCTCGAGTCGTGCTACGTGTCTGATAACGATAGCTAGCTCTGGTGTCCTCACCAATTCTCCCCGGATGGGAGAAGCTCGACCCTGTCAAGTAGGGGTCCTGATCGCTCTGGTATCGATTCAGCAGATCTGGATCTATCCTCTGTAACTCTGCCCGGGTGATCCAAGTGTCATCGGACGTGGGCCGTCTCCTCCATCGCACCAGATAGCGTTGGTACACTCCACCCCGGGTAGTAGTCACCTGCTCGTCTAGTATATGCTCTATCTGTTCACATTGTTGAGGTGACAAAGCTGGAGGTGGACACTCGGGGGTGGGGTCGCTCACAATGGGTGGAGAAGGCTTAAAGGGCTCACTGGGTATCACCGCTGTGTCCCTATAAGCGACTAGATCCGAGATGTTGAAAGTAGAGCTGATCCCGTACTCCTCTGGCAGATCTACAACATATGCATTAGGACCAACTCGTTTCACTACTTGGAAAGGACCAGCACCGCGATGTCGTAGCTTCTTCATGGTTCCCGAGGGAAATCGCTCAGGCCTAACCCTGATCATGACATACTCGCCCTCCTGAAACTCACGATGGTGCATGTGGACATCAGCCAACTCCTTGTATCGTGCGTTGTTGGACTCAATGTGACGACGTACATGCTCATGCAATAGTCTAATATGATCGGTAAAGGACTCAGCTGACTCAGATACACAGGATTGGATGGGAGATGGGACCAAGTCTATAGGCTTCCTAGGTCTATAGCCAGTAACAATCTCAAAAGGACTCATGCCTGTAGACCTATTAACCGAATCATTGTAAGGGAACTCTGCCTATGGTAGAACCAAGTCCCAATCCCTAACTCGGTCACGGACTAGACACCTCAGAATGTCCCCCAAACTCCTATTGACAACCTCAGTTTGAGCATCGGTCTGGGGGTGGTATGCCGTGGAGAATTTCAGATGGGTGCCCATCATGTGCCATAGGGTCTTCCAAAAGTAACTGGTGAATCGAACATCCCTATCTAACACTATGGTACGGGGAAGGCCAAATCTGGAGACACAATGGGAGAAGAACAGACGGGCAACTCTAGTAGCATTCTAGGTTTTGGAGCATGGGATGAATAATGGCATCTTGGAGAACCGGTCGACAACCACAAAGATCGAGTCATGCTTTCGGAGGGTGCGGGGCAATCCTAACACAAAGTCCATGCTAATGTCCTGCCATGGACTATCCGGGATAGGAAGGGGAGTATAGTGGCCGGTATTTTGCTTCCTCTATTTGGCCATATCACAAGTGCGGCACTGGGCCACAATACGAGCAACATCCCTCTTTAGGCTAGGCCAATAGAATCAATGCTCAACTGCCTCTATGGTCTTGTTCCGGCCAAAGTGGCCAGCAAGACCTCCTGTGTGCATCTCCTACGTAAGAAAGTCACGAACAGAAGTCCGTGGGATGCACAACTTGTCACCCAAGAATAGGTGACCCTCCTGTAGCACAAACTCGCTATAATCGCGCGAGGGACCAGCCTGAAGGACGGCATAGATCGGACCAAAGTCCGGACAGTCAACATAAGCATCCTTCAGCCTCTGTAGCCCTACTACCTCCACACTCATGGTGGTCAACATCATCACCCGATGACTTAGTGCGTCGGTCACCTTATTCTCCGCCCCTGCCTTGTGCTTAAGCACAAAGGTGTACTCCTGGAGATATTCCACCCAACGACTGTGACAAGCGTTCATCTTTTTCTGGGTATGGAGGAATCGTAAGGCCTCATGATCAGAAAAGAGGATAAACTCCTGGTGCAAAAGATAATACCTTCAATACCTCAATGCCTAGACGACTGCGTAAAATTCTTTATCATAAGTGGAATAGCGCAGTTTGGCATCGTTAAGCTTCTCGCTAAAGAATGCAATGGGGTGAGACTCCTGACTCAACACTCCACCTATCCCTACTCCAGAAAGGTCACAGGTGACCTCAAACACCTTAGAAAAATCAGGTAGTGCAAGGATAGGTGCCTGGGTCATGCGCTCCTTAATGTCCTGAAATGCCGTGGCTGCGGCTTTAGTTCATACAAATGCCCCCTTCATTATGCAATCAGTGATCGGGGCAGTAATGGAACTGAAGCCACGAATGAAGCGACGATAGAACGTCGCTAAACATGGAAACTTCAGACATCGTGGAGCGTGCGGGGCTCGGGCCACTCCCTGATGGCCCTAATCTTCTCCGAATCAGTGGAGACTCCATCCCTCGACATAATGAACCCGAGAAAAGTGATCTGATTAGACATGAAAGCACATTTCTTCGGGTTGGTGAATAGACTCTCTCGCCTCAACACAATACAGACATGTCTAAGATGGTCTAGGTGGTCTTCCCTAGTGCGGCTGTAGATAAGGATGTCATCAAAGTAGATGACCACTGCTATCATAGGGCGTAAGACCTGGGTCATCAACCGCATGAAGGTGCTAGGGGCGTTAGAAAGCCCAAAGGGCATAACCAACCACTCATAAAGACCATCCTTGGTCTTGAATGCCGTCTTCCACTCATCCCTAGGCCTGATCTACACCTGGTGATAGCCACTACGAAGATCTATCTTTGAAAAGATAGTGGCTCCCGACATCATGTCAAGCAAATCATCCAATTGGGGAATGGGAAAACGATACTTCACCATGATCTTGTTGATTGCACGGCTATCAACGCACATCCTCCATGTGCCATCCTTCTTCGGGACCAATAGTGCGGGGACAACACAGGGACTCTTGTTGTCCCTAAGGGACTCGACCTTCTGCTGAAGCTCGGCATGGTCTGTGGGACTCATCCTATAATGGGGAAGGTTGGGCAAAGATGAGCCCTGGATGAGGTTGATCTCATGTTGGATATCCCTCATAGGTGGAAGGACTCCAGGGAGGTCTTCGAGGAAGACATCAAAAAATTCCCGCAATATTGCGGCTATCTCTGGGAGATGCTCATCCTTAGACCTAGGGGCGACATCCTCTTTGCCCCTGACAACGACAGCTAGAATGGGGTTACCCCCGGCCACCTCCTGCTCCATCTCTCTCAGACTGATCATCATCAACCTCTTGGGTGGAGGGTCCACTATGCTAGGAGCAGTCGAAGAGATGGAGGCATGTGCCGAGGACAACGCGGGTGGACCGGCTTTCCCCTGACTAGGAGAGGTCACAGTACTGGGGCTAGCTGGTCCTCGGACAGACGGGTCCTTCGGCTGGATGGGGTGGAGGGTAATCCTTTGGCCACCACGGTCGAAAGTGCAAGTGTTCGACCTGCCATGAAGGGTGGCGTCTCAGTCAAAGAGCTAAGGCCTACCAAGGATGATACTACCCACCTCCATAGGTAGTACATCGCACCATATCGCATCACGGTATGCCTGGAACTGCAGCGGCACCAGACACCGCAGTCTGACCGGGATGGAAGTGGAATCTACCCAAGAAACTCTATAGGGTGCGGGGTGATCCACGGGCGTCAAACCAAGGCGCTTGACGGTGCCTGTGGAGATAGCGTTGATGCAGCTCCCGCTATCAATAATCACCTTGCAGGCCTTCCTTTCCAGCCTACAAAATGTATGGAATATGGTGGTGCGACGCCAATCGTCACTCACCTGCGGCTGGGTAAGGATGCACCTGACTACACCCAAATGTACGTCATCCTGATACTCGATACCAGGGACGTCGACCTGCTTGCCCTCCAATAGCTCATCAAAGAATTCCCTGGCCAATTCCTGGTCCGGCTCATAACTGACTGGAACTAACTCAGGGGTGGGGTCATGGGCCGGCGTGTCGGCAATAACAAGTGTTCCCCGGGTGGGACACTTGCTGGCAAAGTGGCCAACTCCACCACAAGTGTAGCAACGGTCTCGTGTCCCAGTGCCCTGAGATGTTCCACCAATCATTGGCCCCTTACCCTTGTCCTCTCGATGGACTGGGGGTGTGGGAAGAAGAGGCCGAGCTGGTACGGCGGGCTGATAAGGCCGAGGGGCAGGGATGGGTGCCTATGGGCGAGAGGGAGGGTCCCTCGGAGGGAAAGGGCGGAGCCTAGGAGCAGTGGGGTCTTGCTGAGGGGGTTCTGGGGGATGGGCCACCGGAAACCGGCTATAGGAGGTAGGCATGGTACGAGGGTCGGTCCCACGCTGATAAGTGAACTCCGGGCGCTGGACGGGAGTGAACTCCGCCTCGAACTGTGCCAACTCTAGAGCAACCTAGTATGCGTCTTCCAAGGTGGTAACATTGTGATGTAATAATTCATATTGGTAGTGGGGCCACAAACCACGACGGAAGCGCGATACAGGCATGGTGCTCTCCTCCGTAACGCCACATCGCAAAAAGTACTCGTCAAACTCCGCGATGTAGTCTTACACGGATCGGTCCCCTTGGGTGAGACTCTACCACCTATCAATAAGTCACTGACGGTACATGGCAGGAAGGTACTTACGCCTAAGCTTATCCTTCATCTCATCCCAAGAACCTACCAGAGGTTCATGACGCTGAAAGAGCAAGCTCTCCACATTGCTTCAGTAAGTCTGTGCTTGCCCTAACAACTTCATCTTGGCATACTGATGTGACACCACCTTGGGGTGATAGTCACAAGTCCGAATGCCCTTGGACCTACAATTGCAAGCAAGTATCTTTGAGCGGCAGACTTACTCTAGCGAGCTCACTCGCGTGGTGCACATTAGTGCCCGTAGGCGACTCGGCGATGATGGAGAGGGTCCGAGGCGGGACCTTGATGCTCCAATGGTTGGCTAGCTTGGGGAGAACCCCAAATGGGCCAGGGATGCCCAACTTATGGGTGGCCAGCACACCAAGGGTGTGGGATGTAGGGGATCACTCACAACTCGCCCGCGGTGATCACTCACATCAATGGCAATTATGGGCCGAGCTCTCACTCTCCGTCCGACGAAGCAATAACGATAATACTATGCTAAGCAAGGAATTTAAACCAACCAAGAGGGGGACCGAGGCTCACCTGGTCGGCGTGAAGATGCCGACCCCGGCCGGAGATGGGGGCGAGCGGGGAGGAGAGGGTATGCACCCGCACGCCGCGTCGATGAAGCTTCAAACCTGAAATTTCAGATTACATGCACTACGCCCCATGCAAGGGGGGGGATATTGGGGAAGGGAAGTCAATGACTACACCCAAACACTACCTCCACACAGGGAGGGGCCTTCAGCCGGCCAAGCAAGAGGGGAAAAATTGAGCTAGAAGCAAAGAAAGGGAGCCGATGCCGATTCTGACCACTCTCTGCGCTTCTGGATAGGCAGTTGGTTATCTTGGCGCTGCGGCCACTCCAGATTTTTGTTGATGACGAAACCAGTTGGAATTTCTTCATAGCTGGATTGGGATGACGTCTGAATTTTTATGATTTCTCTGGTGATAGGTGCTGGTCGGGGCAGAAGCTCGAACAGGGTGGTAGGTCTTCAGTTCTGACTGCTTCAGGTTCACAATAGCAGGAAGAAGAGGTTGCCACAAGCGCTCCAGAGCTCAGAATCAGGCACTGCCAGAGTCGTTGCAACTGTCGGTAAGTCCTCTTCGAAGTGAGACCAACGGGGATGCCAAACGTTATCGGAGTAGACCGGTAGAGCTCGAACAATGAGGAGGGGTCGGAGCAGACTGTCAGGAAGTAGAACCGCACACCCGGAGGAAGAAAATGATAACTCTTAATTCCGGGCGCAAAACAGAGCTGTGCTTCTTGATTCTGGAAGTAGACTTGTCGAAGAATCTCCCTGCCAAGCCTCGCCTCCAGATCTTCAAGAGAGTGGTCGTGGTAGCTTCAGGAGTTAGCTTCAGGTTGCTCTTCAGGGAGGGAGTGCGCAGTCGGGGAAGAACGGCTCAGACCACCGCCATTGCGAAGAGGACGGAGAGACGCTTCCAACGGTACCTCTTGGGCCTCTAGGGACGCTGGGATGAAGTCGGGGCCGGCTCTGCAAGCTGCTGGTACTCTACTACCTGCGACCTGAGATTTGCAGGTGGTGAAAGGTGGTGGGGGAATGGGGTAGAAGGGATGGGAAGTGGGGTGGATGGGTATGGGGGCAACCCCTGGCTGTGAGGGGGTCTGGGAGGGGGTGTTCCAAGGTGTGGATGGGGGAGAATGAGGTCTGGAAGGTGGTGTTTGTAGTGGGTGAGAGAGGAGCTGCAAATTTGGTTGGAAGGGAGAGAGGGAAAGGGTATTTGAAAATGTGTTTAAGGGTGGGATTAATTTCTGGTCTTGTGGATGGGACGGGGTGTGTGGGGAAGGTAAAGGGGGGTTTGGGGAGTGGGAATTGTCCCTTGGGAGATGAGAGGGTGCTTAGGGAAGGGGATTGGGTAGTTGGTGGTTGGGTGGTGGAGTATGGATTGGTGGAGGGTCTCTTGGGACTAGGGGTGGAGTAATGAGGGTTGGGGTAGTTGGGAGGATGAGTAATGAGGGGAGAGGAAGGGTTGATGATGTGGAGGAGAGAGAGGGAGCGGAGGAGAGAGAAAGGGGTGCCCCCTCCTCTTGGAGAGAGAGAGAGAAGAGAGAGAAAGAGAGAGGGGAATCCACCCCTTAGAGAGAGAGAGAGAGATTTGGAGAATCCACTCCAATAAGACACTAAAACTCACTTGATTTAAATTGATCATAAAAGGTTGTTACATATGAGAGGAGTGGGGGCCTATTTATAGACTCCATACTTTTCATATGACCATAGTGACCCTGACAAACTAACTAATGACCAAAGCAGTCCAAGGGAGGGGCGCCCCTGAGCCAAGCCCATTAGTTTGGCCCATTAGCCTATCAAACCAACCATATGACAACTAACTTAGGAAAATGACTCACTAACCTAGGTACATGACTCAAATAAAGGGAAAATTACATAGTATATGACTCAAAGAAAATATGAAAATTACATGACTAGACTCAGAAACACATGACTAACACAATGGCACTTGCCGACGAACAATCCGAGCCCATAAAAAATATGGAGGGGCAAGGGATGCCCCCATCACATACCTGACCCTCCGGTGGTCCGTCATCTCGAACCACTCAAAGTACTGGTCCATGTTGGCCTCCCAATCAAGATAGATCTTGGGTTCCAAAGGTTTGGACCTATCAAACGTGGGAGGGTCTGCACGGACGGTCCTGAGGATTCGTTCGTCCTCATCATCCCTGTGTGGTCGGTGACCATGCCTGCCCCGGCCATTTCCCTCGTAATCGTTGTCGGACTCATAGTCCTTAAAATAGAGGGCAGGTGGCCGTTGCTCCTCAGCCCGAGGTGGTGCAGGCTGGGCAGCAGGCGCGTGCTAGGCGGCACGTGCGGGCTGGGCAGCAGGTGCCTGAGGGGCCAGAAGAATGCCGGGTAGGTCCCGGCGAGGGGTTCTCTCCACACTCTCTAGCCTTCCAACCAGACCTTGGACAGATCGGTCGGAGGCCTCGGTGCGGTCCTCCATGGCTTTGAATCAGCTCTCCATACGCTCGGTATGCTCCCTAAGAGTCTGGTCGGACCTGTCCATGCGCTCCATGAGTAGAGCCACCAAGTCCTCCAGTGTTCGGCCTCCCGGGTTGGCACCTCGGGGTTCACCCATAGTGTCAGGGCGATGGTACTGGGCGCCTCCACCGGTGGGCATGCAATGGGCCTAAAGGGAGCTAAGGGTGACTCACTAGACCTATATGGATGGATCGATGCAAGTTGGGGACCCTAGACTTAACCCGATTTCCAGTACGCGGCGGAGGCTATAATCCGAAGATCCGACTCGATGCGAGGGGCTACCTTCCGGATAGGCGTAACCTAATCTTCCAGTAACGTCTTTTGATATACTGGTTATCGGGATGAAATGTATCCCAAAAAGCACCTTTTTTTTCTGAAAATAATGACTACCCTAGACTCAAACCAGCTCTGATACCAATTTGATGCGGGACGACAATGAGACTCGATGTTCTTGGTCCGATCCTTGGACGTCTACTAGATGACGTGACTTGTTGGACGACGCAACCAGCAACAACATGAACCACTCGGCACCTAACATGGCTCCTGAAGAGGCGAACGTGCCCAAACAAGAAGCACTCACTCACGGTCATTCCTGGCGAGGGAAACGAGTCGATCTACACGGTTGAGAAACCGACAATGAGTCTCGGGTGGTCGGCTCACTCTCGTGCTCGGATCGAGTCACGGGACGGATCTCGCATTCACAACTCACAGCGGTGACTAATTTGAACGATCTAGGGGCCTAACATGCTCACGAGCAGTGGCATCAAGAGCTTATACTAGGAAAGTAAGCGACTAAAGAGGGGCGACGAGTGTACATCCACGCTCAGGGTATGGCGAAGACGTCCCGGCCGAGATCTAGAACTCCCGGTACAGCAATAATTATTAATTACAAAAGTGATTCTACAGCCCACTCCACATAGGAAGGTAACAGGTGATAGAAGGGGTCCGGGAGCACCAATCTCGGGTTGGCGGGCAGCAGTCGGTGGCGCTCGGGTGGACACGGTCGGCCGGTTCAACTATGTTCACTCGGGCCCGTGGGATGGTACGTGAGACCTGCTGCTAGTACGACGGCGCCCGGGGCGGTTCCTGATTTCAGCGACGGACGGGGGCGCTCCTGGAGTGTCCCGGGTCGATCCCCAGGAGCGGCGGTCACGAGAGTGGAGGCGGGCAATTTCGTGGGATTTGTTTCCCAAGGCTGTCCCACAACTGTGTCTTTGGCCAGAACTGCGTGCTCCGACAAGATCGACTGGTACGCTCAGTCCCGATGTCGGATCGGGGCACAAAGGATACCGTTGGAAAGGGGACTCAAAATCTTACGACATACAAGAAGCTAAAACTCATCCAACAGATGTATTTGAAATTAAAATGACTTCAAGTGGACTGAGCACACTGTCCCGAAATGTAGAACAGGCTGGACAGAACCTAACCTCCCTGATCAAGGGCTTTGACCGAGGACCAAATGACCGAATTAGGATCTGGGATTTTTGTGGTGGGTAAAGGGGAGGGTGTTGGAGACGAACATACCTCTTTTTTGAGAAGTGGACAACGTTTGAGGGATGATAAAAATAGGGTGTCAAGATCTATCCCACGGACTTGCACATAGGTAGATTTTGGGGAAGATGAACAGAAGGCTGGGAAAGGAGACAAACAGGCTCTAATCGACCTGACAATTGAACTAGGAATGGCCTCTGATGGGGGGAACCTACCCTCAAAGTTTCGTGACGATCCAACGGTCGGATCTCCCGTACCAGCCTCTTTACCGGGCTGCTGTCCTGCAACTCCGAATTTGGGGACAGCAAGATGGAGATCAACTTAGGGTGGCTCAACGGCGGCTCGAGCGGTGGCGGCGGCGGGTGAACGATCACAAATGATAGAAGAAGAAGAAGAGAATAAGAAAATATTTGAGGGAGATAGAAGATCTGGGATCAGATCTTGAGATAGTTGGAGGAAGAAGATGAGGAACACTTAGAACACCAAGAGAGAGAGAGGGGGGTGCACCAATCAATATGTCAAAATTTCTTCATTAATTCCTCCACAAATGATACAAGAGACTATAAATACTTAAACCCTAGATCTAGATCAAAAGACATCCACTAACACCAAAGGACATCCACTAACATTGGTCAAGGGTAGGTGGGGGACAAGCATGGGGGACAAGGAGGGGATACCGCCCTTTAAGGGTAGGTGGGGGACAAGCATGGGGGACAAGGAGGGGATACCGCCCTTTAAGGGTAGGTGAGGGACAAGCATGGGGGACAAGGAGGGGGCATCCTCTACCTTTGCCTCCTTGGTCCAATGGTCCAAGTCTTCTAGAATCCCATCTTGGGCCTTGGACTAGCCTTTTTGGCCCACAAGGGAGAGAGAGGCCCAATTGGGCTCCTAAAAGTTTGGAGGCCAAATTTGGAAATTGGACTCCTTACATGAAGTGTAACCCATTTTACAACCTTGACCCATTACACTCATAAATACTAAAATAAATACACACCAATATTCTCGTAATAAACATAAAGAAACTCAATACCCAGGTGGGGACTCCATGCTATCACCCAACCACAAGGAGGTCGGCGTCGCTCGGGTTGTGCTACGTGTCTGATAACGACGGCTAGCTCTGGTGTCTTCACCAAATAAGCTCCAGGGCTCTAAGAAATCATGATATCCAAGGCTCAACGGGAATGGAACAATGAAATGGACTCGTAATCTATCGAAGGAAGGCTCCCAAATAATCGTTAATTTGGGACATCAAAATGATGAATAAGAGAAATGATGCGACTTGCAGGGTAAAAATGGGTGTCAACAGATGTCCCTCCTTGATGTTCGCTTTACAAGAGAATAAGCGAAAGTGATGCAGAGGTGAAATGGAAGGGAGATGGAGTGAAAGCGATAGTGATGAGGAATGGAGATGAAGTAGAGATGAAGCGAAGAGAACTAAAAAGTGGACATCAAGGCAAAAGACACCCGTCATAACCAACAAGCGACAGAAATTCTCTCGAAAACGCCGAACTAACCACCTGAAATAGATGACGCCGATGAGACATGTCTGGATAACTAAACTAACAGGAGAAAACGGAAACATGACCAACCTCATCGGGGACACAATCCACAGATGATGAGGGGGTCGGAAAGGAACATAACATAAGCTGAAAAAGAAGCAATTGAAACTAAGATAAAATCTAGACAGGAATCACGACGGCCAACCAGACCAAGCGGGTAGATCAGAGAAATCGTTCAAATTCAGAGTGGAATGAGAATCTCTTATCCAAGAGAGCTGAAGTGCAATTAACTATTGCTATGGTGAAACCTTGAACGGATCATGAGGCATGTGTGCTCAAAATATGACTTGATGCATGCTGGGCTAAAAATAAAGAAATCATCAAAACGAAATGCAAAGAAAGCATAAAATAGAAAGTACTTAAGAATAGTATTGCTAGACCGGAACAATCAGGGTCAAGACACTATCCACAACCATGGCGTGTGTGATAGAACTATCATTCCCTAATCCTCCCAACCTAATGGCATATCCGATGATTAAACATGTGCACCTAGATCATCATCATTTTTGTCAAAGGGGAACATCAGATCCTGGAACACGTGAATGACCAGTCGATTCTCGAGATAATATAATAATATAGATACCATATAGTAATGCAACAACGAGTAGGGATAGAGAGCCATACCTGACTTACCTGTGCAGGTGGAACAACATTTTTTGGATTTTCATTTTCTGATTTTTATGGATTATTATCATAAGATAACCAACAACATAAATAAGCAATCATGAACAAAATGAAAACATAACGACCAAATGAACGAAAAATAACATAACATAACGAAGAATGAACGAGCAAGCAATACATGCAAAGCACCACATAAACAAACAACAAGCATGAGAACAGAGAAAATGGTGGGGCATGGCAACACACGGCGGGACAACACACCATGCAGAATGAAGCCACATGCAGTGGGATAGAAATACGTAGGACGAGGATGTCTAGGACAACCACAGGGGAGATGACATAACACATGTGAAATAACCACAAGTGGGACAAGGACACATGTAAAACATGGTAAAATGAGATAACACGTGGAACTAGAACATGCATGAGATGACCCTAGGGGATAAGACACCTGGACGACGTCCACAAGGGGACAATACAGAACATAGCTCTGATAGCTATGCTCTTAAATCAAGCCCAAGATCTGATGAAGCAGAACCACCGGGTTTGCAACAGTGAGGCAAAGAGCCCTCTCTCATGAAGATATGATCAAAAGTTGAGCGAAGCAAAGCATGAGAAGGATATGAGCTTCGGAACATATCGAGGGACAAGTTTGAAGAAAGAGAGGACAGATCAGAAAAGTATGAATGGGAGGTAGATCAAAAGATAAAACCAGGAAGTTTGAACACCTGCGACATGCACGCTTAGCAAACAAATTACGTACATGGAGAGGGGAAATCTAATCGCCCGAACGGAGAGGCCAAACGAGGTCAAATTTGACCCGAAGAGGCCCAGCTCCTTGAAGTGGTAGCCCCAAGGCCCACTTATTATAAGCCTAATAGCTTACTCTGATCAAGCACTTCCTAGGCAGCCTTCAGGTTGGGAAGTCTGAGCATCAATTCGATCGGGAAAGCTCCTTCAGAGCCCAACTATTCCCTGCCCAATCCATGCACTCATCGCTCAGGAAGCATCTCCTGGGGCAGTGCCTCATGCTCGGGCCGACTGATGGAAGCTTATCTGTATGGTCGTTACGCGTCCCTTAAAAGCTAGGAGCTCAAGGGGATAAGGGAGATCAAGAGTCCGCATGCTATAAAGAGCCCACAAGGAGAACATAACCTCCCCCCGAAACTCCTCAGCTTACAGGGATCATTCACTCAACGAGCCACTATTTAAACTAGAAGAACCCTCTTATGAGAAGGTAAGCCAAAAACCCTGAGCAGGAACCACTTCACCTTTTGGTGGAGAGGGATCTCGCGCCCCCATATTTCTCCTAATTCCTCGCTTCGCACCAGTGCTCTACTACATTTGCTGACTTAAGCATCGGAGGGTCTTTCCTGGGGATCCATCCCTGGGCACCTCTGACTTAGTTCCCTTCTTACAGTTCATACTTCAAGCATATGTGGTCATCCTCTTCCCCACTCAGGAGTAACGCGAGATCGCCCCTCTTCATCTGGCGCTGTCTGTGATAAATGTACAAAGAGCCATCATGCTGTGAAGAAGTTCTGGCAGGAGGACTGACGGTGACAAGGGAAAATCCCTGGTGACGGAAGAAGGTGCGCCTTCCCTCCCCATGGAGAATGCCCCGTCGAGTAACCACACCAATGAAATACCTCCGGTCCGTCGGTGGCAGGGGAACAGCTTCCCGGCGGGAGTACCGATACTCTCCAAACCCTCAACGTAAAACTGGATGTCCTCGTGGATCTCATGAGGGCCCAGGCGGCCATGGAGGAGAAGTCGCATCTCCCTCGAAAGAGCCCCCCCCCAAAGATGCCTCCCAGCAAACCTTTGAAGGCCGTTTTACTCTCTGGGGGCGGCGGCTCATCCGCAACCAGTCAGGAGGACCATCGCATGCCCCTCCCCCAGAGTAGGAAGCCTCCTCCACCACGAGGAGGGAGAATTCCGGAGCACGCCGACCGTTCCTAGAGACCGAGGCCCCCAAGGAGCGCTGGGACAGCATGTAAGTGTGTCCTCCCAGCCCCTCGGGTCAACGACAACTAGAGCTGTCTCTCCGGCAGCGAGACTTTGAGAGGCATTTCGTAGAGCAAGAGTGCGCCCTCCGCGCCTTGTAGAAGACATCTCCTCTGGAGGACGAGGAGCAATCCCCGTTCTCCGATTGTATCTTGAAGGCTGAGATTTCCCCCAAGATCTCACTTCCGACCTTCAAATCATATGACGGCCAGGGAGACCTGGTCGATCATTACGACAGTTTTGATGCCCTGATGACCTTGCATGGGGCGTCTGACGTGATTAAGTGCCAAGCGTTCATGACCACTCTGGTTCAGGGTGCTCAGGCATGGTTCAGAGCCCTCGCCCCCGGCAGCATCCACAACTTCAAGCAATCAGGCGAGTGTTCAATTAAAGCTTCGTCGGCAGCGGTCCTCCCCGGTCAATAGCGAGATTACTGGCCCTCAAGCAGGAATAGGGGGAGAAGTTGCGGGCTTATATCAACCGATTCAAATCAGAAGCCTTGCGCATCCCCCACCTAGATGTTGCCTCGGCCATCACCGTACTAATCGGGGGCACCCGCGATGAGAACCTGTGGCGCGAGCTAGTGCTTCATCCTCCCACCTCCCTCGCCGAGCTAATGACCCTGGCCCTGTGCCACACAGAGTGCGAGGAAGTCCTCAGTGCCTGTCGAGGCACGATAGGCTCGGGTAAGGAGGGGGACAAGAAGCGACCATCCGAGCAAGGGACGGGTCAAGGAAAAGGCGGAAACAGGATGGAGACCGCAAAGAGCCGTCCCGAAACGATGAGCGGTATACCCCTCTTATCGCTCCCATCTACGAAATCTACGAAGACATCAAAGGCTCGGGTCTCCTCCACCAGCCCGAGCCTATGAAGGCCAAGCACCGCAATCGTCGTAGGCATTGCCTATTCCACAATGATCACGGGCATCTCACCAGCGATTGCCATCAACTTCCAGATGAGATCGAGCGTCTCGTCCGCCAGGGACACCTATCTCGATACGTGTCCGAGCAGAAGGAAAACTGAGGCACCCCCTATAGACATGCCAAAATTGACGCTATGTTGATCAAATCGCATGTCACTATGTTGATGCCTCAAAGTGAACTTCAATACATTCATAATATGAAGTTTTTCTATTTTTGTGTGTGTTTTTGATTTGTTCTTGCATTTTTGTGATTCGCGACCTGAAGAGGGGCGTTATTTTAAAAGCGACCTTACCTAGGGCGTGTTCAAAAGAAAGGACGACCAAATGTCAGGGCGTCAATTCCTGGTATTATCCGGTTTCAAAATAAATTCCAATTACTGATTGGCGTCCTTCCTCAGGGCGTGTTTTAAAGTAACGCCTTTATCTCAGGCGTTTTCTCATAATTTTCAAATAAAGAAAGTTTCATTGCCAAATTAAATTCAAGAAGTGACGCCCTGGGCCAGGGTCATGTTTTGAGTAACGTCTGGATGTAGGTCGTCAATTTAGAATTTGACACCCTTCTGAAGGTCGTGTTTTATCTTTTGGTGTCGTGTTTGAGCATGCCTTTCCCGAATAGTTCCTTGCCTCCAATGGTCTCCTTGCTCGAATTGGAACTAGAGTCCTGCCTACATTGATCATTGCCCGTCCTTATCTTCCTAAATTTGAGTTTATCTTTGGTTGAAACCCTATATAAAGGAGCTCTGGTCGATCTTGTGTAAGGTTAACAACAACGAATAACGTGCTGACCATTAGAGAAGTTATAGATATACGAGAGAAAGAAGCAGAGAGCAGTTTTTTTAACTTTGTGCGTGCAGAGAAGAGTCTTTCTCTTCCCTCTGTGCGATCTCTTCCCTGCTTCCTCCTGCCGTTTCAAGCGAACCAAGGATTCCGTCGAGATTCTCCCCTTTACTGTTGTCAGGAACAGCAGGGGCTCCTTCTTTTGGTTGTTTGTTTATTTTCATCATACCATCACCATCGATCATCCTCCACTGTTTTCTTTTCTTGCATTAGTATCATATTTTTCCTTTCCCTAACTCTTTAGGGGTTTTAAAAAAAACCAAAAAAGAGGTGCGCATGTTGCGTTCTCTTTCATCAGCATATCTTCTATTTGGAATTGATACTACATTCACTCTTGGCTGATCCACTTCTATTTGCTTGTTTCTTTATCTTTTGCAAGGGTAATCAACAAGGAAAACCCCCCTTCATCGGCCGGCCGATTGAAGGAGGAGGAAGGAATTCACAATCCATCCCGCATCCCACTTATCACCAGGTATTCGCGATCTTCTTTGATTATTATTGAGGCAACCCCTCTGGCGATCACTCTCCTTTATAGCACCACGTGCTTTCTTTTGTCTTTTTTATCATCTCCATCCTTTTATATATATCTCACATGAGTGGTTCGTTCCACTTAAGTGGATTTATCACGATCCACAAATTGGCGATCACGGTGGGACGTCCACTATTTTTTTTTTGATTACCATCTCCTATTGGCACCCACGTGTGCCCTTTCCCCTTTGGCACCCATGTGTGCCCTTTCCCCTTCGGCACCCACGTGTGCCCTTTCCCCTCGGTACCCACGGTACCCCTCCGTTTGTGCCCCACGGGCACCCTCCACCGTGCACACTGCACACTCCCGGAATCAGCCAGTTTGTGATTGTTTGATTATTTTTCCTGAATTAACGCCTCACCCAGAGGCGCTTTTTCATTTAACGCCTGCATCGAGGGCGTCTATTTTCTGTTTTACGTCTTCCCAGAAGGCGCCTTTTATCATATCTGTTGTCTCCTTGTTCTGTCTGATAATTCGCGCCCTCCCCTTTGGGCATCTTTTTATTTGGCAGCGCCTACCAAGGCGCGTGTTTCCTCGACCGTGTGCACCACTAATATTTGACGCCCTCTTATAGAGGCGTCCTTTTCACGTTACGCACCTCACACCAAGGCGCGTGTTTTTTGCACTGCCTGTGGGCCACCACAGCGATTCACGACAGCCACGCTGTCGTCTATTTGTTGGTAGCGACCGTTTCCAGTTCGTCTCTTTCCTGCGGGTTTACAGAACCCTCCTGTCTGTGGTTTTTCATGCTGGGTTCATGCTTATATTCATCATTTGATTGCATTACTGTGATTGGCTCATATTATCCTGCATTTTGTGGCATTTGGTTGAGAGACCTCCTCTCTCTACACTAGGATTCCACACACCTCTCTTGGAATCGGGACAACCCTCCATTGAGCATTCCGTCTCTTTGGACAGGAAATCCCTTTTCCAAGACCTCCATAAGTCCCCGCACCCGTGGATTCCCTCACGGACGCTGGGCAGGTTGTACCTTTGAAGTGCCCGGAGTTTAGAAGAACCTATCGTTGGTGAGAAAAGAGAAAGAACCTAGTTGACACGGAGGCTATATTTGGATCCAAAACTAGGTTTCACTTTGTAAAAAGGAGTGAATTATTCTACAAATTAATCCACTCTAATCTCAAGCATAACACTAAAAATCTTGCGCTCATCTTAACTTGATTTCATAAACTTGGTTGGGTTGAGTTGCTTAAGCTTGTTTTGATTGGGTGGTTGATTGTGATAATTCCTTCATAAACTTTCTCTCTTTTTAAGCATGCAACTCCGTTCAGGTAAGATCATCAACATGGCAAGCTACGGATATTCCTATGATGATGTGAATGAAAACATTTTTGGTCAATCCTATGAGGTTCCCCAAGATTCTATCTATCATGAGGGGAATTACCCTCATCCTCATTCTCATTATCCACAAGTTCATGTGATTGATACCACTACTCAGGAGGTTGTGCCCTCTTCTCAGGCTTTACCTTCCAATACTTCCGGGAATTCTTCCCCGTCCATTAACGTCACCGATTTAATCCAAGCTTTGTCTCAGTTGGATGATTCCCAGCGACAGGCTGTCCAGGCCGCTTTGAAGGGGAAGTCCGTTCTCTCTTCCTCCTCCAATCCCCCTCCGGCCGAGAGTGGCCATCACATTGTTAATGACTAGGCGGTCTTGCATAAACCTCCTTCCCGTCCACCAACGCCCGCTGTGGCCATGCCGGCCCAACAGGCGAGCTACTCTACGGTTAGGCACCAATTTCTCCAACCTCCTCAAATTCTACGGACGCCTATACCGAACTCTTTTATTCAAAATTCGGCCCCAGCCGAGTCGGATACTAATGTTCTACTGCTCCAAAAGTTGGCTAGCATGGAAGAAAAACTCAATAAGGTTACTACTGCCAAGAATGCCCCAGAAATCTCTCTCCCCACACTGCCAGTTTTCCACTTACCACCATCTGAGATGCCAAATTTTTGGCGATATAATGGGACTGGTAACCCCTTCATTCATTTGAAGGATTTTATGTACGAGACCTCCTTCTGGCAAGACAACAAGGCCTCTTTGGCCTATTTATTCAGGAGATCTCTAGAGGGGCCAGCCCTTGAATGGTTCTATTCATTGGATCCTACTGATGCTAGCGACTTTGATATTGTTCAAAAGAAGTTCTTGCAGAAGTATCGAGACCGGGTCGGACCTTCCCTCTCAGTCACAGATCTGGTTGCAGAAAAAATGAAGCATGAGGAGGACTTCATCATATTTGCTGATAGGTGGCGTTCAATGGCCGAGAAGTTGAAAGACACTTTGGCGGAACAAGAACAAGTTAAAATGATAATTTCCAATGCAACTCCTCAGTTCCGGCACATACTGGCCATGAACAGATTAACAACCATGGAAGAGCTCTATGAAAGGGCCCGTTATATTCAGACGCAGATGAAGGATTTGCCCATCATGGGCATGTTCGAGCCAAAGCCACGGCTATTTAAGAAAACCACAAATGCCAACAACAGCGGGCCCACGACTGAGGGCACTATTACAAACGAGCAGGTTGGCGTAGTTGGCCACCCCCACTACCAAGCTAACCCACGACCTAACCCACCTCCACAACAAAACCCCCATTTCAACTCCGCTCCACAACGCCAATTCGCACCCCAACATTCCTTTGCTCCACCGTAAAACCAAGCACCCCGTGCTGACCCTCCAGCTCCGCAACAGTACCACCAGGTACCACCACCTACCAACACAAATTGATTGAAATGCCTGCTACGATTACAGATAAGAGGCAGTTGCTGAGTGATTATACAGACACTAGAGAGCCAGATGTTCCATATGAAGAAGGATTTACAGTGGACAGGCTGTGGGCCGGCCTCTTTTCCCTCACTTCCATGCATCCATCTGTTCTTGCTTCTCTATATTCTCATTGGTTTGGTCGCATGCCAAGACCGCCACCGATTACGATCGATTTTTCTCTAGATTCACTGCAGATTTTTCTCCCGATTCCTCCCTTGCTCCTCCAGCAATTCTCCAAACTCTCCATCACACCCCCACGCGGGTCATCTCTAATTCAATCTTTCTCCAAGCTTTCAATCTCCACTCCTCCTGCTATTCTCCCTTCACATTACTTTTTTCTAGAAAAGGAAGATAAAAATGAAGATAAAAATAAAAATGAAAAAAAATGCCAAATTTCCAAATTTCCAATCCTTCATCTCTATTGAGGAGACCTCCTATTTTTCTCCCGAGTGCGTCCCGACCCAGGGGCCACTCTTCCATGATTCATTGATAAACCTTTTCTTCCCCTCTGGCGAGGGGTCTCCATCTGTATCACCTCCTGTATCCACTTTTTTACCTCCTTCCTCCTTTTCAGCTTATCCTAATCAAGCTAGTTATTTTTCTTCTTCTAATAAAATTCATGGGGTAGATTCTCATAAGAAATCCAAGGGTAGGCAGATTCCTCGTAGGTTTCTGTTGGAGTTAGCCAGAAGGTGCCAGGCTTGTTTAGCTCTTTCGGAATTTGTAGAGGATCCGATTATCCTGCCAGAATTAGAATATGAGGATACTGTTGTTTCTTATAAGGGTTTGGGCATCTACGAGATTATGAATGATGAAGACCCTATTGAAGAGGGGGATGAAAGTTATGAAGAATATGAGGACGAGGCTGATGCCTTTGCTAGTGGCATGAGGAGATTTGACGAACCATCAGCCTCCGTAGAAGAGCCTACCAAAGAAATTAATTTGGGTACCGAGGAAGACCCTAGAATTGTCCTCATTTCAAAGAACTTGCCTCCCTCCGAAGAGGAGGCGCTTATCTTGGTACTTCAAGAATACAAGGACACGTTCGCATGGAGTTATGAAGATATGCCTGGTTTAGATCCTGCGCTCGTTGAACATCGGCTTACACTTAAGCCAGGGTCTGTCCTGGTCAAGCAACGGTTAAGGCGTTTCCACTCTAATATGGCTTTAAAGATGAAAGAAGAGGTAGACAAACTCCATAAGGCTAGATTTGTTAGAGTTGTCCTCTACCCCAACTGGGTGGCTAACATCGTCCCGTTTATGAAGAAAGATGGAAATGTTCGGATCTGTATAGACTTTCGGGACCTCAACCGTGCGTGTCCTAAAGATGACTTCCCCCTCCCTCATATTGATGTACTGATTGATAATACGGCAGGATTCGAGACTCTCTCTTTCATGGATGGCTTTTCAGGTTACAATCAGATTAGTCTGGCTGAATAAGATCAAGAGAAAACATCATTCACTACACCATGGGGCACATATTGTTATGTGGTCATGCCCTTTGGACTCAAGAATGCTGGAGCCACCTATCAGAGGGCTATGATGGTGATTTTTCATGACATGATTCATATCTATATTGAGGTGTATATGGATGACCTGGTTGTAAAATCAAGGACAAGGATTGAGCATCATGGGGTTCTGGCTAAAGTCTTGCAAAGATCACGAGAATATCAATTGAAGATGAACCCCAAGAAGTGCGTGTTTGGCGTTTCATCTGGGAAGTTGCTTGGATTTATTGTTAGCAAGAGGGGAATTGAAGTTGATCCCAATAAGGCAAAGTCCATCAGAGATATGCCCCCTCCCAAGAATTTGAAGGAAGTTCGAGGATTAATCAGGAGGTTGCAATTTATTCGCCGCTTCGTCTCCCAGCACTCACAAAGATGCAGGCCGTTTTACGAGCTTACTAAGCTGGGAGTCAAGTTTAATTGGTATGACAAGTGTCAGGCAGCCTTTGACGGATTGAAGGATTATTTGGCCAATCCTCCTGTCCTGAGGCCGCCAATTCCAGGCAAACCGCTTATCC
Organism: Amorphophallus konjac; assembly: GCA_022559845.1. Lineage (NCBI taxonomy): Eukaryota > Viridiplantae > Streptophyta > Magnoliopsida > Alismatales > Araceae > Amorphophallus > Amorphophallus konjac. The sequence continues at coordinate 107,797,391 of CM040125.1, read as the reverse complement.
TCTATGTTTCTGTCCTGGATGACTCCGTAGGTGATGTCTTAGCTCAAGTGGATGAAGAAGGTAAGGAGAGGGTGCAGTCTATTTGTCTAAACTCCTTAACCCCTGTGAGCAGAGGTACTCAGCCATGGAGAAAACTTGTGCTGCTTTGGTTTGGGTAGTCCAGAAATTAAAACACTATTTCCTAGCTCACGAGGTTCACCTCATTGCACGCATGAATCCGATTAAATTCCTCCTTAAAAAATCTGTCCTCACTGATCGATTAGCATACTGGCAAAGCTTCCTCTCTCAATTTGACATCGCTTACATTCAACAGAAAGCTATCAAAGGCTATGCCATTGCCGAACACCTTGCTCATCACCCTCTACCTCGCTTTGATCCTGTCAATTCGGAGTTTCCAGATGAAGAATTAATGTCCATTAATCAACCCCATGATCCTATGTGGACGTTACATTTTGATGGAGCTCTAAATTCCCAAGGAAGAGGGATCGGCATGGTTCTTTTAACACCAGAAGGGGTCACCATCCCATTTGCTGCTCGGCTCACTTTTCCTGTCACGAACAATATAGCTGAGTATGAGGCTCTTTTGGCCGATCTTCAAACTGCTCATCGATATGGTGTCACCCATTTGAGGATTGTTGGTGATAGTCAGCTTATTCTGCGCCAGGTGCTCGTCAAGTGCCACACTATCAATCCCAAGCTCAAACCCTACCAGGAACTTGCTTCAGCTTATGCCAAGCTCTTCACCAAATTGATTTTCATCCATGTTCCTCGTAGCCAGAATAGCTTGGCTGACGCCCTTGCCTCTTTAGCCTCTGCTCTAGTCTTCCCTCCTGAGCGTGATTTTCATGTTCCTCTGATTCATCAGCGCGACACTCCAGCTATTAAGGATCGTGCGTTCCTCGATGTTAGGGATCAAGTGCTTGAAAAGGTTAAGCAGAGGGAGGCTCTTAAAGGCAAAGAGGTCATGCTTTTGGATTGGAAAGAAGAGTTGGCTGACGAAGAAAAACCTTGGTATTATGAGATTGCCAGGTATTGCATTAATCAATCCTATCCCGAGGAAGCCACTGTGGAAGAGAAGAAAGCAATTAGAAGAGTGGCTCAACGATATGTTTTGGTTGGAGGAGTACTCTACAGGAGAGGGCTCACCGGTGTTTTGTTAAGATGCCTCGATGATGATGAATCATGGAAAGTTGTGGAAGAGGTGCATTCTGGAGTATGTGGTGGTCATGTGAACAGCCAGATGTTAGCTAAGAAGATCCTTAGGCTAGGCTTCTATTGGCCAACTCTAGAAGAGGATTGCTCCATCTATGTTCGAAGGTGTGTTAAGTGCCAACTGCACGCCGATAAAATTCATTCTCCTGCTTCTTCACTCCATCCTATGTCCTCCCCATGGCCTTTCTCCGTGTGGGCTTTTGATATTATTGGACCTCTTGGTGATTCAAACCTCCTGACCAAACAAAAGTCGTCCATCCTCACGGCAACGGAGTACTTCACCAAGTGGGCGGAAGCGGAAGCTTACGTGGAGATTAAAGCATCAACTGTCTGCAAATTCATAATGAAGAACATCATCACGAGGTTCGGCATCCCGAGTACCATCGTCACCGACAATGGACCTCAATTTATCTCTCAAGAAATCAAGGACCTCTGCAACAGGTACAACATTGCATTGCATCATTCTTCTCCCTATTATCCGCAGGGCAATGGCCAAGCAGAGGCCACTAATAAAACTTTGATAAAAATTATCAAAAAGACATGTGAGGCTAATATATTTTTTGATTGGCCAGACAAGCTAGTTGAAGCTCTCTAGGCCTATCGTACTTCCATTCGTACCCCCACCGGGTAAACCCCTTTCGCCCTTACTTATGGAATGGAGGCGGTAGTCCCTTACGAGATTCTCATTCCCTCTCTGCGAGTACAATTTGACAAGGAACTCTCTATTGATGAGCGTCGGGATTCAGTCCTTGCTCAATTGGAACTCCTAGATGAGAAGTGTTTGGTCGCCGCTGAGCATGCGCGCATTTATCAAAACAGGCTCTCGCGTTTTTATCAAAAGAAAGTGATTGAGAGAAAATTCAAAATTGGTGAGATGGTAATTAAAAGAATTTTTGTAAAACCCGGTGGGCCTCGCTCAAAACTCCAACCCAATTGGGAAGGACCGTTTGTTATAAAAGACGTTTTTCCTGGCAATGCTTATAAACTGATTAATGCTGAAGGAGAAGAGTTGACTCACCCTTGGAATGGTTTGTATCTTAAGAAATACTACCCTTGATTCAAAAATCCAAAAAAAAAATGAAAATTGATTCAAAAATCCAAAACAAAGTGGAATATTTCCAAAGACCAAAAAAAATAGAAATTCCAAAAAGCAAACAAACAAAAATAAAGAAATTCTTCAAAATCAAAAGAGATCAAAATCGATGCCATGGCACACGAAGGATCAAGGCCCGAAAGGTCAAAATTCAGAATTCATTCGTCAGTCTTGCTAATTTAAAAGAGGGTTGACTCCCGCACACACTACATGCTTTATTCTTGAACTCAAGCAGTGTAAAATCCGATGGGAAGTTGAAACCTGACTAAAAGTAAAAGATAATATCCGTTCTTTTCTTCTTCGGCCCATAAGGGAGGAAGGGAGACCTCGGGGTAGACCCGCCAAGCCTATCCGCCGCCCTAGTAGGTGGAAGTCAGGGCCCAAAAGGGAGCAAATGCCACAAAAGCCCAAGTACAATTAGGTTATTCATTAATGCAAGTCAATTCCAAAGTGAAAGTTAAATGGTGAAAAGAAAAGCATGACAAGAGGGCAAAGTCCCCGCAAGGAAAACCTTGGGCGTATGCGTGCAATATAAAAGAGGCAAAAAAGGCAACAAATTTCCCTACGCCAAAGACCGAACCCCAACAGGCATAGGGTAGGGGAGATAACTTTACCTTGAGCATCTCAGAATCCCTTATGGGCTTCCCTTATATTTTTTTCCATCCTTTCTATATGGTAAGTCACGAACTGGCAGGATGGTCAAGACGGACTTAGGAAATTGCACTGTACGAAATCTCGAATACAAGTCAACTATGATCACGTCGACTCTCTCTTAATTACTCAAGAAAGGTTAATGAATTTTAGATGGTGACCGTGTAGGACACGTGGTCTTGATAGCCCTGTCACCCCATTTTTTGCAGAATAATTCAATTAACGCCTTTATCTAAGGCGCGTGCAAGTTAATTAACGCCTTCGATAAAGGCACTTTTTATAGAATAACGTCCCTAAGCGGGTCGTTACTTTCTCAAAAATCAGATTCCCTTTTCAAATTCACGCCATTTTCTAGGGCGTCTTTATGCGAACCACGACCTACTCTAAGGCGCATTTTTCAGAAAAAATAACAAAAAATAAATGAGTGAAAAAAGAAAAAAAATGCATTTCTTCACGATATATGCTTGCATTCTTTTGCATGGGCATCTTTTATGGTTTGCATATGCGCGCTTGCATGATGCATCTCCCCATTATCAGCTATTTTATTTACCTTATTTGAATAAAGGCTTGGCCCCTTGACCCATCATTAAGGTCAAAATATTGATACCCCTTACTTATTGGGCAAGGGCCCAAGTCGAACAGATGAATTAACCTGTTTATTCAAAGTGTGGATTACAGTTGCAGGAACATGGCAAAGCAAAGTAAAAATGAAGAACGTGGAAAGAGGAAAGTACACAAACACAAGGCCACAACCACACAAAGTGCTCAAGTAAACAAAAGCCCAAATCTCATATCTATATATATCATGTCTATCATGTACAAGTGTGAAGGTGGAGGAGTACAAGTAAGTCTCTCAGCTCTCGCCTCCACCCTCCTCTCTCCTACTCTCTACCTCGTCCTCGCCATCCCGAGGAGGCGCTGGTGGAGGAGGCATGGGCCCCCGAGAAGAAGCTGGAACTCGAGCCTGGCCCCCTGCCTCGCTCCTCTCTCGAAGAGAAGAACCCGCCACAAAGGTGGAGCTGGTGAAGGAGTACCCCGCAGCGCGAGCTCGGTCACGCCCTCGCTGGAGACGCTCCTCAGCAACTCGTAGCCGCTCCTGAGAAAGGACCAGCTAGGTCCTCGAGTCTGCCAGCTCACGCTCGCGTGCCGCCACCTACTCCTGGTACCGGGCACGCTCTGACTGCTGTAGCTCATGGTGACGGGCACGGTCCGCCAAGTGCTCCTCGCGCTCCCGGGCCCGCTCCGTCCTCTCCAGCTCAAGAGCCACCCGCAGCTCGACCACATCCTGAGGCAGCTCCTCTCGACGCCTCAGGGACCTCTCTAGCTCTGAGATCCGTTGATCGCGGATCGCCAACTCGGTATGTACCTCCTGGAGCTGAGTCGCCTGCAAACAGGTAAACAAATCATCAATTCCACAATTAATGCAATGATTCAGTAATCTAGCAATTCAAGCAACACATGATTGAACCACTCACATGTGTGCTCGTCGCACGGAAACCCTCATCAACGTCGGTAAGAGCGGCTCGAAGCTCCTCAGTCTGTAAAATGAATTTTCATCAGTGCACAATTATATAATCAATTATATAATCAATATTTGAATGGATTTGTGTTTTGGAATTTACCCGTGAAGCGAGATTGTGCTCTGCTGCCTCGGCTCGTGCGGTCGCTCCAGCTAACTGCTCTGCCAGTGCAGTCACCTCTGCACTGGGCCCTCTCGAGCTGGAGGCCTCCCCTGGGTCTCTCCTCACTGCTCCCTATTGGGCACGCTGCATTCATTGAGATCATCAGTGGCTAATCATCAATAATTCAACAAAAATACATTTGCATTTAGAAATAATTTAAACACTCACCAGGGTCTCTAGGTCGGCCCGTGTGGCGGCCAGCTGGTCCTCCAGGCTGTGTAGGTGGGCCTGGGCATCCATCGCCGCTATGTCCCGCGCATCCTGCATCCATTGCATATTAGTTGCATCATAAAGTTACATAAGCCTTCGCATTTAGAAATAATTGCATTCATACATACCCCTAGGACCCTCATCTGTGGCCGTCCGGCGTAGACCTCCCAGTAACGCCGGAGGTACTCGGAGCAGTCAGTCGCCCGAGAGGTGACTCTGGTCCCGCCTCGCTGCCAGTCGGCGTACTGCTCCTCGAACCGCACTCTCCAGTCGGTCGCCTTCGTACGACCGTGCGTCTTCTTCCTGATGCCGCGTGGCTCGCCGACCTCTACCCACTCCTGGTGTAGGCCCAGGGTCCTCATCACTAGCCTAAGCCGTAACGGCTCGATCTCGCTCAAGCAGTGGACCCACAGCTCATGCTCAAAGCGAGGTCGCCCTGCTACGACCCACGGCTGGCCCTCGTCTGTCATCCCCTCATAGGGTCTCCACTGCACCTGCATTCATAAACATGCATGTCATCATTTCATCATCATCATAATAAATTCAAAATAAAGGCAAAAGAAAGATGCATAACATTCATCATACCAGCGAGGGAGGGAAGTCGCGGAACTCTCTCCGTAAAACCCACAACTCGTAGCCCAGTGGGGCTCCAAACACCACTGGCAGCCAGCGCCGCGCTAGGGGAAAAGCTCCCTCACCTCCAGGCCGTGGGTCGACGTGTCCCATCGGCATGTATAGATGGCTCCAAACCTGCACCCATGCATTGCATTAGTAAGGCATTCACACGCATAATAAAATAAAAAAAAAATAAAAAAAAGAGAAAAATGCATACCTGAAGAAAAGGTGAGAAGCCACTGACAGTCGTCTCTCGTCCTGTCCCCGTGGACAGGTCGGCCATCAAATGCGCCAGCAGTGCCGCTCCCCAGGCGTAGCTGCCAACTGCCTCCATATCCTCGAGAATGCCCAGGAATCGGCAGTTGATGACGTCGCCCTTCGTCCCGAGCAATAGCCTCCCTAGTAGCAGCAGTAGAAACCTCCTCAAGTCCCGGTCTGCTCTGTCCCTGTCGGCCGGATCCTGGCAATAGACCGCCCTAGCCCCATCAATCAACCTCTAAGAGAACTGCTCTAAGGACTCCCCGGACCTATGCCTAGCATTCCCTAAGCCCATCAGCCGTAGTCAGGTCGGTGCGGAAGATAGTCCTACACTCGCTAGGCGTCTCGTAGACCATCTCTAGCCCTAGCAACCTCTGGGCAAACTCAGTGTAGTCAGGGTAGGTGATACCGCTCACTGCCTCACCGTCTACCCTCAATCTGGTGATCCTAGCTACATCCTCTAGGGTAGGAACCATATGCCCCCATGGCATCAGGAATGCCCAGCTAGTCCTGTCCCATCTCTCCCGTAGAACCTGGATAAGTGGTAGGTCTGGTCTAACTGGCTCTATGGATAGAAAGGCCCCGAACCCCATGGCATCTACCCTCGCTCTCTGAAACTCAGGGAGGCCGTAGTATGCTGCCCGGACCATGACCCAGGAGATGCGCGTCCTCATCAACCCCTGCATGCATAAAGAAAAGAATTTTCACTTAATTATTTTGATTATTCATGCTGAATCTCACTTTGATTGCCCTGGGTTATGTTGATGTTTGATTTTAATTGGCGACCACCCTTGGGTCGTGGTTCGTTGAATTAGCGCCCTTGGGAGGGGCGTGGTTCTTAAGTGTGCTTTGAATTCACGACCTATCCTAGGTCGTTGTTTATCAAAGAAACGCCTCTGTAGTGGGCGTGGCTTGGTGGTTAATTTCTAATTACTTAAACATTTTTTAGGAGACGCCCATCCTAGGGTCGTCTTTCGCTTAAGTCACGCCCCTGTGTGGGACGTTGTTTTCAAATGGGAGTTTTGGGGCTCATAAGTTTTGGGGCTCATAATAATTTTTTGAAATTAATGATTTGACGACCGCTGGTTTGGTCATCTTTCGTTGAATTAACGCCCTGGTGGGGGGCGCTGTCTTCAGGATTTTCAGAAATTGAAGTAAAAATAATAGCATACGAATAATTCATGGAAGAATAATTCAAGCATGGAAATTAACAGCATGATATGAAAAATGATGAATTTAAATGGGCGACATGCTGTAGGGCGTGTGTTCATGAAATTAATTATTTTGTAGAAAATAATTTGAACTAACACCCTTGGGAGGGGCGTTTCATCTCTAAATCACGCCCCCACGGGGGGCGCCTCTTTTCTGAGTTGCAGGCTTTCTACCCCGAGGGCTATGGAAATTGCATAAAAATGGAAATAAAATATAGAAAAATGGAAATAGGGTTGGGGGCCTACCTTCTTGTGCTTTGGTCCTTGTGGCTGAGGTCGTGGTTGCCTGGGTCGCCGTAGTTGGCCAGCACGGGGAGGAGCCGCCGCCGTGCGCGGTGGTTCGTCACCACCTCCTTCTTCTTCTTCCTCACCTTCTTCTTCACTGCCCTCACCTTCTTCTCCTCCCTCTTCGTTTTCTCCATCTTCTCCATCTCCTTCTTCGTCTTCTTCGTGAGCCTCTTGGCCTCCTTCGGTCTCGTTGCCGGCCACCACCACCGGAGGTTCCTCGGCCGCTACGGGAGGGGCTTCCTCCATGGCATCTTCACCTAAGTCAACGACCTCGGGGGCGGCCACCCGTTGTCGTTTCAACCCACCGCCGGCCATTGTTTTGCTAGAGAGTGAGGGGTAGAGAGGGGTGAGAGAGTAGAGAATGAGAAGGATGGGGGAGGTCGGTTAGGGCTTGCAGAAGGGAAAGAGGGAGTAGGACGCAGGAAGAAGAAGAAAGGAGGGAAAGTTAAGTCGAACGGTCAAAAGGAATTAACGACTTAAGTAAGGCCGCGTCTTATGGAATTAACGACTGAAACAAGGGCGTTTATTGATAATTGACAACATTTCTTAAGGCGTTATTTTTATTTGCATGGGGAATGATAACCGTCGTCAGACGCATTCAATATGGAATTGATTGATGTGATGGGAGTAATAATTGCTGTTTATGATTAACGTCTGAGCTTGAGGCGTTATTTGGGTGAAACGTGGCTTTGCTGAGGGCGTTGCGTTTGAGATTTCAACGAATGTATTTTGGGAATTTGAATCAATTCACGCCCTAGTTTAAGTCGTTATTCAATTAACGCCCATTTGTGGAGGCGTCAAATTTGTGAGCTAGAATATTGAAAACGGCGTATGCTGAGGCATCCTTTTATGAATTCACGACATTCCTTGAGGCGTTATTTGCAACAGAATCACAGGTTTTGGAAGATTTGATCCGAAATACTATGAAATTGGCTCAAATCAGGTATCATCATTGTTATTCATTAAAAGGGAAGATTACACTGCTTCAATGGGCCCCTTTGGCCCTCAAGCTTCTCAAAGCAATAACATAAGATTTCCACTGGTCTTTTTCTTTTTCCAAGTTCTCCACAGGATGGTGAACCTTGTTGATTTTCCATAAGGCTTGGATTGTGGTGCATTCTTCTCCATCTTCATTGCTGCCAAGGTCCCTTCTCTTGATAGGAGGGAGATGAGATGGATCTTAAAATACTTGCCGTGGAAGCCTGAGTTGAGGAAGGCACCGATGTGAGTTATACAGAACGAATTCTGAAGCGCCGATGAGTCTAAGGTCCGTGTCGGGAGAAAATCTTGCACGGAGTTCTTGAGTCTTGAGTATTCCCGGGGCACAAGTGAAGAGGTTCTTTGGCATTACTTTGAGGTGTTCTCGCCATTCCACTCTCTTCTTGATTTGAGGAATTCGGTTTATCACCCTATTGCTTATCCCAAGTGAACCGGTCATATAAGAGAGTGGGCTTTTTGAGAAGATTCTTGAGGATTGTTGGGCCTCATCACATGGATCAAACTTGAAGTGAAGGTCTACCCAACTAGAGAGTGCTAGCATGCATCCGTAGATGGGCCTCCCCATCACCGCCGAGGTAAGCCCACTATGGAGATAGGCTAGGATAGCCGGTCCAACTCTCTCTCCTTCCCATAAGCTCACTATTGCGCTTAATTGGGACTCCTCTAGAAATCCTCCGTGGATGGGAATAAGAGTGCTCCTGCTAAGCATACCACGAAGGCCTTGGTTACCTTTTCTATCTCTTCTTCTTCTTTAGCCTGATCCGCTCTCTTGTATACCCATGAGGCCAGCTTTAGAAGATTAATTCCTTTAGTGACCTTGATTTGATTCACTAAGTTTGGGCTAGGTATCAATGTGGTTAATAGTTCATGTGAGGAAATTGGTTTTGGCATGATGGCCATCTTTTCCTCATCCCCTTGCTTCATCCTCTTCAAGCCCAATATCAACTCTAATTCTTCTAATAAGATGGTGGCTTCAAAGGTAGAGAAGAGAAAGGTGTGAGTGGAAGGGTGCCATATTTCAATTAAAGCTCCTATGGCAGCCCAATCAAGGTGGATTTGATCATAGTGTTTGGCATGGGTAACTAGACCTAGAAGGTGCCATCTTGCTAAGTACACCCTCATATCTGAAGAAAATTTGGAGAGAATAAGAGGTAGCCACTTAATCTTTGTGAATCTCCTAGCACCTGGGACATTTGGATAGTCCTGAGGAAGAAGGAAAGGAAAAATAGAGACAGACATGAGCATACAGAAGAAATATGAAGAAGAAGGAACAGAGAATCAATTTTTACCTGATTTAATGCAATGCGGTTGCTGATGTGACCGTTGATCTCAGTTAGTCGAGGAGTAAAAGTTTTGGACTTCTTAAACACCCTCTCCATCTTTGGTTTGTAGGAAGGGGTCGGGCAGTTGCAGTACCTGCGAGAGGAAGAACACGAACAGGAGAAGAAGTAGTAGAAGAAACAGAGCTCCGAAGGATTGCTTTGATTGATTTGAGGAGGTGCCTTCCCTTTATAGAAGTCCGGGGGGAGTCTTAAGGCTGTTCGGAGTTAGAAAGTTTATGGCTATTAGGGTTGGGTTTAGCTTTCGAATCGGAAACGGAAGCTTGTGCTTAATTAACGCCTTCTGTTAGGGCGTCAATTGTTGAATTGACGACCTGACCGAGGTCGTGTTTTATTTAACGCCCTTGAGTGGGTCATTTTCTTCTTGAACTCTTGGTGCATTTAACGCCTCAGTGAAGGGCATGTTTCTCTTTTTGACGCCCTCATCATCAGGCGCCTTTCATGTTTTTGACGCCGTTCAGTCCAGGCGTGGATTTGTGAGCTTATGATTTTGCTTCCATACATGCTTTGATGAACTTAAGTGCTATTATTTTGTTAGAATTATTTTTTTAGCACTTATGATCATGTCATGCTTTGAATTGAGGATTATTCATATTGAAATTATGGGAGGGCTGATGAACTTTCAAGTGCAGAGGATTGCAGGTTTCGAGATGCCCGGATCACTGTTGGAGTAACATCATGTTGTTCTTGTAAGTATTATTAGTATATGGTATTCTATGTTATTATAATATATCAAGGACCTTGTGGTTCTGATGAACCTGGAATTTGAGTTCCCCTTCATCAAAAACAGTGATAGTTCCAGGAGGGTCTTGATCACACGGATAGACCGTTGAGTCGTTGAAGGTCTGGGACGATAGTTCCACTTTCTTAGTTGATGCGCGGACAAACGGGCTTCGGCTTAGTGTCAGCTCAGAAATTTGGATTCTTGACCAAATCTAGATGGCTTAACAATATTATCCTTGATTATTTTCTATTTTTTAGTTTGTTTTAATCTTTTCTTTTAGCCCAGCATGCATCATGTAGGACTTTGAGGTTCATGATGAAAATCTTCATATTATGACGATAATGAAAGTCACTCGTTCTTGATTGAGTTGACATGAGATATTCCACTCCAAATCAAGTACTTTATTCTCTTTGAAGCCGCTCAGGCTAGTTCCTTGAAAATGTCCCTTTGCTGGGTCTCCATCTCAATTCCCTTTATTTTTCTACAAATCCACCTTGGTTGTAGCACGTCCACGTTGGCAATGGTGTCTTCTTATCGTGCCATGCGCACATTTTTATTTTGCTTAGCTTTGTCTCCTTTATCCAGCAAATCGATGCTTCCTTGGAATCACTCGGAGTTGTTTCGCTCAGAATCTTGGAAAGATTTCTAATGCTTGGTGTCTGAGGCGTGTCACATCACACCTTGGTGTCTACTTATCAGTTCATTCCACTTCATTCTGCTGGTTGCACTTTCGCTTCATTCCGTCTCACTCCCTTGCAAAGCAGACGCCAAGGCGGGGCAGCTGTAGACACGCCAAAATTGACGCTATGTTGATCAAATCTCATGTCACTATGTTGACGCCCCAAAGTGAACTTCAATACATTCATAATATGAAGTTTTTCTATTTTTGTGTGTGTTTTTGATTTGTTCTTGCATTTTTGTGATTCGCGACCTGAAGAGGGGCGTTATTTTAAAAGCGACCTTACCTAGGGCGTGTTCAAAAGAAAGGACGACCAAATGTCAGGGCGTCAATTCCTGGTATTATCCGGTTTCAAAATAAATTCCAATTACTGATTGGCGTCCTTCCTCAGGGCGTGTTTTCAAGTAACGCCTTTATCTCAGGCGTTTTCTCATAATTTTCAAATAAAGAAAGTTTCATTGCCAAATTAAATTCAAGAAGTGACGCCCTGGGCCAGGGTCGTGTTTTGAGTAACGTCTGGATGTAGGTCGTCAATTTAGAATTTGACGCCCTTCTGAAGGTCGTGTTTTATCTTTCGGTGTCGTGTTTGAGCATGCCTTTCCTGAATAGTTCCTTACCTCCAATGGTCTCCTTGCTCGAATTGGAACTAGAGTCCTGCTTTCATTGATCATTGCCCGTCCTTATCTTCCTAAATTTGAGTTTATCTTCGGTTGAAACCCTATATAAAGGAGCTCTGGTCGATCTTGTGTAAGGTTAACAACAACGAATAACGTGCTGACCATTAGAGAAGTTACAGATATACGAGAGAAAGAAGTAGGGAGTAGTTTTTTTAACTTTGTGCGTGCAGAGAAGAGTCTTTCTCTTCCCTCTGTGCGATCTCTTCTCTGCTTCCTCCTGCCGTTTCAAGCGAACCAAGGCTTCCGTCGAGATTCTCTCCTTTACTGTTGTCAGGAACAGCAGGGGCTCCTTCTTTTGGTTGTTTATTTATTTTCATCATACCATCACCATCGATCATCCTCCACTATTTTCTTTTCTTGCATTAGTATCATATTTTTCCTTTCCCTAACTCTTTAGGGGTTTTAAAAAAAACCAAAAAAGAGGTGCGCATGTTGCGTTCTCTTTCATCATCATATCTTCTATTTGGAACTGATACTACATTCACTCTTGGCTGATCCACTTCTATTTGCTTGTTTCTTTATCTTTTGCAAGGGTAATCAACAAGGAAAACCCCCCTTCATCGGCCGACCGATTGAAGGAGGAGGAAGGAATTCACAATCCATCCCGCATCCCACTTATCACCAGGTATTCGCGATCTTCTTTGATTATTATTGAGGTAACCCCTCTGGCGATCACTCTCCTTTATAACACCACGTGCTTTCTTTTGTCTTTGTTATCATCTCCATCCTTTTATATATATCTCACATGAGTGGTTCGTTCCACTTAAGTGGATTTATCACGATCCACACCCCCGAGAAAATCGACAATGCCCCTCAGGGAGTCCATATCAACGTCATCGCTGGCGGCACGGCATCAGGAGGAGACAGCAACCGAGGAACAAAGCGTCACGCCGAGCGGGCGAGCCGAGCCTCTATTGAGCCCCCTAAGGCCCAGCAGGCGAGCGAACCGCAGGCCCTGGTATTCTCTGACTAGGACCTGGAAGGGTTAACCATCCTACATGACGACGCTCTCATTGTATCAACTACAATAAACCATTGTAATGTAGATAGGATCTTAGTTGACAATGGTAGTGCCCCTGATGTATTATCCTATGAATGTTTCCTCAAGATGGGAGAGAATCCATCTAAACTCCGCTTGATCCAAACCCCCCTTTGTGGGTTCAATGACCAGGCAACTTATCCCGAGGGAACCCTGAGCCTGCCAGTTACTATCGGTACCCCGCCCAAAATCATTACGGTTATGGTGGACTTCATCATGATTAAAGGGATGACGGCCTATAACGCCTTCTTCGGCCGAGGTATCCTCAGCCGAATGAAGGTGGTGCCCTCTACCTTTCACCAAAAAATGAAGTTCCCCACCAAGCATGGTGTGGGGGAGGTCCGGGGTAACCAGACATTGGCCAGACGGTGCTATATAATCTTGGTCGAAGCCACGAGGCCAGAAGAGAAAAACAAAGGAGTAAAGGGAACCGAGGAGGGACCAGCAACATCCGAGCCTGGTGGCGAGTTGCTAACGATCTTCCTCAACGGTGACCCAACTGTTGTGCCCCTGGCCCCTGTGGTTTGTGGTTTTGATGATTGGCTTTAGGGGTTTATGATGATTGGTTTTAATGTGACTTAATCACTGTGAGTCACCATGCATTGATGTTCTGTTTTGACGATTGGTGTTTGATGTGAGTCACTGTGAGTCATCTTGCTAAAATGAGTCATTGTCCTTCATATGTTCAGTCAGTTTATCTGCTTACACTGTGAGTCATTGCAATTGAAGTTCAGACTATTTTATCTGCTGCATAAAGCATTCATATGCATTTACAGAGTCTATACACTGATTGGCAGTAAGTCTGTACATTGAGCGTCTCTTGGAAGTCCATACAGTGCATTGCATTGGCTAAGTGTATACACTGTTAGTCTCATTTAGAGTCTAAGACAAAGTCTGTACATCGGACTGTTACAGCAATTCTCTACAGACTTCACCGTCTCTCTCAGTGTCTTAAGCATTTTAGGCTAAGTCTATACATTACTGCATTGCTTGTATATGTAGAGTCTATACACTACTACAGGCATCAAGTCTATACATTGGACCGTGGTTCTCCAAGTCTATACATTACTGAACCATTCGACATGTCTGCACATTGGGCTTTCACGTGTAGTCTACACATCAGTCTCTACTTTGAAGTCTATACATTGGCTAAGGGTCTTCAAGTCCATACACAGTCGTCTGATGCATATTGATTAACAGGAAATCTGCTATGAGGTAGTACATTGTATGTCCGTACTGTTTCTGTCATACTTCGTGTTATTCTTTTATTTATGTCCGTGTTATTTCTTTCTTACCTCGTGTCGTTTTAGTTTTAGTACTGTTTGTGTTTTCAACACGCCGTGTCGTCCTTTCGTACCTCGTGTTACTTTAAGTTGTGTGCTAATTGACTTCGTGCTGATTCTTCTGAAGCAGATCGAATTGTTCTGATGAACTTCGAGTTGCTTCTGTATGAACCTCGTGTCGTTAGCACTTAGTTGCTCATCTCGAGTCAGTCCTCTATGTTTGCTCCTGTGTCTTCGTGTCAATTACTGTAGTTCCTCGAGTTGTTCTTCTGCTTCCACCGTTTCATCACGTGTTGTTGAAGACGTGTCAATCTCATGTCTTCGTGTCGTGTTTTCTAGACCTCGTGTCTTTGTCACTTTGTGACCACATCTCGTGTCATCTTTTATGTCTGCTTGTTTAATTTCGTGTCACTTACTGTTGTTCCTCGAGTCATTTTTTTACTAGTGTCACTGCTTCATCACGTGTCGTGATAGCCGTGTCACTCTTCTGTCTTCGTGCTATTTTTCTCTTTAGACTTCGTGTCTTTCTCGCCTTGAGCACACTCCGTGTCAATTCCTGTGTTTCGTCTTCGTGTTGTTTTCAACTCGTGTCGGTTTCTATTTTCATCTTCGTGTTGTTTTCAACTCGTGTCGGTTTCTGTTTTCATCTTCGTGTTGTCTTCAACTCGTGACGGTTTTTGTTATTTGTCTTCGTGTCGTGGTCAGCCCGTGTCGCCTCGTCTTCGAGTCGTTCATTCGAGCTATTTTGTGCTCGAGTTGTTTTTCTTATGTTTTCAAGTGTTGTTTCACTTCGTGTCGTCTTTTGTTGCCGTTTGTTAGTTCGTGTTTTCTAACCTCGTCCAGGTCTCTTCTGATCGCGTGTCTTTCTATTGCTTCACTCTGTATTATCTTCTTCTCACCTCATGCTGACTTCATCTGACTTCGTGTCGTCTTCATTGTTGTGTTAATTGTGTATCTCGTGTTGTTCTCCTTTTTACCTCGTGCTGTTTTCATCTGACCTCGTGTCATTCTCCATTTATTTAGTACTGAAGTAATCTTGTGTATCTCGTGTCATTCTCAGTACAGTGCATCTTGTATTGCTTTCATATACCTCATGCAGTTTTAGTTATTGTGGCCCTGAGTGTTAATCGTGTTAATTCCTTACAGGAGAAGAAGAAGGTGGTCCGAGGAAATATTCCCCAGTGACTGGGCAGCACGTGATCCGAGGCTGGAATGAAGCTTGCTGAGAGACTGCCACGTGGTCCGAATACTTAGGGCTGGAAATGTGGAGGTCACACGTCGGGGGTGATGATGATGCTGCTGCTATATATATGAGCCTTCTTCCACAGAAGAAGAGATATCGAAGAAGAATAGCCTGAAGAGTAGAAAGCCCTTCGATCCAAAAAAAGGAGAAAAGGAAGGAAAAGAGAGGAAGAAGAGATAGAAGAGAGAAGCCGTGAAGAGAGTGCAGAGAGTGAGAGATTAGGAGAGTAGAAGAGAAAGAAAGAGAGATAGAGAGTGAGAGATTTGGAGAGCAGAAGAGAAGAAAGAGAGAAAGAGAGTGAGCGAGAGAGCTCGTGGAGAAGAAGGAAGAAGCTGCTTGAAGATCTGTCTTCACTGGACCGTGGATCAGATCCAGGCCAGTCAGCTCCGTTGAGAGCCACATTGTGCATTTCGTTTTACAGTTTTCTGATTGCTGTGTTATTTTCCTTTATTGTTTTTCTTTGTTTTCTGATCATCTTTGTTCTTCCGATTGCCCTGTTGGGGATCGGGTTCCTCCTGTTGGTTCAGGAGAAGGGAGATCTGATCTCCAGGTTGCAAGTGACAGTTTGTCACTTGTGGGTTGCCCTCTGGTTAGAGGAAGGGAGGCTAGTCCTCCGGTTCTGGGCTTGTGGTTGCAAGTCCAGTGGTCCCTCCTGGTCTGGAGGAAGAGAGGTCTTCGACCTCTAGTTTCCAAGTGGCTGGGAGTCACTTGGGTGTCCCTCCGGTTGGGAGGAAGAGGGGAGGATGTTCCCCTGGTCAAGCTGTGTGGCAGCAACAGTTTGCAGACTGAGTCTGCTTGGTTCTAGCGTTTGCTAGTGAAGCCTCACTCCGGTTGGGAGTGAGAGGTGGATGTAGGTCTGGAGGACCGAACCACCTTAAAATCTTTGAGCAGTGGTTTGCTTGTAGTGTGTTCTTCCATATCTCCTACCACTCTTCACAGATTGTCTTGAGATTTCTTATTCTCACTTGTGCTACTTCCGCTAGTTGGTCATTTGGGGGCCAGTTACATATTTGCTCTTTTGTTTAAAAGGATTTTCAACTGGTTCATCAGATTGCTTGATTTGCTTCCGCTAGATGCTTGGATAGGCACGCTCCAAGTGTTTGTATTTGAGTTGAATCAAATTGGTTCTATTCTGTGTCTATCTCTAGCATCCAAGTTTTATTTGGCCATTATACATAGAAGGATACATTCACCCCCCTCTGTATCCGGGCCTAGCACCCTAACAGTTGGTATCAGAGCATGTGTCTGCATACAAGGTCCAACGACCTGCAGATTCGATCTCTGGTTTTCGGTGCTAATTTATATTTAGTGCATCAATATTCCTGTTGCATTAATCTGTTGTGCTGTCATGGCTCATCCTCCACTATTCAGTGGTTCAAATATTAAATTCTGGCTATATCGTATGCACAAGCATGTTAACTCTATTAATCCACAATTGTGGAAGGTTATCTCTCACAGTCCACATGAACTTCCTAAGGATAAGTCCAAGTGGACTCATGTTCACAAGTTGAAAAATGATGATAATGTGAGAGCTCTAAATTTAATGAAGGCTGCAATCGGTTCTGATGATTTTTCCTCCTTCTCAGATTGTAGCACTGCAAAGGAAATGTTTGATAGAGTGACTACAACACACGTGGAACAGGAAGAAGAATGTCTCATGGCAAGAAGGAGTGATCAATCAGATGAGTCCTCATCCTAGGTAATCTCTGAGACCGAGGATATTAGCCATGATGAGTTAGTTGCCATGCATGAGCATCTTCTAGATATATATGAAAGAGTCAAATCAGGAAAGAGAAAATTAAGAAAAGAGAAAAATGCTGAAATCACATGTCTAAAGGCTGAAAATGAAAATCTAAAATCTAAATTGAAGGAATTGATTGAAGAATTACATTCTGATGATAATGTACAGGAAAACTTAATCACTTCCTTGAAAGAAGAAAATGATTCTCTGCTAACTCAGAAGAAGGAAATTGATAAATTAAAAGATAAGCTGATTGAAGAAAACATCCATCTGAAGGAAGAAAATAAAAAGCTAATGGTCCGTAACACTGTTTTCTCTGAAAAATGGCTAACGGTAGAAAGAGAAAAATCAGTTTTGAAAGAAAAAGAAGTGAACATTGAATTGAAGCTAACTCAGGAGAATGAGATCCTGAAAAGTCTGAATGATGGGTTACAAAATCAGGTTATCTCGTGTGAAGACCACATTATGACCTTGCAAATTGAAATGGACAACCTAAACAACTCTCTGTCAAAATTTGCCAAAGGTAAAGAAAAAATGAAAGATTCTTTGAATGTGGAAGTCACCAATGAATGAAGAGAAAAGGTGCAATTCTCAAGTTAAGCAAGCTGTAAGGAACAAACTATACGCAACATTTGTGAGTAGCTCAACCTTAGCTAGTACTTCTGCACCTTCTTCAAAACAATCAGATGATCAGAAGATTCAAAAACAGAAAGAAAATGTGAAAATGAGAACACTGAAGAAGAATAGTAAATTTCATGCAAACAAGCCTAAGGCTAGAAAAATTTCAATTATCCACGGAAGGAATGGTGAATGCTTCTATTGTGGAAGTTCTGGCCATGTACTTGATGATTGCCTTGTCATGAAGAATGATAATGATAGATTTCATGTTAGGACTTCTTATGCTAAGAAATCCTATTCGGCTCAAAACAGGAAATCCAAATATTTTTACTGTCATGAAATGGGTCATCTCATGCATGAATGCAAGTCATTGGAGTTAGATGACCTTGCTGCCATTAATTCACAGAAAAATCATGCTAAAACTCATGTCCTTTGGGAAAAGAAAATTCATTGTTACAATTGTGGTAAACTGGGACATGTTGCTGTTCAGTGCTGGTCAGCTGAAGGGAAGAAAAAATTCTATTCTCATGTTAATCATGTTCACCAGAATGATTATGGGAGGGATAAATCTATTTTTAAGGAAAAGATTCCTGCATGTTATAACTGTGGGAAGCCAGGTCACAGGGCTGCAACCTGTTGGCTGGCAGGATATCAAAACCAAACTGGTTTTGGCAAACAGAATTTTTATTCCATTAACAAGAAATCTCATGCTTATGCACATAAAATTCATGCTAACAAGAATGTGCATAAATCAGATCTGAAAACTGCTCCTAGAAATGTGCTGAGAAAACCTGCTAGGAGTAATACTGTTTTGTCAGGACCAAAGACTTCTTGGGTACCTGTTTGTGTAAAATAACATTGCTATGCAGGTGTGCCTTGGCACTGAAATAAAAAGGGGTAATGATCCAAGGCACTCGAGAAGAAAACCCCATACTGAACTTTTCAGGTAAACTTCCTGCTCTTCTTGCTTTTAGTTTTAATGCATAGCAAGTTAAATCTGTTTTTGCATCCTCATTCATCATTTGCCATGTGCATTATTTTCTGATCATGCATTTGCTGAGAGTTCTGTGCAAATATCAGATTAAGAAGGGTTGTCTGCATCTGATGCATACATAGGCTAATTTCAATTGCTTGATAATTCTGTTATGCATAGACTCTGAAAATAAATTGCATTTTGAATTTTATGAAAAATCTGAACTGCATATGAGTGTGACTTGAAACTTGTGTGTTGCAATTGATCACTGAAATTCTGAATGGCATATAGGACTGCATGTTGAATAATTATGCATGACCTCAATGGTATATAAATGGTAAGATACCAAAAGGTAGGGAAGTCTGTCTGGAGGTTCTTACTATGTGTGAGGTGGTCTTTTAGACCAAGTGCTCCGCCTAGTACCATGGGTCACTTTGCTGATACGACAGTCTGATTGTGCACAAGTCACAATATCATTTGGAATCATATGTTCAATTTTCAGTGCAAACATTGCATGTTTTCAGGGGGAGTTAGATGCATATCCTTGCATAGCATTCAATGTTGAGTCTTTGCATGCATGTAGTTTATTGCATTGCACTTTACTGCATTGAAAATACCAAAAAGAGTTTGAATGCATATTGTGAGGGGGAGTCATTGCATTGTATATAGGTTGTCAAATACATACATGGGTCAGAACTCATTGCATATCCTCTCTTACTGATTTTGTTGACAAACCTTAATCATATTCTGAAAACTTTGAGCTTCACAATCTCTCTTAACAATTGATATTTCCACTATCAATTTGGTATCATTTGGCTTCAGAATTCTATCAGTCTTTCATGAAGATTTCAATGGGCTATCTCGATCATAAATCTGAAAACTCTTGAACTAGAAATCTTCTATTATATGTTTTTATGAATGACTGAAATAACTCATGTGGTTTAAGTTTAATGTATTCAATGAGTTTGGCTTTAAAATCTCTTAAAAATATCTGAAGCATGTTTAATAAACCTTAACCATCTGTTTCATGCTATTTCTTGTAAAATCTTCTGAAATCTGCACTTTTGAATACATGACTTACACTGATTAAGTACATGAAACTATTATTGATTTGAAGCAAATGAATGTCTCTGAAATGTCTAAAGGGTTATTTCTGTCAGAGCAATGTCATTAGTCACTGAGAAACACAATTCCAAAGGACTGTGTCATGAGGTGCCTTAGTTAACTCTGATAAAATTCATTGAAAATCAGGCAGAGCAATGGCATGCACACTGAGAAATACAACTCACTCATTAAAAAAATGATTTGTAGTGTGTCATGATGTGTAAATGCTAACTCTTTTCATATATATAGCATGACAATTAGTCACACTAAGTGCTTAGGGATATTGGCCTCTGATCAAGGTATATCCTCTAGTTACAAGGTGTGAACTGAACTAGAGTGCTCGTAAAATTTATAGCATAGAAAATTGTTGAACAAATTGAAATATCTGAATATTGATGCTAAAATCAAATTGCTACAACCCTAGACAAAATCATACGACTTCATAATTGCTTGATTTCAATACAGATGCATGTAATTGCGAAAGAAGTCAATAATTTTGATCGTGTAAGAGAAAGGGAGATTTATCAAGATAAATATGAGGGCTTGGTTCATTTTTATTAAACCATGGTTTTAGATATCAATACAGAATTTTATTGATAAACTCTACATACATCATGTTTAAACCATGATGTTCAATAAATGTCATTCATAAGCCCTTATGATGGAAGACTTTGAAAACTTATGTTTTAGATTTATGAGATTGATATCTCTTTAAAAATCTGGCTGAATTTCTTGTGTTTGGAGCATCCTTGAAAAATCTGTTAACTGAATTTCTTCTGCTCATGTCCTTGGTTCATTGACCTGAACTTCTCCTTGGTTGCCCCTGTGGTCTCCCTCTCTTGCACCCTCTCATCTATCTCATAAGATTCCACTGATTGAGGGGAAGCTTTCATGTCATGCATCACTTGCACATCAATTGGCATCTATGCAGGGGGAGCATTCCTTGTCATATGCATCATGCTGCATAGAAGGAGAAGAATTGTGCTCTTGCATTCATATTTCTGGTATCTGAATTTACATTCATACCCCTTCCTATGGTTTATTTTGTTTATATCAAAGGAGGAGATTGTTTGCCAAAAAGGGAGAATATCATTCAATCAGTGCATGCAGGTTTCCTTTGATCTTCTCTAATTCATGCTTTTGCTGAAATTATTAAAGGGGGGAGAATCATGTTCTTGCAAGGGGGAGAAATTGACTGTACTTTTATACATGCTTTAATTTCTTAAATTAATTTCTTTTTGATGAAGTCAAAGGGGGAAAATAATTTGAATCTTCAGAATGCCTCACATCATCAGAATGACTCATCACATCATCAGAATGACTCACTGAGTATTGTTGCCATCATCAAAAAGGGGGAGATTGTTGTGCCCCTGGCCCCTGTGGTTTGTGGTTTTGATGATTGGCTTTAGGGGTTTATGATGATTAGTTTTAATGTGACTTAATCACTGTGAGTCACCATGCATTGATGTTCTGTTTTGATGATTGATTTGGTTTTGATGATTGGTGTTTGATGTGAGTCACTGTGACTCATCTTGCTGAAATGAGTCATTGTCCTTCATATGTTCAGTAAGTTTATCTGCTTACACTGTGAGTCATTGCAATTGAAGTTCAGACTATTTTATCTGCTGCATAAAGCATTCATATGCATTTACGGAGTCTATACATTGATTGGCAGTAAGTTTGTACATTGAGCGTCTCTTGGAAGTCCATACAGTGCATTGCATTGGCTAAGTGTATACACTGTCAGTCTCATTTAGAGTCTAAGATAAAGTCTGTACATCGGACTGTTACAGCAAATCTCTACAGACTTCACCGTCTCTCTCAGCGTCTTAAGTATTTTAGGCTAAGTCTATACATTGCTGCATTACTTGTATATGTAGAGTCTATACACTACTACAGGCATCAAGTCTATACATTGGACCGTGGTTCTCCAAGTCTATACATTGCTGAACCATTCGACATGTCTGCACATTGGGCTTTCACGTGTAGTCTACACATCGGTCTCTACTTTGAAGTCTATACATTGGCTAAGGGTCTTCAAGTCCATACACAGTCGTCTGATGCATATTGATTAACAGAAAATCTGCTATGAGGTAGTACATTGTATGTCCGTACTATTTCTGTCATACTTCGTGTTATTCTTTTGTTTATGTCCGTGTTATTTCTTTCTTACCTCATGTCATTTTAGTTTTAGTACTGTTTGTGTTTTCAACACGCCGTGTCGTCCTTTCGTACCTCGTGTTACTTTAAGTTATGTGCTGATTGACTTCGTGATGATTCTTCTGAAGCAGATCGAATTGTTCTGATGAACTTCGAGTTGCTTCTGTATGAACCTCGTGTCGTTAGCACTTAGTTGCTCATCTCGAGTCAGTCCTCTATGTTTGCTGCTGTGTCTTTGTGTCAATTACTGTAGTTCCTCGAGTTGTTCTTCTGCTTCCACCGTTTCATCACGTGTTGTTGAAGACGTGTCTATCTCATGTCTTCGTGTCGTGTTTTCTAGACCTCGTGTCTTTGTCACTTTGTGACCTCATCTCATGTCATCTTTTATGTCTGCTTGTTTAATTTCGTGTCACTTACTGTTGTTCCTCTAGTCATTTTTTTACTAGTGTCACTGCTTCATCACGTGTCGTGATAGCCGTGTCACTCTTCTATCTTCGTGCTGTTTTTCTCTTTAGACTTCGTGTCTTTCTCGCCTTGACCACACTCCGTGTCAATTCCTGTGTTTCGTCTTCGTGTTGTTTTCAACTCGTGTCGGTTTCTGTTTTCATCTTCGTGTTGTTTTCAACTCGTGTCGGTTTCTGTTTTCATCTTCGTGTTGTCTTCAACTCGTGACGGTTTCTGTTATTTGTCTTCGTGTCGTGGTCTGCCCGTGTCGCCTCATCTTCGAGTCGTTCATTCGAGCTATTTTGTGCTCGAGTTATTTTTCTTATGTTTTCAAGTGTTGTTTCACTTCGTGTCGTCTTTTGTTGCCGTTTGTTAGTTTGTGTTGTTTCGTTCTAACCTCGTCCAGGTCTCTTCTGATCGCGTGTCTTTCTATTGCTTCACTCTGTGTTATCTTCTTCTCACCTCATGCTGACTTCATCTGACTTCGTGTCGTCTTCGTTGTTGTGTTAATTGTGTATCTCGTGTTGTTCTCCTTTTTACCTCGTGTTGTTTTCATCTGACCTCGTGTCATTCTCCATTTATTTAGTACTAAAGTAATCTTGTGTATCTCGTGTCATTCTCAGTACAGTGCATCTTGTATTACTTTCATATACCTCATGCAGTTTTAGTTATTGTGGCCCTGAGTGTTAATCGTGTTAATTCCTTGCAGGAGAAGAAGAAGGTGGTCCGAGGAAATATTCCCCAGTGACTGGGCAGCACGTGATCCGAGGCTGGAATGAAGCTTGCTGAGAGACTGCCACGTGGTCCGAATACTTAGGGCTAGAAATGTGGAGGTCACACGTCGGGGGTGATGATGATGTTGTTGCTATATATATGAGCCTTTTTCCACATAAGAAGAGATATAGAAGAAGAAAAGCCTAAAGAGTAGAAAGCCCTTCGATCCAAAAAAAGGAGAAAAAGAAGGAAAAGAGAGGAAGAAGAGATAGAAGAGAGAAGCCGTGAAGAGAGTGCAGAGAGTGAGAGATTAGGAGAGTAGAAGAGAAAGAAAGAGAGATAGAGAGTGAGAGATTTGGAGAGCAGAAGAGAAAGAAAGAGAGAAAGAGAGTGAGCGAGAGAGCTCGTGGAGAAGAAGGAAGAAGCTGCTTGAAGATCTGTCTTCACTGGACCGTGGATCAGATCAAGGCCAGTCAGCTCCGTTGAGAGCCACATTGTGCATTTCGTTTTACAGCTTTCTGATTGCTGTGTTATTTTCCTTTATTATTTTTCTTTGTTTTCTGATCATCTTTGTTCTTCCGATTACCCTGTTGGGGATCGGGTTCCTCCTGTTGGTTCAGGAGAAGGGAGATCTGATCTCCAGGTTGCAAGTGACAGGTTGTCACTTGTGGGTTGCCCTCTGGTTAGAGGAAGGGAGGCTAGTCCTCCGGTTCTGGGCTTGTGGTTGCAAGTCCAGTGGTCCCTCCTGGTCTGGAGGAAGAGAGGTCTTCGACCTCCAGTTTCCAAGTGGCTGGGAGTCACTTGGGTGTCCCTCCGTTTGGGAGGAAGAGGGGAGGCTGTTCCCCTGGTCAAGCTGTGTGGCAGCAACTGTTTGCAGACTGAGTCTGCTTGGTTCTAGTGTTTGCTAGTGAAGCCTCACTCCGGTTGGGAGTGAGGGGTGGATGTAGGTCTGGAAGACCGAACCACCTTAAAATCTTTGAGCAGTGGTTTGCTTGTAGTGTGTTCTTCCATATCTCCTACCACTCTTCATAGATTGTCTTGAGATTTCTTATTCTCACTTGTGCTGCTTCCGCTAGTTGGTCATTTGGGGGCCAGTTACATATTTGCTCTTTTGTTTAAAAGGATTTTCAACTGGTTCATCAGATTGCTTGATTTGCTTCCGCTAGATGCTTGGATAGGCACGCTCCAAGTGTTTGTATTTGAGTTGAATCAAATTGGTTCTATTATGTGTCTATCTCTAGCATCCAAGTTTTATTTGGCCATTATACATAGAAGGATACATTCACCCCCCTCTGTATCCGGGCCTAGCACCCTAACACCAACTCTAGGAGTCAAGATCGGAGCCGATCTACCACTTGAGGAACAAGAAAAATATAAAGATTTCCTTGCCCAGTACATCCAAGTCTTTGCATGGTCGGACGAGCATCTTCCCGGGATCCCGGGAGACATGGTGACGCACAAGCTCCTCCTCGACCCAATGGTGAAACCTGTCCAACAATGCAGGAGAAAGCACGCCCCGGAGAAGCAAGCGGTCATCAAAGAGCAAGTCATCAAGGGGCATAAGACTGGCCTTTTTCATCCAATCATGTACCCTAAGTGGCTCGCCAACGTCGTCCCGGTGCCGAAGGCTTCTGGAAAATGGTGAATGTGCTTCGACTTCACCGACCTCAACAAGGCTACCCCGAAGGATTGCTACCCACTGCCGAGCATCGGTCAATTGGTCGACTCAACATCTCGTAATGAATTGCTCAGCTTCTTGGGCACCTACTCCGGTTACCATCAGATCAGGATGGACCTGGAGGACATCTAGAAGACCGCCTTCATCACTGACTTCGGCGTACACTACTACACCTGAATGTCGTTCGGGTTGAAGAATGCTGGAGCAACATATCAGAGACTGATCAACCACATCTTCGAGGGACAACTCGGTCGGAACGTCGAGGCCTACATTGATGATATGCTTGTCAAAACACCGAAGGCCGAAGACCATCTTGCTGACTTAGCTGAGACCTTCGACACCCTCCTGAGGTGCAACATGAAGCTCAATCTCGCTAAATGTGCCTTCGGAGTGAGATCCGAGAAGTTCCAAGGCTTCATGGTAACTCAGCGTGGGATTGAGGCCAACCCCGACAAGGTTCAGACCATCCTGAACATGCAGCCACCCACCTGCATCAAGGACGTCCAACGCGTTACGGGGCGCATTACTGCGCTCAACCGCTTCCTATCCCGAGCGGCCGAACGATGCCTACCCTTCTTCAAATTATTGAGCGGACCCAAAATGGCATCTACTACGTTCGCCTGGGACGAGGAATGTCAGAAGGCATTCACCGAACTCAAGGAATTCTTGGCCTCGCCCCCGGTGATGTCCAAGCCGATCCTAGGTGAAGCTCTACACCTTTTCCTCTCGACGACCCCTTCCACATTGAGCTCGATCCTGGTCAGGAACAATGCAGCCACCCACCTGCATCAAGGACGTCCAACGCCTTACGGGGCGCATTACTACGCTCAACCGCTTCCTATCCCGAGCGGCCGAATGATGCCTACCCTTCTTCAAATTATTGAAGGGACCCAAAATAGCATCTGCTACGTTCGCCTGGGATGAGGAATGTCATAAGGCATTCGCCGAACTCAAGGAATTCTTGGCCTCGCCCCCGGTGCTATCCAAGCCGGTCCCGGGCGAAGCTCTACACCTTTACCTCTCGACGGTCCCTTCCACAGTGAGCTCGATCCCGGTTAGGAACAATGCGGGGGTCGAGAGACTGGTTTACTATACCAGCAAGGCGCTTAATGAGGCTGAAAGAAGGTACCCCGCAACCAAGAAACTCGTGCTAGCGTTGGTTACCTCAGCCATGTGCCTCTGACCCAATTTTCAAGGGCACTCCATCGTCGTATTGACCAGCGAACCCCTGAATAAGATTCTCTTTCACCCTGAAGCCTCGGGACGCCTCGTCAAGTGAGCCATCATGCTCGGGGCCTACGACATTTCGTATCGCCGCCGCTCGGCCATCAAAGGATAGGCCCTCGCGGACTTCATCAGCGAAAGCACAGTCGCGATTGAGGAGGTACCTCCACCTGTGCCCAGGCCCACCCGGGACCTGTTCATCGACGGGTCCTCCATCTCAGCCGGAAGCGGTGCCAGTATCCTTCTCAAGTCCCCCGAAGGAGCAGAGTTACCGTACGCCTTGAAATTCAACTTCCAGGAGTCCAACAATGCCTCCGAGTATGAAGCCGTTATCTCGGGGGCCAGGATGGCTCGACGATTGGGGGTCGAGCGAGTCAGGATCCACACCGAATCCCAATTGGTCGCTAGCTAGGTTAATGGTGATTACGAAGCTTGGGAAGGACAAATGATCAAGTATCTCTAGGTGGTCAAGAGGATGGCCTGACTTTTTGAGAGCTTTGAGGTAGTCCAGAAAGCCAGGGAGGAAAACTCCCAAGCGGATGCCCACTCTCGACTGGCCTCCTTACTCGACCCCGAATGTACTCGGTCGGTCTTCCTCGAAGAGCTCGAATGACCGAGCATCGAGTCCGAGCTTGTGACCGTTGACCCAGCACCACCGAGCGACTCGCGGACCCCTTACATATCCTGGCTCCAGGATTCTCAAGAGCCTCTCGACCCCTGGGAAGCTCGGAAACTCAAGTACCAAGCTCTGCGTTTCGTCAAGCTGGACGATGCCTTGTACCGCAGGTCTTTCTCTGGTTCCCTCCTCAAGTGCATTGGCACTGACGAAGCCAGCCGAGCGGTTCAGGAAGTACACGAAGGCATCTGCGGCGCGCACCAAGGAGGAATATCGCTCACCAGGATCTTGCTTTGGCAAGGCTACTGGTGGCCCACAATCCAGCGCGACTGGATGACCTACGTACAGAAGTGCGACCGATGTCAGTGCTTCAACCATCTGATCCACCAATCTGCCACGGACCCTTGCCTAGCCGTACCCCTTCACTCCATGGGGGATCGATATTTTGGGACCATTCCCCATGGCCCAGGCTCAGAAGAAGTACATCATCATCGCCATCGACTATTTCACCAAATGGATCGGGGCCGAGGCCACCACCAGGATCACCGAATCAGTCGTGTGGAGTTTCATTTGGAAGTCGATCATTTGTCGCTACGGTGTCCCTCGAGTGATCGTGAGTGATAATGGTCGGCAATTTGATTCCCATTACTTCAGAGACAGATGTGCCGACCTAAACATTCACAACCACTTCACTTCGGTAGCCCACCCTCAGGCCAACGGACTGGTCGAGAATGCCAACAAAACTTTCTTGAAAGGCATCAAAACCAGGCTCGACAATGCCAAGGGAAGCTGGCTCGAGAAGTTATCGAGCATACTATGGTCGCATCAAACTACTCTGAGAATAGCTACCGGTGAAACACCTTTCCAGCTGGTGTATGGCACAGAGGCCATGATTCCATTGGAGGTCGGTAATCCTTCTCTCCGAGTCGTCCACTTCAAATGCGAGGTGAACGAGCAGAAACTACTAGAAAACCTCGACCTAGCGGATGAGATCCGAGAGATTGCAAATATCCGAGCAATGGAATACCAACAACGCGTCACTCTATACTACAACTCCAGAGTCTGAGATAGACATTTCCAGCTAGGGGACTTCATCTTGAGAAAGGTCGAAGCCTCTCGACCACTAGAAGCGGCGGGGAAGCTAGCCCCTAACTAGGAAGGCCCCTACCGAGTGGTCGAGATGCTCGAGAAAGGGGTGTATCGATTGTCCACCATGGAAGGAGCACTCGTCCCATTGACATGGAACGCGACAACACTTCAAAAGTTCTACTTTTGAACATCTGGCAAGCATGCACATGTAAGCAAAATAGAATAAATGTCATCCTTCTCTTTTCATTAAACTATGGTGTATATCAAGTAGGCCACAGCCAATATAATATAAAGTTTAGCAAAAAGAAAGATCACATCCATTGGTACTATGGCCCGAGCAGAGCGCTCGGCGAACTCGGTAGGCACTCCTACGTCCAGCCACTAACTCTGCCTAGTGCGAAAACTGGCTCGAATAAGGGATGGCAGACCCCGTTGGTTTGAGAGGCTCAAAAGAAAGGTGCTAGAGGGATTGGAAGAAGAAGAAGGAAAACAAGAGAAGGCCTCCCATGCCAACTCTCTAGAAGGAGGACGGAAGCTAAACAGAAAGCAAGCACCCTCAAGTGGGGCGAGCAAGGATAAAGGCACCCTCCAAAGAGTGAAAGAAGAGGGGAAAGACAAGTGGCAGGGATGGAAGAGGAGGGAGAAGCGGGCTAAGGTAAGGAGAGAGCTTGAAGAGCTCCCCCTCCCCTCAGGATGGCGTCGGCGGGTCAGGGACAGGAAGGCGACATGCTCCAGCATGTCGAACCCTCCCCCAAACTGACCTTCGACTGTCGAACCCTCTTCCAAATTGGAGTCGCAGGAGCTTCCCTCCTATTACCGTCCGCATCATCATCTTCCGAAGCGCTTTCCATGCTCCGCCGAGATCGACAGCACAGCACTTCGCGGAAAGGGAAGAAGGAGAAACCGCCAGGGATGGCCTTAAGTAATGAAAGGAAGAGGAGACGCCCCTTGGACATTTTATAGGCCGAAGGAGGAGCTGATCGCCTTAAATGACTCTCCCCTTAAAAACACGCTAAAGGAGCCTTCCCTGAGATGGTTACCTCATTTCCCAACATCCCCCCAGTGGGACACGCAAAGCGGCAAGTCATTTAGGGCGGCATGGAAAAGCGGAAAGGTGCCAGTGCCATGTCAGTTAGCTGACAGATCGACACGCGCGATATCTGCAGAGAAAATTGGCGCCTTCCCCAACAACTACAGATACGGTAGTCAAATCATGCCAAAAGCGGTAAGGAACAGTCAATTCAGCACTTAATATTGTCGCTATTATACTTTCCAAAAAAGATTTTCTCGCAACTACATAAGGGAAAAGAAAAAGAAAGAAATATCTTGTACATCAGGCCTCGGGCCCATCTCAAGGCTCGGTAGATGAGGGCCCCTCAGCACCAAATGATCTGCCCCCGGTACTCTCGACGATGGTTGACCCAGGCACTGACCCCACCTGTGTGGGAACTATCTTGGTCGCGTGCCCTCCCGAGGCAGCTGGAGTTGGCGATCGCTCGGACAAGGTCGAGGCTGCCCGACTCTCCTCTTCGCTTGACATATAGTGGGAGGAGTCGGTGGAACCCCAGTCTGAGTCATAGCGTTGCCCGGAAGGAAGAATGAGTCCAGACGCCTGGACTTCAGCCTCTATGATGGCCCGATTGAAGTCTTGGGAGAAACCCTTCCGAAGGCCCCGATGGTAGCCCGACACATAATAGGGGAAGGCATTCTTTTAAAGAGCCGCGTAATAAGCCTCTGAGCATTTATACCGCTCGAGTGCTTCCACCCCGACCAGCTCTGCCTTCCTCTCAAGCTCGGCTATCCTCTATTCCGACTCGGATAGCCTCCTCTCGGCCTCGACCCGTGCATCCTCGGCCCCTCGGACTCGATCCTCGAGCCCCTCTCGCTCGGCCTTCCATTGCTTATCGCGCTCGGCCTGAACTCTGCGCTCCACTTCTAGGAGCTCATTCTTCAGATCGACCATACGATGGGCCTGGGCCAGCTACTCAACCAGCGACCGAGCCTCCACCTGGCTCGACTGCACCTGTGCCCGGAGCGGGGCCACTTCCCGACGAAGATCCCCAAGATCGAGGGTCAAATGCTGGACCTTCCGATCAAGCGCATCGTGGGCCCATCAGAGAGCCTCACGCTCTGACTCCTCCTGAGCGTACGCCTCCACCGCCTCGGTCCCCAAATGGGCCAAGACTAGACCACCCTCCATAATCCGCTCGAGAAGCGCGGTGGGGGGACTTCTCTTGAGCTCTCCTCCCACGGCGCCCAAAGCTATGGAGTGGCACCTCCGGTATAAAGGAGCCCGGACGCTGAAGGTACTGGTCAAGGGAGGAGAGACCCTCTCCAGGGCTACCGCGACTGGGACACCTCCCCCGAGCATCCCCGCCTCAGGGGCCCCACCGGTTAGCTCGGGTTGGGCTACCTCACCTCGTACCTCCCCGCCCTCGGTCGGCTGCAACTGAGTCGCTTCACCCTGCTGTTAGGGTGCTTGGCCAGGATACAGAGGTGGGGTGAATGAATCCTTCTACGAATAATGGCCAAATTAAAACTAGGATGCTAGATAAAGACATAGAATAGAACCAATTCGATTCAGCTCAAATACAAACACATGGAGCGCGCCTATTCAAGCATCTAGCGGAAGCAAATCAGACAAACAAACCACTGCTCAATAGATTTTTAGGTGGTTCGGTCCTTCAGACCTACATCCACCCCTCACTCCCAACCGGAGTGAGGCTTCACTAGCAAACGCTAGAACCCAGCAGACTCAGTCTGCAAACAGTTGCTGCCACACAGCTTGACCAGGGGAACAGCCTCCCCTCTTCCTCCCAACCGGAGGGACACCCAAGTGACTCCCAGCCACTTGGAAACTAGAGGTCGATGACCTCTCTTCCTCCAGACCAGGAGGGACCACTGGACTTGCAACCACAAGCCCAGAACCGGAGGACTAGCCTCCCTTCCTCTAACCAGAGGGCAAATCACAAGTGACAACTTGTCACTTGCAACCCGGAGATCAGATCTCCCTTCTCCTGAACCAACAGGAGGAACCCGATCCCCAACAGGGCTATCGGAAGGACAAGATAACCAGATGAAAATGGAAGAAAACAAAAACACGAAATGAAAATAACTTCAGCAAACAAAACGCTGAAAAATGAAATGCATAATGTGGCTCCAAACGGAGCTGACTGGCCTGGATCTGATCCACGGTCCAGTGAAGACAGATCTTCAAGCAGCTTCTTCCTTCTTCTCCACGAGCTCTCTCTCTCTCTTTCTATCTCTCTTTCTTTCTCCTCTACTCTCTTCCTCTTTTTCTCTCTGCTCTCTCTTTTTCTTTTTGGCTTCCATGCTCACACTTGCTCGACCAGCCTTTGTTCTTTTTATATCAGCAGCCAGCAGGAGGATGGGGTACAGAGTGCGTGTGCTTCACACGCTTGATCCAGAACCTTCTTGCCACGTGCCCCCTTCGTATTTGTTCCTTCAGTATCGGATCATGTGCACCCAGACACCGATGAATGTTCTTCCTCGGACCAGTAAAGAGATAAGAATCATTAACCGTGAGTGCCACAAGAACTAGAACTGCATGAGGTAAGTGGACACGACACGAGGTGCACTAAACAGAGAACGACACGAGATGCAGTGGTGACACAATGAGCACTACTAAGAGATTGACACGAGGTAGGAAAAAAACAACACGAAGTAGAAGGAGAACAACACAAAGTAGAAAAAGGACGACACGAAGTAGACAAGATTACTACAGTACGAGATAGGGAGAGCATGACACAAGGTCAGATGAAAAACAGCACGAAGTAAGGAAAAATGACACGAGATACACTGTGACAGAACAGACACAACGAAGAGAACGACACGAAGTGAGGTTATAAAACAACACGAGGTAAAAAGAAGAACGACACGAAGTGGTTGCAACAACAAGCAAGACATAAAAGATGACACGAGATGCAACTAGAGGACAGAGAGAAGCGACACGAGGTTCACACAGAAACGACACGAGGTGGCACAGAAAGCAACATGAGGTGACACAGAAAGCAACACGAGGTGCTGCAATGTTCTGCACGCAGTGGATCAAAAACGACACGAAGACACAACAAGGAGAACGACACGAAGTCATAACAAGGAGAACGACACGAAGTCACTGTAACAAACCAAAAACACTACGAAGAGAACGAATACAAAAGCAACACGAAGTCATGAATACAAACAACACGAAGATGAAACAGTAACCGACATGAGTTGAAAACAACACTAAGATGAAACAGTAGAATTGACACGAGGTGAAGTCACAAAGCGACAAAGTCACGAGGTCTGGCAACCATGACACGAAGTCATGAGTTAGACATGTCTTCAACAACACGAGATGAAATAGTGGAAGCAGAGGAACAACACGATGAACTACAGTAACTTACACGAAGACACAAGAGCAAAACATAGAAGACTGACTCGAGGTGAGCAACTAAGTGCTAACGACACGAGGTCAAACAGAACACATTTTAAAACAACACGAGGTACGATAGGACGACACGGCATAATGAAAACACAAACAGTACTAAAACGAAAAGCGACACGAAGACAAACAGTACAACACGAGGTGTTATACACAAACAAGATGAAGTGCCAACCAACACGAATACAGTCCCTGAAAAATATCTGAAGTGAAATGAAGGTTTATTCTTCATAAAAATATTCTTTATTCACTTTCACAGAAAAATATTTTTGTTAATTTTTCACAGAGACATATTTTTGAACACCACTAAGACTTATAGAGTTGTCATCATCAAAACATGTAAAGATTCAACAAGACTCAACAATCTCCCCCTTTTTGATGGATGGCAACACTATGAGCCATAGCTAATTGTATTCCCTGGTAGCACTTCTCATGATTTTAGACAAAAGACAGATATCTTACTTAACACAATTTTTTATCTCAGAGCTCTCTCCACATAAGTTTCAATTAAGTCGAGATCCTCAACAAGTTTTACTCATTTAACAGGAAGTTTTATAATATGTTGACCAACACTTGAGAGGATAACTTAGAAGGATCAAGGACCAAATATAACCCCCAAACATTGAAGTTCTTTATTAACAGGTGTAAGTTGTTACACTAGATATTGGGTGGTTTAAGGTATACAGAACACATCTGATAAGAGTAAGAAGACTGAAAACACAATTTCTTCGAGAGAATATCTGAACCAAGAGTGATAGGAGAGAGATAAGAAGGTGGTTGACCGAATAGAGAGAGAGGAGATGAGATGAGCAGCACTCCTATCAGCAAGCCAACAAGTGAGAGATTACTCAAGACATTAGGCACTAAGGACACATCCAAATATAGTATTCTTGAAGAAGTTCAGTCTCACATCCAGAGAAGCTCTTGGGCAACAAAACGCAACCTCATGAGATGACAGATCTAAGCACCACATAAACTGCATCGGCTGACACAATTCCTCAGAAACCAAATGGCCTGTCAAGCTCCTTTTCAGCCCACTCAAGGACATCTCACACACGACTCTTGGAGGTATTAATTAATTATTGAATGCAGTGTTTGCCATGAAAATTAAACATGTGAGTTTGAATTATGCACAAACAGGCTCCCCTGATCATCAGAATGACTCATGGTACTAGGCGGAGCATTTGGTCTGAAAGACCATCTCACACATAGTAAGGACCTCCAGATAGATTTCCCTGCCTTTGGTAGCTTACCATTTGATATACCATAGAGGTCATGAATAACAGGGTAAACTCAACAGTCCTATAAGCAATTCAGATTTTCATGAATTATGCAACATACAGTTTTCAACTAGCATTCACATTCAGTTCAGATTTTCAGAATTTTCAGAGTGCATGTTCAGAAAATAATGCAACTTGCAGATGATGAATGAATATGCAAGAACAGATTCAATATGCATGCACTAGATGAAACTAAGAGCAGGATAAGTAAGAATACATCGAACCAGATATGCAATAGGTTTCAAAATGGGACATGCAGAGAGATTACCTGAACAGTGTGAGAATGGGGTTTTCATTCTTGAGTGCCTTGGATCATTACCCCTTTTATTCCAGTCCCAAGGCACACCTGCAAAACAAAGTTTATTTTGCACAAACAGGTACCCAAGAGGTCTTGGGTCCTGACATGACATTATTATTTATAACAGGTTTTCTCAGCACATTTCCAGGAGTAGTTTTCAGATCTGATTTATGCACATTCTTTTTAGCATGAATTCTATGTGCATACACATGAGATTTTCTGTTAACAGGGTAAAAATTATGTTTACCAAAACTGGTTTGGTTTTGATATCCTGCCAGCCAACAGATTGCAGTCCTGTGACCTGACTTCCCACAATGATGACATGAAGGTTTTGCAAATTGTCTTACAGGGAATTTAGCATGTTTGAAATTCACATTTCTACCCTGAATATGCCAACAGTCCTTGACTGTATGGCCATGCTTTCTACAGTGAGAGCAAATGAGAGAATTTCTTCTAAAAGGACCTGACCAGCATTCAGAGGCCCTGTGACCCATTTTGTTGCAGTTAAAACAAATGATATGCGGGCTCATTGAAACAGATTTGTTTTTATTAAAAACATGTTGGTTTGTAGGGAATTTAGCATGATATGAATAAAAGGTTTTTTTACCACTAGCAAACCAGCATTGAGCAATAGAGTGTCCTAATTTGCCACAATTAGAGCATGTGACATTTCTTTTCTGAGGTGATGGATTTTTATCATAAGATCTCCTAGCATTCTTATCATCCTTCTCCATCAACTTACACTCATGCATCAGATGTCCAACTTTATGACAGTAGTGATAGATATTCTTCCTTTTAGATGCATGTGAGTGTGTGTGAGGACTGTGATCAGCAAATGCTGATGGACCCTTTTTATTTATTTTCTGATTTTCAGTCCTTTTCTGATTCTTATCTTGTTTTCCTGTTTTCTTAGCCTTGTACTGAATTGGAGATGAAGTGGAAGGCTTTTCCTGTTCAGAAGATTTAATAAAAATAGTTTTTAGCTTGGATCCATCAACCTTTTTCAACTTTTCAGTTTGGTTCTGATTCTTCTGAACATTTGGTTGTTTATTTTCTGAGGTTGTGGCTATTTCAGAAGCTTTGACAAAGGATGTCGTCAGCTTGTTTTCAAAAACCTTTTTATTGACATTGTTGTAGCCCAACCCTTCCTTTTGAGTATTGACCTTAATTCCTAACAACCTGTCCAGATTTTCTTGACCACTCACAAACTTTGACAAGGAGTTTTTCAGATCCTGAATTTCATTATCAAGAGATGCAATGTGTATTTCATAACAAGCGATCTCTTGTTCACTACAATTGACAGTTTCATTCAAAACCTTATTAGCTGTTTTGTATTCTTCAATTTCCTTTCTCAGCTCATCTACTTCATCAGTTTCGTTAGTACAGATGACTTTTCCTTTCTCCAATGTGAGAAGTCTTTCAGACATGGCACTGTTTAACAATTTTAATTTTTCAACTTCTTCTTTAAGCTTATCATTTTGAATTAACTCATTTATTAGAAGCTGATCTTCTGAGTCAACCATGCTTTCTCTCCTAGCTTCAAACTCCCTCAATTCCTTTTGTTGTTTTTCAAAATCTTTCTGTAGTTTTATGTTTACAGATTTTATGGCATTAAACTTTTCAATCAGCAAATCATTCTCTCGTTTAAGTTTCTCTAATTGTTCTTCATTTTCTTTAGAGAGCTTTCTGAGAGAGTCATTCTCATTTTTCAGCTTGTTTAAGTCAGATTTAACGCGTTCAAATTCTTTCAGCATCAGATTATCAGACATACTAGCGTCAAGAGCATTTTTCAGTTCAGCACAATTTCTACAAGGAAAACTTGAGCTATCTAAACCAGTACCCTTCTTCAATTTTTTATACTATTTTCTTAACAGTTCATGAGATTCAATTAGTTCAGCATAAGCATTCTCCCAATCTTCTAGAGAGAAATTCTCGAAGAGATTTACCTCATCATCATCATCTTCTTCAGTTTGATTGCTGCCTTGATCACTTCTGTTGGCCATCATGCAGCTTGTTTGATTTCCTTTCCCTGCTCTCTTCATCATTTCCAACATATCCCTTGCAGATCTGCAATCAAGGAAACATGAGTGAAAAGCTTTGTCAGTGGCTGCTTTCATCAGATTTATAGCTGTTTGATTCTCCTCATACATTGATTCGTGACTGTCAGTCTATTTGGACCTTTTCTTTGGTAATTTATGAGGACCATGTGAAATCACTTTCCACAGGTCTGGATCAACAGATTTAACATAAGCACGTAAAGCACTGTGCCACTGGTTGTAATCAAAGCCACTGAAGACGGGTGGACAAGCCATTGAACCAAATAGCAAATAAATTCAATGCAACAGGAATATAGATGCACTAAAGACAAATAAGCACCTAAGACCGCAAGATCGAATCTGCAGGTCGCTGGACCTTATATGCAGACACCCGCTCTGATACCAACTGTTAGGGTGCTTGGCCAGGATACAGAGGTGGGGTGAATGAATCCTTCTACAAAGAGATAAGAATCATTAACCTTGAGTGCCACAAGAACTAGAACTGCATGAGGTAAGTGGACACGACACGAGGTGCACTAAACAGAGAACGACACGAGATGCAGTGGTGACACAATGAGCACTACTAAGAGAACGACACGAGGTAGGAAGAAAACAACACGAAGTAGAAGGAGAACAGCACAAAGTAGAAAAAGGATGACACGAAGTAGACAAGATTACTACAGTATGAGATAGGGAGAGCATGACACAAGGTCAGATGAAAAACAGCACGAAGTAAGGAAAAATGACACGAGATACACTGTGACAGAACAGACACAACGAAGAGAACGACACGAAGTGAGGTTATAAAACAACACGAGGTAAAAAGAAGAACGACACGAAGTGCTTGCAACAACAAGCAAGACATAAAAGATGACACGAGATGCAACTAGAGGACAGAGAGAAGCGACACGAGGTTCACACAGAAACGACACGAGGTGGCACAGAAAGCAACACGAGGTGGCACAGAAAGCAACACGAGGTGGCACAATGTTCTGCACGCAGTGGATCAAAATCGACACGAAGACACAACAAGGAGAACGACACGAAGTCATAACAAGGAGAACGACACGAAGTCACTGTAACAAACCAAATACACTACGAAGAGAACGAATACAAAAGCAACACGAAGTCATGAATACAAACAACACGAAGACGAAACAATAACCGACATGAGTTGAAAACAACACTAAGACAAAACAGTAGAATTGACACGAGGTGAAGTCACAAAGCGACAAAGTCACGAGGTCTGGCAACCATGACATGAAGTCATGAGTTAGACATGTCTTCAACAACACGAGATGAAATAGTGGAAGCAGAGGAACAACACGAGGAACTACAGTAACTTACACGAAGACACAATAGCAAAACATAGAAGACTGACTCGAGGTGAGCAACTAAGTGCTAACGACACGAGGTCAAACAGAACACATTTTATAACAACACGAGGTACGAGAGGATGACACGGCATAATGAAAACAAAAACAGTACTAAAACGAAAAGCGACACGAAGACAAACAGTACAACACGAGGTGTTATACACAAACAAGACGAAGTGCCAACCAACACGAATACAGTCCCTGAAAAATACCTGAAGTGAAATGAAGGTTTATTCTTCATAAAAATATTCTTTGTTCACTTTCACAGAAAAATATTTTTGTTAATTTTTCACAGAGACATATTTTTGAACACCACTAAGACTTATAGAGTTGTCATCATCAAAACATGTAAAGATTCAACAAGACTCAACACCTGCGACCCTCCAGCCTCGACCGGCTCGGACCGGACTCCTCTGTCTGGCGCACCCTTTGTTCCGCTCGGTGCCCCGACATCAGCCACAGTCCCTCTGACATTTGCTCCCCCTTGCTCTAGAGAGAGAGAAGGCAACAGGGGAACCTCATCGGCCGGGTAAGCGACCTCCGCCTTTCTCGCCCGTTTCTTCTCAGTAGACAAGGCTTGCAAGGAAGACCTCAACAACTTCATCATAGGATCCTTGCGCTTGACCCCCCGGCGTTCGGAAGCATCATCCCAGGTGACCCGCTTGCCCTTATCTCAGGCCCGGGAGGAACCCTCTGAAGCTTGAAGATCACTCAGAGTCGGCGTATCATCCATGTCGATGACCTCCAGCTCGGCCGGCGGTGCCTCCTCCTCAGCCGCTCGCCTCAGGTCTGAACGAAGGAGAGCAAATTGAGAGAAGGAAGACACTCACTTGATAAGAAGAGAACAAGCCCCTGAGACCCTTACTTGTCGACAACAGTGCTCAAGAAAGGTACTCCTCAATGTTGGACGGGGTCAACAGCTCAGCAGTCGGCCGGTGATTCTGTAGAAGGATAGCAGCATCCCTCTCCACCTCCGGGGAGACCTCTGTTTGCTTCGGAGGAATGTTCGGGTGAAAATTGGGCACCGTAGGGAAATCCCAGACCACACCGACCGCGGATGCACCCACCCATAAATATTGGGTCTTCCACCCGTTGTGAGAGGAGTCCTTCATAGAAAGTGACACGCAACTCCATTTTCGCTTCGCTTGGACAAAGAAGAAGCCCTTCCCCGCATGAAGATTCTCCTTTAGCTCGAAAAAATAATGGAAGAGGTCCAGCAAGGTGCTTACCCCACTCTGGCCACGGAGGAAAATGAAGGAGAAGATAAGGGTATAAGAGTTGGAGACTAGCTGGACAGGAGCCAGTCGGTAGAACCGAAGCAAATCGGAGACAAATGAATGGAGGGGTAGGCGAAAGCCGCACTTCCAAGCCAAGAGGAAGGAATAGAAGAGGCCGAAATGAGTGGCAAGGCTAGACTCATGAGGTTCAGGCGTGAAGAACTAAAACCGCCAAGGCAGCCCGTACTCGTTCTCCAATCGATTCACATCAGCCTCGCCTAGTTCACTGCGGAGAGGCTCCGACAGCACCAAAAAAGACCTTGGGGCCTGTCCTTCCCCTCGCCCCTTGGCCTCAGGATTTGGTCTGCCATGGAACAAGAAGAACTGGAAGAAGAAGGGGAAAGCTCTTTTTTTTTCCAGAAAACCCTGCCAATGGATAGATGGCAGAGTGCACCCTTTACCAGAGGTAACGGGAATAGCCACTCCACCATCAGACCACTAGGAGGTAAATTTTATTACTAATTAAAAAGAATAACATTTACATCAATCGTATGCTGGGCAAGCCCAGCTTCTCTAATCGAGCCGCACCCTTTATAAATGAAGGTAGCTCATTGTAGGGAAAAAAAGCATTACATGTAGAGGTGCAAGCTAAAGGAGCTAATGAGTCCGCGACCTTGTTGCCTTCTCTGTATATATGATCAATAGATTTAGACTGTGTAAGTAAGCTCCAGATATCTCTAACATATGAAAGAATGGACCAAGGGCAAAGCATTTCTTTTTTGATAATCCGAACAAGTATGTTGGAGTCGCATTCAATATGGGCTGGATTTGCATTGACTGTATGAAGATACTTGATGCCATCAAGTAGAGCCCGGGCTTCAGCTATTAGACTGCTAGACCGTCCATAAAAGTGAGAGTAAGCAAGTAGAATGTTTCCTCCATAATCTCTAATGACACCACCTCCTCCAGATTCACCAGAAAGTTTACATGCACCATCAGTATTTAGTTTAAGAGACGGCCAAGGAGGGCAGATCCACATGATGATCTTCAGTTGAGGACAACCTGTAGGTTGAATAGTAATGCCAAACTGCTCCAAAAATTTCTTCTTGATATTATCAGATTCCTTTAAATTTGCAGCTACACAAGTATGCTTCACTTGGGAGATAATGTTGTAGAGATGACTATGCTTAGATGTGTTTTTATCTTCATACTTTACAACATTTCTAGCTCTCCATATTTCTCACAGACCATAGACAATGACAGCAAGAAGGAGGAGGCCATATGCAGATTTTTGGTGAATATTGCTAGCAGCATTCCGAATGAAAGCCCTTACAGAGTTACCCTCAAGTTGCAGCCCGACTGTTCTGAAATAAGACCAAACCTGAACTGCAATTTCACTATGTAGGAAAAGGTGATTAAGGTTTTCCTCATGGTGCATCTTGCAGCAATAACATCTGGAGCACAGAGACACACCCAACCGTTGGACATTTGTATCAATAGGAAGATAGTTGTGCATAATTTTCCACAGATGGACAAAAATTTTGTTGGGAAGCCAGCTGGACCAAAGCCGAGCCCATGGTATTATAGTTTGATGTGAATTTCTCTTGGAGATAACAGAATATGTAGAGGCAACCGAGCACTTACCATATGAAGACAGGGTCCA
Source organism: Amorphophallus konjac (assembly GCA_022559845.1). Classification (NCBI taxonomy): domain Eukaryota; kingdom Viridiplantae; phylum Streptophyta; class Magnoliopsida; order Alismatales; family Araceae; genus Amorphophallus; species Amorphophallus konjac. Next base: position 107,757,509 of record CM040125.1, on the reverse strand, counting down.
AGCCTCAAAATCAGGTTCTTGGTTCAGAATTAAATTCCCTATTGCTGTTTTGATAGTAGAGGGTACCAACCTGTCCAGCAATTTTGATTCCTCACTGGTAGAGTGCAGTAGGAAATCTTTGATAGAAATGTTTGTATTCGGAATTAGAGATGCAGGGACATAATCTATCAAGCTGTGATTCCCAATCCAGTTATCAAACCAAAAGTTGGTGCTATTTCCATCCATGACAACAACCTTTTTATATTGGAGGATGAGGCTTTTAGCCTTGATCCAACTCCCTCTAGCAAAACCATTCATGTTTTTGAAATGAACCTCTCTTAAGTGATTCTGATCGATATACTTAGCTCTGAAATAATTAGCTGATAGTAAATTTGAATGCATGGCCTGGCACAACATCTTAACCCTTAAAGCAATGTCCATATGCCTCAGTGACATGATGCCAAGGCCACCCTGTGAGATTGGCCTACATATGTTCTGCCAAGATCTCCAATGTCTTTTGTTCCCATTAGGAGAAGATCCCCAAAAAAGGTTAGCAATTGACTTCTCAAGGATCTGATGGGTTCCTGAGTGCAGAGGTGAAGAGGACAGGGAGTAAATAGGCACTGAGGACAAAACATGTTTGATCAGAATCAATTTAGCACCATGGGATAGTAAGTTAGATTTCTAGCATGTAGTACGTTTCTGAATGGAACTTCTTATACCAGCAAAATAAACCTTTTTGTTCCTGCCAAGCACCAAAAGAAAATCCAAGAGACTTATGAGGAAAAGAATGCCGGATGAAGCCTGTGAGATTGTGAATCTGATTGGCAATAGACATTTGAACCTTGGGGTGTATAAATAAACCACTTTTACTAACATTTATAAGCTGACCCGAAGCTCTTTCATAATTTTTAAGCACATTAAGCAAGTTCCTGACAGAGACAATATTAGCTTTACTGAAAATCAAAGTGTCATCTGTAAACAATAGGTGTGAGATTGAGGGACATCTCTGAGGTCCTGAGAACCACTCAATCCGGCCATTGGAATAAGCATCCCTTAAAGATCTACTCAAAGTTTCCTCTGCAATGATGAAAAGAGATGGGGAAATTGGATCACCTTGCCGAACTACTCTTGATGACTTAAAAAAACCAGTTGAATCCCCGTTTAATAATATAGAAAACCAACAATTTTTAACCATCTTTTCAAGCAAATTAATGAATGTAATACTGAATCCAAATCTGTGAAGGACAGCAAACAGAAAATTCCACTCTAATCTGTCATAAGCCTGTGCCATATCAAGTTTAAACATGGCATTATTGCCTCTACCTTTTCTGCCCAGGTCATAAGTCAGTTCTTGTGCAAGAGGACTCCGGAGGAGAAGGAAGTTGACGGATCGCCACCGCGGTAATCTCTTCGAGCTCCGCGAAGGCCGCTGCGATTCTCCGCTCTTCTGAACTGCTCTCACGGTGCATGAGCCCCCCTCAAATATAAATGCAATAGAAGGCAAAACCCAAAAACCCGGAGATAAAGGGACGCAAACAACGCGCAATGCTTATAACCCCTAGTTGGAAGCGGCGCGACGTTCCGATCTTCCGTAGAGGGGCCTTCTTGCAAAAAATCTCAGAATTATCATCATGACGGGCGTATTTTCAGGGCAAGCCGCATCATGTGGCCCCTGTAGAGAGAGATCTCCACCCAACTAGAGCCACGAAAAGTCCAGCCTAGATGCTACTCATCCGAGCCTAATTTTGGCTCGGGAGCAGGAGGGGGACAAGTGGAGAGGGGAAATCTAACCGCCGGAACCGAGAGGTCAAACGAGGTCTAATTTGACCCGACGAGGCCCAGCTCCTTGAAGTGGTAGCCCCAGGGCCCACTTATTATAAGGCTAAGAACTTACTCGGATCAAGCACTTCCTAGGTGGCCTTCAGGTTGGGAAGTCCGAGCACCAGTTTGATCGGAAAAGCTCCTTTAGAGCCAAAGTATTCCCTGCCCAATCCATGCACTCATCGCTCGGGAAGCATCTCCTGGGGCTGTGCCTCATGCTCGGGCCAACTGATGGAATCTTATGTGTACGGCCGTTACGCACCCCTTAAAAGCTGGGAGCTCAAAGGGATAAGGGAGATCAAGAGTCCGCATGCTATAAAGAGCCCGCAAGGAGGACGTAACCTCCCCCCGAAACTCCTCAGCTTACAGGGATCATTCACTCAATGAGCCACTATTTAAACCGGAAGAACCCTCCTATGAGAAGGTAAGCCAAAAACCTTGAGCAGGAACCACTTCACCTTTTGGTGGAGAGGGATCTCGCGCCCCCATATTCCTCCTAATTCCTCCCTTCGCACCCGTGCTCTACTACATTTGCTGACTTAAGCATCGGAGGGTCCTCCCCGGAGATCCATCCCTAGGCACCTCTGACTTGTTTCCCTTCTTACAGTTCATACTTCAAGCATACGTGGCCATCCTCTTCCCCGCTCAGGAGTAGCGCGATATCGCCCCTCTTCAGTACATGTCCTTAAAATAACAAATAAAAAGGAAAAGAAGACAAACATTTTTGGATTTTTGACAATTTTCAAATTTTTTTGATTTTGAACAATATTTGATTTTTTTAGATTTTGAGCAATACCTATTTTTTTGGATTTTGAGCAATATTTGATTTTTTGGGGATTTTGAAAACATTGCTATCTGCAGCATCCAAGGATGAACTCAAGCTACTGCCCAAGGGGTCATCATCCCACCCCCCTCTTGTTAAGAACTCCCCTTGAGCAAGGCGTGCAATTGAGAGTGGCTCACCATAATCAACCGTCCCTAAAGAATGGTGCCCCTACTAAGGACATACCCGGGATACAACCCAGCCTAAGAGGGAGGAAGAAGAAAATTGAGATAAGTTTCATGCAGGATGGGAGATATCAAGATTAGAATTCCTTCAAGGACACTACCCCTCAAAGAGTAGGTCTGTTGCGCTGGGGCTTTGTGTCTTTAATTTTTTTCGGACCCATATTTACTAGGCACGCATGCGACCGTGCTCATGACGTCCCGCGGGGCTTTGCCACTCTTGCCATGCCTTTGATTCATAATTATCTTTTGATTTTCAAATTCTGTGATATTTGATGGCCCTTACTGGCTGGATTTCTCATGGAAGCTCACTCCTGAGGGTCAAGACTACCCATATTTGAGACCTCTCTTGTATTAGGGAGTGCCTATGTCAGTCATCTCATCCATCCATCTCTTGCCCCTACACTCTTTTTTTTTAATTAGATGCTTTATTTTATTGCTTGATTGAAAAAATTACAGATTCAGAGGAGACAATGCCTCTCAAGTGTAATGAAAAAAGAATGAGATATATACAAGCCTCCTACGGATATTAGGAATCCCAATAGCATCAGCTATGGCATACCCCTTAGCAAGAATTAGAAGCTCTCCAATGGACTTAAATTCTTTGTTACATTCCATGAGGACCGCATTATTAGCTAGAGCATCAGCAAGTTGGTTAGCTTCCCTGTATGAATGAATAATAGGGCATTGAACAGTAGAGAAAAGTTGCAGTAGGAAACTCCACCAAGGAAGCAGTGACCACGGGGGTCTCTTTTATTGTTCAACAAATCAATCAATGCCAAAGAATCTGTGATAATGACTGATATTGGAATAGAATGCATCTGTGCTAACCGAAGACCATCTAACAAAGCCCGAGCTTCTGCCACCATATTAGAGCCAATACCATAGTAATAGGAGAAACCCAACTTTACTTGCCCATATTCATTTCTGAAAACACCGCCACCACCAGAAGGGCTGGGGTTACCCTTACTAGCGCCATCCACATTAAGAGAAAAATTAGTTGCAGGAGCTGGCCATCGGACAACAATGCAAATAGGACGATTGGGGAAAAAACTAGACTCCCAGCACGTAGTTATCACTAGCCTAAGGACGCTGCAGAAGTAAACTTTTTTTATTTAACACAATGTTAAGATCTAATTAAACAAAGACTCCTAAAGCCACTCAATCATGTTAAGGAATTAACATTATAACCATGCGCAAACATAATAGAAATAATGGAAACGAAAGCACGTTTCTTGCACAAAATAAAGATACCTTGCAGATCCATAACATGAAAGTAACATCCTAAAGCAATCTTTATCAGCGAGCTTCGCGTAGCACGAGCTTTTACATGCCTTGCTTGATAGGAACAGGAAAGGATAACAAGGATGGAGATTCTTCAGCATGGAGGAGCGGCGGACATCAAACTGGACAAAGAGGAATAAAAGGAAGAGAGACGAGGGCTAGAACTCCCTCGTTAAGGTACAGAGACCTTGATGACAAAGAACCAAATACAGAATAAACATAGATTTCCTGAGATCAAGGCGGGCTAAAGCCACGAAAACAATAACAAAAAGGATGAGAACCCCGAAAGGGTGAAGAGGAGGGAATAGACAAATCATGAGAAGATTATGGCAAAGATAAGGGGGAAGAGGAGTGATCATCCGACGTGGTCAGAGAAAAGAAATCAGAATCACCCGAAAGGGTCGGGGAAAGAAAATAGGAGACACCCAGGGATACCGGAGGAGAAGGATCAGAGGAAGTCCCGAAAGTGGGATGAAAGGATGACATAGGCCGAGGCCTAGAATCATGAGAAAATGGAGAATCCGGAGACTCCAGATGACGGGAGAAATAAGAATGGGGGTTTATGGACCCGAAAAGAGAGGAGAAAATCATGGACGTGGGATTGGAGTAAGGAAGGTATACCACCCAAGGGTGGGAGCTGAGCAATAGAAATGATGAATGAAAGGAAGAGGTGGACCCCTGAGTGCACAAATGACGGCTCTTAAATTTACGCCGCCGCCTCTTCTTAGCTGACACTTCTTGAACATGGACCCGCCTGGTGCGGACTCGGACTTTCGGCCTTCTCAATCTATAATACTTACTCAAATAACGGGCCCACCTGACAGATGGCCTGGCCCGACTGTGAACATGCAACTTCATCAGGGCGGTTGCCCCTAGACATCTAGTGCTAACCATAGGTAGACATTCTTGAACAGATAACTCCTCAAGTGAATGAATATCAGAAAACCACGGAGTCTTGTCACTCGGCACTAGCAACATGAGATTCGGCATCTCCATTCGGCAATCTGGCATAAAGCATAACTCCCTTACCAGAAGAGTAAGACAAAACTGAGGGAGAGTAATGCGCAGCGTTGACGTGGCCGACTCACCAATAAACCGAGGGAGATTGCATAACAAGTGCAGAATGTCCTTGGAGGGTGCTGAAGATACGGCCAATTGCCCCTTGAATAGGGAATCCGTCAGGCTCCTGGCGGTCATATGGGTTAGCATAATCCGAGTAGAGAACCCCTCTCGGCCAGTGAACTGAACAGTAATCGAGCGAGGAGTAATAACGGCATCAATAGTGAATCCCCCGGCGAGCACTGAGATTGCCACCAGCCTCGCTTGTGAAGAGACTGGCACTAGTGCAAGGGAACTCTTTTTTGCAACCATTTCTGAAAATGTAGGCTCATTATCCCCAAAATAGCCAGGGACCAGGGCCCGGATTGGCATGTGGCAAATGACATCTTGAATCTTGAAATGCACAATCGAAACCTGGCTCGGCACATTATCTCCCTGGGGACCAGACCAACGGGGCACCAAAGACAGTGCACACTCACTCCGTGGGGTGGAAGTAAGTGGAGAAATGGGTGGATAAGGCTTGGAAGGCGTGGGTAAAGGCTCGGAAGGCGTAAGTGGGGGTAAAGGCAAAGGTGGAGACATAGGAGAGGGTAAAGGCGAAGGTGGAGATGTGGGTTTAGGTATAGCCTGTTCAGGCTCAGGCAACGACGGCGAAGGGGAGGGCAAAGGCGGTGGAGATGGTGGAAGTGATGGAATAGGGGTCACTGGGAGAGGAGGTGGGGAAGACGATGGTGATGGCTGTAGGGGTATTGGAGATGGTGGAGAGGGTGATGTGGTCGATGGAGGTAGAGGAGGTGAGGATGGTAATAGTGGTGGTGAGGCGGAGGAGGTGGAGAGTCATGACGCCCACCTTCGACGCATCGACACAACGCGTCGAGTGGCGTTGGGAGTAGATGCGGTGGTGGAAATGGAGGAGGAAGGAGAGGTAGCACTTTCCTGAGCAGAGGCTTGGGTCTGTGGAGAAGATCGAGACAGGGTAGGAGACGATGAAGGTGAGGGGGTAGGTGGAGATGAAGAGGGTGATGAGGTAGGCAACGAGGTGGACAAAAGCATAGGAGAGGGAACAGGAGATGGAGTAGGTGACAGAGCGGGTGCAATGCCAGATAAAGAATCACAGGGGTGCCCCTGGTCTTATAGTGGAGATGGCTGCCTGGGCGGCGACTGCTGCTGCTGCTTGTTGCGGAGATTTAAAATAGCTTCATGCATGGCAGCCCAATCGATCATCTTCTTACCTTCCAGACCATAAACCAATTCTTGAAACTCGGGACAATCCTCGACCAAATGCCCCTGTTGACGATGAAAGTCACAAAATTGGAGCGAATCCCCTACCGTAGGTCGGCAAGGCATAACCAGAGGGAGTTGCAACGCGTGAGTAGCCATTAAAGCCCTGAAAATATCGATAAATGATTCTGGCAATGAAGAATGAGGAGCCCGCTTCGGGCAAAGCGGATGCCGAGGGGTATGAGAGGATAATGGAGATGGTTGTGGGGGTTGCGAAGGAAAAGGCGCATGGCAACTGATGAAGAGACTCGATGGAGGCGTATGTGGAGCAGAGCGAGGAGGTATGTATATGGCATCCACCTGCTCGAGGTGTAGTGTTTCCTCGATCGGAGGTGGGGACGCTTGCGGAGATGAAACGGTGGAGGGCTAACTGTGGATGGCGGCAAGTTGACTCATGGAGGGTTGACACATGGAGGTATATGGATATGTGGGAGCGGAAGGTGGACTCATGGAAGGATATGTGGTGGAGGACTGACTCATGGAAGGATATGTGTTGGATGGCTTACTCATGGAAGGTGATGGATAGGAGGCGTATATGGGCATAGAAGGTGGAGGGGATTCGGGGTGAAGGGAAACTAGGAGTTGTTTGCGGATGAAGCGGGATCTGCTATACAACTGCTGCCATGACGTGATATCGTTGAGGGCTAAGATGAATTGATACTCGGGCGTTGCATTAGAAATGAGTATTTTGATCTGTTCTCCCTCTGGAATATGCCCCGGGACTTGAGCGGCCAAGCGACGCCAGCGGTCGGAGAAGGTAGAGAACTCCTCATTGGGCTTCATCTTCTCATGGGCCAGATCAACCAAGGAATATTTGGGCCCAACCTGGTCTTGATACTTCTGAAGAAATTTCTCTTGAACGGCTTGGAAATTCACCACTTGATCTTGCGACAATGCAAAGAACCAATCCTGAGCCGGGCCTTCTAGAGACAGACCAAACAAATAGGCCATCAAACCTTGGTCATGTCGGAATTGGGCTGACTCATAAAGAAACTCCTTCAAGTGCACATAGGGGTCACCGGCTCCACCATAGCGGCAATATGCGGGAATTTGTGAACGCGGTGGAAGCTGAAGACCTTGGAATGCAAACGGGATACTCAAAGAAGTTTTGGGATCAATTTGACGTTGAAGTTTATCAAGCTGGTGTTGGGTTTGAGCAATCATTTCCTCGATGGGGAGAGATCGGGAAGGATGCAAGTCGGCCTGAGCAAGAGAGTGTGAATTTGGACTGGAATTATGGTATTGGGCCGGATAAGGGGATCCAGACTGAGAAGAAGGGAAGCCCATTCCAGGAGTGGAAGGATACATGGACCTGGAAGGATCATGAACGTGGGAATAAGGACCTATTAAGCCAGCAGCAACATGGGTAGAAGGAGCGGGCCCATTAAGAGAGGTAGGCCCATTAGGAGATTGAGAAGGCCTACTAAAGAAAGGGGGTCCATTAAGAGTAGAAGATGGAGGCCCGTTAGAAGGATGAGACCCATTAAAAGAGCGAGGCCCATTGAAGGAATAAGGCCCACTAGGATAATGGGACCCATTATGAGAATGAGGCCCATTAAGGTGATTGGCAGCGAGTTTTTGGGCCTGGACCGGGTCGATTTGGCAGGCGACAGATGATAAATGGGCCACAAGATTTGCTTATAGGTCAGAAGGGCCACGAGGAGATGGGCCCGCGTGGGAAGAGCAGTCCACGCGGGAATAGGAAGACGTGGAAGAAGAAGGGTAATATACAGGAGAAAAATGGCGCTCCATGAGGACAAACAGAGACTTTATATAGAAAAATCAGGGAAGTAAGGGCTCAAAGATCAAGGAGGGGGACTGACTCAATAATGCGAAGAAGAAAAAAGGGACCTAGGATAATGTGACTAGACAAATTGACACACAGAATGAACTAGCCTAAATGGGCCTAATGACAAAACCTATATGGGTAGTGGGGGATGCAACACAAAATAACACAAGTGGGCTTGGACAAGCCCAAAAAACACAAACAATATGAAGGATTTCACCCAAGTCAAACAAGTTAATATGATGGGAAGTATTTTTTTGTCAAAGTTTTGGGTGGGCCTTTTAATGATTTGAATTGAGATTAATTCCCTCAAGATAGGTATCCTATAGGGAACAAGGTCCAAACTTTGGGTTGACTAAGGTTAACTCCTTCACAACGTATGCAAATGTAAGCCTAAGGGGCGGAAAGATATAACCGACCCAGCATCCGTGTGGGAATCCACGGCTCGCGGGGACTTACGGAGGTCCCGGATAAGATCACCTAGTCGAGCCCAAGGAATATGGGAGCGAGAGGATCCCTTACCGAGGGGAATGCAACTACAATATGCAAATATGCATGATCCTATGTGCACCGGAGTGCATGCAATTTCTAGCCTAAGTCCAGCAAATCAAGACAATAATGAAATTATGCAAACATCAAAAAAATATATGAAAAATGCAAAACAATATGAATAACAATAATGAAAGACCAGAAATAGGGACAACTAGGCACTAAAAGATAGGAAAAACCATAAAAGAATAATGTACCTTTGTGTTTGCCCCTGAGCCTGCATACAGATTTTATGCACAAAATGCTAAAATGATGACAATATTTAACTAGGCAAATGTGACCCAAATGATGCAAATAAACTATGGATGGAAAGACAATACAAAGGTCTACACAATGGGCCCAAGAACAAGGTAATCCGACCTCGGGAGGCTAATTAAATCGTCCGAGAAAGATGCCCCCGTGAACTTGTGCGCAGACCGCATGCAAACTAAATGCAAAAAATGTAAAAATGTAGACACTTTTTAAATATGCAAATGATGTCCAAATGATGCAAACTTTATATGTATGGAAAGATAATACAAAGGACAATGCAATACAAAAAAAATCAGTCAAATCTGACGTCATAAGACAAAGTTATGCCCGAATGAATAAGGCCCCTGTGAACAGAAATACTGCTCGGCCAGAACCATGAAATGGTCACCTGGTTGACCATTTGAAACCTCTATGCGGTCTAGTGGCAGACCGCCTAGGTTCTGGGCGGTCCTGGGAGGACCGTTTACAACACTAGATGGTTGGGGCGTTCTTGGAAAGGTCGTTTAAAGGGCTAGGCGGCCATACGATAGACCGTGTACCCCTGACATACCCGGGAATGGAGAAAATGATGGAAAAACTTGGAAAAGACTACCCAAACATGCATGAACACCCACACAACATGCAAGACACTAAAAATACAACGTGATGGGCACTAGGTGTCCCACCGTGATCGCCAAAAAAGGGTGTAGATAGTAAAATGTAATCTACCCCGCCCTCTAACAAGCTATGCATGTTTATGTAATTGTGATCATGAAAATGACATGATAGCATGAACAAGGAAAGGGCGATAAAGAACTGAGTGAACCATGATCGCCACCCAAGGATTAGCGGTGGGAAATAGATGCTATAAGGGATGAAAGACTACTACATAGCTTGGGAAAAATAGGAAGAAGACCGCGGCCAAAGGTGACCGCTACAACGTGATCGCGCCTTGAAGATGGGTGCGGGGAACTAGTGGGATCGGACCTCCTCTCCTTCCAGTCAGCTAGAGGAAAAGGGCCTCACGTTCATATTGATAATCTCCTACAAAACAACCGAGGGAGGGTTTTTAACCCCTATAAACGGATGAAAATGAAAGGTGGGAGTGTTGCACATGCATGGGATTTGAAATCATGAAATTTGATTAAGAAAGGAGAGAGAAAAATATTATGCAAAATGGAGAAAAATACAAAAATGTGTAGAGAACTGTGCAGAAACTAAGTGTAAAACTGTGACGATTTGTGAAAAGTAGGAGGAGAGAACTAAGCATAGGAGGAAAGAAAAAGAGCCGAGAGAGATGGAAATAGAAGAAGACACTCCCCTCTTCAGGTAGGGTCGGAGCAGGAGGTAGACGACGCAGCATGGCTCCGCCCCGGACTGACGAAGTGCACCCCGCCGCGGAGTTGTAGCAGGAAAACAGAATCTGTGATGATTTGCAAGAAGTAGAGGCAAAGTTAGAAGGGCAAACGATGATGAAATCAAGCAAATAAGGAACCAAATCGAAGCCTATACTTCCCTCAATAGCCTAGGGTCGAAGGGTTGAGTCAACAATCTGTCATGGCTTCGCCCCAGGTCGAAGAAGAGCCCCCCGTCGCGCAGGCGAACTGGTCATCTATTTACAGAAAAATGATGAAACCCAGAACTTTCTGCCACGATTCCAGAAGATAGAGTCCACCAAATCTCAAGATCTCTGGATCATTCTCGAGATAATAGTCAGGGTAAGAGCAATGGGAAAATGGGACTCTTTTCGGTTGAAGGATCTGGAAGATATGGCTCTTGGAAGAAGGCCCTGGAACCTAATCTGGCAGAGTTTGTGTTATGCGAAATGCATAAAACCTAAACATGCGGCCAAGATTCTTGGAGATCCGGTCCATGAAAAATCATGCTATATGTACCAAATTCAAAATAATATAAAGAGGAAGACACAGAAATAAACGGGGCTCAATTTCATGGAGTACTCTAGAAGATAGAGCCCTAACAAGGAGGCCATGTTGCACAGAAATGGCCCTTAGAGTCCAGCGGTGAAGAAGACGGAGTTCAGGATCTTCTGGACTCTCTGTCATAGGCCATTTTTGGCAAGAAACGGTCATGACTGGACCGCATATATCATGAATAACAGCGTCGTAGGTAAGCACGGCAGTTCGGTCCAAAACAGGCTAAAAACGGTCTAGCAGTAGACCGTTTCTGGTTAAAAACGGTCCTCTGGGTGACCTTCTTCTGAAAACGGTCCTCTGAGTGACCTTCTTCTGGTAAAAAAATGGTCCTCTGAGTGACCTTCTTATGAAAATGGTCCTCTGGGTGACCTTATTCTGAAAACGGTCCTCTGGGTGACCTTCTTCTGGGTAAAGGCAATAGAGTTTAAAAATCAGGTAATATCTCGAAAACGGTGCAGAACTAGAGAAAGGAGTAAAGAAAGGAGTAGAAAAAAAATTGTAGATAACAAAAAAATGAACAACTTTCATGAAGAAAGTAAGATGAAAAGATGATCAGAAGAGAGAGAAAATGGGGCGAGAACTGAGAGGAAGAATACCGGGATGTAGGTGAACAGCGTAGCACACCGGAAAAATGCGCATAACTTGAAATCGGTGCAGAATTGGCTGATGGCATAGAAGAAGAAGATGTAGGGCTTTCAAAGAAGAACAACTTTGGTGAAGGGCACTGAATGAATAGAGGAATGGAAGGGGATGAAAATGGACCATTGTTCAAGACTACAGAACGAAAGGGGCCGAATGCTTGAGGGAAGTCGACCTAAATGGGCCGTAAGTCGACTTGGAAGGCAAGAAGTTGATACAATAAGCTCCAGGGCTCTAAGAAATCATGATATCCAAGGCTCAGTGGGAATGGAACAACGAAATGGGCTCGCAATCTATCCAAGGAAGGCTCCAAAACAATGGTTAATTTAGGACATCAAAATGATGAATAAGAGAAATGACGCGACTTGTAGGCTAAAAACGGGTGTCAACAGTGAGTCTTACAACAAGGACTCAGTAGGGTTCACGCAGATCCCTACCTCGCAGCTAAACTCATAAAAAGCAATTAATAATGCAATGGCATAAGAAAACAACATATAATAAAGCTGTACCGGTATATGAATAATTAAAGATAGCTAACTTAATTGCCATTTAATATTCAACTGAATATTTAAACACGAGGAATCATAATCTATCTAATAAAATAAAATGCAATATTTCCATCATTTCCAAGTGATAGTAGAAAAAGAGGATCACCAGAAAGAAGACTAGACGCGTCCACTAACGACTTATACTGCGTCTCAAGTATCTCCACTAGCCTGGAATACGGCAAGTGAGACACGTAACACTAACCAAGGTCAAGAACTAGTTAGGGTCACACTCGTCAGTGTTAGTCCACGCCCCTGACCACGTGTGCACACACAAGCTCAATGCCTTGCGCCAGGCCTCTAGCTAGTTTTCCCCCCCAGTAGGACGCTATTGCCAAGCAAGGGGGCCCACGGAAACCAGCTTAAAAACTGTACACCGGGACCCCGCCACCTCTTCCAGGTGGGCCGACACTAAAGGTAATCGGGCTATGACTAGTGGTTTCATCACCAGGAAAGAGAAAATAATTCTATTGGAATATAGAAATGTGCCACAGTTTGTAAAAATTTCTAAACATGGCGAACATATATCATTAAATGCATAATGAAATGAATAGGATATAATTGATATGCTACAGGACCAAGCTATCTAACACAGGGCCGCAAGGGTCTGGTAAGTGGTCAAATGCTTCGCCGCTACCCTGGCCCAAACGGTCTTCTCCATGACTGCTTAGCCATGAACACTTCATATAATTTAAACTAAAATAAATAGAATAGCAAACGGTCGCATGACTGGCCGCCAAAGGGTGGAAAACGGTCCAAGACAGGGCCGCTAGGCTCGCACCGCCTGACTCGGTCAAAGAGACTTAGCGGTCATTTACTGGGCCGCTAAGGTCCCCCGAACGGTTAATCAAAGGACCGCCAAAAAACCACAAATGGTCTGGGGTGAGACCGCTAAGGTCCACCGCCTTACAATGGTATACAAATGGTCTCTGGAACGACTGCAAGCCGTCCAGAGATTTTGAAATGTGGGAAACTCAATGGAGTTCCCTCCCAATCGATTCAAATCGATGGGAAAACATTATTAAACCTGTTCCTTGCCTTTCCACATCCATTCCACGACATTTTTATATCCAAAAACATAGAACAATGGTCAAGAATGGATTGAAAACACAAATGACAATATTCATGCTCTTAAAACATAAATGATGAAGTTCATGCGTATAACCATCCTATTCGCATGCCAATGGATGGGGAACGATCCTAAGGAGGTAAGGAAGCTATCCCCCTACTTGGTTTAAGATGAAAATGCCATTCTCCGACCGTTCTTTGCCAAGGAAGCCGCGCTCCACACGTGGGATTCCCGCCTCCACGCTCCATGGCTCGCCTCCACGGCAACACCGCCACTCTTCCCACGCCCCAAGCTCGCCGAAGTCACCACCTGCAATCCCTGCAAGGCCCCGGGGTGATCACACCGCCAAGAGAGCAAAGAGAGAGGGGGGATGTGTGTGGAGAGAAAGAGAGGGTGAGGGGAGAGAGAGAACCCTCGTGGGTTCAACAAAAACAAAAAAACATTTATTATTTGTTTTTTATTTGTTAAAAAAACTTAAATTGTAATAAGGCCTTAATATATGCAAAATTGCATATACTCCTTATTTCCTTCTAAAAGCTTATAAAAATGGCTAAGCCCATTAAGCTAGGCCCATTAAGCCCATTAAAAAGCTCTAAAATCATGAATCTTTTTATATTTCAATATCGATAAGAATCCGTTAACTATTGGGTCTTACATTAGCGATAGCTCGATTCTTAGATTAAAAGATATTGACGTCATGGAGCTAGCGGAAGTGTTGCAATCGCAGTCGACTAAGAGAACTACGTGGGTTAAACCAAGCTAGACTTGGAACGTGATAAAGGTGTCCCCAATGATGGGCAAGATGCTAATGGAAGGTGATGTTCTAGTTGACATGTCACTCCCCTAGTTGTTGTTGAACCCGTGACGTGGGTCACATTCCCTTAGCAAGCAAGGGTTGCTAGGTGGTGATTTGCATTTTTGAGGTTACGACGTAACTAAGGAGACGCCAGACTTGTTTATTTCTGTGTCTCGATCGTCCCAAGAATTGGCAGGGGTAGTGGACAAGGAACAAGATGATCTCGCTAGATGTAATGATCTGGTTGTATCCCTTAGGAGTTTTTGGTTGGTGCTGTAAGAGATTGTGCTGGAGCAGTAAGTGCATTGCCAACTAGGTGAGTTCTTCTTCCCTTATGAATATCATGCACCATTCTGAATTTTTAGGATGAAATTTCTTTAAGGGGGGGAATGTCATGACCCGAGCTTTCAGATAGTATCTCTGCGGGTTTCAGAGTGACTCTACAGGTCCCGGATGGCGTTTTAAAAATAAAATAAGATTTTATGAATATCAGGTCATCGAATCCCCAAATAAGAAATAATACTTTATTTTTGGGTGTCAGACTATGACAAGCGACTTACGTGTTTTTCGAGAATGGTGGGGTAAATTTTTGGTGATTTTCTAATTTTAGAAATTTTAAACCCCCAAAATCTCTTATAAATATAACCCTTAAACCCCCCCACCCCTCTTACTTTCTCATTCTCTCCCTCTCTCCTCCGTTTCTCTCCCTCTCTCACCCTCCCATCTCTGGCGGCCGATGGAGACCATGGCGGGCGTGGCGGTCAAGGTGACGGTGGCGACGGTGGAGAGGATCGAGGAAGAACAAGGTCAATGGTGGTGGTGTGGTTGCTCATAGATTTTGCGAGCCGGCAGCAAGAAGAACAACATTTCCAACGTGGAACAATGTCCATTCATCGTGGATTCTTCATGAAAGGTAGGGGGATGGATTCCTACCCTCCTTGCCTGATTCCCAAGCGGTTTTAAGCCAATTTGGGTGAGGAAGAGTGGGTTTCCTTTATGTTACGAGGAAAATGCGAGTGGAAACTCTAGTCGATCCGGGCAACGTTTCTTAGTTTAATTTCATGAATTCGATGGGATGGATGTCGGAGAATGATTCCCCTTGTTTTATCGCATTTCCATGCGATTTTGGGCCGTGGTGATGCCAAGAGCGGGTTCGGTTTATATTTCAGGAAAATATTATGTTATGGGGCATGAGACGGTTTCCCACCAATTTGGGTGGCGTCTTCTAGTTATTTTACATGCTTTTGGTGATTTAGGAGACAAGGAAAGGTCCCCGATGTTTTCCCCCTCGACCGCGATCGAGTGGGTCATGGTTGGGCACCCTACGGTGGGGTCCCGTTCTGTCATGACCGGAATCAGTCGACCGATCGGTTAGATCAATCCACCAATCCATGTTCACCTCGGTGAGAGGTGGGTGCCTAGCCGGTCGATCAAAATTGGTCGACCTAGTGCACTAGTCGACCAACCAGTGCAGGGTGATCGACCGACCTGCAGTGTAGGTTGACCGATCGAGGGGATTGTTTGACCGATTTACTATCCAGAGCGCCCATTTGGGCCTCAAAATGCAAGGTTCGCCTGAAACCCTAAATTAATGATATTATGATCAAAAATACACATGAATCGTCCGGTGCCGACGGCATCTGGAATTATGGTCACTGAGGCTTGGTGACTCGGGGTTCTATTTTTGGGTATAAATTGTCTAGAGGTTTCCCCGCGTGAGTTTAGTAGGCTGACCTGAGTTGAGTAGGCCATGTGTGAGTAGGTTTGTTGGTTACCTTATTCTAAGCATGTTGTGCCTTGTGAGGGCTTCCCCTATGAGTTACTTCTGTTCCATCGAGGTTTCACCTTGTAAGGCTCACCCTCTTGAGGCCCTACTATGTTGATGAGTCTGCCTAGGGTGAGGGCTCTTGTACTTTCCCTGTGAGTTGGTTTCGAGCAAGTTGTCATGGGCCCCTGCATATGTAGTGTGTGAGGAGTCTACCTACGATCCCGGATCTAGTGCTTTGAGGAGTCTGCCTACGCCAGAGCCTGAGTCCTGGCTGGGGGAAAACCAATCGTTCAGGGCTTCGATGTTGAGGAGTTTGTCTAGTGTGTGCACACGTGGTTAGGGGCTCAGACACCGTTTTGATGAGCACGGACCCCAACTAGTCTAGTCACTTTGTGAAGGGTGCATGCGTATCTAAATCTTGATAGAGCATATAGAGTATGTAAGTTCTGCTATGTCGATCTGAGGGAGCTTCCCGACAACATTGTCATAGCCCTCCCGGCTTGTGGCCTCCTTACTGGTTTGAGACCAGGGTTCCTAACTATTGATAGTGGTTTTCCCAAGGGTAGAGTTTGTACTCCTGACCGCGTGGTCTAGGCTGTGGTTTCCATCAGCGAGGACGGGTCATCATGTCAAAGGTGTAGTGAGGTCTTGTGGGCTAGTTGTTGGCCAGTAAATGGTTGAATTAACCTAGAGGGGGGTTCATGGGTTATTAAAAATTGATCACAGATTAATATGAGAATATGTTGGAACAACTGCAATAATAAACTATTAGCTGAAGTGATGTGCAATGTTGTGTGTTAATATAGAATATCAAGGCAAAATCAACCACACAAGGGACACAAAGATTCTATACTGGTTCAGGGCTGATCTCTTATTAGTCTTATGTCTAGTGCCCAGCAACAACTTAGATTTCCACTATTACTCCAGCAGGGAATAGTACACGTGCTATTTTTGATCAGGTGTTCAAATCACCATGGGCATCCACACACTTGGATCTTAGCCAATTTTAGAACTCATCCAAACGTAACTGTTTTTGTTAAGGTGTTCAACCACACCACGGGCGTCTTCTCACTAAGACCCCAACTAATTTACGAGCTAGTCAAACTCAGCGAATTTCCAAGCTTGCCAAACCTACAGGATATTGACCTCCTGCGGGTACTCTTATTCTTAGGCAAGGACTTCTCCTCTCAAGGAGAAGTGAACCACTTGTTTAGTGGGTTTACACAAATATATCATCTAGAAAGACACAGTTGTGTACAATATGCTCAAACACGCTCAAGACACAGATAGGAATGAAATACAAGTCTTGAACGGTAGATTAAAAATGCCCTAAAGATATGCAGAAAAATAATATGGGCTAAGAGAGGAAGCAAAGAAAGATAGGAGTGAAAATTCTGCTGAGATTCTTCTATCTCTCTTCTTCTTGACGTCGAGCTTTGATGTAGACTGGAAGTGGTTGAGTGTAGATTGAAATTCAACTTCACTCAACTCTTGGTAGTGTAACTCAGGTGGATGTAATCACAATTCTTTTTCTCCCAGTCTCTCTTTCAATATGCTTTATCTACTCTGACTTCTTTCAGTGTTGATCCTAAGCTAATTTGCTTGGTTCTTGGCTGCTTCATTTTATTGCTCCCAATGTCTATGTTGTCCATTTAGACATAGCTTGGTGACCATTAGGCACGATCAGATGAACGTTATGACTTCTCTAGGTGACCATTAGACACAATGGATGAGCATCCTTTTAATATTGAGTTGCTGCTATAAATTTCTCTGGTTGAGTCTACAGTCTTAGTCTTTGTAGCCGTTCAATATTATCTTTTTGTACTGTAAAGACTCTCCTTTTAATGTTTTAGACAACAACCATTCTTTGCATTTCTTTAAGCTTGCGCCTTTTACAGAGAACATTTGTTTAGCTGTTGTTGTACTCGGACTACTTCCTCAGTGAAATACCCAGAAATAAGGGTTCGGGAATTTCCTCGAACAGCTTTAAGGCGTGGGCTACTCGGCCCCTCCGACAATCCAGTGGGCCCGACCAACGGCCCTAACCCGCTAGCCGAGGTGCACGGCGGCACTAGCCATCGATCGGGACCACTCTCGACTCATAAGTCCCGAACTTCTTCCGCACTCTACATGACCACCCGGGGCACCCTGGGGGCACTCCGACTACGAGCCACGCCACGTGGCACTAAGTGAAAAGGCTGGGGGCCTACCTCGGAATGCCTTCCCTCAACCCTCCAAGGTCAAAGGTAGACCTAAATAGGTCAACCACAGGCTCAGGAGGCCCGTAGTACGCGTGTACGGATTACACACGCGTGTTCGGCATTCTGCCGAACACCTTGTGGGCGCACGTGTTTTCTACACCATCCCGTGGGCCACCCCGTGGTTCCAGTACACCAATTGGGTCCTACAACGACTCCCCAGTAAGCAGAGGCCACCCCCAACCCTCAGACATGTGGCAACATGCCACTCGACTTTAGCTCTCGGGCCAACCCGAGGCTACCCTGCCAACCCGCCGTACAACGTGGCATGTATCACGAGGCAAGGCCCATCGGCCCAAGGTGCCTCCTTCCAGCCCCTACGGACTTCTACCCTTGGCCCTTGGCCAAATCCGAGGCCCGTCGGCCACCCACGCGGCTCGTTCGGCAACCCGAGGGGTGTCGGGCATTCGCCCGAACACCTTGCGAGCGGCCACTACAACTTGAAGAACAATATCTCCCATGGGCCATTTCAATACCCCAAAACTTCATATCCCCCAAGGGATATCCCCAGACAATGAAGGAAGATCCCTGGGGGCCATCCCTCGAGGGTTACGGCTTTGCCCGGGGGCCCGTGCGCCCCAGGGCGTGGCCGGGCCCCCGGGGAGAGCGAACTCCCCAGCGGGGTGGCCCCTCTCCCCAGCCCGAAGGCCCGACGGCCCTCCCCAGTCCCAGTTCATGCAAACTCTCAGTTTCGCGGTCCGAGGTACGTGCAAGGTTCGTTCGTCGTACCCGTGTGTCGAAGGATTCGTGAAGATGGAGTCCTGGGATTACGTTGAGTCACACACGTCAATCCCTCAATCTTCGTGCACAAGCAGCTAGTCCACCAGTGTATCCTCCCAGTATCCTTTATCCTCTTTCTTCTTAACCAATTTGAGAAGAAAATACACAAAAAACTAGGTTTTATAGAGGTGGGGCCACTCCCCCTCTCTCTCTTCTACCTGGTCCGCCCAAACCCCCCCTTTGGGGAGGGGTAAAGGGGGGGGGGGGTTAGGCGGACCAGCCTCGACCCCCAAGCTGGTCCGCCTAAATCCATGAATAATAAAAAAAAAGGTTTTTAAAAATTAAAAAGAGGACCACTTTCGTCCGCCTAAACCCCCTAGGGGAGTGGGGTTTAGGCGGACCAGCCTAGACCCCCAGGCTGGTCGCCTAAACCCTTGAATAATAATAAAAAAGATTTTTAAAAATTAAAAAGCGGACCACTTTGGTCCGCCTAAACCCCCTAGGGGAGGGGGGTTTGGGCGGACCAGCTTGGACCCCCAAGCTGGTCCGCCTAAACCTCTCCAAAAAAAGAATTTCTACCCACCAAAGAGGGGTTTAGGCGGACCAGACCAGCCCCTTGGGCTGGTCCGCCTAAACCCCATCTCTCACACTTGGGCTGGTCCGCCTAAACCCCATCTCTCACACTTCGACATACACACAAAAAACACATAAAAAATTACAAATAAAATAATAATAATAATACTATTTGGGGGGTTTACCCGGACCAAGTTGGCCCCCCAACTTGGTCCGCCTAAACCCCACCCCCACCCCTTCAACTTCTATAAATTTCCCCCCTTACCAACAAGCAGAATGAATGCATGAAGAAAGGAAGGAAGCAACGCATGGACACATAGTCGGACGAGCGATCTTCCCCGTCCTAATTGTCGCACCCTCGGACTCCCAAGGCTTTCAACAAGGGTCGGGAACGCGAGAAGACAAGTGCGTGCGTGTTTGGCTTGCTAGTCGGCTCACACACGCCGAGGGTATGTCTCACATACTTCCCTCACACAGTGTCTAGCCGTCTCATGACAAGTCCATCCCCACCACGTGTAAGATGACCATACCAATGGAAAATACGCCCGCACCCCGGGACCACCCGTGTACGTCAACTTACCACACTTACGATAGTGACGAAGGGTACTTCATAATGCCACGTCGGGCCTCGACACGAAACTACGTGCTCACCGCTCACCTCCCAGTTGGCCGTAGGCCCCTCAGATTGACGAAACGAGTCTAGTTAGACCTCTGGCCTGGGAATCATAGTCTCGGGGCCGACCTCGACTCTCCAGCATGACAACACTCGCCGTCTGAGACCCGGAACCGACCACTCACCTCGAGCTGCGTCCGACCTCCGCCAGGCGCCAACCCGTGTCCGTTCTGACCACCAAGGCAGTCGGGCCCACACCAGCTCCTCTATAAAGAGTTCCAGTAGAACACGCGGACATCCGCTTTGTCACGCAATGACCCGAGGACTGACTCACATTTCAGAATTGTCCCATGGCTTGCTCCAATTGTACATCGGCCGCTCAGGCCCGCTTGTAAAGCCCATGTGACTCATCATAAAACCAGTAAATTATATACGCCCGTGTTCGGGCTCCCAGCTCTCTACCCACACCACTCGTCATCTGTGCCCAATACCCTAACCCCAGTGAACACCCCCCAGTCTAACGCGTAGTCCTAGCTGCTGAATGCACCCGGCCCTCCACCCATGGCTTCAGACACATATACAGACTTTTCTTAAGCATGGAACGAATGTATTCGGATTCAATCCAATGTAAATAAACACCGGTTGCTTGCGGCCGGTGGGGAAAGACGTCTTGTACACGATTCTTGCAATCGCCTACGCACTCGCACCCATGGAACCCCTTCTCTCCACGTGTCGCCCGATCGCCCGAGCCCACGTGCCGCGCCCTGGTGGCGCTTCCTCGGTCAAATCTTGGTTCCATGAGTGATTGTCGAGAAATCGACTGGCACGCCCGCACCCTGTCCGGTTAACCTTTATCCCGACACTTACGTGCCATTCGACCCTTTCCGACTTTCCGTGAAAGGAGAGTGCCCGATACCGCCGTGAGAGGCATGCACCCGTAAGGAGGATACCCCAGATACATCAAACTCCCGTATTTTTTTTCCTCGCTATATCCCTTCCTTCACCCCAGTTAATTGGCATAAAAACTTGCGCAACAGAGAGGATGGCACGCCCAGTGGGACGTCTCAATCCTTCCTTCTTTTTGCTGAAGAAAAGTTCGTGCCAGCCCTGAAGCCTAGTGCCCTTTCCCTGTCCTTGAAGGAGAGGCAGAGGAGGGTACTCGTGCGCATTTTCCAGCGGCTTCCGGTTCGCGTTCCAATCGTCGGACCACTTTCGGTGACTGTCAGCGACCGTTGCCTCCGCAGCACCCAGCTCACCGGCGACCATGGCGGCCATCACCTATGGTCCCAATGTCATCGCCACCCATGCCCGGGTGAGCTACTTGGCGACGCCGATCACTTTCGACAGCTTCGCCCCAAGTATTGGATCGCCCTACTTTCTGGGTGTGATCCTTGGGGCTGCTCCTCAGCCAACTCCAGTCTCTCCAGTGGCCCTTGCGGCCAACGCGCCATGCGCGCCTCCAGCTCCAGTGTCCCGCCCAAGTGCCGGGCATCGGACCGTCACTGTAGGCCCCTACAGGGCCCCCATGTCAACGCCGGCTCTGGTAAACATCAGCTCCCGACGCCAGCCCCGTCGGATCTCCAACACGGGCCCCGTGCCCCGGACTTCGGTCACTATCTCAACATCCTCCTCGGGTCCTCAACCCCGAGCCCCCGCAAAGCCGGCACCCAACACGGGCTCCCTGCCCCGGGTCCACGGCTTCCCAGCATCTTCCTCGGGTCCTCAACCCCGAGCCCCAGCAAAGCCGACACCCAACACAGGCTCCCTACCCCGGGTCCACGGCTTCCCAGCATCTTCCTCGGGTCCTCAACCCCGAGCCCCAGCAAAGCCGGCACCCAACATGGGCTCCCTGCCCCAGGTCCACGGCTTCCCAGCATCTTCCTCGGGTCCTCAACCCCGAGCCCCAGCAAAGCCGACACCCAACACGGGCTCCCTACCTCGGGTCCATTGCTTCCCAGCATCTTCCTCGGGTCCTCAACCTCGAGCCCCAGCAAAGCCGACACCCAACACGGGCTCCCAGCCCCGGGTTTACGGCTTCCCAGCATCTGCATCGGGTCTCCAACCCCGAATCCCGCAAGGTCGACACTCGACACGGGCTCATAGCCCCAAGTTCACGGCTCCCCGGTAGTGCACTCGGGACCCCGGTCCCGAACTCCAGTCAAGCCGGCTCTCCCCGTGGGTCTTCCCCCGAGAGGGCAGCTCTCCTCAGCACCTTCCTTGGGCATTCCGACCCGAGCCCAGACTACACCGGCACCTACCCCGGGTCCTCAACCCAGGGGCATCGGCGCTCCGGCACTTCCAACGGCTATGCCTTCCGGCGCAAGAGTGTCATCTCGAGCCTCGGTGACACTCTTATCGGAGCGGGCGAAGGCTTACACCCGAGTCACCCAACCATAGACTCCCGGTGCGTGCTAGTTGCCCCAGGGACCGACCCCGGCACCTTGGACTGACGCCTTCATGTTGCCGGTCATTCCGGGCCATGTTTTCTCAGTTTACCATCTTGGGGCAAAGTCTTTCTCAGCTCCTCAGAAGAAGCATCGTCATGGCCGTAGAGGCAGGTGACTCGCTGCTATAATCAGCAACTCCGGCAAGACGGTCCTTGTCGGTGACTTGCGGATCCGTCTTGACGGGGGTGAACCAACCATACCCCAGGAACGGACCGTTCCTGCCATCCCCACTTCCAATCGTTTTGACCTCTTGCGTCAAACACGAGAGGACGGGGCGAAGCTTAAAGGAGCGGGTTCCTCGACGGTAGCCCGGGGGCCCCCGCCGCAGCTAGACACACGGCCTCCCAAGACAACTCGTCAGAAAAATGGCGACATGGGAGACCAGTAATCAGACCTGAGAATAATCTGGGTCACCCCAGAAGAAGCTCAAGCAGTTCGAAGGGCACGTATCATCAACCCCCTACGAGCACTTAGACGCAGCATCAGACGGGATGCGGCGGGTCTCACAGCAGCATCGTCTGACGATGCCCAGTCGTCCTATGTCCCCCGTGCAAGCAAGCGGAGGCAAAGGCGAGCCCGTCCTCGGGCCATTCGGCAACATGTCCAGGACTCTACTCCCGCTAACATCGGGAATGAGCCCCCTCTGCAACGCATCTCGGTCTTTGACAGACTGGGGACACATGTTCGCCCCGAGCGACACCCGCGGAGGAAGGGGACGACCCGGTTTATCAATGATGCGGTTCGAGTGTTCGCGTGCTACACCACCGGACACCAGCTAGACACCCAGTCTGACGATTTGAACCAACCTCTATCCCACTTCAGGATGCCACGCCACCCGGCTCCGCCGCCTCCTCCAACAGGTCATATCGGCACTTCTGCCGGACCGCAAGCGTCGGAACGCGCAGAAGAGGTTCCGGCAGGAGGCCGCGACCCTCCTATCAATGCAGAGCCGGTCAACAATGACCCTCCTACGAACGAGGTTCAGGAAGTGACCCTCGACACCCTAATGAAGGAGAACCAACATCTGAAGGCCCTCCTGCAGGACCTTCTCCAGGAGCGAGACCTTCACCCTCAGCAACCTTAGCGGCGATCGCCCGAACCCCATTGGCAAATGGGTTTGGCACGCCCCCGATTGAGGCTCAACCACGAGCCTCCAATACGCCAGTGCTGAAAAATCTCTTGGCACAACGCCAGATGATCGAGCGCATTATCGGGACAAAGCTCGCCCAATATGGTGAAGAGATGGTCACGGTAGATCTCTACAGTGTACCCTACCCGCTTCACCACCAGTTGAAGAAGCTTCCTCCAGAATACTCCAAGCCCCCGAAGTTTCAAAAGTTCGATGGGCAGGGGTCGCCACATGAACACTTGGCCTACTATGTTACGGCCATGGGCGAGTTACCGTTGAATGAATCCTATCTCCTCCGCTACTTTGCCACTTCGCTCACAGGAACGGCCTTCCAATGGTATTCCCGCCTGAAGCCCAACTCAGTCATCGACTGGGCGGATCTCCAGAAGAAATTCCTCGACCACTTTTAAACGGCCGAGCGAAGGGTCTCCCTAGCCGAACTCTGTTCTCTTCGACAGAAAAAGGGTGAGAGCGCCCTTGACTTTATCAAGAAATGGCGAGACCTCAGTATGAGGTGTGTCAATCCACCCGTCCAAGAGGACGCCATCACTATATGCCGTCGAGGTCTGGCGGCCGAGGTCAGCGAAAAGCTTCGCGGCACCAATATCAAAGGCTTCTACCAACTCAATTCGGCGGTCGCCGAGATAGAGATGTTCTTCGCTGACAACCCGAGCTATGTTGCAGCAAAGGGTAAACAAGTGCGAGAACACCAGCCCGGTAAGGAGGTGAATATCATTGAGTTCACCCCTGCCACTAGGGCCAGTAAAGCGGTCGAGTCCAGCGACTCTGACAAAAAGCCAGCGGACAAGCCGGTTGTTCCCTCCTTTTCAGAGCTCATGAAGACACCCTTCTCCTTCAAGAAGGAACATACGAAGATGTTTTTTGACCTCTGTATGGCTCAGAAGATCATCGAACTGCCAGAAATCTGCAAGCCGGACGAGGCGCTGAAGAACGACAATCGCAGTTATTGCATGTACCATCACATGCTGGGTCATTCAATTGAAGATTGCTACGTCTTCAAGACTCAGGCACAGAAGCTGATCCGAGACGGCCTCGTCAAGATGAAGTGCGGTCTCGTCGATCCTCTACAACCACATTCGTGGGCCAGGCCGGCTAAAGTAGCACGCGTGGCTCACCCCTCGGCCAATGTCATGCACATGATGGCCACATTCTCTCTTTCTGAAGATGAATCAGAGGAGCCCAGCACCAGTCGAAGGGAACGTTCGATCTGGTATCCAAGGTGGAGGCCTTGGCATGATCAGAGACCTCTCTCCTTCCCCAGGGAGAGAACCTGGCGACTCTTTGATATCCTCATCGAGAGAGGGAAAATCATGCCCCGCGACTCACCTCCGGGGTACATCCATTGGGATCGCAGTCACCCCCGGTATTGCCCCTTCCATGCCAGAATCTGCCACCCGATCGAGTCTTGTGAGGAATTCCAAGACCTCATCCAAAAACAGATCCAATGGGAGCAGATCGATGCAGAAGGAAACACCATGTCGCTTGTCAGGCTTCGGCAAGCTGTGGAAGAGACCCTGAGCATCGCCAGGAGTGCCCCAGAGTGGCCAGACTCTCCCCAAGAAAATGGGCACGGTTGCCTTACCAGCATCCTCCAGAATGGCTCGAGTTCCGGACTGACAACCAAGAGGCGCTCGAGCGACTGCGAAGGCGTAGAGAGCAGGATGCCAGTCAAGAGATGGGGCTGACTGACTTCTCGGTCAACGTCATTCATGCCCCTGCTTCTCCGACCCTTGAGGGCTCCCAGACATCAGCACCTAGCCAGCAAATCTCAGCCACATCAGCTGTGCAATGGCAGTCTTGGCGGGAGCTAAAGTCTCTCCCTTTCCCTAAAGAAGACACAGCCCGGATCCTCCAGGTCCTTCTCGGCCGAGAGGACGTTCTGGTGGGTGAGATGATGACAAGCGCTTCAGCTCTTTCTTGTTCCCCTCCCGTCCTATCTCCGTCACCGACGGCCGTAGATAGGAAGGGAAAGCAAAAATAGGGTGAGGCCCCACCTCGACCTCATGACACCTCCCCAGCAGGGGGGCCGTCGGGTCCACCTCACCTGCATGTTGACGTAATTCAGAGTGCAAAGAAGACATCTTCGGAGTCTTCAGCGGCTTCACTTCAAGTGGCGGGCCCACCGCCATTAGGCTCCTTCATTCCGCAAAGTCCGGATAACTGCGCAGAGCGACAATGCCTTGCAACGCTGTCAGTTGTCGCAAGGTCCAGCTCTCAGCAAGGTCACAAAGGCAAGGCTAAGGAGCAGGACGACTAGTGCCCTTCTCTGCCCGCTTCTCAACAAAAGCCACTGCCACCGTGGCTAAGGCATCAAACCGCGCATATGTCTTCCGACACGGGTCCCAACGTACCGGCTCAGCATAAGACATCTTTACCGCCACCGTGGTTAAGGCATCAAACCGCGCATATGTCTTCCGACACTGGTCCCAATGTACCGGCTCAGTGGAAGACATCTTCATTGCCACCGCGGTTAAGGCATCAAACCGCACACGTCTTCGGATGCCAGCACCAGCCTACCGACTCCTCGTAGGCTCCCGTCGCCACCGCGGGTAAGACACCAAACAGCGAACACGTCTTCGGACGCCGATCCCAGTATTCTGGCATACCAGGAATTGCCGCTCGAGGTAATCGAGCAGGCGATTAGTGCCACCTTCTAGATACAACAAGCAGAAGGCACCTAGATTGAAATCCGGGCGAGGAAGAGTCAACGACCTCGCCCTGCAAAGACATCAGCTCGGAGATATCCTCAACAGGATTTGTCAACTCCGCCCCCAGCACCTCTCCCTCCTACTCCCACAGAGACGGCTATCGCCAAGAGACAAGAGAAAAATAGGAGGAAGAATCTCATAAGGCGGCTCAATAAACAAGCCGAACAAGCCGCCGCCTTGCAATCCCCAGCCGAGCCAACGCCTCTCCAAAGGCTGTAGCGGCTCATTGCTGACCTGGAGGAATACATCCCTCCTCGTCCTATCGGGCTCTCCCACTCGATAGCTACATCCCGTGGGAAGAAATGCATAAACGAGCCCGCCTTAGAAATTGGGTCCAAGAAATGATCCAAAAGCTCAAGAACGGTGAAAGACTCGTGATCCCTGATGATCTCTCCTTGTGCTATAAAGACAAGGAGATCACCCCAAAGCAGCTGGAAGAAATGCTCCAGCGCTGCACCTGCAACATGGTGGTCATCCCACCTCCCGACAATATCAACGCTTCTCGGCGAAGCGAGCCAGTAGCCTCTCAAACAAGACAAAGAATTGTTGCCCCTCTTAGGCTACAACCAACTCCAGAACACACCGGCCGTGGCCAAAGGTCATGGCAGAGGTCGTGGGAGAACTCTCGAGCTACCCCTCTCTCCGTCCACCTTCGATCCGGAGCGAGTTATCCTCTTTCGAGGAGAGAAATCGGCTCCCATTCCGGAAGTAGAAATTTGGGGCGGACCTAACATCTTTGATCCTTCCGGCAGCAAAGAGGCTACTTCCAGCCTCTCAGTCCCTGCACCAGTACCGACTCCCGCAACAGAGCAAGTGGGACCGTCCGACAAGGACGAGCCAACCGGCCAATCACCCCCAGAAGAGCCGTCATTGGCATCCCTGTTTCAAGAGCCCGCTGGTGATCAAGGTTGATCTGGTCCCAGTGATAAGGGCAAGGTAGTGCAACTTCCCGATGGGGAACAGCACGGCAGCTCATAGAAGGTTCAACCTGACATACTACCTTCTCTGGAAGATGCTCGAGCCCGAGCTGACCGGAAGGTCCTCCAGCAGATGAAGCGCTTCCCCGCCAGCATTTCAATTTGGGAAGCCATCGCTTGGAGTAAGGATTGAAGGGAGACCCTTATCAAAATACTCCAAGAGCCTGAAGTTTATGAAGCGCATGCCGTGGAACTGAAGGCGGCTGCATATGGGGCCTTCGCAGCCACTATCACCTTCACGGAGAAAGATATGTTGATGTCCCCTCCGTGCCACAACCGTCCTCTCTACATGAAGGGGAAAATCAATGGGCACGATGTGAACCGGATCCTAGTGGACGCTAGTGCCGCTGTTAACATCATGCCGCTCAAGACATTCAAGTCTCTAGATCTAACCCCATACCTCCAGAAGGTCCAGGCGGTCAAGATATCCGGTGTCAACCAGAACACCGAAGACGTCCTCGGTCGAGTGGACGTCGATCTGGTGCTCGATGATTTTGCCTCCAAGGCAACATTCTACATCATCGACTCCAACACATCTTATAAGATGCTGTTGGGCAGACCCTGGCTTCATGAAAATTGGGTCATCCCGTCGACTCTCCAACAATGCATCAAATATGCCAAGGATGGGGAGCAATACAAGGTCTTTGCAGACCTATTTCCATTTACACCAGCAGAGTGCAACCTAGCCGACGCTGCGCTCTATTTCAAGGGGATTTCTCTGTACCCCGTGATGAAGAGCAAAAGCAATTGGTGGCTCTCAGAGGAAGATGATGATGACCTCTCCTCTGTTGACGAGGAAAAGGCCAAGCTCCACCGGCTGCGCCTCAGCTCCAAGTCAACCCCGGATCGCCCTGAGAGGTGCCAGATTGACTTCGAGGCTAATCTCATTAGCCGAGCTATTGGCAAGAGTCTATGCTTGCCACCAGACTACTTCCAGCTCCCATGTGCATCCGGGGAGCACAACGTTGAGTCGCTGGCAACATTCATTGTCACCTTCAAGCGACAACATCGGAACAAGAAGAAGGCTAACAAGGACAAACCCATTGTCTTCTACAAAGGAGACATGGTCCTTCAGGCCCCTCCAGAAAATGACTTCGGTGGGTCTAGGCAGGCCGATGATACCCCTGAAGTAGTTCAGGTGTGGGGTGACCTGTCACCGCATATTCAAGAGATGTGTCTGAAGCAACACATTCCCCTGTGGCAAACTCTTGCCCAACAAAGATACTTCCGTCAACTGTGGGACCCTTCCCAGGGCCGGGGGCAACCCCAGTCCTTCCATAAGGATACCAAGGGGCTTGGTTACGACCAAGACCCAGACTTCCGCGTCTACTACGCAGTTAACAACGTAGGTTTGGCACTACCGGCCCATGACCAAACAAGAGTCGAAGCTAAATTCGACAGCTCCGGGGATGAGGGAGAGGAAATTCTGATCCTGATCTCCGCCAAAGCCAGAACCCTGGCTCAAGCCATCGGGGAACCTTCTTCGCCTCCCTGCCAAGAAAAAGGAGAGGAAGAAGCCCCTCCGGCTTCTCAGCCCGTCGAGGGGCCCATTATAATAAGCCCTCCTGAGAGGGGGGATCTTACTGGTCCTAGCTGCGAAAGATTGTCAGCTTCGCCAGGCAACCCCAGAAAGACCTCAGCAACTCCAGTTGACAACCGCTGGCCAAAAGCTGGCGGTCCAGATCAATCCTCGGTGGATTCCAGTGACAACCACTCTCTAGTCCCTTCAACATCGACTGGTGGCTTCGAGAACCAAGAGATACATGAAGCCGACACCGATGATGAGGATTTCATCGACCTTCAACCCGCTCCTCCCAAGCTAGAGGACGGCGGCCAGACGATCGTCGATGATCTTGTGGAGATCAATCTGGGTGACGATGAAGCCCCTCAGCCTACATTCATCAGTGCTCTCCTTACCGAGGCGGAGAAGCAAGACTATAAGCAACTCCTGCTCGAGTTCAAGGACTACTTCGCCTGGACATACAAAGAAATGCCAGGGCTAGACCCCTCCGTAGCGGAGCACGACCTAGCCATTTCTCCCTCAGTCACTCTGATCAAGCAACCACCGCGGCGCATGAGCCATGAGCTGGAGCTCCAGGTTTCCGCCAAAGTCCACAAAATGGTGGAGGTCGACTTCATCGAGCCGTGCATCTACCCGATCTGGCTCGCCAATATAGTGCCAGTCAAGAAGAAGAATGGTCAAGTCCGCATCTGCGTCGACTTCCGGGACCTCAACAAAGCTTGTCCAAAGGATGACTTTCCAGTCCCGATCACAGAAATGATGGTCGATATGACTACCGGCCATGAAGCCTTGTCTTTCGTGGATGGGTCATCCGGTTATAACCAAATCCGAATGTCCCTCGAAGACAAGAACCATACAGCCTTCAGATCCCCCAAGGGGATTTTCAACTACAAGTGCATGCCCTTTGGTTTAAAAAATGCCGGTGCTACTTACCAAAGGGCCATGACCAAAATATTCGATGAGATGCTGCACAACACCATCGAATGCTATGTCGATGACCTCATCGTCAAGACTAAAAGGCGCGAAGACTATCTGCGCGACCTTCGCCAAGTCTTCAAGCGTCTCCGGCAATATGGGCTCAAGATGAACCCCATGAAATGCACCTTTGGCGTATCCAGTGGAAAATTTATTGGCTTCGTCGTTAGGTACCGAGGAATCGAGGTGGATCCCAGCAAGATCAAAGCAATCTGGGAACTTCCACCACCCAGCAACATCACCGAACTCAGGTCCTTTCAAGGGAGGCTGACCTACATTCGGAGGTTTATCTCTAACCTCTCTGGTCGATGCGCGCCTTTCAACAAGCTGATGAAGAAATACGCTCCCTTCACATGGGACTCAGAATGCCAAGCGGCTTTCGAACAAATCAAGGAGTATCTCCTTACTCCCCCAGTTCTGGGGGCACCAGTCAAGGGTAAACCCCTCATCCTTTACATTGCTGCCATGGACGCTTCGCTAGGAGCTCTGTTGGCACAAATCAATGAAGAAGGTAAAGAGCAACCCCTCTATTACCTCAGCGGGAAACTAATCAGTGCCGAGTACCGCTACTCCCCTATGGAGAAAGTTTGCTTGGCACTGGTGTTCGCAGTTAAAAAGCTGCGGCATTACCTCCTATCTCATCGAGTCGAGCTTATCTCCAAGCACGACCCTCTGAAGTATCTCCTTCGGCGACCTGTCCTTTCGGGCAGACTGGGGAGGTGGGCTCTCCTGTTGATGGAATACGACATTACCTATGTCCCCAGAAAAGTAATCAATGGACAAGGTATGGCTGAATTCTTGGCAGCCCATCCAGTGCTAGATGATTCACCCTTCAACTCGGAGCTCCCAGAAGAGGAGTCCCTTGCTACTCGTTCGCAACAACCGGTTGAACAGAGCGGAGATGTCTTGCATTACTGGCAACAAAGCACTCTCACAACCACTATTGCTCAATCACAACAACCAGTTGAATAGAGCGGAGATGTCTTGCATTATTGGCAGCCAAGCGCTCTCACGGCCAGTGTACCTTGCTGGGAGCTCTACTTCGACGGTGCTTCCCGAGGGATCACCCAGAGCAACCAGAATCCAGCCACCACGGCAGGTGCCAGCATAGTCTTCCTGACTCCTCAGGGCGGAGTTTTGTACAACTCCTGCGCCCTCATGAAGTCCCTGACCAATAATGAAGCCGAATATGAAGCTCTACTCATTGGGCTCCAGATGGCTCTCCACATGGGCATTAAATGCCTCAAAGCCTACGGGGACTCCCAGCTAATAGTTCGACAGGTCCTCGGCATTTATGACGTGCGGAAGCGAGAGTTGGTTCCCTATCACACCGCCGTCACCAGATTAACCCAGAAGTTCTATTTCTTCGAAATAGATCACATTCCCAGAAGCAGCAACGCTCAGGCGCATGCCTTAGCCAAATTGGCCGCGGCCATCAAGCTCCAGCCCGAGGGCGAGGTCGACATCGTCATCAAGCACCGGAGGCTGATGCCGAGCTCACTCGAAGGCAACGCCGGTCTCACCATTTATGAGGTCCACGACCTCGACCAAAGCACACCTCCAGAAGAAGATGACTGGCGTGCGCCCATCATCAAATTCGAGAAAGGGTGGCTTCCTTCTGACCGAGCTCAAAGAGTGCAGCTACTTCACCGAGCAACCTCTTACGAGTTGATTGGCAACTCCCTGTATCAGCTCATCCACAAGAAAGATAAGTCGATTCTCCTGAGATGTGTCTCTCTAGCGAAAGCTCGAGCCATCATGCAGGAGGTCCACACCGGGCTGTGCAGCGCACACCAGGCTGGAGACCGAATAAAGCGCAACATCAAGCTCAAAGGCTTCTACTAGCCGACCATGTACGCGGATTGCATCTAGTATGCCCGTGCATGCCATCAATGCCAAGCCTTTGGCCTAGTACCCAGAAGACCTCCCAACCCACTTCGTCTTACAGCGCCCACTTGGCCATTCGCTGAGTTGGGCATGGACATCGCGGGGCCTTTCCCGCCATCTTCCAAGGGCCATAAATACATTTTGGCCGCCACTGACTACTTCTCTCGTTGGGCGGAGGCTCTACCCTTGCGAGAGGTCACTGGCGAAATTGTTGCTAGATTCGTCCGGCACAACATCATATACCGATTCGGTACTCCCAGTCTCATAGTGTCCGACAATGGGACACCATTCAAGAATTAGGTCGTATACCAGTTAGCAGCCAAATTCCACATCGACTGGAGAACCTCTTCGATCTACAACCCTCAGGCTAATGGCTTAGCGGAAGCCTTCAACAAAACCCTCTTTAAGCTCCTGGCTAAGATGGTTAGCCACCAGAATCGTGACTGGGGTGAAAAGGTCCTTGACGCGTTATGGGCCTATAGGACGGTCTATAAAACCCCCACGGGGTGCTCGCCGTTCTCCCTTGCTTACGGGACAGAAGCGGTTATCTATATCGAAATCCAGTTCTGACGAAGATGAGTACCAGAGAAG
This sequence comes from Amorphophallus konjac, assembly GCA_022559845.1. Lineage (NCBI taxonomy): Eukaryota > Viridiplantae > Streptophyta > Magnoliopsida > Alismatales > Araceae > Amorphophallus > Amorphophallus konjac. Next base: position 107,725,339 of record CM040125.1, on the reverse strand, counting down.
GTTAGAAGAGCTCACCGATCTAGAAGGCAAGCGACTCGAAGCCTACAAACACCTGCAAGTATACTAGGCCCGCATGGCCCGGGCCTATGACAAGCTCGTCAGGCAGCGAGCTTTCAAACAAGGCGACCTTATCATGATCAAGGAAAAGGAAGTCATTGTTGTGCCCCTATGGTTTTGATGTCAGCAAGCACTATGAGTATGAATTGTTTTGATGTCAGCAAGCACTATGAGCATGATTCATTGATTGATTTAAGAGTGGACACATTCATCTCATTGCATTGTCTATCTCTGCATCTGCATTGGTGCAACTCTAGTTCCTGCATAACAAGTGTAGTTTGCATCGGTACATTAACTGTTGTTGCACGTCATATAGTCGATGCATGATCTGGTAAATAGACTGCACTGTTAGTTCTCCTGCATACATTGCATCAGTTCAATATCTGCCATATGCATACACTGCATCGGTGCATTCATAAGGTGCTTTATTTCAAAGTCGATGCGTGTTCATTATGCATACATAGTCAGTGCAGGGTTAACCGTCTAGACCTGTGCATTTCATAACTATGTTTCATGGTAGCCATAAGTTAGTGAATGCCTAGACTCAAGCATGTTCAAGGAATAAAGTCTGTACAGAATTTTGCCTAGACTGCATCAAGTCAAGTCTGTACATTCCTTGGTGACTAGTCTGTACAACCTCTGATGTTTCACTCGACTAGTCAGTACAGCCAGTGCTCTTCATGCACATACATAGTCAATGCATTGATTTGTCTCGCACATACACTAAGTCTGCACATGGTTGCTTTGATGACTTAGCAAGTCTATACATTCATAGGCATAGTCAGTGCATTCGGTTGTTTCATGTCTATGCAAAGTCTATACATTCTTCACCCGGCATTCAAAGTCTATACATTCTTGCATCATTGTGCTTCATGCATACACAAAGTCTGTACATCGTCTTGTCGTAGGCACAGAAAGTCTATACATTCATTCCCTGATAACTGAGCAAGTCTATACGTCCGTTAGCTCAGCTCATGGCTTAGTCAGTGCAATCCATGTTCATTGTGCATGTGTGTATACCACTGCTGGTATGAGTATTCAAGTTCATGCATCATCACACCAGCAAGTTTATACATCGTTGTCGAATGCACGCAAAGTCCATACACTCCTTGATGGCATGCCTGTGCATTCACCTTCATTGTGCATACTTCTCCATATGCAAAATGCATTAGATGCATTCAAAGTCTGTACACTCGTGGATGAAATGTCCGTGCATTCATTCTCATTGTACATACTTTCTTATATGCACACTGCATTTTGTGCATCAAGTCTGTACAGGCTCAGTTCAAATATCAAATTTACTTGATGCATCCTTTCTTTCCTTTCAGATTAATTCACACTGATAACAAGTCTGTTCTAACAGGACTGCTATTTGAGAAGCTTAGTATGGACACGTGATCCAAGAATGGAGATGGCTCAGGATCGTGACACGTGTAATGAAGTAAGTGAAATGCTGCCACGTGGTCTAGGCTCTTGGGTGGGAACTGTGGAGGACACACGCACACCTATCTGCTACTGCTATAAAAAGAAGACTTCTCCATCTGGAGAACATGATCGTGAAGTGTGAGGAGCCTGCACGATCCAGATAGAAGACGATGAAGAGGAGAGCAGAGTGATCGAAGTAAGGGGGTAGTCAGACAGAAGCAGAGAGAGCCAGCAGAAGAAGAAAAGAAGAGAACAGAAGAGAAAGAAGAGAGCTCGAGAAAGAAAGAGTGAGTAGTAAAGAAGAAGAAGAAGAAGAAAGAGAGATCGAGAGTTTAGAAGAAGAAGAAGAGAGTCATCTGAAGCTTTGTCTATACTGGACCGTGGATCAAATCCAGGCCAGTTAGCTCTTTGAGAGCCACATTTGTGTTTTATCGTCTACAGCTTTCTGTCGCTGTGATTTCCCATTTCCTGTTTTTCTTTTGAACTCTATTTCAAGCTGTTTGTCAGCAGAGCAAGCTGTGTTGCTCAGCGGGCAGAGGAGGATTCCTCAGGACGGGTTAAGCTATAGTCCCCAGCGGTTGGTAAAGCTATAATGCCCAGCGGTCAAGCTGTTAGTCAGCAGTTGTAGGCAAGCTGTGAGGCCCAGCGGTTTAAGCTGTGTATCAGCGGAATCCACACTCTGGTTTGAGTGTGGGGTGGACGTAGGTCTGGAGGACCGAACCACCTAAAAATCTTTTGCGCAGTGGTTTGCATGTTATTTTGATTCTGCTAGATGCTTGACTAGGATCGTGATCTGATTGCATGTCTATCGAGTGACTCGTGATCTGGTTGCAGTTCAGCTGCACGTGTGCTATCTGATCATTTACCTCTAAGCATCACGTTAGGATGTCAGTCTTTTATCTAGAGACTCAAGGTGTTAACTAAGTCTATTAGTTTCTGCTTCCACAATAGTCATCTGATTTAAGTTTCAATTACTCAGTTTTAGAACAAGTTTTTGAAGGGGATTCATTCACCCCCCTCTGAATCCATAACACCGGTCCCAATAGTCATGGCAGGGCGCTCCAGTGGAAAACTGTAGCCAAATTAGTGAGGTCCGTACATCATCCAGAATGTCTATGAGGGTGGGGCCTACACGGTTGTTTATCACAAAGGTCACAGACTGTTCCCGCCTCTCAATGGGAAACACATGAAACTATATTCTGAACCGGAACACGAGTTCGCGCGCCCGCCAGGCTAAGGCGCACGTCCCAGATACTACCAATAAGGCCGGTCCTCCCCCGTGGAGGATCCCACCGGCCAGTCCTTCCAGTCTACAATTCCTAGTCAACCAGCCAACTCGGCTCCTTGGAATCGCCGCCAGGCATATGCGGGAACCGATCTCCTGCCCTCGTTCCCGTCACTGTGGGAGCATGAGCACCTCTGCACCGACACCAGTCTAGCCGCCAGGCTCTCAGGTAAGTCAAAAAAACAACAACAAAAAATGGTGTTAAAAATAGAGATGCCCCGGCAGACCCAGTCATCTTCAGCACAATTGGGTGGCTGGGGGCAAAAAGGCCAAAAACACGGCTGAGGTGGAATCCTGAAAGGGCACCTCGGGTAAAATTGGGAAACCCCTTCACGGGAAAACCCCCCAAGGGCGCATCGGAAAAATCTAAAGGGGGTCGGCTCTGGCGAAAACCCGAAAGGGCGGTAGAGCCGATAACGAGAAAATCTTCTTCTCTCTACCAGTCAACATGGCCTTCCACCTGTCCTTTGGTGGGCCGCTAGCCTCACCCAGAACCCGTCTCCAATCCACTTGCACTACTACGGCGCAAGCCCTTCAATCCCCAGTTAACCTTGCGTTACTCCCGCTCAGTCTGGCCAACCTTCGGCCCTCACCTCGACGTCACAGTTCAACCAGCCCCTGTGACAGTCAAACTTCCAGTCACCGTCTCGGTGAACTTACATCTCGACACGTTCCTACACATCTAGCATTCTCTGCCCCTACATCCCACACGCCCTGCAAATTCAGGGCCTTCCAGTATAGCATAATCCCAGTTTCCCCCATACAATCCCAGATTCACTAGTCACAACCCTAGTCATACCTTGCCATGGCAAAGTGACCTTTCGCCACCATGGCTTAATGATTTCTAAAAACCCTTGTGAATGGTCGAAGAATATTCGGCTATCCACACCTTCCAGTCTCAGGTTACGTCCCCTGACAGTAACATGATATGGACGACAGTCTCAAAAAAATAATAATAATATAAAAAATGGGGTTAAAAATAGAGATACCCCAGCGGCCTCAGTCAACTCTCTCTACGAGACGACTGGGGGAAAAAATTGCCACCAACCCAGCTGGGGTGAAAACCCAAAAGGGCGCCTCAAGCAAAATCGGGTAACCCCTCGGTGTGAAAACCCGCAAGGGCGCACCGAAAAAAGCTAAAGGGGGTCAGCTCTGGCGAAAACCCGCAAGGGCGGTAGAGCAGGTAAAGAGAAAAAAAAACTCACTCCCTCTCCACTTTTCACTCACAAAGCCATCGGCCACGACATGTCCCGATGGCGAGTTCAACATCACCTCACGACAATGGTGGCCACTACACCCCCGAAGGTCGGTCATCGCTAGCTTCCGGCTTTCAATCTCGACTACAACGCCTCCATAGGCCAGCCGCCAGTCTCCTACAATGCCTCCACAGGCCAGCCGCCAATCTCCAGTTTCCAATCTCGGCTACAACGCCTCCACGGGCCAGCCGCCAGTCTCCAGTTTCCAGTCTCGGCTAAAACGCCTCCACAGGCCAGCCGCCAGTCTCTAGTTTCCAGTCTCGGCTACACCGCCTCCACAGGCCAGCCGCCAGCTTCCAACTTCCAGTCTCAGCTACAACGCCTTCACAGGCCAGCCACCAGCGACCAGCCACCAGCTTCCAGTCTCGGCTACAACGCCTTCACAGGCCAGCCGTCAACTCTTAGTTCCAGTCTCGGCTACAACGCCTTCACAGGCCAGCCGTCAACTCTCAGTCCCAGCCTCGGCTACGATGCCTTCACAGGCCCAGCCTCCAGTTTTCAACTCCAGCCTCGGCTACGACGCCTGTGCGGTCCAGCCGCCCAGCCCCCAGTTGATGCGGGACGGACCAAGGACTCGACTCCGAAATGATATGCGATCCTCGGACTCTAGGTGAGCTCGTGATTGTTCCTTAGTGAGGGAAGCGTCGGACGTGCGCGGTTGAGAAATCGGCAGTGAGCTAGGGTGGTCAACTCTCTCTTGTGCCCGGATCGGGTCACGGGACGGTATCACTCTCTCTCGCAGCAGTGGTGATACAAAAATATAGCGAGCTAGATACCCCTATACATGCTCTCTAGCAACGGCATAAATAAATTTATATGAAGTAAGCAAAATGCCGAGTATAGGAGCGAATACGATACCTCCACGCTCTCGGCGTGGGGACGACGGACCCGACCGAACTCGTACTCCCGGGACAGTTAATACATGAAGATTACAGCAATGATTTACGACCCACTCCACGCAGGGAGGTAAAGGGTGACACAATGGGGCCCGGGAGGACCGATTTCGGGTTGACGGGCGGCTTCTCGCGTAGCTTCGGCAGCACCCGAACTCGTGACTGTGGGGCCCACGTGCTGTCCGGAGGGGCCGTGCGGGACCCGGTGGCACCGCTGTAGTGGGGACACTTAGGGAAGCGCTCCCCAGGCTGGCAGCATGCTGGTTCGCCGGCCGGAGGCCGGGCGGCTCCGTTCGGCGCCGGTCGGAATAACCGGCCACGGATCTGCAGCTTCTGGTTTTCAGCGCGCGCTCCGGCGAGAATGGACGCTGCGATCAGCCCCGATGTCGGATCGACACAAAACTGGCGCCATTGGAAAGATAACTTCAAATACTTCAATCTAGGCCTTGAGATCGGACCTGGATCTGCACGGATCTGGACTTGAGTGAATTTACAAGTTCCTGTTGTAGAGTGCCCGAGCTCTCAGATCTGCAGGGAACTTGTCTGAGAACTGCCATTGACCATCTAGTAAACTTCCGACTCAGCTCCGGGGCTCTTCATGAATGTTGTAGGCAATTGAACCAGCAAAATGGGAATATTTTTGGATCTGGATTTGGTGGAGGCTACGAATTGATATGATTTGTTTACTGGAAGGTGGTTGGATCTGGAATCTGGCTGGCAGTACTATAGCTGAAGAAGAACACGATTTTTGAAAAATAGTTGAAGGGATGATCAAAATTCAAGAAACTTCGTGGAAGTAGGGGTTGATGGACAAAACTCCCAGTAAAATTGGGAGAGTTTAAAAAAATCAAAAAGGTGGTCGGATATGGGAGACTCAGAACTGATGTCACTGTAGACAGAGACAAGACAGATCTGGGAGTGAAAGATAAACGAAAATGGAAAATTACTAAATGAAAGAATTTGGATGTGAAAATTTAGGTGGAGGTGCGGATACGAGATAGGAAGAACCTCTTAAAATTTCAGATCAAGAGGACGTCGTGGTTGACTACAGAATTTCATGGAACTCACCTCTGTCCAGCAGGACAAAACCTTGAAGATGGCTCTGTGGCGGCTCGTAGGCGGCACGAATGGCGGCGGCGGCAGCACAGATGATCACCAGAGATAGAGGGGAGGGGCTCAAGAATCACTCTTGAATTTCCAACAATTTTCTCTTCATTTCTTCATTAATTTCAAATGACACTATACATAGGCTTATATAGAAAATGGCAAGGGGTGGGGGGCTGAGAATTTCGTGGAAAATAGGCCATTTTCTTCCCCCATGTGGTCATAAACTCAAAATAAATAAATTACATATGGAGGGGGCACTACTTTGACTAGGTAGGTAAGGTAGGTGGCCAACCTTTGAAATTTTAACCCATTTGTCTCCCATGTGGTCAATTAGCATTCAAACCTTCTAGATGGCCACCTAGGATGGTTGACCAGCCCCACATGGATGAGGTGGATCAATAGGGAAGGGGAGGGGGCCCCCTAGCTGGACCTACTACACATTTGCACAAAAACCCACATAATCATAGGGAATGACACATTGGCTTACAAAGCCTTACAATTGTACATATACTTTCCCAAGGATATAAAAGTAAACTAAAGGACACAAATGCAAAATAACAATGTCAGTGCTCGGCATCGATTCCCATCAATTCTCCCCGGGTGGGAGGAACTCGACCCCGTCGACTAGGGGTAGGGATGCTCGAGTACTCCGGCAGATCCGTCACCGTGCCAAGTAACGTGGGTACGCTCCACTCCAAGTGATCGTCACCTGCTCATTCCATATATACTCGATATGCACAAGCTGCTATGGGCTAGAGGTAGACACTCCGGGTGGGGCACTCTCAAAATGGGAGGAGGCGGCTCGAAGACTCACTAGGAATCACCTATGGGTCTCTGTAGGTGACTGATCCGGGTGTAGATATAGAATCGATCCCATACTCATCGAGTGAGTCGATTCGTTTCACACTCATAAGGGACTAACATCGACGAGCTTGCACAAGACACATGCAGACAAACGGACGACACACAAACCATGCAAACAAACCACTCAAAACAAACCACACAAAGAAGAGACAATACTGACTCATGCATGACTCGAGACAAGCCTACTGTTAGTCCGACCCGTACATGGGTGACGGCGGGCCAGGACACCCGAACGTGTGCCATGCATGCATGTTATGTAACCGGAGATGGGTGGCATGGGAAACACCTAAACGTCCAAGTATGACCCAGTCACGCATGGATGGCCCTTTGGATTTGGGAGACTTGAGAGGGCGTGGAGAACCGGATGTTGGTGTATCATGGACGGGCTTGGTGGGTGTAGATGACCCGGCCCATGGGGTAGGAGTGTGATAGTGGACTCCCTCTAAGAAGTGAAGTAGATATGGAGTGTCTAAGGATCCACTAGGGAGTGGGTCAAAGGGATCAAAGAAGGTATGACCCCTTATGGTGGGTTCCCACAAGTCACGATCCCACGTGTAGAAGTTTTGAAGGTGTGGATAGTCACCTACTTGAATTATGACGGGTGGGACGGGGATCGTAGGTAAGAAGTATGATTCCTCCCTCGGATAAAAGGGTATGAAGTCGGGCTCATCCGGTAGCGGGAGGAGTAGAAGAACCTCCGTGGTGACACAACCCACGGTGCACTCGGAGGTAATGGACCCGAAGGCCGGATGGGTGAAGCTACGACTCGTGGGTTGGTCGAAGCCTCGGGCCAACATATGCGTCAACTTCCATTGCATGTCTAGTCCCATAACAAGATCATCCAACATGTCAACATGGTGACTAGATCGAAATGTGGTATGGAATGAGTTGATCGGCACTAAAGGTAAGGTGGGGTCTATGAAGGGGAAGGGATGTGGGACCAAGTCATCCTTGAGCCAACTAAGAAGCGGCTCGGCTATGAAAAGCATACCTGTCAAAAACACGGGTGGCTCGGGCTTGGGTGGTTCCAAATGAGAGGGTTCCGAAGCAAGTTCAGAAAGAAAGGGTGGTGAGCATGGGTCCGTAGGCGGAGTGGACTGATACGAGTGGACGGGTGGTGACACGGAGATGGTCGGCCGAAGGATGTCGTGGAAGATGAACTTGCCGGGTAGGTGAGGTGGATATAAGGTGCAGGTCCTTGTATCTCGGTCAAAGATCGCTCTCCTCTCTTCCAACCAAGGTCACCCTAACATAATGTATGGGCCTGTTGGCGTACCAAGGTTGCACCATGCACCATCGCAGTAAAGAGTGGAGCCGATCATCCTTTCAAACTTGACAAAAGCAAAATCCCCATCGCGGATAATCTTACCCATCTTGGAGAGGGACTCCACGATATCAAGAGAAACCCAATTATCTGAATCCTTATGAGCGAAATGGTGTCTCGTTGTGGACCCATTGGGTAGAGTAGCTTTAGTAACGAGATGAGTGAAAGCTAATGGTCGGGCCATGAAGGCATTGGATTGGGCCACAAAGGATGTCCCTTCAGACGCATGGTCTTGGGGAATGGCCATGGGTAGCGGACATGGACATGCATACACACGGTGACAAGACACTAGACCGACTATGCAAGGTTGGAATGCATGCAGCCTGGCTTAATCTTCAACCTATTTCTATTGGTCATCTGTCCAGGGAAGCATCTGATCATGCTCCTCTTCTTGTTAAACTGATCTCTCAAGATCGAAGATTTAGTAGATTTTGCTTTCAGAAAATGTGGATTTTGCATGAGAAATTTTTTGAAGATGTCCAGACATGCTGGCATTATAGCCCTGTAGCTTCATCACCAATGCATTGCTTATATCTCAAGCTTAAGTCTATGAAAAGGATGCTTCGGATTTGGAATAAGGAAATTTTTGGTAATGTTCACATTAATCTGTCTGCTGCTGAGGATGCAGTCTTACAAGCTGAACACCTCTATGACACTCAACCAACTGATGCAAGCTTGGCTGCTTTAGAAGATGCAAAGAGTAACCAGTCCGAAAGGCTTCTACAACAAGAGTATTTTTGGAGACAAAAATCTGGGATAAGGTGGCTCCTAGAGGGGGATAGAAATACCAAATTCTTTCATATGTCTACTCTTGCTAATAGATGAAAACACAAAATTACCCAATTGAAAACCCCTGCTGGTATCCTTTCCTCAGACCATGAGGTTATGAAAAGAATTGATGTCTCACATTTTCAGAATGCTTTCACCACTCAGGACCACCAGATTGACAATGGTTTCTTGGGCTGTATTCCTCAACTAGTTAATCAGGATGAAAATGACAGGCTTTGTGCTGTTCCTACAGACATAGAAATCCATGATGCAGTCTTCAGTTTGTCATCTGATAGTGCTCCTGGGCCTGATGGTTTTTCCGGAGTGTTTTTTCAAAAAGTTTGGAATCTTATAGCACCCATTGTAATCAGTGCAGTGCAAGAGGCTTTTTCCTCCAGGAATCCCCTGCCTAGATGTGTTACTTCTACTCTCATTGCTCTCATACCTAAAAAATCCAATGCTGTGGATATTACTGATTATAGGCCGATAAGCTTATGCAATTTTTTCTACAAGATTATATCTTCTATCATTAACAGAAGGTTGGCCATCATTCTTCCCAAAATCATCTCACCTGAGCAGTCTGCTTTTATCAAGGGAAGACAGATTATTGAAAACATTGCCCTTGCTCAAGAGCTCTCAAATGATTTGGGTAGGAAAACCAGAGGTTCCAATGTTATGTTTAAGCTTGATATGGCTAAAGCTTATGACAGATTAGAATGGGACTTTCTCTACTCAGTTTTGATCAGATTTGGATTCAATTACAATTTCATTTATCTTATTGATAGACTGCTTAACAATTGTTGGTTTTCTATTTTATTGAATGGAGACACTGCTGGTTATTTCAAATCTTCAAGAGGTATCCGTCAAGGTGACCCCTTAGCACCCTCTATATTCGTTATAGCAGAAGAAGCTTTGAGTAGATCGCTTAGAGCAGCCTTCAGCAATGGTCAGATTGAATGTTTTTCTGGTTTCCAGAGATGTCCCTCTATTTCTCATCTGTTGTTTGCAGATGATACATTGATATTCAGTAAAGCCACAGCTGCTTCTATTAGAAATTTGCTTAACCTTTTCCATACATATGAACATTCCTCAGGGCAATTGATAAAGGTCAGCAAGAGTGGATTTCTTATTCACCCAAAGAAGCCACCCTCTGTTGCTCAGCGGATTCAGAACCTAACTGGATTTTCTAGATTTTCCTTTCCTCATAAATATCTTGGAATACCTCTGGTGATTGGAAGAACAAAGAAGATCTATTTTGCAGGTGTTATTAACTCTATCCAAAAGAGGATAGCCGGGTGGAAGGCTAATCTGTTGTCCCAAGGTGCTAGACTGGTTCTAGTTAGACATGTTCTTACCTCTTTGCCTATTTATTCCCTGTCTTCTACTCCCTTGCATATTGGTGTTCATAATCAGCTTGAGCGGGCTATTGCTAATTTCTTTTGGGGGTCTTCTCCCCTTGGAAAAAGAAGACATTGGAAATCTTGGAAGACTCTATGTAGGCCACAATCAAAAGGAGGTCTTGGCATCTTGTCTCTTAGAATTATGGAGAATGCTCTTCGAGTTAAAATGTTGTGGAATGCCATTCATTCTGATTCTCTTTGGGCTTCCTACTTTAGAGCCAAATACTTGCACCAAGGCCACATTCGAAATGCAAATTTTAGAAATATGAAGGGTTTTGCAAGAAGAAGCTGGTTGAAGGCTAAGGATTATATTCTTCAGTTCAAGAAAGTCATCATTGGGAATGGTTCAAACACTAACTTCTGGTATGATAACTGGCTGGGCCAACAATGCTTAAAAACTTTTGCTTCTAAAGATTCTATTCCTAATCCAGAAGCCACAGTTAGAGATATCATTCTGCACCCCACTGCTGAGGAGTCTGCTTTGATGAATGCTTCGTTCCCCTCTGAAATCCAGCAAGCAATCAGGTCAATTACGTTGAGTCAGGAATTGGATTTGGGTATATGGAGTCTTTCTCCTTCTGGACAGTGCTCTGTTTCTTCATCATACAATTCTATGGCTAATAGTCATTTACTATCTAGTATCCCTTGGAGTAGGCTGTGGTCTAAATGGCTTCCTACTAAAATATCAGTCCACTTATGGAAGATTATGCATAACAGTATTCCGACTGATGATAATATCCAAAGAGTGGGTATTGTTCTATGTTCCAAATGTTCTTGCTGCAGGACACCTCAAGTGGAAGACCTCAATCACCTATTTCTGAAAAGTGAAATCGCTGTCTCTATTTGGACTGCTCTCACAGCTGCAGGCCTGCATCTTGAAGGTAGAACTGCCAGGGAATACATTTTGAATTCCATCTGTCATGTTCAGCCAGGCTCGGCCTATGCACTTTTTACTCTTGCTTCCATTGGATATGGAATATGGGAAATATGGAATGCCAGGAACACTATCAAGTATGATCAGAAACATTTCTACAGAAACAGTTTCATTCATTTTACTATGTCCCAAATTAAGGTGGTTTGCTCGGCTGCTGCTCTAAAGGAAACAAAGACCAGCAACCAGAAATGCTTGGATCAACTGGGAATCAAAACCAAAGCTACCAGCAAATAGCAAATGAGGATTGTCAGATGGGTCTGTCCTCCTTGGCCCTCTATAAAACTGAATACCGATGGGGCTAATAAGAATTCTGGAGATATCGGGGGAGGAGGTATAATCAGGGATTCTAGAGGCAAGACTATACTTGCCTTCTCTCATTACTATGGTCAATCAGATAGCCTCATAGCTGAAGCCAAAGCACTTCTTGATGGTATCAAATATTTAAAGACAGTGGCTTCTATTCCAGCTCTTATTGAATGTGACTCTCTTATCCTTGTCAGGATTATCAAAAAGGAAGCCAAATGTCCTTGGACCATCCTCAGCTATGTAAGAGAAATATGGAGTGTCATTTCTCAGCATGACTCTATATCTCATATTTTCAGAGAAGCCAACACTGCTGCAGACCTTCTTGCTTCTCTCGCTTGCACTACCAAATGTAATTCCTTTTATTCTTATAGTGAGCTCCCTTGCATTATAAAAGGTGCTGCTCGGCTGGACTCACTAGGCTTGCCTAGTATCAGATTGATGTAATTCTTTATTCATCATTATTGGAATAAATTCGCCTCCTAGTGGTCAGATGGTGGAGTGGCTTTCTCCTTACCTCTGGTAAGGGGTGCACTCTCCCATTGACCCCTAGGTTAGGTTTTTCTATTAAAAAAAAAATGCATGCACACTAAGGACCTTAGACGTAAACCAAGACTCGATACGTGGCGGAGTTAATCGATCCGAAGATCACTCGTGCAAGTGTGCGACCTTCCCAATAGGCGTAGCCTAACGTTCGGACAACACCTTTTTATATACCGACTAATGTTATGCAAATGCAACTCCTAAGACCGACTTAGACACTTAGACTTAAATGACACTCTTTTTTTGTGTTTTGGACACCCTAGACTCAACCCCGCTCTGATACCAAATTGATGCGGGACGGACCACGGAATCGACTCCGAAATGATATGCGATCCTCGGACTCTAGGTGAGCTCGTGATTGTCCCTTAGCGAGGGAAGCGTCGGACGTGCGCGGTTGAGAAACCGGCAGTGAGCTAGGGTGGTCAACTCTCTCTTGTGCCCGGATCGGGTCACGGGACGGTATCGCTCTCTCTCGCAGCAGCGGTGATACAAAAATATAGCGAGCTAGATACCCCTACACATGCTCTCTAGCAACAGCATAAATAAATATATATGAAGTAAGCAAAATGCCGAGTATAGGAGCGAATACGATACCTCCACGCTCTCGGCGTGGGGACGACGGACCCGGCCGAACTCGTACTCACGGGACAGTTAATACATGAAGATTACAGCAATGATTTACGCCCCACTCCACGCAGGGAGGTAAAGGGCGACACAATGGGTCCCGGGAGGACCGATTTCGGGTTGACGGGCGGCTTCTCGCGTAGCTTCGGCAGCACCCGAACTCGTGACTGTGGGGCCCACGTGCTGTCCGGAGGGGCCGTGTGGGACCCGGTGGCACTGCTGTAGTGGGGACACTTAGGGAAGCACTACCCTAGCTGGCGGCATGCTGGTTCACCGGCCGGAGGCCGGGCGGCTCCGTTCGGCGCCGGTCGGAATAACCGGCCACGGATCTGCAGCTTCTGGTTTTCAGCGCGCGCTCTGGCGAGAATGGACGCTGCGATCAGCCCCGATGTCGGATCGACACAAAACCGGCACCGTTGGAAAGATAACTTCAAATACATAAATCTAGGCCTAGAGATCGGACCTGGATCTGCACGGATCTAGGCTTGAGTGAATTTACAAGTTCCTATTGTACAGTGCCCGAGCTCTCAGATCTGCAGGGAACTTGTCTGAGAACTGCCATTGACCGTCTAGTAAACTTCTGACTCAGCTCCAAAGCTCTTCATGAATGTTGTAGGAAATTGAACCAGGAAAATGGGCATATTTTTGGATCTGGATTTGGTGGAGGATACGAATTGATATGATTTGTTTACTGGAAGGTGGTCGGATCTAGAATCTGGCTGACAGTACTGTACCTGAAGAAGAACATGATTTTTGAAAAATAGTTTAAGGGATGATCAAAATTCAAGAAAATTCGTGGAAGTAGGGGTTGATGGACAGAACTCCCAGTAAAATTGGGAGAGTTTGAAAAAATCAAAAAGGTGGTCAGATATGGGAGACTCAGAACTACTATCACTCTAGACAGAGACAAGACAGATCTGGGAGTGAAAGATGAATGAAAATGGAAAATTACTAAATGAAAGAATTTGGACGTGAAAATTTAGGTGGAGGTGTGGATACGAGATAGGAACAACCTCTGAACATTTACGATCAAGAGGACGTCATGGCTGACTGCATAATTTCGTGGAAGTCACCTCTGTCCAACAGGACAGAACCTTGAAGTGGGCTCTGCGGCGGCTCGTAGGCGGCACGAACGGCGGCGGCGGCAGCACAGATGATCACCGGAGATAGAGGGGAGGGGATTGAAGATATAACCACTCTAGAATTTGGGGTTGGAGGAGATGAACACCAGGGTAGAGGGGAGGGGCTCAAGAATCACTCTTGAATTTCCAACAATTTTCTCTTCATTTCTTCATTAATTTCTAATGACACTATACATAGGCTTATATAGAAAATGGCAAGGGGTGGGGGGCTGAGAATTTCGTGGGAAATAGGCCATTTTCTTCCCCCATGTGGTCAAAAACTCAAAATAAAAAAATTACATATGGAGGGGGCACTACTTTGACTAGGTAGGTAAGGTAGGTGGCCAACCTTTGAAATTTTAACCCCTTTGTCTCCCATGTGGTCAATTAGCATTCAAACCTTCTAGATGGCCACCTAGGATGGTTGACCAGCCCCACATGGATGAGGTGGACCAATGGGGAATGAGTGGGGGGCCCCTAGCTGGACCTACTACACATTTGCACAAAAACCCACATAATCCTAAGGAATGACACATTGGCTTACAAAGCCTTACAATTGTACATATACTTTCCCAAGGATATAAAAGCAAACTAAAGGACACAAATGCAAAATAACAATGTCAGTGCTCGGCGTCGATTCCCATCACTAGTTCCAGTCCTGGTCATAACGCCTTTTCAGGCTAGCCATCAGGCTCAATTCCAGTTCCTAACCATTGCACCTTTCTAGATCACCCAGCTGGCTTTAGCTCAAGCCCCTCTTCCCAGTCACAGTCTTAGCTTCAATTTCCAGTCCCTCTCCCCGTCCCGATCTTAGTTGCCATGTCTGCCTAGGACGTCCAGCTAGCCCAATCTTAGTTTCCCAGACACATACGAATCCCGTTCTTTGGCCAACGGCACAATGTTAGCCAATGTTCCACCATCCAGCTCAGGGTCAATATACACCCTCCAGAATCACCTCTACAACCCTAAATCACGCAAGTTGTCCCATTCTTACGGGCCTACGTTGGTTCCCCGGTATGTGGGATTTCATCCCCCAGGAGGATTGGCCCCCACATATAGCCCTTCTTTTCTCTGCTACCCAGTACTCGACCTCCCGCTTCTAACACCGAGTTCCTTAAACTCGGTTCCTATCATCACTCATGGCGATGCATCGTAGGACAAGCAAGCACGACTAACACTAAGTGGTCGTCAGTTCACGCACATCATTCCATTCCATCAAAGAAGGGAGGGAACAACCGAGTAAACAAAGGATATGTAGTTCATTAATACTCTGTAAAAAGAGCCCAAGACATGCCCTTCGGGTAACAAAATCCATACACTCCAAACATAAAAAAAAAGGGAGAAGATAGAATCAGGGTGCCGGCTCATTCCCCTCTAGCGCTGCAAGGTGACAGTCCGCCGCTGCAAGCTCCGCCTCCAGGGTGGACAAGAGCTGAGCATTGGCTCCGGCTGTAGCCTCAGCCACCTTCCACTCAGCTCGGACGTGCTCAACAACTACATGTCGCTCCTCCCAGGCCTTCCTCAAGGCCTCGGCTTGGGTCTCCACCTCCCTCAGCTGTGCGGCTCGCTCCTGAGATGCTGACGCAGTCGCTTCGACGTGACTCCTCTACTCGGCTATGGCTGACACAAGCTAAGCCCGGTGATCCGAGAGGCGCAGGAGCAGCCTTCGAGCCCTCTGCTCCTCAGCCTCGCGGAGTTACAGGTACTCAGCCCAGATCCCAGCTAACCCGGACATCCAAAGCTCGCGTGGGAAGCCAAGTGCATGATAGCCCTGGGTGAACACCCGCAGTCACTGCCTTAGATCCTCGGGAGAAGGGAGGGGCTCGCTCTGTGAGTAGCCTCGCGCCCACTGGAGTAGGGCGGCACCTACACTCGCCTCCAGTAACAGCTCTGGCGGAGAGGCGAATGGAGGCCACTCGACCCCTAAATCTAGGGAGAGGTCTCCGGGCGCAGCCTGCACTCCATTGGAACCTGCATGTTCCAATAAACACCAAGGAGAGTAAGTAGTATACAAAAGGCTTCCTTTCATAAACAAGGTGAAAAACATGAGAAAAAGAAGGAGATAAGTCTTGACTCCTTACCTGGAGCAAGCCCAGCTGTCCCTGTGGCATCATCTGTCAGGGTAGGGGAAGGCAACCGCACCTCCGCCTCCACGGCGTCACCTGTCGGGGTCGGAGAGGGCAATGGTTCCTCCACCATCCAGTCATCTCCAGCAATCACGGGTGGGACAGGAAGCTCCTCCTACCCGCCCTCACCAGGACCCGACGCATGCTCCTCTCCAGAATCTGACGCTGCAAGTGACTCAGGGATGTCAGCACTCTACCTTGTAGAGCTAACAAGCACCAAACAAGGACGGAAAGGACCACTACATACTTCTAGAAGGGCCCCCGTCGGTACCTCGCTACTAGCAGAGGCCCCGGAGGATGAACAGCTCGAGCTCGGACTCTCCCCTGTCTCCATCTCCGAGCCGCCGCCGTCTGAAGAGCTCGACAAGGTCCCCAACGAACTCCCCGAGGTGGCCGAACCTGAAGCTCCTGCAAGCTAGTGCAGCAAACAAGGTCATCACAGGACCCAGCTCTATGTAAGGAGGCATGTCCAGCTAAGAGTTGCAAACAGAAAACTCACCAGCCGGAGTGCTCCCCTCCAAAACCTTCTCGATATCGATGATCTCCTCGTCGCCCTCAGCAGGGGCCACTTCTGGGGGCCCCTCCTCCACCATCTCGGCCCCGTTGCAGGGCAGCTCACCCTCTTCTAGAGGCGAAGGTACACCTATAAACAATACCAACATGACCTCAGCACTAGAAGACAATCAACAACCAAAGGCTTAATAGAAATGGTTAAGTTCCCGGCTACGTACCTGAGGGTCCCATGCTCGAGGTCCCGACCAGTCCCACAGTGCAGGCCGACACCATAGCCGACAGGGAAGCTCGCTCCACCCCCGCCAACAGCTGCGGCAACAAGCTGGGCACTTCCTCGGTCATGGGTGCCATTGAAGCACTCCTCCCTTCTGGCTCCCCCTCAAAGGAGGGAAGAGACACTAAAGGGCCGGTACGGACCAGCTCCTGAATCATCTCCAGAGTACCGGCTAGATCCTCACCTGACAAATGACATCATAAAGTTAGTCAGTATCGGCATCCCCGCAACTCTACAATGGAAGGGTAATGCCCTCCGCAGCAATTCAGTGCTCACCCGAGCCATCCTGGGTCACGTTGGGCTCCTGCCCGTCAACGGATGAGGGCACTTTGCCTTGCATCTCAAGAGAAGCCGCTGTCTCTGATGCCCCGACCATCTCTGCATGAGACCACCAACGGTGTCAACTCCCAGAATCAAATACAGCCATGAACGCAACACGCTTGGTTCCAGAATTATTTACCTGACTGAGCATTCTTTGAAGCCTTCCATGGCTCAAAGTCAGGGAAAGTCTTGACATTGGGGGCAGTCTCGTCCATCATATGAAGGAGCCCCTCCATATCTATCTAATGATCGACCCCGTCGTCTGGAAGGGGGTCGACCTCCTGAGGTGGCGAGAAGGCCACATCAGCCCCGGTCTCCAGTGGCGCTATGAAAAGCAAATCCAGTTGCACAAGGTTAGCCAATCGCCAAGGCTGAATCAACATATAGCAAGTAGGTGGATACGGTACTTACTCAGAGCCAACTTCGCCTCGATATGCTCCCTGGCAGCGGGTCCCCAAGAGGACTCACCAACCTCCCTGACTCCGGTCTCCATCCAGGGGCGCTTCCTCCGGGGCTGAAGGGCCCCGTCACCATCCCCAGAAGATGTCCATATGGAAGGATGATCCATATCCGCCGCGGAACCTGCCAATAAACACAACCACACATGATCTCTCAGCAATATGCCCTAAAAAACCATAAAGCAGGGCTAGCAGGCTAATGAAGAGGTCTTACCTGAAGTCACGAAGGGGGTCAGCGGCAGAGGAACTAGCTTCTCCGGTTTCAAGCACACAACCCGTGCGGCCATCACGACCGCCTCATTCACGTCCCTCAGGGTGTAGGCGCACTCGATGAAGGACACGAGCTCCATGGGTCCGGCCGACCCGATCGCATGGGCGATGTGACGCCTCCAGTCGTCAGCCACCGTATGTGCAAAGCTCCCCTCAGGGAGCACTCAGTCCAACGAACCCCAGTGCTCAAACCCGCAGTCCGCCAGAAACTGGGCCCACCAAGTTGATGCGGGACGGATGACGACCGGGCTAAGACGTACGACATACTCGACGTGCGGCTAGCAC
Organism: Amorphophallus konjac; assembly: GCA_022559845.1. Lineage (NCBI taxonomy): Eukaryota > Viridiplantae > Streptophyta > Magnoliopsida > Alismatales > Araceae > Amorphophallus > Amorphophallus konjac. The sequence continues at coordinate 107,707,188 of CM040125.1, read as the reverse complement.
TAACACGCTAAAGGCAAGCCGGGCGGCTGACCACCGTGGTGTTCTCCGGGTGGAGACGTCTCTCAACATCACTCTAACCACCCCGACGATCATCCCTTGCGAGGGAAACGTGGGGATCGCGGCGGTTAAGGAACCACCGTCGCCTAGGGGTATCCAGTTCGGGCTCGGAGCTCGTCCGGTGCTAAGGAACGGGCGCTCACAACTCACAATCACGGTGATTTGTAACTAGCTAACGGCCCTATTCTCACAAATGCAGCATATATGATAATATACTAAACCAGCAACGTGAGAGAGGAACAAGCGCGTACCTCCACGACTAGGCGTGGGGAAGAATTCTCGGCCGAATCCAAACAACCCCAATACACACAACGGTCAAAATTACAATTTCAGAACTTGATGCCCACTCCACGCAGGGAGGTATAGGGCTAGAAATGCCAATTTTGGGGTTGCTGGAACCCGGGTTGATGGGCCACACTCGCAGGAGGCGAGGGACGCGTGTCGGAGCCGCTCGGGTACGTCGATGGGAAGCCGACCCAATTCTGTCCACGCTGGTCACCCTGCGTAGCAAGCTTGCGGAGGCCGGTACTCCAAGATCTGAAGGCGTATCGTAGCATTGTTTTTTGGAGAACGTCTGTGACATGACGTAGTTTGTCCACTCCGAAGGGCGAGAGCAGATGTTTTCAGATCTGGGCGCAGCAGCAGTTACAATCGGCTTCTGGTTCTGTGCACCCAAAACTACACAGAAACACGATTAAATAAGGGAAACTAAGTTGCCGATATCAGATCAAGGCGCCGTTTGTGGGAGATCGTTGGCAATAACCAGAGGAAGAAGTACTGCAAATATCTCGCATGGATATTGATCGGGTAAGGCGAGGCAGACTCTGAAAGTCGACTCTAGATCTGAGCCGGACCTGCTCAGATCAGCTCGCGCGATCCCACAAGAATCATTGCCACGATCAGTACAGATCTTGGATCGAGACGAGATCAGCGGCAACGATAAGAGGACTCAAAACCCTACGATCACTCCAAGAATCAATTCCAGAAGACTTGAGAGGCGATCTGGGGAAGTTCGTAATCTGGAAACTTCAGATCTGGGCAGCAGGCTGGGGCAGATCTGTGCGCCGTCACGAGAAAAATCGCCACTGGCGATCCCGAACTTCGATTGACGTGAAACTACCTCTGAAATCTTCCTGACTCGTAGAGGTATCAAGGATAAGTTTGGTGGAAGCATATGATAAGAGGATGGGTGAGATATGGGGGCTAGTCACATGCCTAAAGTCTGTCCCATCACAGGACTGAAGAGGGTATCACACCCAAGGGGGAAACAATAGAATCACTCTCTAATTGCAACTTTCACTCAATAGAACTTCATTAGCCTTTAACCCATCATCATACAAGTCTTTATATAGGGGTTTGGCAAGGGGAGGGGCTGGGGAGGTTCGATGGAACCAAGGGGAGGGGGAGAGGGGTGCCCCCCTTTGACTAGAATAGGAAGGGAGGGGGAGACAAGGGGACATGGGACATACCTACCTTTGAGATTCAAGTAAAGGGGGTAGGTGGCAGCCATTCCTCTTGGACCAGCAGCCATTTCCAAGTTCCCTGTGGTAAATGGGGAGGAGAAGAAAAGAAAACAAAAGAAAATTCAACCTAATACAACCAAAATAGGGGGCGCCCCCTTCTTGGGCCAACATTGGGCCAAGTTGGGTCCTTGGCCAACCCAAGCCCAATCAACCATGGATGGCTTAAGGCCTTTCCATCCTAGATAGCCCATGAAGGAAGGAAGCCCAATTGGGCCTTCCATAGCTTATGGATCCATCATAATGGTCCAAGGCCACTCCTTCTTAATGAATTCTAAAGGGGCTTAACCAAGATGGCCCTTTAAGAGCCTTACAACCAGCCCAATATGAAAACACAAATACAATGACCATTACAAGCCCAATTTTAATGCAAAAAGTGTCCAAACTTAAGCCAAATTGCCTCCATTTCAAATGAAAGCCGGAGTAGTCCGATTGGTGCTCCGCGTATGGTACCGTCAGCTCGCCCGTTCGTGCTACTCGCTCATCCTGGTGTCCGCACCAATTCTCCCCGGGTGGGAGGAACTCGACCCCTTAGAGTAAGGGTCCTGGGGCTTGAACTCTCCGCATGTGATCAAGGCATTGCTCATCGTGGGGCCTCCTCGCCAATGCACTAAGAAGTGTTGGTAGTCTCTGTTCCTTGCGGTGATCACCTGCTCATCCAGTATAAAATCTATATGCGTGCGTTGAGGCTGGAAGAGGTGGACTCTCGGGGGTGTCACTCATAATAGAAGGATAAAGCCCGAAACTCACTAGGGATCACCGCACGTTCCGATATGCTACCAGATTAGAAACATGGAACGTCGAACTGACACCATAGTCATCCGGTAGGTCAATAATGTACGCATTTGTTGGCACCTAAAATATGATCGTCGGCGACCAAGCCATAAGGACGAATGACCCGGCCCACCGAAGCGCGGGAGCCGATAAAGATCAACACATCGAGGATTTCTCAAGCTGCCAGAGCCTCGAGTCATTCCGTATGGACGTGGGGACTTCACCTCAGGAGAGCCGAGATGAATCCACAACCAACCGGCAGTGCGACCAAGCCTGCCCATTGAATCGGCATTGACTTTGTCGTGCTGCATCCACTACACCCGTTGTCCGACCAAGGTCGACGGTCTACCCGGTGGCTACCCACCTGATGAAAGGCTCTCCTGAAGATAAAGGAGTCCCCCCTGGCTTTCCAAAATGGAAGACCGAAAGCTCTGTCGGCGGAAGATCCCGATCGCCTGGCATGGGCATGGCTTCCCGCCAAGATGGGCCTGTTAGTGGCCGAATGATCGCCCAGCGCAGGCGGAACTATCTCTGGTGTTATCCAACCCCCTAGAGAGCTCTGGGTACGAGCCAGGCCGGATCAACAGCATGGATCGTAGAGCCGAAGGCCGTGTCGGCAGAAAGCCCGTACGATCAAATCAAAGCTATCTGGAGTCTCAGGAATGGCCGTACGTCGACCTGGGAGCTTCGAAAAGACATCCCGCCAAGGTTTCGAGGGGCATTGGCGAGATAATGTTCACGGTGACTCCCAGAATCATCCCCGGACTCATCGACTGGCTTGAAGCGCACGAATAGCATTAGCCCGGTGCGCCTTAAACCGGCGCGCCCCCCATTCGATGCCCCTGATCCCGATGCGCTAAATCCCCTACCTTCCGCCCTCATCACGGCGCGCAAATCACTCTATCGGATGGCATCTTAAACCGGCGCGATAGGTTGATGAAGACTCCTCCCGGCGCGCCAAAAGCTCACGCTGGATGCAAAGCCTCCAACCTGTTATATAAACGGGTGAGGTTCGATTGGAAAAAGAGGCAGCAGAGAGAACGAAGAAAAAAAGGAGGATACACAGAAGAGGAGAGACAGATCGATTGAAAAAAAAGAGCGAAGAGCGGAGGGAGAGAAAGGCTTCTGGGGAGGTTTTTTTCTACTGAAGCAAGAGAGAGAAGGGTTCCTTCGGAGGAGCTTCCGCCGGTCGTCTTCTTCCTCTATGATACCCTATTTCAGGAATAGGTGGTCGCCGGTGCCGGTCCCTCTTCTGCTTTCCATAGATTTCTTCTTCTGAATTTCCTACCCATCGGATGTAAGCGAGAGGGGGAGGAGTGGCGATGATATGAGCCTATTCTCCTCCCCCTTCTACGCGATTTTCTCTTTTGTTCTTTCCCTGTTGTTGTGCTCTGCACATCCTCTGCCTCCGCTATCAGCGAACGGCGACTGAGCGATGGTGCTGGTGCCATGCTCTTACGATGTAAATGCTGAATCATCCTCGTTTCTGGGATGTTAATATATGTATGTTGAATGCTTGGGTTATCGGGTTGAATGAATGATCCTCAGCCTCCCCCCTTTCTATCTATGCCAATGCGTGCGTCGGAGTTCTTCTCTGCGTAGCTCTAATTCCGGTTTCTCCGAGGTCTGTAGCGTGCCCTGAATCATCATGGGCTACATAAACACCCCCCCCCCCGGGGGATTTTCCTTCGATCATTTTTATGTTTGATTCAAGAGTTTTCGCATCTCCTTCTCTCCTCGGATGGAGCCGTGCTTCTGTGCGTGTGTCTCTCCGCCATGTACAGGGTCCATCCCCTGGACGTTGCTTTCTAATTGTTCGAGCATATGCCCCTGCAACGAGCCCGTCTCGTTTATGCATTTACTGCATCTGCGCATCATGATCATTCGAACTGTTCCGAGATTTTCTCATCGTTTCAATCACCCGGGGAGGGGGACATTGCCCTATCGCTTCGTGGAATTGCTGGGCGACCGGGGGCTCTATCTCTCGATGGTAGATGCTTCCTCGAGGCCATAGCAGATAATGACAGGGGTCTTAGCCTAACGAGCTTAGCCCCGACAACCGGAGGTCCGATCAAGGCCAAGGGATGTGCGCTCCTCGTAGGCTAGCCCTCGGAGCTCCACTCTCCTAACGATCGGTCCATTCAGCGAATGTGCCATAATCTGTGGGTTTTCCACCCCTCACAGGCTAGCCCTCGGGGTGATGCTCCCGTCATTAATGGCCTCGTCCTGCTATTCTCACCCACGGAGTATTGGTGCCCCTCGCAGGCTAGTCCTCGGAGTATCCTATCCGATGGGATTTTTGCTGGCTGCCACTGTGCAGACCGGCGGTTTAGGGGCTTGTTCCATAGGTGAGCATGACCCCGCTTCTCCCCTGCAACTCTTCAGGTTCAGGGGAGATGCTGTCCAATTTTGGACAGATTAAGAATGAATAATCCATAATGAAACACCCGTTCTGGACTCAATCAACTCGGTGCTCGAGTATGAACCTCGCACTGACTTATCACATCATTCTCAAAGAGTTTTACTTCGATTTAACAAGCAATTGGCCCCAAATAATTTCAAAACTCTCAACAGAAATCTAATAAACTTAAATGGTTCAAAATTCATCAAAAATAGGTTTAAACGGCGCGGCCTTTAATCCGGCACGCCCTAATATGGCGCGGTACCCCCCCCCCCCCCGCGCCGGATTAACCCTAGACTCATAAATTAAAAAATTTTCCTTGCGCCTTTCCGGCCCGCCGTTTTAACCAGCTATGGGGCCGCACCGGGTTAACCTCCTATACCTACGTTTCATCGCGCCGTGGAAGCTATCCCTCACGTGTCCATGCCGGTTTTGAACCCCTCTTGTTGTTTTAATCATTCACTCGCCCCGGAGCAATTCTCGTCTCTCACGGTCAGTGTTAATAAACCACAATTGGTAATAAATTGAATAAAGGATGGGCCGAACGGGCCTAAGCTATACTTTTATCATATCTTCATCACCATGTCCGTTAGCATTTTGCTCTCGCTATCATATTTTGTGCTGCCTTCCCTCTCCTTGATGGGGAGTAATGAACGTGGTTGATCACCATTTGCTTCCATAATTCCATTATCATGCTTAATATAGTCATGAACGTCATGTGTGCATGCATGCATAGATCCTCGGGTATATCAAATGGCGTCAACAGAAAAGCCGGATTACGTCTAGTCAGAAATCTTCGCTATGCGCGACGATGGTCTTCGGACCTACGTCCTCCGCCACGTATCGAGGATCCATAATTCTACGAACTATGCATCTTCTACACGATAAATATATGCATCCTACATGTCTTCGTCATGATCATCATGTAGCTCTTTTTAATTCGGCTTCGACAGCCCGCTATCTTGGCAATTAATCAAAGGTGTTCCCTCCTCGTGGGGGATGTAATTAACGTCATAATATTTATGGTATGGCGGACTGCTGGTCCCGACCGAACCTCACATTCGCCCGACATGGGTCAGAATGAGCGCATCACAAATTCGTCACTCATGTGACTGGCACGCCTGCGTCGTCAATCGATCATTTGACTACCAATTGGTCAGTTGGTCGATCGACGCGCGAAAGAAAGAAAGAAAAAAGGTCGCGAACAAGTCTGGCACGCTCGGTGGTACCAGTGTCACCTTTCTTCTCTTTGCCGGGATATTCGGGCTTCGAAGCCCTCTCAAGAGCTACTGATTATTGCCTTGTTTGTCTGTGCAGGCGGATCAATGACGATCAACGGGATAACTGGCGTTGACTTTGATCTTTCGATAGTCACTGAACACGCGCAAGGGTACCTGGCGGTACCCATGGAATTCGGCAGTTTCCCTGCCGCTGTGGGCTTCCCCAACTTTTTGGGGTTAGCCTTTGTAGATATGCTAGAGGTCGAAGCCCCAGAACCGTCAAGGAAGCTATAGAGAAAATGGAGCCTCTGAAGGTTCCCTGCTGCAAAGACTTGTCCGAAAGTCCGGCCCCGGCCGCTAGCTGTCTGTGTTGTGCCCATGTGGTTTTGATGATGGTTTTAATGGTGGTTTTGATGATTGATTTTTGATGTGAGTTAATCACTGTGAGTCATCTTGCTGTGTGTCATCATGCTATTATTCAGTCATTCTCTGATCATAATGCTTTCTTTTATATGCTCGATCAATTCATGTTTTATCATGTAAGTGAATGGAGCTCATATGGCTGTCAGATAACATGCTCTATTTAATTCTGTCTACACTCTGTCTGCACAGTCTCCACAGCAGTGCGTCAACTCATTGTGCTGATGCGTCGACCCTTCAGGCATATTTGTCTCTGTCCACACAGTAGTGCGTCAACTCCTTGAGCTGATGCGTCGACTCTTCAGTTCAGTTTCTTCAAGTCTATACATTAGACTATGGCAAAGTCTATTCATTCGTTTGGAAAACAAGTCTGTATAGCCGTGTCATATTCTCCTGAAGTTCATATCATCAAGTCTATACAGTGGACTGTGTAGCCTGTTTGATTAATGAAGTCTGTACATCAGTCTTCACATTCTAAGTCTGTACAGCCGTTGGCTTTGAACCTCAGAGTCTGTACATCCGAATTGCCCTTGATCTGGTCAAGTGTATACACTCTTTCACTGTAGCTTTCACATATTCAAGTCGACACATCGTGAAAGTCTATACATTCATCACTTACCTTTCGCTCAAGGCAAAGTCTATACACTGGGGTCTTTCCCTACGTTTCTTAGGCAAAGTCTGAACATTCGTTTCTGAAGCCTGAAGTCTATACAGTCCAGCCTATTCCTACGTTCAAGACTTCAGCTAAACTCTAAGTCTGTACAGCCACTCCTTGAGCATCAAGTCTATACATTGGCCGTTATCTCCAAAGTCTGCACAATGGTCTTCACACCTGAAGTCTGTACATCCACAGTTAAACTTGAAGTCTGCACACTGGTCTTCAAATCCAAAGTCTGCACATTGGTCTTCGAATTCAATGTCTATACATTGGGCTCTTACATGAAGTCTATACATTGTAGTTTGCATTGTAAAGTCCATACATTGGTTGTTATTCTTCAATGTCTATACACTGCCTTTAAGATTTAAAGTCTATATAGCTGTTGTCTCTTTATTGAAGTCAACACATTGGGCAAGTCTGTACGTTGCATTCGCCTTCACAAGTCTATACAACGAAGTATATACACTGCAATGTACATACTTAAATCTTATGACTTCATTCTTGTTGCTGAAGGGAACAGGGTCGACGCTAGAGCTTAAGGCGTCCACGCACCAGTGAAGATGCATCCACTGATACTCTTCACAGCGTTAACTCTACGCAAAGGCTGCGTCAACTCAGCCACTCAAGAAGCAGAGGCCTTTTCAGAAATACTCCAACGCGTCAACGCAGCAGTGGAGCAGCGTCGACGCAACAGTTAAAAAGGCTAGGCAGGTTGCTCACTGGAACGCATCAATGCATCAACGCCACGGGTTGGAAGTGTCGACGCAGCAGTTAAAAAGGGTTGAAGATCTCTGAAGGCTACGTCAACTCGTTGGAGCAAGTGGGTTGACGCCATCTAACTCCAGTTGCTGAGCGTACTGATGAATGGGCACGTGACCCGAAGCTGGCACCTGACACGTGATCCGAGGTGGGTGCTGAGCACGTGATCCGAGGAGGAATCTTCTGGATGGAAGGCGTGGGAAGCACACGCCCTATCTCCCCACTGTTGCTGGTATATATTGGAGCCTTCGTCTTCATATGGAGGCGGATCGAAGAAGAAGCCTAGAGAGCAGAAAGCCCTTCGATCCAGAAAAAGAGAAAAAGAAGAGAAGCAGTGAGCAGAAGAAGAAGGAAGCAGAAGAAGAAGAAAGAGAAGAGACAGGGAGAGCCTGCGAAAGAGAAGAAAATAGAGAGTGAGAGCAGAAGAGAAAGATTGCGTGAGCTGAGAAGAAGAAAGAAGAGGAAGAAAAGAAGAAGAGGAGAGAGTCTATTGAAGACCTGCTCAGTCTGTTCGTGGATCAAATCCAGAACGACTATTGTGTTTCATTTCCAGCTTTTGTTGCTGTGCTTTTTATGTTTCCTTATTTTCCCTTTTGTTTCTCTAGTTAGCTTTGTTATTCCGATCCTCTGGTCTGAGGTCGGGTTCCTCCTGGTGGGTCAGGAGAAGGGAGATCTGATCTCCGGTTGCAAGTAGCTAGGAGCTACTTGTGGGTTCCCTCCGGTTTGGAGGAAGGGAGACTTGTCTCCGGTTCTGGGCTTGTGGGTTGCAAGTCCAGGGGTCCCTCCTGGTCTGGAGGAAGAGAGGTCTTCAACCTCTAGTTTCCAAGTGGCGGGGAGTCACTTGGGGTGTCCCTCCGGTTGGGAGGAAGAGGGGAGTTTGTTCCCCTGCTCAAGCTGTGTGTCAGCACCTGTTGCAGACTGAGTCTGCGGTTTCTAGCTTGTGCTAGTGGAAGCCTCACTCCGGTTGGGAGTGAGGGGTGGACGTAGGTCTGTGGACCGAACCACCTAAAAACCTGCTGTTCTGTGGTTTGCTTGTAGTGTGTTCTTCCATATCTCCTACCACCCTTCACAGATTGTCTTGAGCTTTCTTATTCTCATTTGTGCTGCTTCCGCTAGTTGGTTATTCGGGCGCCAGTTACATATTTGCTCTTTTGTTTAAAAGAATATTCAACTTGTTATCAGATTGCTTGTTCTGCCTGGATAGTGTTCGAGTCTTTTATTTAGCGAAAAGTTTTTAAGGGTGAGATTCATTCACCCCCCCTCTGAATCCTTGCACCGATCTTAACAATTGGTATCAGAGCGGTGTCTGCATACAAGGTCCAACGACCTGCAGATTCGATCTTGCAGTCTTAGGTGCTAATTTATTTTTAGTGCATAAATATTCATGTTGCTTTGAATTTACTCGCTATTTGTTTTCAATGGCTCTTCCACCCGTCTTTAGTGGCTCTGATTTCAGTCAGTGGTACACTGCTTTACATGCTTATGTTAATTCTGCTAAACTTGATCTGTGGAAATTAATTTCACAAGGTCCTCACACCTTACCAACGAAAGTGTCCAAATGGACCGACAGACACAGATCAAAGGATGGAGAAAATCAGAAAGCCTTTAACCTGATGAAAGCAGCTACTGACAGAGCCTTATGGTCTTGTCTTCATAATTGCAGCTCAGCAAAGGACATCCTAGATAGGCTGAAGCAATTTCACAGGGTAAACGAGGACAGCTACATGATGGCTAACAGAAGTAATCCAAGTGGCAGCAATCAAGGCAGCAGTCAGAATGAAGATGATGTTGATGAAGAGGTAAACTCTGAATCTGACTCGGACGAAATGACCTTTGATTATTTGAAGGAAATGTATGCTGAATTGTATGAAAAGTATGGCAAAATAAAATCTAAAAATAAAAAATTAAAGGTTGATCAAAATGGTTCTGATTTATCATGTGAAAATTGTTCAAATCTGAAGCAATCTTATGATGCTTGTTTTTTTGATAATCAAGAGCTTAAGAAACATGTTGAATTCTTAAGATCTGAAAAAGAGTCTCTCAGAAAATCTGTTAATGAAAATCTAAAATCAAAAAATGACAAACTAATCAAAGAGGTTGAAGGATTGAAGCAGTTGAACACTGCTATGTCAGAGAAACTTCTTCTCTTAGAAAAAGTAAAATCTATTTACATTGAAGAATCTGAAAAATTGAGAAATCTGGAACAAGAAGTTGAGGAATGCAAAATTGCAAACAAGGTGCTAAGCGAATGTGTAAATTGCAATGAACAAAAGATTGCCAGTTATGAAATACACATCGTTTCTCTGGAAAATGAAATTGAAGATTTGAATAAATCCTTGTCAAAATTTGTGGAAGGACAAGAAAATATGGACAGGTTGTTAGGTGTTAAGGTCAACACTCAAAAGGAAGGGTTAGGCTACAACAATGTCAATAAAAAGGCTTTCAAAAATAAGCTAATGACATCTTTTATCAAAGCATCAGATGTAGCCACCACCTTAGAAAATAAACAACCAAATGTTCAGAAGAATCAGAAACAAACTGGAAAAATGGAAAAGGTCAGTCATGTGAAGAAGGGATTGAATCACATTGAAAAAGTGCATGCTGTACATCACAAGAACTTCCCTGTCACCAAGAAAAAGACTGATTTTAAATATGTTGAGAAAGTTCAATCTGTGCTTGACATGAACACACATACACATGCTCATAAAAACAAGAATTCATGTCATTACTGTGGTAGGGTTGGCCACATTATGGATAATTGCTTTATTCTAAAACAAGACAACAGAAAGCATGCTAGGAAACATGTTTCTGCTCAGAACAAAAAGAAAATTGAATGCTTTCACTGTGGCAAATTGGGACACAGGGCCATTGACTGTTGGCATGCTCAGGGTAGAAAATTTAATTCTAAAACTGTCAATCTCCCTGCAGACAGAAATAATTATGATAGGAATAAATTTGCATTTAAAAGAAAGATTCCTACATGTTCTGAATGTAGAAAGCATGGCCATACAGTCAAGGACTGTTGGCATGTCCAAGGAGGCTATGGCAATAATGAACTCAATTTTAAGAGGAAGGCCTCTCATTGTTTTAACTGTGGAAAGCCAGGTCACAGGGCTGCAACCTGTTGGCTGGCAGGATACCAAAACAAGACTGGTTTTGGTAAATAGAATTTTAATTCTGTTAACAAAAATTTTCATACATATGCACACAAAAATCATGTTTATAAGAATGCGCATAAATCTAATATGAAACTTGCTGCATCTTGCTATTATTGTGGCACATCTGGTCATTCAATGAAAACCAGCTACTTGATGAAATCTGATGACCATGCTGCTAGAAAATTGTTTAGAACACCTACCAAAGGTGTCACTGCTAATCCAGGACCCAAGCTTTCTTGGGTACCTGCTGCATCAAAATGATGTGTCTGTTGCAGGTGTGCCTTGGAAGATGAAGAATAAAAGGGGTTATTAATCCAAGGCACTCAAGAATGAAAAACCCCATTCTCACACTTTTCAGGTAATCTCTCTGCATTTCTCATTTTGAAACTCATTGCATATCTGGTTTGATGTATTCTTGCATATCTTTACATAGCATCATATGTTGTGTCGTTGCATGTGTTTTTGCATACATATAGTGCATTGCATTTCCTTAAACTGAAAATGCCAAAAAGATTATCTGAATGCATGTTGTCAGGGGGAGTCAATGCATTGCATATAGGTTGTCAAATGCATACATTTGTCTGAATTCATTGCATATCCCTTCTTATCATTTTTGTTGACAAACCTTGATCATATCCCTTCTAAGCTTCAAAATCTCTCCTATCAATTGGTATCATTTGGCTTCAAAAATCTATCAGTCTGTCATGAAGATTTCAATGGGACTATCTCAATCATAAATCTGAAAAATTCTTGAACTAGACATCTTCTATTATACGTTTTTATGAATGACTGAAATAACTCATGTGGTTTAAGTTTAATGTATTCAATGAGTTTGGCTTTAAAATCTCTTAAAAATATCTGAAGCATGTTTAATAAACCTTAACCATCTGCTTCATGCTGTGTCTTGTAAAATCCTCTGAAATCTGCATTATTGAATACATGACTTTATTTGGTTAAGTACATGAAATTATTATTGATTTGAAGCAAATGAATTTTTCTGAAATATCTAAAGGATATTTTCTGTCAGAGCAATGACCTTGGTCACTGAGAAACACATGTCCAAAGGACTGTGTCATGAGGTACCATAGTTAACTCTGATTAAGAATAATTAAAATTTAGGCAGAGCAATGGCATGCACACTGAGAAATACAACTCACTCATCAAGAAATGATTTGCAGTGTGTCATGATGTGTAAATGCTATCTCTGTTCATATAAAGCATGACAGTTAGTCACACTAAGTGCTTAGGGATATTGACCTCTGATCAAGGTATATCCTCTAGTTACAAGGTGTGCACTGAACTAGAGTGCTCGTAAAATTTGTAGCATGAAAAAATTTATTGAACAAATTGAAATGTTTGAATATTGATGCTAAAATCAAATTGCTACTACCCTAGACAAAATCATATGACTTCACAATTGCTTGATCTCAATACTAATGCATGTAATTCCGAAAGAAGTCAATAAATTTGATTGTGTAAGAGAAGGGGAGATTAATCAAGATAAATATGAGGGTTTGGTTCATTTTTATTAAACCATGGTTTTACATATCAATACAGAATTTTATTGATAAACTCTACATACATCATGTTTAAACCATGCTGATCAATAAAAATCATGCACAAGCCCTTATAATGGAAGACTTTGAAATATTCTGATTTGGATTTATGAGAATGACATTCCCTTGAAAATCTGACTGAAATTCTTGTAATTGAAGCCTCTTTGAAAAATCTGATTATTTGAATCTTTTCTGTTCATTGTCCTTGGCTCATTGACCTGAACTTATCCTTGTATACCCCTATGGTCTTCTTCTGAACCATCTCATACGGTTTCATTTATTGAGGGGGAGCCTCCTTGTCATATGCATCATGCTGCATAGAAAGAGAAGAATTGTGCCCTTGCATTCATATTTCTAGGAGGAGATCTTGCATTCTGGTATCTGCATCTACATTCATACCCCTTCCCATGGTTTATTTTGATTATACCAAAGGGGGAGAATATCATTCAATCATTGCATGCAGGTTCCTTTTGATAATCTCTAATTCATGTTCTTGCTGAAACTCTTAAAGGGGGAGAAATTTGTTCTAGCAAGGGGGAGGAATTGATTGATTTTTTATACATGCTTTAATTTCTCAAACTATTTTCTTTTTGATGAAGTCAAAGGGGGAGAATAGTTTGAGTCATCAGATTGACTCACTGTGTAGTGTTGCCATCATCAAAAAAGGGGAGATTGTTGTGCCCATGTGATTTTGATGATGGTTTTAATGGTGGTTTTGATGATTGATTTTTGATGTGAGTTAATCACTGTGAGTCATCTTGCTGTGTGTCATCATGCTATTATTCAGTCATTCTCTGATCATAATGCTTTCTTTTATATGCTCGATCAATTCATGTTTTATCATGTAAGTGAATGGAGCTCATATGGCTGTCAGATAACATGCTCTATTTAATTCTGTCTACACTCTGTCTGCACAGTCTCCATAGCAGTGCGTCAACTCATTGTGCTGATGCGTCGACCCTTCAGGCATATTTGTCTCTGTCCATACAGTAGTGCGTCAACTCCTTGAGCTGATGCGTCGACTCTTCAGTTCAGTTTCTTCAAGTCTATACATTAGACTATGGCAAAGTCTATTCATTTGTTTGGAAAACAAGTCTGTACAGCCGTGTCATATTCTCCTGAAGTTCATATCATCAAGTCTATACAGTGGACTGTGTAGCCTGTTTGATTAATGAAGTCTGTACATCAGTCTTCACATTCTAAGTCTGTACAGCCGTTGGCTTTGAACCTCAGAGTCTGTACATCCGAATTGCCCTTGATCTGGTCAAGTGTATACACTCTTTCACTGTAGCTTTCACATATTCAAGTCTACACATCGTGAAAGTCTATACATTCATCACTTACCTTTCGCTTAAGGCAAAGTCTATACACTGGGGTCTTTCCCTATGTTTCTTAGGCAAAGTCTGAACATTCGTTTCTGAAGCCTGAAGTCTATACAGTCCAGCCTATTCCTACGTTCAAGGCTTTAGCTACACTCTAAGTCTGTACAGCCACTCCTTGAGCATCAAGTCTATACATTGGCCGCTGTCTCCAAAGTCTGCACAATGGTCTTCACACCTGAAGTCTGTACATCCACAGTTAAGCTTGAAGTCTGCACACTGGTCTTCAAATCCAAAGTCTGCACATTGGTCTTCGAATTCAATGTCTATACATTGGGCTCTTACATGAAGTCTATACATTGTAGTTTGCATTGTAAAGTCCATACATTGGTTGTTATTCTTCAATGTCTATACACTGCCTTTAGGATTTAAAGTCTATACAGTCGTTGTCTCTTTGTTGAAGTCAACACATTGGGCAAGTCTGTACGTTGCATTCGCCTTCACAAGTCTATACAACGAAGTATATACACTGTAATGTACATACTTAAATCTTATGACTTCATTCTTGTTGCTGAAGGGAACAGGGTCGACGCTAGAGCTTAAGGCGTCCACGCACCAGTGAAGATGCATCCACGGATACTCTTCACAGCGTTAACTCTACGCAAAGGCTACGTCAACTCAGCCACTCAAGAAGCAGAGGCCTTTTCAGAAATACTCCAACGTGTCAACGCAGCAGTGGAGCAGCGTCGACGAAACAGTTAAAAAGGCTAGGCTGGTTGCTCACTGGAATGCATCAATGCGTCAACGCCACGGGTTGGAAGTGTCGACGCAGCAGTTAAAAAGGGTTGAAGATCTCTGAAGGCTGCGTCAACTCGTTGGAGCAAGTGGGTTGACGCCATCTAACTCCAGTTGCTGAGCGTACTGATGAATGGGCACGTGACTCGAAGCTGGAACCTGACACGTGATCTAAGGTGGGTGCTGAGCACGTGATCCGAGGAGGAATCTTCTAGACGGAAGGCGTGGGAAGCACACGCCCTATCTCCCCACTGCTGCTGGTATATATTGGAGCCTTCGTCTTTAGATGGAGGCGGATCGAAGAATAAGCCTGGAGAGCAGAAAGCCCTTCGATCCAGAAAAAGAGAAAAAGAAGAGAAGCAGTGAGCAGAAGAAGAAGGAAGCAGAAGAAGAAGAAGAAAGAGAAGAGACAGGGAGAGCCTGCGAAAGAGAAGAAAATAGAGAGTGAGAGCAGAAGAGAAAGATTGCGTGAGCTGAGAAGAAGAAAGAAGAGGAAGAAAAGAAGAAGAGGAGAGAGTCTATTGAAGATATGTTCAGTCTGTTCGTGGATCAAATCCAGAATGACTATTGTGTTTCATTTCCAGCTTTTGTTGTTGTACTTTTTATGTTTCCTTATTTTCCCTTTTGTTTCTCTGGTTAGCTTTGTTCTTCCGATCCTCTGGTCTGAGGTCGGGTTCCTCCTGGTGGGTCAGGAGAAGGGAGATCTGATCTCCGGTTGCAAGTAGCTAGGAGCTACTTGTGGGTTCCCTCCGGTTTGGAGGAAGGGAGACTTGTCTCCGGTTCTGGGCTTGTGGGTTGCAAGTCCAGGGGTCCCTCCTGGTCTGGAGGAAGAGAGGTCTTCGACCTCTGGTTTCCAAGTGGCTGGGAGTCACTTGAGGTGTCCCTCCGGTTGGGAGGAAGAGGGGAGTTTGTTCCCCTGCTCAAGCTGTGTGTCAGCACCTGTTGCAGACTGAGTCTGCGGTTTCTAGCTTGTGCTAGTGGAAGCCTCACTCCGGTTGGGAGTGAGGGGTGGACGTAGGTCGGTGGACCGAACCACCTAAAAACCTGTTGTTCTGTGGTTTGCTTGTAGTGTGTTCTTCCATATCTCCTACCACCCTTCACAGATTGTCTTGAGCTTTTTTATTCTCATTTGTGCTGCTTCCGCTAGTTGGTTATTCGGGCGCCAGTTACATATTTGCTCTTTTGTTTAAAAGAATATTCAACTTGTTATCAGATTACTTGTTCTGCCTGGATAGTGTTCGAGTCTTTTATTTAGTGAAAAGTTTTTAAGGGTGAGATCCATTCACCCCCCCCTCTGAATCCTTGCACCGATCTTAACAGTCTGGTGCACCACGTCATACGTGGGACCCACCCCAATGTCATCAACAAACACCCTGGAGGACGCCAGCGTCGCCAGGCCCGCAAGAATGCTGCTGTAATCACCGGGACTCTGTCTTAGTCCGGGAAATCTATGCTAGTTGGAGGTATGCGCGTCTTCCTCAACGGACGCACTGCACGGGTGACCCCGGACCGAGTCATCCCCAACATTCCTGTCCACAATGCCTATCAGGCCCTCGCCGGAAGGAGGGCAGAAATAGAAGAAGCCGGCCACTATGGCCAAGGAAGCCCAGCACCCAGGCTGAGGAAGTTTAAATAGGTGTGGGTTCCCAAGCGGACCCGACCTGCCCACCAGCTAACACCGATCCGCCATCGTCTTGTGAACGACGAGGCAGAAGTGAGAAGAGAAAGGGGCCTGCCCCCGAAGAAGGAAGAAGAGGTGGTTGCGGATCCTCCGCGCCACAGAAGTTTCCGGGCCGCGGCCCGTCAAGCCAACGTCCCTGCTGCGGGATGAAGATTCCAACAGCCGACAGAGCTCGGCTGGCCTATATCCCTCCTGCTGGAGGTCGACAACCACCCCCCGTCCTACATCAAGAACGGGGTCGAGAAGAGATGACCTGCTTGGTCAGAAATTATTTCCGAGGCTTAGGCAATCCCTCACTCGGACAGCAGCGGCTGATGCAGACAGTCGCCACCGAGGAAGACTACTACCCATCAATGGCAGATGAAGGAAATATGGGAGATAGAATGATGGTGTCGTCAGTCGATGACAACGGATATAATGACGGCTTCGAGGTCGAAGCCGATGAAGCCTTCCCCGAGTGGGAAGAAAGAAGAAGAGTTTCTGTGTTCGAAAGGCTGACCTTTCCGCAACATGCTAGAAGGAGGGTCTATCAACAAAAGAGAAGGATGCAGGTTTTCACCTGCAACATGGCTGGTATATCTAACTAATATGGGGAGCTTCCTGAAGACCCCCAAGAATTGGCTCAATTGGCCGCACGGTCGGGGCCAACTACCCGCAGAACAGAAGCAGCAAGAGAGCTTCTGATGATGGTTAAAGGGAAACAGCCCCAGGTCTATCCCCACTGGGATGACAAGGCCCCCGTCTTGACCGCTAATGTGGTGACGGCGGAAGAAGAAGACGATGTCCTCCTCGACATCCTGCCTGAGGGTACGTCCGGGGAGACAACAGAGGGTATCCCCACCACCATAGACCCATCGATTCTGATGCTGCTACAAAAATATCAATGAGAGATAGACTCTCTAAAGAAGCAGCTGATGGAAAAGATTGAACATTCATCAGCTTCTAAACCACCCGAAGTCCAGGGTGAGTCATCTCGGGGAGCGGCTCGTCATGATGACCCTCCACCGCTCTATACACTGTCCCAGCCGTCAGAGCCAAGCATGGCGACAGCACAACAGCGGCCACCATAGTCTCAACCGTTGCTACCTCCGGTGCTCCCTCAGGTGCACCCGACACCCCCGCTGCTGCGTCCTCCACAGGCGACCACCCTGGTCACCCCATACTTGCAGCCGGCACACTTCTATCCAGAACCGGTTGACCCCACGGTCATGAACCGGATGATGGTGGAGAGGATGATCGAGCTGAAGCTCGCAGAGAAAAGTGAAGGTGACTATGTCGCATTTGATGCCTATCGGGTGCCCTACCCGCAACATCATGCGGCTAAACGACTTCCCCCGGGGGTCAACAAGCCACCTAAGTTTGACAAATTCAACGGGAAAACATCCCCTAAAGAGCATATTGCATATTACATGACCGTTATGGGTGATCTGGCCACCGACGAGTCATATTTGCTAAAGTTCTTCGGGTCCTCGCTGACAGGGCTCGCATTTGAATGGTACTCTAGCCTCTCAGCCGGGTCAATCAGTGATTGGTCGGATATGCAGAGAATGTTCAGAGAAAGATTCCATGTCACAGAGAGGGAGGTCACGGTGGCCGAACTCTACTCAACAAAACAAAGGGCAGATGAGACAGCCCTTGATTACATCAAGAGGTGGAGGAACCTCGGAATGAGATGCAAGCGGCCCCCGCATCAGGAGGACGCTGTACAAATATGCAAACAAAACCTCAGGAGGGAGGTCCTGGAGAAGATGATTGGAATGGAAATACGGTCGTTCGACCGGCTGAATAATGTGGTGGCCGAAGTGGAGGCTTTCCTAGCCAAGCCTGTCCCGGCGTCAGCTGCCAGCACAGCCCAGAAAGGCAAGGCTGCGGAACGGCACCCCACACCTAAAGAAGCGAATGCGCTTGATATCAAGGCGTTCGAACAGCAGAAGGAGAAAGGCAAGAAGGCGGCTCCCCCGCAACCTGCGAAAGCTCTAGATGATTAAGAAGGTCCTTTGCTGAGGGACAAAATGAAGAAAGCCTATTCCTTTCCAAAAGACAAGACTCGAGTCATGTTCGACTGGGTAACAGAATATAGCATGGTCACTGTACCTGAGCCGAGGAGGCCGGAGGACCTGAAAAGAAAGGATAGTCCAAGATTCTGTCCCTACCACCAGATGCTGGGACATCCAATCAAAGACTGTTATGTTTTCAAAGACATCATCGAAGGAATGGTAAAGAAGAATGAAATAGAGCTGGGAGAGTACAAAGTAGACCCTCCTCAGCCACATGAAGCTCCTCCCAGGAGAGCAGCAGTCAACATGGTCTCCCTCTACCAGGCATTACCTGAGGAGATCTCTGAAGCAAGCACACGGAGCACCTACGAAATCCATTTCCTGGAGCCCGTAAAAGAACAGCGGGGGTGGCAGCAGGTCCCTGTAAAGCACAAGAAGAAGAGGGCACCTCGCCCGAAAGAGGGGGCACATATCCGTGGCATTACACCCCGGCCTGCTCCGCCAGTGGTAGCACCCGTATGGGTCACTCCACCTACAGCCATCAGAATACATACACCTAACAGGAGGAGGCAGACTCCGCTACCAGTAATCAAGGAAACCAATCCTGGGGTCCTTTGACTACAACACCTGATTGAAGGGCTAGATGAATATGTGCAACCCGAATTGAAACCTCTGCTGGTACGGGACCACGTCCCATGGCAAGAGCTGGAACAACTCTCACTCAAACAGACAGAGGAAGCTGAAGCAGCACCCCCTGAAGAGGGCAGCCTGTTCTGGGGGAAACCACCCGCAGAAACCAAAAAGAAGAGAAAGCAAAAGAAGATAAAAAGAAAGGACGCTGGGGCCAATAAAGCATAGGTTGTCTCCTGCAATACCCTATCAGCACTCTTCAACCCACCCGGAGAAGAGGAAGAAGAAGAAATTTGCTTCACACCCCATGCTGGGGGAGGCAAAGCCGAGGCCGCAACTGCTGCACATGCCACTCGGTCGGGCCGAAAATGGGGGCGCCAGCCACCACCCAACCACAACATCATGTTCAGAGGGGAGCAACCCTACAAGACACCTCCGCCGGAAGTCAAGGGAGTTCAAATCCCCCCTCCGTCAGGCCTATACAACAATTGTGGGGGCAAGGCAGTCCCTTCATTCCTTGAATTTATGAAGATGTCAAAGGGGAAACAGCCCTGTCAAGAGGCTAACCCTACACCCGGGGCCATTCACCCGCAGCCAGCGCAATCTACTGAGGATGCAAATGCAGATGGAGCTTGCCCTACAGCAACTAATAAAGAAGACCCGACAGTCGGTGCTAGCCAAGAGGATGCCGAGTCCGAGGAAGATGAAGCAGGTCCGTCTGGACCCACAAATCAAAACCTCCCCAAGCCCAGATGGGCTGAAGAGATGAAGCTCTCCAATGTCCGAGCTGGGAGCCGAATAATAAAGTTGCTCAAGAAGCTCCCCGCTCGATTTACGATCTGGGAAATACTTTCTTTGAGTGAAGAAACTCGACAGGCGATCATCACTGCTCTGCAGACGCCTGCTCATTTTGAAGCCTGCATAGCTGAGGCTATACCAGAAGCCAGTATGACCTTCTCTCTAGAAGACATGCTACTACCTACTGCCAGCCACAACAGGCCGCTATATATGAAAGGGCACTTGAATGGGAGAGAACTGAACTGGATCCTGGTCGATCCTGGTGCAGCAGTCAACATCCTGCCATACAGAATATACGAGAGGTACCACTTTAATGTGCATCTCGAGAAAGTCGGGGATATGCGTATCACTGGCTTCAACCAAAAATGTGAAGTATCTATGGGAGTGGCAGAGTTCACGCTGACCCTGGCAGATTTCACTACAATGGTGCAGTTTCATGTCATTGACTCTCGCACCTCCTACAAAGCGCTGCTCGGCCGCCCATGGCTGCATGAAAATATGGTGGTGCCCTCCACGCTCCACCAATGCATCAAATACAGCCTCCAGGGAAAGGAGGAGAGGATATTTGCTGATCTCCACCCATTCGAGGTGTTTGAATGTCACTTGGCAGACGCCAACTTATATACGGGGCCTCCCCGGAAGGTTTCTGAAACTAAGACCCCCATAGGGGCCTCAAAGAATAGATCGAGTGACGGTTGGTATCCACCACCGCCACGCGGATATGTCAAGCCGAAGGTGGTCTCCCACATCACCGCTTCTGGAGATGTCGGCAGAGTAACACCCCCAACATTATACCCCAAAGCTAAGGAAGTGCAGGTCAATCGACAGCACGACCGCATCGGAGTCCCGGCCGGCCTCACCAAGCCAGTCCTCGGCCTCAATGATCCCACTGTCGAACCTTTCAAGGCTTGGGAGGTGACACAAGAAGATGGGCCCAGCAGCTTGTTCTATACAGCTGAGGAGCATCCTACTCGGGAAGACATAGACTGTAGCCTCCCCGAAGATCTAAGCAACCCGCCGGTTCCTGTTCAAGGCCTGGCATTTACAACTGATCAGATGGCCAAGATGTTTCAGAAGCAACACATTCCTCCCGATCAGTCTCAAAAGCGCAAAGAAGCTTTCCAGAAGATGTGGCATCCTGCAAATCTGGATAAGGAAATGAGACATGTCTCTCAACATCCAGGGTTGGGCTTCACCCTGGAGGAATATTATTATAGTGGGCGGTACGAGGTGGATACTATCTCCGCCTTCTACCCTACTGAAGATAGCCCTCTGGGAGCAACCTTTGATGAGTATCCAGCGGAAGCCGAATATCTTGAACTGGCTCAGTCCGGAAATAAAGAAGTAGAAACCCCGGCCCCTTGCTGATGCTGGGAGCAGGTTCATCCTGAAGAAGCGGCCCTTCAAGCCGAATTTGATATGGCTAGCAGCAGCGAAGCCGAAGACAGTCAAGAAGCAGGAGTCTCTCCCTCCACAGGGGTCATACTAATGACAACTTCAACACCCTTTCTACCAATCAGGGAAGCCTTGGTCAACTCCAATCAAGGGGAGCCAGCTACCAGGAAAGAAAAGGCCACTTCTGTGGAAGATACAACTATCCCAGAAGGTGAAACTTCCTCAACTTCTGCTGCAAAATCAGCATGCTATCCGAGCCTGGCAGTAAACAGTTACCAGCCCGTCGTGGCTGTAATCTCATCTGCAAATACTAAGGCTGCTCTCTCGCCCTTGGGAGCTACAACGGCAATGGATTTATTAATAGAATAATCCACCCAGCCGTTAGCACAAGAAATAAAGAAACCTCAAGAAGCTCTGGTAGTGTCTGACGAGGAAGTCGAAGTACTCGGCCCTTAAGATGGTATTCCAGACTTCGTTGACCTCCAACCGGCACCTCCGGAGATAGAAGATGGAGGCCAAGCCACAGTCAATGAACTAATAGAAGTCAACCTGGGAAATGAGAAGGACCCTAGGCCTACCTTCCTCAGCGCCCAACTATCCCCTGAAGAACTGGAGTTGTACATTCAGCTGCTGGTAGAATATCGAGATTGCTTCGCCTGGACTTACAAAGAGATGCCAGGTCTAAGCCCCGTTGTCTCACAACATGAGCTAACAATCAGCCCTGAGGCTGAACCGGTGAAGCAACCACCGCGGTGCATGAGGCCAGAGCTCATCACCCAAATTTGTGCTGAAGTCGACAAGCTCATTGACGTGGGATTTGTTGAAGAAAACCAGTACACCACGTGGCTGGCAAACATCATCCCCGTGAAAAAGAAGAATGGACAGATCCGGATATGCGTCGACTTCCGGGATCTAAATAAAGCCTGCCCCAAGGATGACTTTTCGGTGCCAATAACCAAGGTCATGATTGATGCTACAACCGGCCATGAGGCCCTATCATTCATGGATGGATCGTCCGGCTACAATCAGATTTGGATCGTGGAGCATGACCGAGTCCATACTGCTTTCCGAACCCCTAAAGGCATTTATCATTACAAGAGAATGCCGTTCGGACTGAAGAATGCTAGCGCAACCTATCAGCGCGCAATGACCAAGATCTTTGACGAGTTGCTCTACCACAAGGTCAAATGCTACATAGATGACCTGGTGGTCAAAACCAGAAGAAAAGAAGATCATCTGCAAGACCTCCGGATTGTTTTTCAGAGGCTGAGGCAGCATGAGCTAAAGATGAACCCCATGAAATGTGCATTCGGAGTGTCGAGCGGAAAATTCTTGGGTTTCATCATCCGATATCGGGGAATCGAGATAGACCCCGCAAAGATCAAGGCGATTCAGGAGTTACCTCCGCCAAGGAACATCTCCGAGCTGAGATCACTACAGGGCCGCTTAGCTTATATCCAGCAGTTCATTTCCAATTTGTCAGGGCGATGCCAGCCTTTTCACAAGTTGATGATGAAAGAGGTTCCCTTTTATTGGGATGAAGATTGCCAGACAGCCTTTGACAAGCTAAAAGACTATCTGAAAACTCCTCCAGTGCTAGGCGCACCGGTGAAAGGATGACCATTGATACTGTATATAGCAGCTACACATAATTCTCTGGGGGCAATGCTGGCCCAGAATAATGAAGAAGGGAAAGAGCAAGCCCTCTATTACCTCAGTCAGAGACTGGTCAGAACTAAAGAGAAATATACTTATATTGAGAAGATCTATCTGGCGCTGGTCTTCGCAGTTAAGAAGCTCCGACACTATATGTTGTCGCATGAAATCAGCTTGGTGTCCAAAGAGGATCCCCTGAAGTACATCATGTCTCAAACGGCACTCAAAGTCCGCCTGGGCAAATGGGCGGTAATCCTTATGGAGTTTGATATCTCCTACGTGCCACGCAAGGCTGTCAAGGGCCAAGCTATTGCAGACTTCTTCGCTGAGCACCCAGTGCCCGGGGATTGCCCGGTTGAGCCGGAGCTTCCTGAAGATGAAACCCTAGAAGCCGTTCAAGTACAACCCGCCTTATGGCAGCTATACTTTGATGGCGCTTCCAGAATCGACACCTCTGCCACTGGATCAGCCAGAGTCAGGGCAGGAGCAGGCATAGTCCTGAAATCCCCAGAAGGAGAAGTGGTGCATACATCATGTTCCATAAACAAGCAATGCACAAAAAATGAAGCGGAATATGAAGCCCTGATAATCAGGTTGCAAATTGCTCTGTCTATGGGAATTCAGATGCTGGAAGCATTCGGAGACTCCATGCTGGTTATAAAATAGCTGGAAGGAGAGTTCGATGTGCGAAAGCAAGAGCTCCTCCCCTATCACCAGTTGGCAACTCGCCTGATGTCAAGATTTTACTTCATCAGCATCAAGCACATCAATCATGGCCGGAATGCTCAGGCAGACGCCCTCGCTAAGCTGGCCAGTTCATTGGCGGTCCCGCTAGACACAAGCCTGAATATAACAGTGATCAACCGCCGACAGGTCCCCAGCGTAACAGAGGTCCTGGCCAACGAACAAGATATGGAAGTAGCAGTCATCGAAGGGGTTCAGCAGCCCGATTGGCGAGAGCATCTTCTACGCTGGTTTCAACACCAGCAACTTCCAAAAGAAAAGGAACAGAGAATGAAGCTCCTGAGGATCAAGGATTCTTACGAGATGAGAAGCGGGACCTTGTTCCGAATTATGGCAGATGCCCGAAGGAAAGTCCTACTCCGTTGCTTGTCTTCAACAAAAGCAGGACAGGTGATGCAGGAGGTCCATGCAGGATCAGCTGGAGCACACCAGGCTGGCATGAAGATGAAATTTGAGATAAAGAAACTGGGTTATTATTGGCCCACTATATTTGATGATTGCTGCAGGTTTGCCAAAGCTTGTCAGAAGTGTCAAGAACACGCTAATGTGGCAAGGAGACCTCCAGTGCTATTGCATCCCACCCTACCAAGCTGGCCGTTTGCTCAGTGGGGCACGGACGTAGTAGGGCCGCTACCAGCATCTTCATCAGGGTGCAGATACATCATAGTAGCTACAGATTACTTCTCCAGATGGGCGGAGGTAGTAGCACTAAGAGATGTGACGGGAGAACTAGTTGCAAGATTCTTCCGGCAGAATGTAATATTTCGGTTCGGGATCCCCAGCCGAATCATCTCTGATAATGGCAGTCATTTTAGGAACCAGAAGGTTTATCGACTGGCCGACAAATACAAAATCGACTGGAGGACATCATCCCCCTACAACCCTCAGGCCAATGGACTCGCAGAAGCCTTCAATAAGACATTATGTATATTGCTGGCAAAGACTGTCAAGTCTAATAAAAAAGATTGGGAAGAAAGGATGTACGAAGCACTTTGGGCCTATCGTACTATCTACAAGACCCCAACCGGTTGTTCACCTTTCTCCCTCGTCTATGGGTCGGAAGCTGTAGTGCCCATTGAACTTGAAGTTCCTTCATTGCGAGTTGCCATCCAGCACGGACTAGTCAGTGGTGAGCAGGCCAATGCAGAAAGAAGATTGGAGGAGCTCGCTGAGCTCGAAGGAAAACGCCTTCGGGCACAGCAAAACATCCAACTCTACCAAGCTCGCATGGCCCGTGCTTTTGACAAGCTAGTCAAGGGTCGAGAATTCAAGAAAGGAGACCTGGTAATGGTCAAAAGAAAAGAAGTGATGGCCTCCAACCCCAAAGGGAAGCTGGTCGAAAACTGGGTCGGGCCGTATATCGTCCGCCGAGTATATGAAGCCGGTGCCTACGTCCTTGTAGACCACAAAGGAGTCATTCAGTTCTCTCCCCTCAACGGAAAACACATTAAGTTGTATCATGCAGCGCATCCGACATGTCCCGGGTGATCGGTCGGAGCTACCTTTCCCTTGGTTTAGTGGCATTCCGCCCTAACCAAGCTACCATTTCCTTGGTTTAGTGGCACTCCGCCGTAACCGAGCTACCTTTTTCTTGGTTTAGTGGCACTCGCCCTAACCAAGCTACCTTTTCCTTGCCTAACCGAGCTACCTTTTCCTTGGTTTAGTGACACTCCGCCCTAACCGAGCTACCCTCCTCCTTGGTTTAGTGGCACTCCGCCCTAACCAAGCTACTCTTCTCCTTGGTTTAGTGGCACTCTGCCCTAACCGAGCTACCTTTTCCTTGGTTTAGTGGCACTTCACCCTAACCAAGCTACCCTTTCCTGGGTTTAGTGACACTCTGCCCTAACCGAGCTACTCTTCTCCTTGGTTTAGTGGCATCTCGCCCTGATCAAGCTACCCTTTTCTTGGTTTACTGGCATCTCGCCCTGATCAAGCTACCTTCCCTTGGTCTAGTGGCATCCCGCCCTGATCGAGCTACCTTTTCCTTGGTTTAGTGGCATTCCGCTCTAACCGAGCTACCCTCTCCTTGGTCCAGTGGCATTCCGCCCTGATCGAGCTACCTTTTCCTTGGTTTAGTGGCACTCCGCCCTAACCGAGCTACCTTCCCTTGGTCTAGTGGCACTCCGCTCTAACCGAGCTACCTTTTCCTTGGTTTAGTGGCATTCCGCCCTAACCAAGCTACCCTTTCCTTGGTTTAGTGGCACTCCGCCCTAACCGAGCTATCTTTTCCTTGGTTTAGTGGCACTCCGCCCTAACCGAGCTACCTTCTCCTTGATTTAGTGGCACTCCGCCCTAACCGAGCTACCTTCCTCCTTGGTTTAGTGGAACTCCGCCCTAAACGAGCTACCATTTCCTTGGTTAGTGGCACTCCGCCCTAACCGAGCTACTCTTCTCCTTGGTTTAGTGGCACTCCGCCCTAACCGAGCTATCCTTTCCTTGGTCTAGTGGCACTCCGCCCTAACCAAGCTACCCTTTTCCTTGGTTGAGTGGCACCCCGCTCTAACCAAGCTACCTTTTCTTGGTTTAGTGGCACTCCGTCCTAACCAAGCTACCATTTTCCTTGGTTTAGTGGCACTCCGCCCTAACCAAGCTACCTTTTTCTTGGTTTAGTGGCATTCCGCCCTAACCAAGCTAACCTTTCCTTGGTTTAGTGGCACTCCGCCCTAACCGAGCTATCCTTTCCTTGGTCTAGTGGCACTCCGCCCTGATCAAGCTACCTTCCCTTGTTCCAGTGGCATCCCGCCCTGATCGAGCTACCTTCTCCTTGGTTTAGTGGCACTCCGCCCTGATCAAGCTACCTTCCCTTGGTCCAGTGGCACTCCGCCCTGATCAAGCTACCTTCCCTTGGTCCAGTGGCATCCCGCCCTGATCGAGCTACCTTTTCCTTGGTTTAGTGGCATTCCACCCTAACCGAGCTACCTCTCCTTGGTCCAGTGGCATTCCGCTCTGATCGAGCTACCCTTTCCTTGGTCCAGTGGCATTCCGCCCTGATCGAGCTGTCCTTTCCTTGGTCCAATGGCATTCCGCCCTGATCGAGCTGCCCTTTCCTTGGTCCAGTGGCATTCTGCCCTAACCGAGCTATCCTTTCCTTGGTCCGGTGGCATTCCACCCTGATCGAGCTACCCTTTCCTTGGTCCAGTGGCATTCCGCCCTGATCGAGCTGCCCTTTCCTTGGTCCAGTGGCATTTTGCCCTGATCAAGCTTCCAAAAGGATACGCCGCACCACCATTACGAGCCTTAAGTTCGGACTGGCACGAAAGCCCTTCCTTGCGTTAGCATTATCTCCGCGCTAACAAATAAACCCGTGTCGGCTGAAGATTTTGTGTTCTAACTGGCATTCTCGCATTGTTGCCACTACGGGCCATCTACTGTCGACCAGGAGTCGAACATCACACTTCAACCTGCCACCCTATACATATCAAAAAAAAAAAGAGAAAGAAAAGAAAATGGGGTTAAAAATAGAGATACCCCGCCAGACTTGCTCCTATATTAGGACAAGTGCAAAAATGGCTATAACCCAGCTGTGGCGAAAACCCGAAGGGGCGCTACAGGAAAAATCGGGTACCCCGCCGCGTGAAAACCCGAAAGGGCGCGCAGGCAAAAGCAATAGGGGGCTGGCTCCGGTGAAAACCCGAAAAGGCGCTTGAGTCAGTAAAGTGGTAATTCTAAATTCCTCTCCTATTCTCCACCCAATGAAACTCCGAAAGGGACAACCATGAAAGTCCCACTGGAAATCCTTTAATAAACCCACATTCGACCTTCGTCATCATCGGCGAGGTCGGGTGATCTCTACCCTCAACTTGGACATTACGTCCCAGTTGATAATCCCATCTTCGCTTCGGCATGTGACCCGTGCTGATGAATAAACCCACATTCGACCTTCGTCATCATCGGCGAGGTCGGGTGATCTCTACCCTCAACTTGGACCTTACGTCCCTGTTGATAATCCCATCTTCGCTTCGGCATGTGACTCATGTTGATGAATAATCCCATGGTCGACCCTCGTCATCATCGGTGAGATCGGTCTATCTCTACCCTTAACTTGGACTTTCCGTCCCCGTTAATAATCCTACCTTTGCCTCGGCATGTGGCCCATGCCGATGAATAAACCCACATTCGACCCTCGTCACCATCGGAGAAATCGGTCGATCTTTACCCCTAACTCAGATCTTAAATCCTTATTAATAGACCATATCTTTTGCTTCAATATCTAACCAGTGTCGACAGACCGAAGCAGGGTCCAATCCTTGTCATCATCGACAAGGCCAGTCAATATTTTCGAGGTCTAGTTCTTCTACATCCCGAATTCAAAAAAAAAAGAAAAAGAAAATGGGGTTAAAAATAGAGATACCCCGCCAGACTTGCTCCTATATTAGGACAAGTGCAAAAAATGGCTATAACCCAGCTGTGGCGAAAACCCGAAAGGGCGTCGCAGGCAAAATCGGGTACCCCGCCACGTGAATACCCGAAAGGGCGCGCGGGCAAAAGCAAGAGGGGGCTGGCCTCGGCGAAAACCCGAAAGGGCGCTTAGGTCAGTAATGTGAATAAAAAAAAATTGAATGACGAATAGTGATGATTCATTCTCTGTCCGTAAGACCCCTTACGAGGTCGACGGGGAATTTTCATCCGATACCCCGCCTATATACATCTATTGTCTACCCTTTTCGACCCTTGTCACCATCGGCAAGATCGGTCGCTACCCTATCCGGTTTTTGTCACCATCGGTAAGATAGTCTACCCTTTTCGACCCTTGTCACCATCGGCAAGATCCGTCCCTACCCTATCCGATTTTTGTCACCATCGGCAAGACCGTCTACCCTTTTCGACCCTTGTCACCATCGGCAAGATCGGTCGCTACCCTATCCGGTTTCTGTCACCATCGGCAAGACCATCTACCCTTTTCGACCCTTGTCACCATGGGCAAGATCGGTCGCTACCCTATCCGGTTTCTGTCACCATCGGCAAGACCGTCTACCCTTTTTGACCCTTGTCACCATCGGTAAGATCGGTCGCTACCCTATCCGGTTTTTGTCACCATCGGCAAGACCGTCTACCCTTTTCGACCCTTGTCACCATCGGCAAGATTGGTCACTACTCTACCCGATTTTTGTCACCATCGGCAAGACCATCTACCCTTTTCGACCCTTGTCACCATCGGCAAGATCGGTCGCTACTCTACCCGGTTTTTGTCACCATCGGCAAGACCGTCTACCCTCTTCGACCCTTGTCACCATCCGCAAGATCGGTCGCTACCCTATCCGGTTTTTGTCACCATCGGCAAGACCGTCTACCCTTTTTGACCCTTGTCACCATCAGTAAGATTGGTCGCTACTCTACCCGGTTTTTGTCACCATCGGCAAGACCGTCTACCTTTTTCGACCCTTGCCACTATCGGTAAGATCGGTCGCTACCCTAGTCCGGTTGTTGTCATCATTGTCAAGACCGTCTACCCTTTTTCGACCTTCGCCATCATCGACAGGACCGGTCGCTACCCATTCTCGGGTCTCGCCATCTTCAGCAGGACCGCTTACCCGTCAGTTTTTGATATACCCTCTTGAGTCCCCCAGACTCTCGGCTGGCATAGGCCGTTGTTAGTCTCGAGAAAAGTCACGGCGCGGTGGAGCGAACACCTCACCCCTTTGCTGAAGGCGTGAGCGCTCTCCTGCCCTAGTGACTCATACACTCGGATTAGAAACAACGGGCGAATGGAAGAGAAAAGAATAATGACAAGATGGAGTCTTCATTCAAAAAGCACGATGGAGATTTTCCATTACTATGAAGTAAAAGGTACATGTTATACGGGCCATCCCCCGGAGTACATGAAATGCGTCAAAAAGGGAGCAAATAAAGAAAAAGAGACTACGGCAGAGGGCGTCGGAAGATGTCCTCCAGCGCAGGAATACCCAGGGAAGGATGGCGGGTCAGTTCTTGCAATCGAAACTCGGTGGCCTCCAGCTCAGATAGCTTCTCCTCGAGGGAAGCAGCTTGTCCCTCGGCCATCTCTGCATCCTCCGCCTTCTGGTCTCCCAGGCTGTCTACTTCTTCAAGTTCTGCCTCTACCCTTGAAAGTTCGGCCTGTAATGCCGCCATCCGGGCCGTCAAGAAGCTTCGACACTGTAAAGAGGCATTGGCTTCATCCCTCATCCTCGCCGCAGTCTCTTGCAGAGAAATAAGAGCTGCTTGGCTTTCAGCCTGCTCCAATGATATGGCCGCCAGCTGGTCAGCTGCTTCCCGACCTAGAAATTCTCTCCTGTTTACATACTTCAGGAGCAAGATCACCCGTGGAGTCTAGTCGTCCATGGGACAACCAAAGGCCAACAGCGAGCGGGATAGATGCTCTATCAAGCCCCTCAGCTGAACATAAGTTAAATCCCTGCTGGTCGTTACGGTCTGCTGGAGGGTCCCCAGAAACTGCCACACAAAGTCACTTGAAGATTGAAGACCAAGTGGCCACGTCTCGGGCAGTTCAAATTCCACTCTGCTATCCACGGCAGCCCAGATATCATCGGCCGTCCCGGAAGATGACGATGGCATGAGCTGCAGTCCACTGTTGTGAGGAACAAGCGCGCTGGCAGATACGGTGGCTGGAGCCTCAATAACAGCAATCACTTTTCCTACCCCCTGGGATGGAGGTGCAACAGAAAGATCAAGAGCCGAAGACATCTGCTCTTCAATGATCTCTCCGGCTTCTATTTCAGGAAGACCATCCTTTTCCAGAGTTGATTGCTGTTCAGCCTCCATTGGCTGAGAATCCCCGGCTGCCGCCGAACTACCAACTTCCACAAGTGCTCCGGGTCCGACTGGAACCATTGCCGCTGCATAGTCCTTGGGGTATCGCAATGCGATAGGCCGCAGGACGGACGGAAGAGTTGCATGGCTCGTTCCTAGAGCCGGGAGTGGTATCTGCACCGTCATGGTTGGCAGCGCCACCTCATCCTGCATCGGAAATATATGTACATTAAAAAAAAATGAGGCTAGAGGGAAGATAAAGAAGAACAGCAAACACCGACCCTGGGCAGGTCCTTACCTCAGCGGGTACTAAGCGCAAATCTTTAAGAGCAGCTCCCCCGGCACCGGCCTCTTCACTCTCAAGCGATAATGACGGCTCGGGACCGCCCCACGACAACCGGGCCAGGCTGAAAGTCAGATAATCACTTTCATAGGCCGAGGACGCCCTGGCGTCATCGGTCTCGAGATCAATCAGTGAGAGCTCCTCGTCACTGGAGCCGCCACCATAATCTACCTGCTCAGAGGAAGAGTACCCCTCTGCTCTCTCAGGACGCTCCGCCGTCGGAGCAGGAGCCTCGCCAGCAGGAGCATCACCCTCCGCAGGAACTTCCCCGGTGCTCTCCGCACCAGGGGCAACAATAGATGATACCTCAAGAGCAGGTCCACCCTGCCCCGAAGGGATCACCTCCTCTACACCCTCCGAGCCCGGAAGCAATGACGGTTGTATATCAACTGCAATTTACGGCAAGAAAGGGTCAAGCCAGCTAAAGACATGAAGATTTGCGGTGCTATTGCAACTAAACTATAGATTACCTTCCATCTCCTGCCTGGGTGGTGGAGAGGGCAGATCCCTTTCTACGGGAGCAGTAGGGACTTCCTCTGCCCCGTCCCTAGCCGCTACATCTACCGTCGCCTCCAGCCCGACGACCGCGGCAACTGTGTCAGCAACCGTCAGCATGGGCTAGCCAAGGCAGTCGAAACAAGCTAATGCACTTTGAAGAGAAAAAGAGCCTACCTTCAGCCTATAGCCCTTGTGTGCGGGAAGCTTCAAACTCTTCAAAGGATACAACCAAAGGAAGGACGGTTGCCGACTCCTTCTCTGCAGCCTTCTTTCGGCGTGCCCGTGTCACCCGGGTCACCGCCGCTTTCGCCTTTCCGACGGCCTCTCTCAGCTGGGACTGGGTCCTCTTCCTCGAATCCCCAGGAGGCAATGGCGTCGTAGTCGGAGCAGGCTCAGGAACTTCAAAATATGTTGGCTTTTGGGCCTTTATGATCAGCTCCCTGAAGTGCCGGGTCTCCTCCGAAGTCGGTCGGACTGCACATGCACAAAGGTGAGAATGACACACCACAATGAAAAGAAGAAGCTGGCCAAAAGGCCTGAATGAAAAAATGGAACATACTTGCCGGTCCCGTATAAAAGGGGAAGAGATGCCAATAAAATAGCGATGGCGTTTTGTCCCTCGAAGCCGCCTCACGAATAAGCCAGCATAGATCTCCAATCTTTTCGCTCGGTTCGGCCAGCAGTGCCAGATCCTCATGACCACGAGAGGATAGGAGATAATACAGGCTAAGATGGTCCAGCCCCCACCTGTCTGCATATTTGAATGAAATCTGAAGAGGATGGTCCAGGATGGCTTCACTCGAACCGCCCACCGACAGGCCATGCGACCGAAGGAGTGCAAATAGCCAGGGAGTGTTGTCGTACAAGGCATCCCGCCTGTCTTCCTTGCGAATGAAAGTCCGATAGGGACACAACCTATCCACCTCGGGACGCCAGTCGGCCACAGCCGCGATGGGCTCCTCTACCGGTAAAGGGAGTTGCTGGAGAATCACCCTCTCGCTGCTTACCCGGCATAAACCCCGAAGGGTCTTCACATAATCATCCTTGTTGATCGGGGGCAGCTTCGGTTCGACTTTCATCTTGTGGCCCTTCACAATCTTGCGGGCCTCCATATAGGCCTTCACTTCTGTGTTGGTCCAAGACTTCAACTTCTTCAAATAAGAGGCTTCAATGTCAAGAACTGGCTCCGGCTGGGAAGCTAAAAACCTATGCTCCGCCACGGCCCAGCACTCTCTCCGAGAGTTCCTGTAAAAACAAGTCCGCGCGTTCCACCACTTGACGTATTCAGGCGTGACGTGAGGGAAGCGCGCAGGGGCGGGCACCCGAAAAGAAATGTCTTCACGACGATGGAAAAAGTCCCACCATATTCGGGCATCGTCGTTTAAAACCTACCCGGCCCTATGCCTGTTGGGCAATGCAAATTGTGAAGAAGAATGTGGAATCTGCTGGTCGTAGCCAAAGTTCCGACTGAAGCGGAACGGGTAATACGGCTCCAACCACAGAATGCCGCTCTTGCGAAATACAAGGACACTAGGCCTGATGGCCAGTGCCCAATCAATCAACTCCGGCTCCAGAATAGGCTTGGTATATTTGGCTTTGGAAATCGGATGGATGTACTCCTCAGTCTCAAACAGCTTGCACTGCCTCGTCCTGTTCGTCAGCGGGCTCGAATGGGCAGCTAAGCTCCAGAAATGAAGAGCCCCAGGCGAATCCATGGGAATGCGGGCCAATTTACCCCGAATGGCGTAGAGTTGCTCTGCCAGTAAAGATGGCTCAGCACTCGCAAACTCTATCATACGCGGGACCAGAGGAACCGCTTGTAATGCCCGAGGAGCTGTCTCCGGAAACAGGGTGCAGACCCAAGCATTAAGGAAATGTAACGGACCAACCGTCCGAAGGCTTCTGGGGAGACACGTATTGTGCAAGTCTCCCAACATCTTGTAAATGAGGCACAAAGCCACTGGGCAAAGGGACAGCTTGATGCCCCAAGCCATAAGACAGGCCGGGTAAATGGCCTCCGCCCTAATCACGCTCTCGTCACCTTGAGGAAGAGCGAAAGAACAAAGCCAATAAACCAGATATGCAGCACAGTGAGTGACTGCATCAACACCAGTAGGGTTTGGGTTTTCCCCCTGCCCTCCTTTCGAAGAAGATGATGAAGCGGCCTGGCGTCGCACCCTTTTCTTCCGCTTCTGGGCCACGGGTGCTATTGGAGGAAAATCTTCATACTTATTCTTCCCCTGGAAGAAATATTGAAGCAAGGCGCCCATCCGCACTCTTCGCTTCTCGCCCGGCTTTTGAGCTTCCCTCGTATCGTGCAACGAATGAAAAAGAGTGCGATACGCCTTCATCAGATACCGGTAGGCGTAGCCCGCCATATACCGACCGTCACCGTCGGTCTGGTCTTTCAACCAGTCAGGCCAGCAAACTTCTTCATAGGGTTCCCCGTCAATGGGTAGGCCGCTGAGCTGCGATAGACTCCACAAGTCTAAAGAGGTCTCCCCATCTGAAGTGTAGAAAGTGTTATATTCGGGGCAAAATACCTCGATCATTCCACAACACAAGCCCCGTGAGATTGGGTACCGGTACCTTGAAGCGTACACGCTGTGATATATGCCGGCCCTGGTCAGAAGAGGAGCGTAATGATGCAGCACGTAGTCTGTGAACTCCACTGCTCCAGGCCTGAATGCATGAGCGTCTGTAGCTTTCAGCTCAGCGAATCACCCCACTGATAACTGGTGCTTGAAGAGAACCGCCAAGCAGTCCAGCAAGAACGATTCATCTCTATATCCCCATCTCAACGGGGCAAGGAATAAACCAAAGATCGGCTTCTCACGATCCACTCTGCCCGCGGAGTCATTCCACCGAGCGGGTACGAACTCGGGAGCTCTAGTCAGCAATCCGTCCGCCGGAGCCAGGTCTTGCAGCCCCAGCACAACGCTCCATTTCCTGACCTCCCCGGGGAGATAGATGGGTCTTCCTCGCATCACACATTCGGCAAGGCTGTCTCTCTCCACCAGCAAGGCCTGCTCGACCTTCCGAACGGCGAACACATCCCTCTTCCCCTGAAGGTTGAAGCGTTGAAGAAGGGACATTAGGTGCTTGTCCTTGGGATAATCCCTCCTGGTCACGCCCTCTCTATTATAATGAAAGGAGTCACCCCTGAGGATAAAGAGACGGCTGGTGTCCACAGTGTCTGTCTCGGAATCCGAAGACTCCGCAACTATGGCCACCTGGCCGTGCCCCCAGTCGAGGGAATTGACGTTCTCCCATGTCACTACGGCACGAGAAGAAGAGCTGGATGCCATGGTAGCTGCAAAAAGGGCATATCAAACAAAAGTAAAGTCAGAGAATAGCTGATCAAAGGTGAACTTCTGACAAAATTTTGACAGAGTCTCCCCAGCACAGGGGATTGCCAAAGAAAAGCGGGAACACGTCCACTGAGGAACGGTCCCTAAAAGGCAGCCATTGGCATCGCACCGAGGCCAAGAGGAACACCCGGGGGAATAGCTCCGAGGGCAAGCCCTGCTAGAAGCCTCCCGGGGCCCAAAGAAAGGGTTTTGAAACCCCAAATGGACAGCATCCCCACTCACCCGAAGGAAAATCGCCGCTCTCGGCGCCGGAGAGAGGGAAGAGAGAGAAAGAGCTCGTTCGAATGAGGAATGAAGAAGAAAAGACAAGGGAAAAAGCCTTATATGGAGGTAGCATTGGGCGTTTAACACGGCGCGCTATTTAGTGCGCCGGATTAACGTCCAAATATACAAAAGGGCGCGCCGTTTCTACCCGCGCCGAATTAACATGGCAAAAGCAAAGAGCGCGCCGGATTAGTGGCCGAAATGCCCGAGACCGCGCCAGATTAAAACCACAAAGGGTAAGGGCGCGCCGTATTAATCCCATGCTGTATTAAGATGGGAATGGTGCCGGATTAGCATCCGTGCCGAACTAAGGGCCATCCAGAGCTCCTGTCAACCAAAGAAGAGATCCGTCCAGATGAAGTTCATCCGTGGGTCTTGCTACACTCGTGCCTCGCGCGCAACACCCACGTCTGGGGGGCATTTATTGGCACCTAAAATATGATCGTCGGCGACCAAGCCATAAGGACGAATGACCCGGCCCACCAAAGCGCGGGAGCCGATAAAGATCAACACATCGAGGATTTCTCAAGCTGCCAGAGCCTCGAGTCATTCCGTATGGACGTGGGGACTTCACCTCAGGAGAGCCGAGATGAATCCACAACCAACCGGCAGTGCGACCAAGCCTGCCCAATGAACCGGCATCGACTTTGTCGTGCTGCATCCACTACACCCGTTGTCCGACCAAGGTCGACGGTCTACCCGGTGGCTACCCACCTCATGAAAGGCTCTCCTGAAGATAAAGGAGTCCCCCCTGGCTTTCCAAAACGGAAGACCGAAAGCTCTATCGGCGGAAGATCCCGATCGCCCGGCATGGGCATGGCTTCCCGCCAAGATGGGCCTGTTAGTGGCCGAATGATCGCCCAGCGCAGGCGAAACTATCTCTGGTGTTATCCAACCCCCTAGAGAGCTCTGGGTACGAGCTAGGCCGGATCAACAGCATGGATCGTAGAGCCGAAGGCCGTGTCGGCGGAAAGCCCGTACGATCAAATCAAAGCTATCTGGAGTCTCAGGAACAGCCGTACATCGACCTGGGAGCTTCGAAAAGACATCCCGCCAAGGTTTCGAGGGGCATTGGTGAGATAATGTTCATGGTGACTCCCGAAATCATCCCCGGACTCATCGACTGGCTTGAAGCACATGAGGAGCATTAGCCCGGCGCGCCTTAAACCGGCGTGCCCCCCATTCGATGCCCCTGATCCCGGCGCGCTAAATCCCCTACCTTCCGCCCTCATCACGGCGCGCAAATCACTCTATCGGATGGCGTCTTAAACCGGCGCGATAGGTTGATGAAGACTCCTCCCGGCGCGCCAAAAGCTCACGCCGGATGCAAAGCCTCCAACCTGTTATATAAACGGGTGAGGTTCGATTGGAAAAAGAGGCAGCAGAGAGAACGAAGAAAAAAAGGAGGATACACAGAAGAGGAGAGACAGATCGATTGAAAAAAAAAGAGAAGAGCGGAGGGAGAGAAAGGCTTCTGGGGAGGTTTTTTTCTACTGAAGCAAGAGAGAGAAGGGTTTCTTCGGAGGAGCTTCCGCCGGTCGTCTTCTTCCTCTACGATACCCTATTTCAGGAACAGGTGGGCACCGGTGCCGGTCCCTCTTCTGCTTTCCGTAGATTTCTTCTTCTGAATTTCCTACCCATCGGATGTAAGCGAGAGGGGGAGGAGTGGCGATGATATGAGCCTATTCTCCTCCCCCTTCTACGCGATTTTCTCTTTTGTTCTTTCCCTGTTGTTGTGCTCTGCACATCCTCTGCCTCCGCTATCAGCGAACGACGACTGAGCGATGGTGCTGGTGTCATGCTCTTACGATGTAAATGTTGAATCATCCTCATTTCTGGGATGTTAATATATATATATGTTGAATGCTTGGGTTATCAGGTTGAATGAATGATCCTCAGTCTCCCCCCTTTCTATCTATGCCAAAGCGTGTGTCGGAGTTCTTCTCTGTGTAGCTCTAATTCCGGTTTCTCCGAGGTCTATAGCGTGCCCTGAATCATCGTGGGCTACATAAACCCCCCCCCCGGGGGGGCTTTTCCTTCGATCATTTTTATGTTTGATTCAAGAGTTTTCGCATCTCCTTCTCTCCTCGGATGGAGCCGTGCATCTGCGCGTGTGTCTCTCCGCCATGTACAGGGTCCATCCCTTGGACGTTGCTTTCCAATTGTTCGAGCATATGCCCCTGCAACGAGCCCGTCTCATTTATGCATTTACTGCATCTGCGCATCATGATCATTCGAACTGTTCCGAGATTTTCTCATCATTTCAATCACCCGGGGAGGGGGACATTGCCCTATCGCTTCGTGGAATTGCTGGGCGACCGGGGGCTCTATCTCTCGATGGTAGATGCTTCCTCGAGGCCATAGCAGATAATGATAGGGGTCTTAGCCTAACGAGCTTAGCCCCGACAACCGGAGGTCCGATCAAGGCCAAGGGATGTGCGCTCCTCGTAGGCTAGCCCTCGGAGCTCCACTCTCCTAACGGCCGGTCCCTTCAGCGAATGTGCCATAATCTGTGGGTTTTCCACCCCTCGCAGGCTAGCCCTCGAGGTGATGCTCCCGTCATTAATGGCCTCATCCTGCTATTCTCACCCACGGAGTATTGGTGCCCCTCGCAGGCTAGTCCTCGGGGTATCCTATCCGATGGGATTTTTGCTGGCTGCCACTGTGCAGACCGGCGGTTTAGGGGCTTGTTCCATAGGTGAGCATGACCCCGCTTCTCCCCTGCAACTCTTCAGGTTCAGGGGAGATGCTATCCAATTTTGGATAGATTAAGAATGAATAATCCATAATGAAACACCCGTTCTGGACTCAATCAACTCGATGCTCGAGTATGAACCTCGCACTGACTTATCACATCATTCTCGAAGAGTTTTACTTCGATTTAACAAGCAATTGGCCCCAAATAATTTCAAAACTCTCAACAGAAATCTAATAAACTTAAATGGTTCAAAATTCATAAAAAATAGGTTTAAACGGCGCGGCCTTTAATCCGGCGCGCCCTAATACGGCGCGGTACCCCCCCGAACCGGATTAACCCTAGACTCATAAATTAAAAAATTTTCCTTGCGCCTTTTCGGCGCGCCATGAACCGGCGCGCCCCCATTCCCTACGCGACGTTTTAACCAGCTATGGGGCCGCGCTGGGTTAACCTCCTATACCTACGTTTCATCGCGCCGTGGAAGCTATCCCTCACGTGTCCACGCCGATTTTGAACCCCTCTTGTTGTTTTAATCATTCACTCGCCCCGGAGCAATTCTCGTCTCTCACGGTCAGTGTTAATAAACCACAATTGGTAATAAATTGAATAAAGGAAGGGCCGAACGGGCCTAAGCTATACTTTTATCATATCTTCATCACCATGTCCGTTAGCATTTTGCTCTCGCTATCATATTTTGTGCTGCCTTCCCTCTCCTTGATGGGGAGTAATGAAGTGGTTGTTCACCATTTGCTTCCATAATTCCATTATCATGCTTAATATAGTCATGAACGTCATGTGTGCATGCATGCATAGATCCTCGGGTATATCAAATGGCGTTGACAGAAAAGCCGGATTACGTCTGGTCGAAAATCTTCACTACGCGCGACGGGGGTCTTCGGCCCTACGTCCTCCGCCATGTACCGAGGATCCATAATTCTATGAACTATGCATCTTCTACACGATAAATATATGCATCCTGCATGTCTTCGTCATGATCATCATGTAGCTCTTTTTAATTCGGCTTCGACAGCCCGCTATCTTGGCAATTAATCAAAGGTGTTCCCTCCTCGTGGGGGATGTAATTAACGTCATAACCTTTATGGTATGGCGGACTGCTGGACCCGACCGAACCTCACATTCGCCCGACATGGGTCAGAATGAGTGCATCACAAATTCGTCACTCATGTGACTGGCACGCCTGCGTCGTCAATCGATCATTTGACTACCAGTTGGTCAGTTGGTCGATCGACGCGCGAAAGAAAGAAAAAAAAAAGGTCGCGAACAGCATTTGAACCCACTTGTTTCTTGACTCGGGAAGGGCGGGTATCGCGGACCTAGAGTTGCTTTACGGCCCCCAAGAGGAAACCGTTCAGGTATGACCCTGATCTTGACGTACTCTCCCTTTTGAACTCACGGACAAGTAGCATGTATCAGCTAACTCCTTATACGTGCATGGCTGGCCGTTTATTGGGACACGACTTAATGCAAACCATATGCATGAAAGAAAACAAACTAGAGAGACAAATAGACACACACATGACCTTAGACAAACATATGGTTATGCAGACGATGCATATGCAATGGTGGACCAGGACACCCGAATGTGTGCCATGCATACACTAGATGCAACCAAAGGTAGGTAGGATTATGGACTCCTAGACACCCAAAAAGACACCATGCATGCAAGGACTTCCTATCAGATGTGGGTGTGGGTGGGCTAAGAGGTTCATCACCACTACATGTAGGTAAGGCATGCCATGCTTCCCAATAATCGGTCCTATTGCTATGTGGAGTTTGATTGGCCCGAGTGGGAAGAGAGTGGTAGGGGACTTCCTTGACAAAGTAGAAGGGAAGTGGTGGATCACGAGGCCAACTAGAGAAGGGGTAAAATGGGTCAAAGAATGTGTGACCCCTCGGTTCCTCCGTTACATAGTCCCATGTTTGAAATTGATGAAGGTGATGGTCACCTCCATCCCTCGTGGTAAATGGGACCGTGTATAGAAGATATGGTTCCTCCCTCGGGATAAATGGAGTAAAGGTAGGCTCGGCCGGCAAGGGAAGGAACAAGAGAATCTCCATGGTGACACAACCCACGGTGCATACGGAGGTAATGGACCCTAAGGCCGGACGGGTGAAGCTAAGACTAGTGGGTTGGTCGAAGTTTCGGGCCAACGAATGCGTCAACTTCCATTGCGTGTCTAATCCCATAATAAGGTCATCCAATGTATCAACATGGTGACTAGACCGAAAGGTAGTGTGGAAGGAGTTGACGGGCACTAATTGTATGGTGGGGTCCATAGAAGGGTAAGGACGTGGGACCAAGCCATCCTTGAGCCAACTAAGAAGTGGCTCGGCTATGTATAGCGTACCCGTAAGAAACACGGGTGGTTCGGGCGGCGGTGGCTCCCAATATGATGGCTCCGGATGAAGTTCGAAAGGAGAGGATGGCAACGGAGCACTCACGGGTGATGAAGGAGGGGTCTTCAAGATGGGGAGAGGGCTTGGGGACTCCTTAGATGGGGCCGAGTAGGGGCTATGGGCTATGGCCTCCCTAGGCTCGAGTATGGCTATAACCGATCTTGGAGGTGGGCAAAGGAAGACCAGCGATTCAATATAAGTACATCTCCTATCCACCCGATCCGAAATCATTTGCACAAGTTCGGCAATGGTGTGGGTTGGAGTAGGGAGATCATGGTGGGCTCGCCCATAGTCAATCGGCCTAGGCTTGGGTCTAGGCTCATCTATGTGTGGTGGTCTTTGCTTCCGACTTGGACCCACTTGGTTGGAAGTGAGTGGGTGGGGTCAGTTGGAGGTGACAGGTTGAACGTAGACCTTCCTAAGCTCTCTCTTCATGTCCCACCATGACTCGATGGGCCATTGCCTCCTCACCTCTCTCAAACGTTCAATGTAGTCCCACTTTTCGGCGACATCATGATGAAGCCGCTCTTTGGCGAAAGAGAATTGCATTGCCTCGGACATAGTATAACACTCAAAATATGCGTCAATGGTGGCTTCCCACTTGAGGTAGTCGCTCGGGACCTTGGTTCCATAGAAGTCTGAGGCTTCGGGCCTACGGATGTGGTGGGGTTGGATTCCCCATCCTTGGTGGTGTCGCCACCATTCATATGAACTAGGCGTTTGGGAACCCATGGGACTCGGGGAGCTAATGGATGGCCATGTCGACACTTGGACACGACACTAGACACGACCCAAAAATATGATGTAAAGTTGAAATGAGACTCAACTAAACACTGAGACACGACTATGTTGGAATGCACTAACTAGGAACCTAGACTTAAACCAAGACTCGGTACGTGACGGAGCTAATCGATCCGAAGATCACTCGCGCAAGTGTGCGGCCTTCCCGATAGGCATAGCCTAATGATCAGACGACACCTTTTAATATACCAAATATTGGAATGCAAATGCAACCTTGGACTTAAATGACCCTAGACTTAAACGACGCTCTGATACCAATTTGATGCGAGATGGATGACGACCGGGCTAAGACGTACGACGGACTCGACGTGCGGCCAGCACTAACACGCTAAAGGCAAGCCGGGCGGCTGACCACCGTGGTGTTCTCCGGGTGGAGATGTCACTCAATAGCACTCTAACTAGCCCGATGATCATCCCTTGCGAGGGAAACATGGGGATCGTGGCGGTTAAGGAACCACCGTCGCCTAGGGGTATCCAGTTCGGGCTTGGTGCTCATCCGGTGCTAAGGAACGGGCGCTCACAACTCACAATCACGGTGATTTGTAACTAGCTAACGGCCCTATTCTCACAAACGCAGCATATATGATAATATACTAAACCAGCAACGTGAGAGAGGAACGAGCGCGTACCTCCACGACTAGGCGTGGGGAAGAATTCCCGGCCGAATCCAAACAACCCCAATACACACAACGGTCAAAATTACAATTTCAGAACTTGATGCCCACTCCACACAGGGAGGTATAGGGCTACAAATGCCAATTTTGGGGTTGCTGGAACCCGGGTTGATGGGCCACACTCGCAAGAGGCGAGGGACGCGAGTCGGAGCCGCTCGGGTATGCCGATGGGAAGCCGACCCGGTTCTGTCCACGCTGGTCACCCTGCGTAGAAAGCTTACGGAGGCCGGAACGCCAAGATCTGAAGGTGGATCGGAGTGCCGTTTGTTGGAGAACGTCAGCGACAGGACGTAGTTTGTCCACTCCGAAGGGTGGGAGCAGATGTTTTCAGATCTGAGCGCAGCAGTAGTTACAATTGGCTTCTGGTTCTGTGCACCCAGAACTGCACATAAACACAATTAAATAAGAGAAACTTAGTTGCCGATATCGGATCGAGGCTCCGTTTAGGGGAGATCATTAATGACGTCTAGAGGAAGAAGTACTCCAAATATCTCGCACGGATCTTGACCGGGTGAGGCGGGGTAGACTCTGAAACTTGACTCTGGATCTGAGCCGGACCTGCTCAGATCAGCTCGCATGATCCCACGAGAATCATTGCCATAATCAGTACAGATCTCAGATCGAGACGCGATTGGTAGCAACGAGAAGAGGACTCAAAATCCTACGATCACTCCAAGAATCAGCTCCAGAAGACTTGAGATGCGATCTGGGGAAATTCGTAATTAGGAAACTTCATATTTGGGCAGCAGGCTAGGGCAGATCTGCGCGCTGCCACGAGAAAAATCGCCACCGGCGATCCCGAACTCCGATCGACGCGAAACCACCTCTGAAATCTTCCTGACTCGTAGAGGTATCGAGGATAGTTTTGGTGGAAGTAGATGATAAGGGGATGGGGGATATATGGGGGCGAGTCACACGCCTAATGTCTATCGTGTCACAGGACTGAACAGGGTATCACACCCAAGGGGGAAACAAGAGAATCACTCTCTAATTGCAACTTTCACTCAATAAAATTTCATTAGCCTTTAACCCATCATCATACAAGTCTTTATATAGGGTTTTGGCAAGGGGAGGGGCTGGGGATGTTCGATGGAACCAAGGGGAGGGGGAGAGGGGTGCCCCCCTTTGACTAGAATAGGAAGGGAGGGGGAGACAAGGGAACATGGGACTTACCTACCTTTGAAATTCAAGTAAAGGGGGTAGGTGGCAGCCATTCCTCTTGGACCAGCAGCCATTTCCAAGTTCCATGTGGTAAATGGGGAGGAGAAGAAAAGAAAACATAAGAAAATTCAGCCTAATACAACCAAAATAGGGGGCGCCCCCTTCTTGGGCCAACATTGGGCCAAGTTAGGTCCTTGGCCAACCCAAGCCCAATCAACCATGGATGGCTTAAAGCCTTTCCATCCTAGATAGCCCATGAAGGAAGGAAGCCCAATTGGGCCTTCCATAGCTTATGGATCCATCATAATGGTCCAAGGCCACTCCTTCTTAATGAATTCTAAAGGCGCTTAACCAAGATGGCCCTTTAAGAGCCTTACAACCAGCCCAATATGAAAACACAAATACAATGACCATTACAAGCCCAATTTTAATGCAAAATGTGTCCAAACTTAAGCCAAATTTCCTCCATTTCAAAGGAAAGCCGGAGTAGTCCGATTGGTGCTCCGCGTATGGTACCATCGGCTCGGCCGTTCGTGCTACTCGCTCGTCCTGGTGTCCGCACCACAAGTCCTCGATGTCTCGGGTCAAGGTGCCCTGACTCTGGTGCCTCCAGGCGCCGCCCGCACTTGCTTGAGGGGCTTCAGTGCCCCGTTGCCGCTCCGCCCCATCGACAAAGTGCCTCGGCTCCCCCGGGGCGCCTAATGCACTAGCCTAAGTACCTCCCGGCGGATCCGAGGAAACCGAGTCCGCAGATACCCATCATCCAGTACAATGAGAGGCAGGTCCTCCTTCAAGAGACGGGTCTCCTTGGCTTTCCGGATCGCCGAGGCCTTCTGTCGGTACTGGTGACTGTGCTCGAACCACCATCTGGCGTAGTGGACGTCAAACCGTCCCCTGCGTCCCGGCCTAGGGGTCGGCAGCCGCTCCGGCTCTCGGCGACAGTAAAAGTCCCACCACCCCGTGGCTGGCAAGTGTGTGTCCCGACCTTTGTACTGACGACCCGCCAAAGAGAACTCCTGGTTCGACGGGATCCCCTGGTCGTACCCGAAGTTCTGAGCAAACATGTGTGGGTAGTATGGCTCTAAGAAGCTCGTCATAGACTGGTGTAAAGGTAGCACTACTGGCCGAGTGCTCATCACCCACTCTGTGTACAATGATGCGTCCGGCTCCGGCTGGTAAGGTAGGGCGCAGGCCGCCCCACCATTCAAAGGCACCATGATCAGGTGGGAGTCCCTGGTAGCACCGTCAAAAGGGACACCCTCCTCGCCCCTGCCGGGAAAGTAATGCAAAACCCTCCTGGCTTCCTCTAGCTGCATCACTACATCCCCATCATGCTGTCCGGTGAAGCAGAACAACAACGGTGCCGCCTGGTTTGTCACAGACCCGCGAGACACCAACCCTGGGAATAGTAGCCCAGCCAATGCATTGAGGTAGTGAGTCGGCAGGAGCAGGCTCCGCTCACGTGGCGCCGGGTGCGCCGCCAGTACTC
This sequence comes from Amorphophallus konjac, assembly GCA_022559845.1. NCBI lineage: Eukaryota > Viridiplantae > Streptophyta > Magnoliopsida > Alismatales > Araceae > Amorphophallus > Amorphophallus konjac. The sequence continues at coordinate 107,663,204 of CM040125.1, read as the reverse complement.
CCAGTCCCTGGTAAACATTGGCCAAAGCCGTTGGGGCTAAGGCCAGCCTCCGTCCCTCTGCCAATTGGCACGCAGGCCACAATAGTTCTACTCTCAGCTGGCCGTCCTCCCCGTGGGGGACCACAAACGTCGCCAGCCAGTACACCAAGGACGCGGCCAAGTGCATCACGTCTGGCAGTCTATGGGGGTTCCACCCCTCCTATGGTGCATAGATATACCTACTATATGTCCGGAAATGCAGCTCTACCTCTGTATACTCCTCCCCGGGGGTTTTGTCCCTCGCGAACTCCTAGTGAAAGCAAAAGGGGCCGTCATAAAAGTGGCGAATCCACGCATTCAGCGGCACCCTGGGAGTTGATGCTGGTCTCTCTTTCCCAGCCATGGCTAGATCCCTCCAGGTCTTCAGTAAAAACCAGTAGCTGTAAGAAACCAGGTATCGTCCATGCCTGTCAGTGTGGCTACGATGGAGGTCATCCAGCACTATCTCCTCGTACCCCTCACCGCTGATCGGCAACCCAGAGATCCTCCATAGAGACTACAAGTCTAACGAGGTCTCTCCCTCAGCCGTAGCCACGATGTTCCACCTGCGGTTGAAGCGCTCTGTCAGCGCCTGTAAAAGTCCTGTGTAACAAGGATACCCATACAGAGCCGCAGTCACAGCATATCTGATGTCAGCTCGGTCTAGCAGCACCCGGTAGTGGTGTACTATGCCCATCAACCACTCAGTAGCTCCCTGCGGTACCTGTGTGACGGAATTACCGCCCAACGGCCATACCAGCTAACGACGGTCTATCGCAGAATCCTGGACATAAGGCTATGGTTGTCATAGCCTTCCCCGACATACTCCAGCCCTAATGGCTCTAGCACCAATCCCGGACTGCCCTCTATCTCTGCTCGGTGGTGTCCATGCAAATCCCAAAAGGCGGGACCCATCACTCCAGCATGAACTTTGAACTGGTCTGCTCTACTGAAGAAGCCCAGGCACTCAACACTGGAAAACTGACTCTGCCTCCAGTAATCCACGGAGAAACTCGATAAGCCGTAAAAGATGTTCCCGTGCAAGCTATCTCGACCCACCAAGATCGCCCGCTCCAGTCGGCAACGGGCTCCAACAACCCGGGAGTCAGTCTCCTCCATGCCTGGCGGGACAAAGTGCCTGATAAACTCAAATAGGTGACGGTCCAAAGGGAACACCACTGGATAGCCACCGCTGCGATCATAAGTGTAAATTCCGCCCGCCTCCGACGCGCGGGCTAGCTCCACGACCCCAACCCCGTTGCCACGTTAGTCGACGGGGCCCTCTGCCACAACTACCTGCCCACCATCAAGCTGCTCCATGCTGGCCGCGGTGACAACTGGCGGGCCCAAAGGGGGCATGGGCTGCTCTGTCCTCCTCACCCAGTGGTCCTCTTCCCGGACCACACGCCTCGGGACCCTCTCGTCCCTGCCAAATCGGGCCATAGCTGCAAGACATAGCACAAAAATGGCCAGTACACCATAAATTCAACACATATAATACAACAAATCACAAACATATGAAGCGTCAAAATGCAACTACAACAACTCAGAAAGAGAGGTTCACGGGCCGTATGCCCTCGTCTCCGCCTCCGACGCACGACCCTGTTGACACCCGTTTTTTGCCGATGAGTTGAGTCATTTCTCTTACTCCCATTTTTTGATGCCTCGAGGTGTCCATAACTCACTGGGATATTTTTTGGCATTTTGGGCTAATTTTATGGGTGACCTCCCTCCCTGGCTAGGTTTGTTTCAATCAGGGTTTAATGGGCCTTGGTTTTTGGTTAATTGAACATTTTTTATGAAAATCAAGTGTCCAGACATATGTACGGTTCATCCTTAGCCGTTCAATACTTGGGCGGTTATCTATAGACCGTTCATACATTGTTGGTTGATTTCTAATGATTTTCTGAATTTTCACCGACAAGGGCTCATGCGGTTGAATCCTAGCCGTTCAACATGATGAACGGCCTAGAGTGAACCGTTCTTCTTCCAGAGTCCTAAAGCCTAAATGTTTCTCAAATAATTATCCGTTTTATTCATTTATCACTGATAGGAGTTAAACGGATAATACTTGGCCGCTCATCATTGTGGACGGTTAATATCAAACCGTTTATCTATGAAAGTCCAACGGCGACCATTTCGGTTGGTTAATGGATAATTAGTGGATGATTATTTTATTTTTGGAATTATCACTGCCAGAGTTGGACGATTCTTGATGGACCATCCAACTAGTTGTGCGGTCTATCGTGAGACCGTTTAACCCTGCGAACTCTGAAGAATTCAAGGATTTTCTCTCTCTATCCGTGGACTTGTCCCCGGGATTTATCCGGAGATTTCTTCTCGAATGTAGAGTCTTTTTCAATAGCCGTTTCTTTTGGATGAGAGATAATTCGATTATCTCCAACTTTTGTGATAATGCCTTGTCCTGAAAATGAATGTAAATCCCAGTTTCGGGCTAAAACCCTGGGTTCTCTATAAATAGACCCCGAGGTCCCCATTGAAATGGGGGGAGCTTTTCGTCGATGGCGTAGCCCTGCCGAATCCTTGAGCGACCTACGATCAGGGAGGGAGGCCTTCTACGTCCATACACGCCTCCGGTCCAGGGAGTAACTTTCATTTTGAGTCTTTTTTCTATCTTTGATAGTCCGTCATTCCCTTTTGGTTGCATGCATCATTCTCCTCATTTTTCTTCACTTGCACTGTCATCTACACATCCGCCCATGTTATTTTTGACACCCCGGGGGTTTAAAACTCCCCAGGTATCCCCCACTTCACTTAGTTATGATCATTTATTTCTGTTTTAGCATCTACTACACTTTTCAGTTCTAAGTTGGGCTTTCTCTTTGTGTTTCCACGTTGTTTCGCAGGTCAGCAATTCACTAACGCGAGGCCCATCCTTTCTGGCCGGCCAGAAAGGGTGGATGTTGGACCCTTTTACAACTTCTGGCGTGGTGGACTTGCACGATTCCCAACAAGCCATTCACGGAGATGTGTGGTGTTACCTGGGCCATTCTTCTTCATCTTGCGGTCGGGTCAGAGCCGTTCATATGCCAGAAGTTCCTTACCCCGCGTCCTCTACAACACTGAAGAGCGGTCTGTCGTGCGGCCGTCCAACATCACAGGTGGTTCTTCACGGGCCTCTCATCCCCTGCAGTGCTGGTTAAAGGTGAGTGTCTGCCTCTTTCCAAGGTACGGTGTGTTCATCACGTACGGCGCCTTGGTGGCGATCACAGTTATTTACATTCTTTTGTTCTCCTTCTACTGTTCCCATTTATTTTACACATTGATTTAGTAGAAGAGGAGAGAAGGCATCCTTCTTTTAAGCCAACGAGAAGTTAAAATAAACGAAACATGTCAACAGCCCATTTTTTGGCGATCACGATGGGACGCCTAGTGCCCATCGTGTTAGTGATTTGCTGACCTTTTCTTGTGCTTTGTTAGTCCTCTTTTCGAAGTGATTTCAGGTTGATCTTGGTGTGGTCTCTGTCCTTCGGAGCATGTGCGGATCCCCAGGTGCCGTCCAAGTATTGTGCGACCGTACTCCAACTGCCCTTCTCTGCAGACAGTGCCACTTCTCCCCCCAGCCTGCGGTCTTGAGCGGTCTCCTATTGCCCGTTCATCAGTTGTACGGCATGTCTTCACCCGTCCATCGTGCTGGCTCAGGTGTGCTTCGGTGTTGGGTGGATTCATGTCATACGGTGGTTTCAGGGTCGCTCTAGTTCTGACGCGGTTTTTAGTGGACCATTCAACCTGGTACGCTTCTATTTTTTTCCTCCGTCATTCTATCGTTCCTTGATTTACCTGTTATTTTGTCGTTACTCCCTGGATTATACGGTTCTGTACAGACCATCTGTCCCTTTGAGCGGTCTTATATGGACCATCCTTGTGGTGCTACAGTGCACCCTTAATTCATTTTGATTGCCATGTTCCATGATATTCATGATCTTTGGTGCTGGTTACTGATCTCCCCCTGCTCCTATATCATTGTTGTATACTTGCTTTCACCTCTTACATATTTGATTTGATCATTGCTTGCTAGTTTCTAGGCTAGACTTCGCATGCACTCCGGTGCCCATAGGAGCATCCATCTCTTTCATAGTAGTTGCATTCCTACCTAGGTAGGGTTTCCTCTCGTCTCCATACTCCTTGGAGCCGACTAGGGGACCTTACCGAGGACCTCCGTAAGCTCCCGTGAGCCGTGGATTCCCACACAGACGTCGGACAGGTTGTACCATACCACCCCCTAGTCCAGGGTCTGCATTCGTGCGAGAGAGAGTCCTTTAGAGTCTGCCAGTTCTCCATTCTCACCCTGTTTAGGTACCTTGTGATTGAGTGAATTCACATTTTAATTAATCCACTAAGGTCCTAAAAGAGAACTTATAAAAATCTCCGCGCATCATTTGCAATTTGTTTGGGTAATTGGTTGATTCTTTTCTCATCTCTCTTCTCCATTGTATGTTGCGCAGTGTCATCATTTGCATCCTTTTGTCAGATTAGGCTCATTAGGTCTAGTTCATCTTTGTGTGTCTCCATTTAGCTGCATTTCTCCTAGGTTCATTTCCCTCTTTGTATTCATTTGAGATCCACTGTGCAAAGTCTCCATTCTCCCCATGGAGCACTTCTCCCCTGTACCTCATTCCTATACTTCTTCATCTTTATATCCCCGTGTGGATTCTTTTTCCCATGCGGGCCCATCTCCTTATTCCTCTATTGGACCCTATTCTGTTAACGGGCCTTCTTATCTCGCCCGTGCTGCTGCTAGTCCGATCAATCCTCATTCCTACATACACGATTCTTCCAGGCCCATGCATTCCTCCATTCTTGGAATGGGCTTTCCTTCTTCTCAGGCCAGATCCCCTTATCCGGCCCATCATCATTATCCTGGTCTAAATTCATCCTCTCTTGCTCAGGCTGGCCCATACCCTTCTCGGACTCTTCCTATCGAGGAGATGTTCACTCAGGCCCAACGCCAGCTTGATGAATTGCAATGCCGAATCAATCCTCAGACTTCTTTGGATGTCCCGTTTGCCTTTCAAGGTCTTCAACTTCCACCACGTCAACAGATTCCGGCTTATCATTGCTATGGTGGAGTCGATGACCCCTATGTGCATTTGAAGGAGTTCTTATATGAGTCGGCCCAGTTCCAGCAAGATCAACGCTTGATGGCCTATTTGTTTGGCCTATCATTAGAGGGCTCGGCCAAGGATTGGTTCTTCACATTGCCGCAAGAGCAGATGATGAATTTTTAAGCTGTTCAAGCAAGATTTATTCAGCAGTACCAGGATCAGGTTGGGCCCAGACATTCTACGGTTGATCTGGCCCACGAGAAGATGAAGCTCGGCGAGGAATTCTCCACGTTTGCCGACCGCTGGCGTCGCCTAGTCGCGCAAGTCCCGGGGCATATTCCAGAGGGTGAGCAGATCAAGATGGTTATTTCTAACGCAACGCCCGAGCTCAGGTGCATCTTAGCCCTGAATGATATTACATCCTAGCAACAGCTTTACAATCGAGCCCGCTTCGTTAGCCAACAACTCCTAGTTTCTTTTGACCATGAGTCTCCTTCACTGTCACCTTCCACATACCCCTTCTCTTCCCCATCCACCATGGGTCAACCCTCCACTACATATCCCTCCATGAGTCGGCCCTCCGCTCCCACACACCCATATGCCTCCACCTCGCATCCCTTCATGAGTCAGCCCTCCGCTATTTCATCTCACCACACCCCTCCACTTCCGGTCAAGGAAACACTACACCCAGAGCAGGTAGATGCCGTCCATTACATTCCCACACCCTCCACGCCTCCACATCATTTTAGCCCTCCGCCTTCACCAACGCAACCCCCGCTACCATCTCCATTACATTTTTATACCCCTCAGCATCCACCTTGCCCGAAGCGGGCTTCTCACTCTTTGTTACCGGAATCTCTTACAGATGTTTTCAGGGCTCTGATGGCCACCCATGCATTGCAGCTCCCTCCAGTTATGCCTTGCCGACCCGCAGTCGGGAATTTGCTCCAGTTCTGTGAGTTCCATCGTCAACAGGGGCATGTGGTCGAGAATTGCTCCGACTTTCGAGAACTCGTTTACAGTTTAGAAGATAAGAAGATGATTGATTGGGCTATCATGTGCCAAGTTATTTCAGATCTCAGTAGCAAACAGCAGCAGCAGCAATCCGTGCCGCCTAGGCAACCATCTCCACGTCAAGACCAGGGGCACCCTGGTGTTTCTTTCGTTGATAAGATACCTGCTCCGTTACCCACTTCTTCCTCTATCCCATCTCCTCCACCACCTTTACCTACTACAGCCTCCACTCAGGCCACTTCTCCTTCACGCTCCGTTTCCACCACCACTTCTATCCCCAACGCCTCTCAACTTGTTATAAAGACACGCCAGAGAGCGCCACCACCCGCCACATTCCCCACTATGCCACTACCTTCCTCGCCTCCTTCTTCCCCACCCCTACCTTCACCTCCTTCCTCTTCACCTTCACCATCTCCATCAACCACATCACCCCCTTTGTCACCACCTTCTCCACCCCCATCTTCCCCACCTCCATTGGCCACATCTCCATCATCACCTTCTCCATTTTCCCCATTACCGTCACCACTACTGTCTTCATCACCTCCCCTCGTAATAATCCATGTTCCGTCACCCTCACCGATGCCACTTCTTTCGCCATCATCCTCTGAGCCCGAGCGGGCCGACCCTAAACCAATACCTCCACTTTTACGTTTACCTCTACCCATGCCCATCATCATCAGTATTTCCCCATCACTTTCACCATCGCCACTCGCGCCCTTCAAACCTCCTCCTTCTAACCTCCCTCTACCACTTCCCACTTCGCGGAGCAGGTACACGCTACCTTTGGTGCCCCTCAGGTCTAGTCCCCAGGGAGATAAAGAGCCGAACCAGGTTTTGACTGCGCATTACAAGCTTCAAGACTTCATTTGTCGCATGTAGGTCCGAGTCTTGGTCTCTAGCTATTCTAGGGATAATCAGCCCACACTTGCTATGAAGACGGTTGCTCAGAAGAGTTCTTTAGCACTAGTGCCAGTCTCTTCAAAAGCAAGGCCGGTGGCAATCTCTTTGCTCGTCGGAGAATTCACTGTTGATGTTATCATCACCTCTCGCTTGATTGCTATTCAGTTCACTGGCCCAGAAGAGTTTTCCGCCCGGATGGTGCTAACCCACATGGCCGCCAAATGTATAACCAATTCAGCATTCAAGGGGCAATTGGCCGTGTCCTCGAGATTGACCAGGGGCATTCTGCATTTTCTGTCTCATCTCCCTCGATTTATTGGTGAGTCGGCCACGTCAACGCCGCGCATCGCCCTCCCTTATTTCAGTCCTCCGCTTCTAGCAGGGGAGTTATGTTTCATGCCCAACTGTCGAGTGAAGATGCCAAAGCTACATATGCTAGTGCCAAGAGATAAAACTCCATGGTTTTCTGATATTCACCATTCTAAGGAGTCACTTTCTCAAGAATGCCCGCATATTGCTAGCACCGGGTGTCTAGGGGCAGCCGCCCTGATGAAGCTGTATATTCATGATCGGGCCAGGCCGTCTGCCAGGTGGGCCCATTATTTGAGAAAGTATTGCAAGACAAGAAGCTCGAAGGCCCGAGTCCGCGTCGAGCGGAGTTGTTTCAAGATGATTGATGCTAAGAAGAGGTGACGGCATAAGTTCAAGGGCCGTCAGTTGCGCACTTGGGGGTCCACTTCCTCCTCTCCTTCTTCCGTCCATTCATCTTTTCTTCTGCTCGGTTCTTATCCTTGGGTGGTGTGCCTTCCACCACATGGCCATATTTCTACCATCTTTTCCTATCCCCATCATTCTAAGCATCGGCCTATGTCCTCCTCTTCCCCTGATCTAGGGGCATCTTCTAGTTTTTCTCCCCGGGTACATCCGAATTCTGCTTCTCATCTCTTTCCCCCGACCCTGTTGGGGATTCCTTGTGCTCGTTCCCCGACCTTGTCGGGTGGTTTTTCTGATCCTCCCCCGACTTTGTCAGGTGGTCTCCATTTCTTTTCCCCGACCTCGTCAGGTGTTCATACATTTTCTTTCCTGCCTCTGGCGGGTGATCGCTACTCCGCTGCATTTTCGCTTCATCTCCATGTCCCATGTCACTTTCGCTTCACCTCCGCTCGCTCCCCTACAAAGAGGACGTTAAGGAGGGACATCTGTTGACACCCATTTTTTGTCGATGAGTTGAGTCGTTTCTCTTACTCTCATTTTTCGATGCCTCGAGTTGTCCATCACTCGCTGGGCTATTTTTTGGCATTTTGGGCTAATTTTATGGGTGACCTCCCTCCCTGGCTAGGTTTGTTTCAATTTAGGGCTTAATGGGCCTTGGTTTTTGGTTAATCGAACATTTTTTTTGAAAATCAAGTGTCCAGACATATGTACGGTTCATCCTTAGCCGTTCAATACTTGGGCGGTTATCTATAGACCGTTCATACATTGTTGGTTGATTTCTGATGATTTTCTGAATTTCCACCGACAAGGGCTTATACGGTTGAATCCTAGCCGTTCAACATGATGAACGGTCTGGAGTGAACTATTCTTCTTCCAGAGTCCTAAAGCCTAAATGTCTCTCAGATAATTATCAGTTACATTCATTTATCACCGACAGGAGTTAAACGGATAATACTTGGACGCTCATCATTGTGGATGGTTAATATCAGACCGTTTATCTGTGAAAGTCCAACGGTGACCATTTCGGTTGGTTAATGGATAATTAGTGGATGATTATCCTATTTTTGGAATTATCACCGCCAGAGTTGGACGGTTCTTGATGGACCATCCAACTAGTTGTGCGGTCGATCGTGAGACCATTTAACCTTGCGAACTCTGAAGAATTCAAGGATTTTCTCCCTCTATCCGTGGACTTGTCCCCGGGCTTTATCCGGAGATTTTTTCTCGAATGTAGAGTCTTTTTCAATGCCGTTTCTTCTGGATGAGAGATAATTTGATTATCTCCAACTTTTGTGATAATGCCTGAAAATGAATGTAAATCCCAGTTTCGGGCTAAAACCCTGGGTGCTCTATAAATAGACCCTGAGGTCCCCATTGAAAAGGGGGGAGATTTTGGTCGATGGCGAAGCCCTGCCGAATCCTTGAGCGACCTACGACCAGGGAGGGAGGCCTTCTACGTCCATACAGGCCTCCGGTCCGAGGAGTAACTTTCATTTGAGTCTTTTTTCTATCTTTGATAGTCTGTCATTCCCTTTTGGTTGCATGCATCATTCTCCTCATTTTTCTTCACTTGCATTGTCATCTACACATCCTCCCACATTTTTTTTGACATCTCAGGGGTTTAAAACTCCCCAGGTATCCCCTACTTCACTTAGTTATGATGATCTATTTCCGTTTTACCATCTACTACACTTTTCAGTTCTAATTTGGGCTTTCTCTTTGTGTTTCCACGTTATTTCGCAGGTCAGCAATTCACTAACACGAGGCTCATCCTTTCTGGCTGACCGGAAAGGGTGGAGGTTTGACCCTTTTACAACTTCTGGCGTGGTGGACTTGCACGCTTCCCAACGAGCCATTCATGGAGACGTGCGGTGTTACCTGGGCCGTTCTTCTTCGTCTTATGGTCGGGTCAGAGCCGTTCATCTGCCAGAAGTTCCTTACCCCGCGTCCTCTGCAGCACTGAAGAGCAGTCTGTCGTGCGGCCGTCGAACATCACAGGTGGTTCTTCACGGGCCGCTCATCCCCTGTAGTGCTGGTTAAGGGCGAGTGTCTCCCTCTTTCCAAGGTACGGTGTGTTCATCACGTACGGCGCCTTGGTGGCGATCACGGTTATTTACATTCTTCTGTTCTCCTTCTACTGTTCCCATTTATTTTACACATTGATTTAGTAGAAGAGGAGAGAAGACATCTTTCTTTTAAGCCAATGAGGAGTTAAAACAAATGAAACATGTCAACAGACCCGTGGGGGGCATTTGTTGTACTCGAACTATTTCCTCAGCGAAATACCCAAAAATAAGGGTTCAGGAATTTCCTCGAACACCTTCAAGGTGTGGGCTACCCGGCCCCTTCGACAATCCAGTGGGCCCGACCAATGGCCCTAACTGGCTAGCCAAGGTGCACGGCCGCACTAGCCATCAATCGGGACCACTCCTGACTCATAAGTCGCGGACGTATTCCGCACTCTACACGGCCACTCGGGGCACTCCGACTATGAGCCACGCCACGTGGCACTCAGTGAAAAGGCCAGGGGCCTACCCCGGAATGCATTCCCTCAACCCTCCAAGGTCAAAGGGAGACCTAAATAGGTCAACCACAGGCTCAGGAGGCCCGTAGTATGCGTGTACGGCTCACACACGCGTGTTCGACATTCTGCCGAACACCTTGTGGGCGCACGTGTTTCAACCCTTCTACACCAACCTGCGGGCCACCCCGTGGTTCCAGTACACCAATTGGGTCCTACAACGACCCCCCAGCAAGCCGGGGTCACCCCCGACCCTCAGACACGTGGCAACATGCCACTCGACTTTAGCTCTCGGGCCAACCCGAGGCTACCCTGCCAACCCGCCGTACAATGCGGCACGTAACACGAGGCAAGATCCATCGGCCGAAGGTGCCTCCTTCCAGCCCCTACGGACTTCTACATTTGGCCATTGGCCGAATCCGAGGCCCGTCGGCCACCCACGCAGCTCGTTCGGCAACCTGGGGGGTGTCAGGCATTCGCCCGAACACCTTGCGAGCGGCCACTACAACTCGAAGAACAATGGCTCCCATGAGCCATTTCAATACCCCGAAACTTCATATCTCCCAAGGGATATCCCCAGACGATGAAAGAAGATCCCCGGGGGCCATCCCTCGGGATTACGGCTTTGCCAGGGCGCCCGTGCGCCCTAGGGCGTAGCCGTGCCCCCGGGGAGAGCGAACTCCCCGAGGGGCAGCGCCCTCTCCCCAGCCCGGAGGCCTGACGGCCCTCCCCAATCCCAGTCCATGCAAACTCTCAGTTTCACGGTCCGAGGTTCGTGCAAGTTTCGTTCGTCGTACCCGTGTGTCGAAGGATTCGCGAAGACGGAGTCCCGGGATTATGTTGAGTCACACATGTCAATCCCTCGATCTTCACGCACAAGCAGCCAGTCCACTAGTGTATCGTCCCAGTATCCTTTATCCTCTTTCTTCTTAACCAATTTGAGAAGAAAATACACAAAAAACTGGGTTTTATAGAGGTGGGGCCACTCCCCCTCTCTCTCTTCTACCTGGTCCGCCCAAACCACCCCTTTGGGGAGGGGTTTAGGCGGACCAGCTTGGGCCTCCAAGCTGGTCCGCATAAACCCCCCAAGAGGTGGTGGGGGGTTTAGGCGGTCCAGCCTGGACCCCCAGACTTGTCCGCCTAAACCCTTGAATAATAATAAAAAAATTTTAAAAATTAAAAAGAGGACCACTTTGGTCCGCCTAAACCCCCTAGGGGAGGGGGGTTTATGCGGACCAGCTTGGACCCCCAAGCTGGTCCTCCTAAACCTCTCCAAAAACAAAAAAAAAAGAATTTCTACCCTCCGAAGAGGGGTTTAGGCAGACCAGACTAGCACACCTTGACACACACACACAAAACACACACACAAAAATAAAATAATAATAATAATAATACTATTTGAGGGGTTTACCCGGACCAAGTTGGACCCCCAACTTGGTCCGCCTAAACCCCACCCCCACCCCTTCAACTTCTATAAATTGCCCCCCTTACCAACAAGCAGAATGAATGCATGAAGAAAGGAAGGAAGCAACGCACGGACACATAGTCGGACGAGCGATCTTCCCCGGCCTAATTGTCGCACCCTCAGACTCCCGAGGCTTTCGATAAGGGTCGGGAATGCGAGAAGACAAGTGCGCGCACATTTGGCTTGCTAGTCGGCTCACACACGCCGAGGGTATGTCTCATGTACTTCCCTCACACGGTGTCTAGCCGTCTCATGATAAGTCCATCCCCGCCACGTGTAAGATGACCGTACCAATGGCAAATACGCCCGCACCCCGGGACCGCCCGTGTACGTCAACTTACGACACTTACGACGATGACGAAGGGTACTTCATAACGCCGCGTCGGCCCTCGACAAGGAACCGTGTGCCCACCGCTCACCTCCCAATTGGCCGTAGGCCCCTCAGATTGACGAAACGAGTCTAGTCGGACCTCTGGCCCGGGAATCATAGTCCTGGGGCCAACCTCGACTCTCCAGCATGACAACACTCACCGTCCGAGACCCGGACCTTACCGCTCACCTCGAGCCGCGTCCGACCTCTGCCAGGCGCCAACCCGTGTCCGTTCTGACCACCAAGGCAATCGAGCCCACACCAGCTCTTCTGTAAAGAGTTCCAGTAGAACACGCGGACATCCGCTTTGTCACGCAATGACCCGGGGACCGACTCACATGTCGGAATTATCCCGTGGCTTGCTTCAATTGTACTTCGGCCGCTCAGGCCCGCTTGTAAAGCCCATGTGGCTCATCATAAAACCAATTAATTGTATACGCCCGTGTTCGGGCTCCCGACTCTCTACCCACACCACTCGGCATCCGTGCCCAATACCCTAACCCCAATGAACACCCCCCAGTCTAACGCGTACTCCTAGCTGCTGAATGCACCGGGCCCTCCACCCACAGCTTCAGACACATATATAGACTTTTCTTCAGCATGGAACGAAGGTATTCGGATTCAATCTGATGTAAATAAATACCGGTTGCTTGCGGCCGGTGGGGAAAGACGTCCTGTACACGATTCCCGCAATCGCCTACGCACTCGCACCCATGGAACCCCTTCTCTCCACGTGTCGCCCGATCGCCCGAGCCCACGTGCCGCGCCCTGGTGGCGCTTCCCCGGTAGAACCTTGGTTCCATGAGTGATTGTCGAGAAATCGACTGGCACGCCTGCACCCTATCCGGTTAACCTTTATCCCGACACTTACGTGCCATTCGACCCTTTCCGACTTTCCGTGAAAGGAGAGTGCCCGATACCGCCGTGAGAGGCATGCACCCGTAAGGAGGATACCCGAGATACATCAAACTCTCATATTTTTCCTTCCCCGCTGTATCCCTTCCTTCACCCCGGTTAATCAGCATAAAAACCCGTGCAACAGCTGTTTTCCCATATACTCATTAAATGTTATCTTTTTAAGATATTCTTATTCTTCTTCTTCTGCAATTGTACTGTTGGCACAGTAACGTGTCGAGGATAGTATGGTCTCTTGTGCCTTTCCAGCTTGTATCCCTAAGAAGATAACTTAGACTGACCTTTCCTCTTGAGGTCGTCAAATATGTTAGTTTTTACACACATAGTAAGTAGATAAACGTGTAATCCCAATATGCCTTTCTGAGCATTGTAAAATGTATTCACATCTACAATATGAAGTTGAAAGCTCGTGTGATAGTCTTCTTAGTACACTTCGTTCTTTAGATGTATGAGGAATACAATCTTGAATATATGCTTTAGCGTTTCAGATTGTAAGATCAACAGGCAAGAATTATATATATAGTTAGTGCACCCATAGATATTTCAAAAACTTATTTATTTTGAACATATTCTTTAGAAAGATAAATAAACGGATATGCTTAAGGATATGTCATAAGATCTTGAGTTCATAAGAATAAGTCACCTGCTCCTTAATGAATGATGGAATGAGTTTCACAGAGCAATGATCACATATGAAGCTATTTAAATATATGAATGACTTGTGAGATGGCTGATATTTGTTAAGTGCAGATTTATGCAGCTATCTTATATATATATATATTTGTATGTATGTATGTATTTAGAAATGATGTATAATCCGATAGTTCGTATAATCTTTTGATCATCTTAGAAATACAGCTATTTAGTAATTAAAAATTCAGGATAACTAACTAACTGAATTTAAATCAGTGATCATTTTATGCTCTTGTTTTCATAGTGAGCTATCTTTTAAGACTAAATAATTTTAAGACTGATAGCAAACATGTAGTTTCTTGAGTATAACAACTAAGGATGATGGAGAAGATAAAATCATAGCGGAATAAGTCTTTTATCAAAAAAAGGTTATCAAATAGTTTTGTGTAAGATTAGCCATTTAAGATAGGAAGATAAAAGCTCAATAGTTCTTTTCATATCAATTTGGATAGGCGTTGTAAATAGGATAGGTGAAGTCTATTGTTTAAAATTGGCAAAATTCTTGCGCGTTTATATGCTTGATATCACCTAAGTTGGATAGAAACACCTAAGTGAACAAGATGGGCGAAATGAAGGATAGGCGAAGTAACTCTTATGTTGAGCTTTCGTTAAAAGATAGGAGGATTTAGATAGGCGATCTCGCGCCTATGGTAGTTTAGTCAATGTATCGCCTATGTTTTAATTTTAAACGAAGGATAGGTGATCTTGCGCCTAAGTGATAGACAAAAGCTTTATGATAGGTGAAGAGGATATATGAAGAGGCACTTAAATGAGTTATAGCGCCTATGTGATTTTGATATCACTTAACTTATAAGATAGGCGAAGTAGCGCCTAAATGATTTACAACGTCTATGTCGATAGGCAAAGTGATGTCTTCTTGACTTAACGCTTATATTTTCGTTTCTTCTTATATCGCCTAAGTTATGTTTACTTATGCTTTAGTTCTCTTTTGCATCTATATGATTTTTACCACCTAAGTGAATTTTTTTCTTGCACCTATATTTCATCTCTTCTTATAAGTGCCTAAGTTAAATTGTTTTATACATGGCTAATCTCCTTGAAGTGTTTCTTTTATATTTGTTTCTCTTTTCTTATTTTTCAAGCATTTCATTTATCAGCCATTTTTTGATCTTTTTTGTCATCACTGAATATTAATATTGTTATCACCAAAATGTACAGAGGTAATATTTCAACAATCTCCCCTTTTTTGGTGATGACAAAACTTTGAGAGTGATGACACATGTATTTACATTCAACACAGGGATTGACATTCGCTCCCCCTTTTTGTCACTCAGTAAAAAGGTTTACAAGGAATGAGTCAAGCAGATAGAAAATTTAGAATAGAGAAAGTTTGCTATTCTGGTAACAATAGAATAACGGGTGTACACGCTCAGTAGAGAAGTGAAAATGTGCTCCGAATTATTTATAAATAGAAGTACAACAGCATTGAGGGATTTAAAGGTTTCTTTTCTATGAAAAAGAAGGAACATTAGAGGGATTTGTTGGTACTGGTGGATAAGCACCAACAGCGCTAAGCTTCTCCACATAGATTGTCTCTTGATCTAGAAAGTCATCAAATGTGATGGGAGGTAGTATAAGTTGCTCTCATTCCTTGCACACTTGAAGATAAACTTCAAAAAAATTGGGGTCCCTTGCAACTTCATCTGCAAATTTGCTATATTCGTACTGAAGGCACCATTCAGGAAAGGGTATGTGCTCTTGATGTTGTGTCATACGGTCCTTCATTTCTTGGTTGTACAGTCTCCCAGCTTTAGTGTTCATCAACCACTCAAAAAGTGGTCTTTGGAAGGATTTACTCTTGATAAGCATTATCTCCTTTTCTGTGATGCAATTTTGGTTGATAAAGATCTGGAGGAGCTTATTGATGCCAAGAGTATTCTGTCCTTGAATCTGACGATAGGTGTTGATCCTTAGCATACGAACAAAAAGGGCTTTGTAGGCATCATATTGGTGAGAGTGAGTTTGAAATAGAGGATATTTTTGACCCTCAGGGACGAACTAGGTCATATAGGTAGGGTCTATCTCAAGGAAGATGGAGGTCGAATACCAAGTGGAAGGAGACTTTGGTACCTGCTCTCCTGCACCTTGTAGAGTTTCAATAGCTAGATTTTCTCCCCGAGTGTGTGGCTCCATTTCTTCACTTGAAGGATAGATGCTGAGCTTGAAGGATTTGAAGAGGCAAGAGCTCAGAATGATCATCACTTGGTTGAGAGTCGGTTGTGATGAAGAAGGTAGAAAGCTATTCCTATAGTCGTCTTCCTTACGAGATCAATTTTTCGAGCCCCGAGCAGAGTCAAATACATGACAAAATCATTTAAGATAGGTATTTATTTGGGAATAGAATATGAGGGGTGAGTGATTGATTATAATTTCTTATATTTTTTTTTATTTTAACTAGGTTAGAAATTAATTTAGGATTTTCAAGATAAATACAATTTCTCCCTTCTTGTTCTTGTCATACAGTAATACTAGAAGAAGGTGAGACGTAAGTAACACCACGAAGCTAAAGGATATTTTTCATTAAGGAATGGCACAATTACAATTCAATAGAGAAGGAAAAAAATAAGAAACTGCTTATTATCTTGAGGTACTGATTATCTTGACTAGTGCTTTTAACTCCCTGAATCTTTTTGACATGTCTTTCCATTGCAGCTCCCTATTCATACTTGTCTTTACTTTAGACAGTCTTGCTTCTTAGGATAGGCCTCAAATGATGATCCTTTTGAGTTCCTGAGGATTATGGAAGCCCAGCATCAATTTCTGGTTATACCGTAGGGGGGTGATGCTTGGCTAAACTTTCTGACTCCTGATGATGCTCCTCCTGAATTTGGTACTCCCCCTCAGCTTGTTGCATTTACAATGCCAACAACTTCTTCCACTGTTAAGTGAATACCTTTTGTTTCAGTGACTTGTTCTTCAAATAGTTGGCATGAATAAGTATGTAAGGGCTAATCTTCTCATTTCTGATTTCTACACTAAAATGTTTAAAAATAAGTGTCACCAAGGACCCATCGAGTAGATAGGATATTTTCTTTCTACTTTCAGCCTTGGTGATTCCTATAGTTCCTATAGCCCTTCTTTTCATTGTTTTCATGATTTCAATTTGAGCATGTTTGACGGAGGTGATTTGTTTTTCACCTGTTGACCTCTGATTATAGTAGAATACTTTGTTGGCATCAATCAACGTTTCTTCTTTTAATGAGCCCAATTTGTTAAGCTTCAATAGAGGCAGACACTCCATCAGATCTGAGTAATCAGAGTTTACTTCCATGAGATCCACTCTCTTTTCAACAATATTGGATGTGCTTGAGTTTAGGAAGCCCAATTTGCCTTTCCTCATTGTGAAGAACGAGGCATTGACAACAATGACAATCATAGTGATCCTAGGGTTCTAAATGAATGAATGATAACTTTAGGAATCTCATTTCAAACTGTAACTGAAGGTAGAATCCAGGGTTTATAAAAAGGATCCAACCTCTTTGAGGAATCATCCCTTGATTTGCTTGATTCAGAAGCGAGAAGAGAAACCACAGACGCAGAGGATTCAAGTGAGGGTTCTTGTGGTTCTCGAAGCTGGAAGTGGGGAAAGGCAAGGAGAGGTTCCTTTTATGCTATACTTAGATAGTTGGTCTTTTTATAAAATAATGCTTTTACGGATGTAACTAGTCAATTTTCCCTTTCTTTTTATTTAGGTAACCGACATCAACTATTTTGATTTTCCTTTTGATAGGTGAAAGAAAGTTCTAAAAGAAAGGCACTGGATTTATGAATTTTGGTGCATGTATATATATATATATATATACATGCACCAAAATTCATAAATCCAGTGCCTTTCTTTTAGAATATATATATATATATATATATTAAAAAAATTACAATAATTTACCCAAATCTGCCTCTTACCAATTAGTGTACCATATGTAGGTGATCTAAATGACGCTATTGATGAAATATTATCATGAAAAGAAAGTAACGTACCTGATCTTTAATTGTTGGGCAATCTTGTATGATGTTTAATTCTATTTACAATTTTTCCTTTTCAATGTCTTCATTGGTCAATGTTTCGTCTGATCTTTCATTAAGTTTTGAATCATTGACCCTTCTTCTTGAGCACCTCTAATAGATGTCATCTTCAAATCGTGTGCTCAAAAAGGTCCCTACAATACTTTAGAAAGGATTAAAGGTCCAAACGGATTTTATCCATCTAGTTTTATTTAAGTATTCTTCGTTCAGGTGTAGCAATAGAATTTCTATTTTAATATTTCAATATGAAACAATTAAAATTGCACACATACCTTTCCTTGGTTTATGCTTACCATAGGCCCAGTTTCCTTCTAGAGAATCTTCATTAAAGCTATAGGAGGCAGGGGGTGGCCAACTACATAGGTGGGCAGGTAATGCATAATCATTTAGGCTCAAAATGCACGCATGTATAGACAAGTTTCTATAAAGTGTATGCATGTTGTTAATGTTGTATGCTTCAGAGCAAAGATGAGAACTTACCTTAACCTTCCCAAGATTAACATTAATGTTCAAGAGGTTAAGTTCTCCTAATGTATTTTTAACATTGCAAAAATCAAAATCAGAGATAGAATTGGAGGTACATACCTCATCTAATTCAGTATGGTCTTTAGCCTCCTTATTTGATTTTGCTGGTGACGAATGGGAGGTGCGCATACTCTAGTCTCAGTGTATTCCAAATATCTTGAGTTGTCGTGCAGGCTGAGACTTTGTAGACCACTTCCTTGGAGAGTATGCAATAAAGGAAGTGTTTTACCTTGACATTCAAAGAGAGATTAGATTTGGTAGTGTCGGTCCAACTTTCTCTAGATTGGATGACAGAGAGGTCTCCCTCCTCAACTATCCCCCATAGTTCATAGTCTTGACTCTTAAGGAAGAGCTCCATTTAGATCTTCCAATAAAAAAAGTCAAGGCCGTCAAACAATGGAGGGGAGTCAATAGAGTAACCTTCTATTCTTACTCCTATTTACGATCTTTAGATCTCAGACTGTGAGATCTTTAAAACCAATGAGAGCCTATGCTCTGATACCACTTGTTGTCTAGTAAATGGCTGAATTAACCCAGAGGGGGGTGAATGGGTTATTAATGATTGGTCACATATTAATATGAGAATATGTTGGAACTACTGCAATACTAAACTATTAGCTGAAGTGATTTTGCAGTGTTGTGTGTTAATATAGAATATCAAGGCAAAATCAACCACACAAGGGACACAAAGATTTTATACTAGTTCAGTGTTGATCTCTTATCAGTCCTACATACAGTACCCAACAACAATTGAGATTTCCACTATCACCCCAGTAGGGAATAGTACACATGCTATTTTTGATCAAGTGTTCAGCTTACCATGGGCATCCACACACTTGGATCCTAGCCAATTTCTGAGCTCAGGCAAACTCAGCTATTTTTGCTAAGGAGTTCAGCCACACCACGAGCGTCTTCTCACTAAGACCCTAACTAATTTACAAGCTAGTCAAACTCGGTGAATTTCAAGGCTTGCCAAACCTACAGGATATCAACCTCCTGCAGGTATTCTTGCTCTCAGGCAAGGACTTCTCCTCTCAAAGAGAAGTGAACCACTTGTTTAGTGAGTTTACACAAATATAGCCTCTAGAAAGGAGTGATATAAAATAAGATGTCATCTACAAGGGGGGGATGAATATATCACTCCCAACTTCAGCCGATAATGAGAAACAATCGATGAAGACTGACTGAAGACAATAGAATTAGCTCACAACAAATGACAGTTAACACAATCCAGTGAATATCGATTGAGAGATGGAATATAGATGAAACAACGAATGCCCAGTTAATGCCAACAGATAGACAAAAGATCAAACACTCTGCAAGTAGAGATTGATTTCATATAGTGGCCTGGGATACTAGGCAGAGGTTGGACCCTAGAGTCTCCTGATGTAAGACAAAACCCTTCAGATAGGCCTGACCTATCATTTGGTCTACGCCTTTTAATATACCTCCGGGACATAATGAAATCATGCAAGCGAACTGAGAATCACATAAGCAAACCACACAATAAGGCACAGAGAGTTTTTAGGTGGTTCGATTGGTATCCGCAATCTACATCCACCCCTCGCTCACACCGAACGAGGATTTCACTAGCACTGGCTAGAACAAAAACAGACTCAGTCTACGACAGAATGCTACCTTATAGTTTGCCCAAAGGGAGACAAATCCCTCAACCAAGGTCTTGCACCCCACAGAACCTGAAGCCTGGACTTGCTACCTGCAAATCCAGATCCGGAGGACAATTCCTCCCTTCCTCCACACCAGAGGGAACCCCACAAGCGACTCCCCAAGTCACTCGCAACCGGAGACAATGTCTCCCTTCCTCCAATAGTAATCAGAGGGAAGATAGAAAACACAAATCGTAAGTCTAGGATCAAAATGAAAAATAGAAAGCCAGAAAACAACGCAAAATGTAGCTTCAATGAAGCAATATCAGATGCACTGGCTGGCTACTCTCAAAAGCTCCTTTCTCTTTCTCTCCACTTTTACTGGACTTCTCATAATCTCTCTTCCTCCTGGAGATGCTCTCTTTTCAGGCGGAGACAATGGCAACAACTACGGTAGCTTCCCCCCCCCTTCTTCGAATAGCTGGGTATCCTTATATAGAACAGGGGCACCGTATGGATGTGGCTGAAAAAACCTACTGAAACCCCATTGGTCCACGTGGTAGGGACGATAATGTTCCTCTGTCATAGTGCCTTGGATCACGTGCCCATCATTCTTTCCTGGGTCCATGGGGCAGCATCCTGCCATTTCTAGGAACACGTGCCTATTCCTAGTTCGACCTCACGTGCTGCTTTAATCCTATTAGTTGGAAGAAGGACGTTTGATCAAACACCTTGTGAACATGAGTCATAAAGGGTGCACAGACTTTACTTATTCAGAATGTAAATATGCACAGACCCTTGCATGCCAAATTAGAAAAGATGCACATACCTTAGGTAGTATAAAACAAAGGATTCACCGACCTTCTATATGCACGATAAGAAATATGCACTGGCCTTGCATGTAGACTAACAAAGTATGCACCGACCTCGTATGCAGACCAGCAAAAGGTGTACCGACTTGATATGCATACTAGCAAAGTATGCACCGACCTTGGCAATGTAGTCAGTCAAAATGTGCACCGACCTTGTTTACGAAGTTCCACAGACATTGGGTGGCATAAGATAAAAACATGCACATACCTTGTATGTGTCTAACAGAGTATGCACCGACCTTGGCAATGCAGTCTGTCAAAATGTGCGCCGACCTTATTTACGAAGTTGCACAGACCTTGAAGCATTGAAACCAAAACATACACAGACTTCTAGTGTTCAAACCAAAACATGCATCGACCTTAATGATGCATTATGACAAGGTGCACCGACCTCTTATGTGCATGATGCAAGATGTGCATCGACCTTATAACTAACTAAGGCAGATATGCACTTACCTCATGGACAACATGCACCGACCTTAGATATGCATACTGCAAGTGTGCACCGACCTTATTAGAAGACAAATAGAATGTGCACCGACGTTCTATGCTGAACAACAAAATGTGCACCGACCTTCTAACGAAGGGACATGAATGTGCACCGACGTTAGATGCTGAACAACAAAATGTGCACTTACCTTCTAACGAAGAAACATAAATGTGCACCGACCTCATATGCAGTCTGGAAAGCATGCATCGACCTTAGATGTGCAGGATGGCCTATATGCACCGACCTTAGAGCAAGAAGGAACATGATATGCACCGACGCATAAACAAAAGTCTAGCAGATTTCAACATAACAAGCAGATGACTTGCACAACACTCCATTGCACATTCTCATGAGGATTTATGGTGTTTGACTTATGATGATTGACTTATGGTGTTTGACCTCATCAAAACCTTAGGGATGCAACAATCTCCCCCTTTTTGATGATGATAACACTATGAGTCAATCATTATCAATGCAATCAGTAAA
This sequence comes from Amorphophallus konjac, assembly GCA_022559845.1. Taxonomy (NCBI): domain Eukaryota; kingdom Viridiplantae; phylum Streptophyta; class Magnoliopsida; order Alismatales; family Araceae; genus Amorphophallus; species Amorphophallus konjac. The sequence goes on along the minus strand of CM040125.1, from coordinate 107,641,504 downwards.
ACTGATTAGACATGCATGCAATTTCACACACAGTCCTCCTGACAACATGATCAAGCTAAAACTCATGTCAAAAGAATGTTTACTCCCCCTTTGACATCATCAAAAGGAGTGGAGAGATAAAAGGTGCTGCTAAGCAATCGAGAGGATATACAGTAAATGCACAATGTAGAAGATTTCAAGTCTATCTCTTAAAGGAGTAAGTAAGAGAACTGAATTAAGCTCATGTTCTTCAGGGCTAATAATCAGGAAAGACACAGAGTAAGAATGAAGATTGCCAACGTACAGACAGAATAAGAAAGATCAAGGTTTAGCAGGTATGCCAAGAGAGATCATTCTATAAGACTGTACTAATCAGAAATCTAGAGACGCATCAATTGAAAGTTGTGCCAACTGTATTGAGGACAAATAGTCTACAAGAGATTTCAGAAATAGTGGGGTTACAGATTTTTATATTTGGCACAGTGAACATGGAATAGAGTAAGTTTGGTAAATCACACATTGTTACATGAGGAGACACCTTGATCAGAGGCCGGAATCCCCATTTACTCAGTGTGATAACTGTATTACTTCTCTTTTAGAGAACAAAGTTAGCATTTGAAGTGTCTTTGTACGTGAAGAGGCACCTTGATCAGAGGCCAGAATCCCCAGTTACTCAACACTTTAATGCCATTGCTCTGCCATGAAAATCAATTTTCTTCAATCTTTTTAAACAGTGATAATCTCGCACTTCATGACATAGAATGTGTGTCATTTCTTTGATGAGCCACCTAGTTTCTCGGTAACCAGATCATTGCTCTAAGATTTTGATATTTCCCCAAAAAATATTTTCTATTTTGATGTGTGATGTTTGAAGACAATACAACATGTACTGTCTTTCAAAAATAATTGCTTCCATAAGTCTGAGTTTCAAGTATTTAGAATATTTCACTCATGACATAACAATTTTAACTTTGATTCATGCTCACTAATTTTGTAAGGAGACATTCTTCTGTTTCTTTGTCCAAGTCTTTGCAGGATTATTAAATAGAAGTTTCTTAGCTATGTTTCAGTTATTCAAACTTAGGGATTTAAGAGAGTCATGAATTTTTATTTGTTGTGAATAGATTGTATAAGATGTTAAGAGAGCTTTATGCAGCAACAAGATCTCTCAAAATCCTTTGAATTAGTCTCCTACTAACTGACAGACTAAAGAAACTCCCCCTCACTATATGAATCAGGTATGCAGACAATTCGAATGCAAAATGTATTGTAATGCAGAGAAGAGAATTTATGGACATTAAACATGATCTATATGTAAATGAGCCTATGGTACCAGGTGGAGAACATAGGTCATAAGACCACCTCACACATGATGTGGGTTTCTAGTCAGAGGAAATCTGACCTTCTCCCTGCTTTTCATTTGATATACCAACAGGTTATGCATGCCAATCTATTTTACTAAAATATGACAAATACTAAATAAAGATCCATGCAAATGAGGACTGTATGCAGCTCAACGTGGACATAGAAACATGGATGCATTTTATTCAAGGAATTCAGAAATCAGAAAGATTTAAAGATGCCTAATTCTCTCCTTAAAGTGGTGACTTTTTCATTGTCCGGCGGCTTAGTGAAGATATCAGCTATCTGATGTGCGGTGCCTACATGGATCAATTCAAAAGTTCCTTTTGAAACCTCATCTCTTATGAAATGATGTCTTATTTCAATGTGCTTTGTTCATGAATGCAAGACAGGATTTTTAGAAATATTAATGGTACTGGTATTGTCACAGTATATGGGTGTGCTCCCCAGGTCTAGTTGGTAGTCCTGAAGTTGGTGTTTAATCCAAATGACCTGTGTACCACAGCTCCCTGCGGCTACATACTCAGCCTCTGTAGTGGAGAGGGCCACAGAGTGCTATTTTTTGGAAGCCCAAGATACCAGACACCTACCTAAAAATTGACAGTGCCCACTTGTGCTTTTCCTTTCTAGTTTGCAGCCAGCATAATCAACATCAGTGTATGATATGAGTTCTAAAGCATTTGATGTAGGGTACCACAAACCTAAATTATGAGTTCCTGAAATGTATCTAAAAATTCTTTTCACGACAGCTAAATGCAATTCAGTAGGCCTAGATTGATATCTAGCACACATACCTATACTAAGTTGAATATCAGGTCTCGAGGCAGTAAAATAGAGTAAGGATCTGATCATACCTCGGTATAATTTGGCATCAATTTATTTACCTGATTCGTCTGCATCTAAAGATGTATTGGTAGCCATGGGAGTTGAGATGTGCTTCAATTTGTCCATGCCAAACCTTTTGAGGATTTCCAGTGTGTACTTGGGCTGGCTGATAAAACATCCATCTTCCAACTGCTGAACCTGTAGACCAAGAAAATATTTCAGTTCACCTACCAAGCTCATTTCAAATTCATTAGACATCAATTCTGCAAATTCATTGCATAGTTCAGTGCATGTGGAACCAAAAATAATGTCATCTACATATACCTGAACTATGATGAGATTTTTATTCAGAATCTCCGTAAACAAAGTATGATCCACCTTACCTCTTTTGTATCCCTTGCTGACCAGAAATTCTATCAGCCTTTCATACCAGGCTCGTGGGGCCTGCTTTAATCCATAGAGGGCTTTGTTCAACCTGAAAACATGATTAGGGTGTGTAGACATCTGAAATCCCAGGGGTTGTTCTACAAAAATCTCTTCCTTTATGTAACCATTCAAGAAAGCACTCGCGACGTCCATTTGTTGAAGTTTTATGTTTTTGGAATATGCAAAAGCTAATAGAATCCTCATGGCTTCTAATCTAGCAACAGGAGCATATGATTCTTCAAAATCTACTCCCAACTCCTAGCAGTAGCCTTTTGCTACCAATCTAGCTTTATTTCTAGAAATTATTACTTCGTCATTCATTTTATTTTTGAAGACCCATTCTGTTCCAATGATAGTTGCATTTTCAGGTCTAGGAACTAGTTTCCATACATTGTTTCTTTCAAACTGTCCTAATTCCTCATTCATTGCATTAACCCAAGATTCATCATTTAAGGCTTCCTCTACAGTTTTGGGTTCAATTTGAGACACCAATGCAACTAAGTCTTGATTATTCACATCTCTAAGATAGGACATTGTCCTGGGGGGATCATTCAAATTTCCTATGATGTTTTGTACATGATCATCTTTTAAAAATCTAACATTAGTTGAGGGCTCACCTGCTTCAGCTATCCTTACTTGATTGGGAGCATTTGGTGTTGCAGTTGGCTGAGTCTCCTCTTCTTGCTTATCCTTTAAGAAATCTCCATCATGGTTGATATCACTGTCATCATCTTCAAAGTTTGCAACTTTATGTATTTCATCAAAAATAACATGTGGAGACTCTTCAACTGTCTGTTCAGAAATATTGAAAACCCTATATGCTCTGGATACTTCAGAATAACCTAAGAAAATTCCAGGGCTACTTCTGGCCTCAATCTTATCTAAATCATTTTTGTCTTATTGTGTATGAAGCACTTGGAACCAAAAATTCTGAAGTGAGCTAGGTTGGGTTTTTACATTTCAGAAGCTCATAAGGAGTCTTCTTATGAACTAGTCTTACCATAGCTTTGTTGATTGTATAACTTGCTGTGTCGGTCGCTTCTGCCCAGAACTTACTTGATAATTGACTCTTAATTAGCATGGTCCGGGCCATTTCCACAATTGTTCTGTTTCTTCTATCTACAATACCATTTTGCTTAGGTGTCTTGGGAGAAGAAAACTTGTGAGTTAATCCCTTATTTTCACAGAAATCAGAAAACATGGAGTTTTCAAACTCACCTATATGATCAGACTGAATTGAACAAATTTTGTGTTTCCCTCTTGTTTAACTTTATTAAAAAACTATTTAAATTTCTGAAAGGCATCACTCTTATTTGCTTAGAAGAAAATCAAAGAAAACCTTGAATGATCATCAATGATCACAAGGCCAAACCTCTTTCCATTCAGACTTTGTGTTCTAGTAGGACCAAAAAGTTCCATATGCAACAATTCCACGGGTCTGGAAGATAAAGGCTTAGATCTGAGCTTAAAGTACTTCCGGGTTTGCATACCCAGAGTACATGCATCACAGCTTTTTGAGTGTGAATTGAACTTTATTTTAGGCAGACCTTTAACCAAATCAAGTTTCACCAACTTATTTAACGTACTGTAACTAGCATGACCTAAACGCCTATACCAGTTAAAAGCATTATTGTCTAAATCAGAAGAAAGACAAAGATTTGATTCAGAATTCTTATTAAGGTCTACAATGTTGACATTATTCACTCTATGTCCTATGAACATGATGTTATCAGAATTAGCTTCAAAAATCTTGCATACTTGATTGTCAAAAATCACTCTGTGACCTTTGTCTCAAAGTTAACTTATGGTAACTAAATTATGTTGGAGACCTTCTACAAGTAAAACTTTCTCAATGACATTGGAAGATAACTTTCCAATTGTTCATTTTCCTATGATCTTACCTTTATTCTTACCTCTAAACTTGACCATACCTCCCATCTTCATTTCC